>CAJGYO010000013.1:44383288-45583288 GCA_904845875.1 Miscanthus lutarioriparius
GTAGTAATTCCATGTTCTTCATAACCATCACTCCATAATACACTTACTACGATGTTGGAGCAAGACAAGTTTCTCACTGTCCAGGAGGGACGGTGATTCAAATCAATTTCAACTAGCTGGGAATTTATTCCTAACACAAACCTAGGCAGACTAGATCAATGGTTACCTTTGGTACAACTCAGGTCCACATTTCACGGGTTCGATCAGCGTCGCACAATCAGGGACAACCAGCTGCCAGGACGATTAGGACTACCCTACCCTTGGGTTCACGTTTGGCTCCCTGCACATCCTTACTACCATCCAGAGTGTGCACTCTTACAAAATGGGGCTTGGCCTGAGTTGAGCTACTCGGCTTCGCGGTCGGAATGAGTTATCTGGACAGCTAAGTGAGAGGCATGCGTTCAATCTTGTCAGAAGCGCCCAACAACAGTACGGTATTTAATCGGCATAGACGAAATCACATGAGTCAACCTATGCATAGACTCCGTCCGACCTCTAGTTACATTACCCCATGGTTCTTTTCCATGATAGCAAATATAGTCAACCGTGCTTCGGTATCCACCTATATCTCATAGGTGACAGGAAAACACACAACTTCTACTGGTCTAAGCGTGGCTAAGCATATATTCGATCCTAGACCTACATAGGGTTAAAGGTATATATATCTGGACAAGGTGGTGCTATGCATCAAGTGTTTTCTATCAACTCTTATAACCTAATGCATCAAACATAAAAGGACTCAAGTGATATTTTGTAAAACATGGGAGACTTAGAATGCTCCGGGGCTTGCCTTTGATAAAAGAAGTTGGCCTATGGTCTGGTCACTTGGGTAAGTCTTCAAGAGTTTGCTCCTCTCCTTCTAGAGCTACGGACTGAGGTGCCTCCTATTGTTCCTCTGGCTCTTTGTCGAATTCCAATAGAGTTATCCCCTCGGACGATCCTATATGCATGGGTAGGAAATAAGATATCATGGATGCATATATAATGACATGTATAATATGGTATGATGTGATGAATGCATCCTCATAAGTGTTCTCAGTTGCATTGCATTAAGGTGACAACAAGTTACATTTTCTTTTATTGAGTAGGTGCATCTCTTCTCTAGTAACTTAAACAAACACTTATGTAAATCATTTTCTAGACTATAAGACAACAGCCACTTGTTTTGATCATAACTAGAGTTATACACATCAAAATAATATAGGTGTGGACATTCTGGAAAGCTTAATGTGATTCGGTAGTTATCAAGGTCAAACAATTCAATCTTTTAGATCTATCAAGAGAGCAAGCATTTCAGATATTAGACTTCTGACCACCATAATTCTCAAAACACAAGGCCTATGACTATGAAAATTTAACACAAGGTAGATAAGTAAGTTATCTACAACTTTGTCATTAACCATCTCTACAGAAAAGATCATCATCATCTTGAAATTATCACCACAACAGAAACTACATATGCAGTCATCTAGTTGAATTATAAAGCAATAATTAACTAGTTGCCTATAAACAAATACTTCTAAGCCTCACTAACAGTATCAATAGATTATATTCATCACACACACCACAGAAAACATCATGGTTAAGCCTAACTAATTTATTTATATTCATTTATTAATTTCCTTAGATAATAAGGTGATTTACAGAGTAAATATTTTAGTACTCAATAAATTCCAAGAAAATTACAGTAGGTTACACATGACCCTAATAGTGTACTATACAAATTTCATGCCATTTGGATAAGTATAGCCACCTCTACAAAATTGACAAGATACATATGCTTATTTTAGTAAAAATAGTTTAGCATAGTGAAAAGTATCAAGCAATAGATTTCATATTTTTCTTACTTTCAACCTAGCATAATAATATTATGTAAAATTTTGCATGATCATATGTTATGTATTTTTACCCCATTTATTTTCACTAGAAACTAACAATTAATTAAGATTAAGTTGGAAGACCATAATACAAGTATGTCTACTATAGGTTTAGTATTTTTTCTAGCTAGAGCATGTCAACACAAGACCAGCAAAATTATAATCACAATTTTATCACCTTCCTAGCTCAAGTTATGCAATTTACAAGATATAAACTATTTTAAAAGCACTTATCTTGCTCAATTTAATTCTCCTAGAAAAATACCCTCAACAGTATATTTCATAATTTTATCAAATAGTACACTTCAAGATGAATCCAACAAAATTTGGTTCACCCCATTTGGATAGTCCTAGCTAAAGATATAATTTTTGCAAGTTTGCTACAAAATCTAAGAAAGCATATAAAGAAAATCAAATTTACTCGGGGTCTGCTGCTAGGTACACCCGGTCCATACACCCCACTGTGACTAACACGCGGGCCCCAAAAGTCAACCGATCCCACATGTAAGTGAGACAGAGGCAGGGCGTCGGCTGACCGGCGAGAACTCACCGACGGCGAGATCATCGGCGATGAGGTCACCACCGACGTGTTCCCCTCCTCATTCCGCACCTAGTGAGCTAAGTGGGTGAACCCCTGACGGTGGTTGGCTATGGCAGTAGTGCTAATGGCGGATGGCGGAGGTGCTACGGTGGCGCACCCATCATTTCCGGCCATGGCAAGCTATGATAAGCACGGCTACGGCTTCCTGGTGGTGTAGCGGACATCTAGGGTTAAGTTGGGGCTTCGATCGAGCGGTGGCGAAGCTTGGCCACGTGCATGGCAGCACAACGGCACGAGCAACGCGGTGCATAGCCGTGTTCCGACACCGGTGTGCTGGCGTTGGCTCAATGGCCAGCGGCGTGACCTAGACCTAACCCTAGGCTAACCCTAACACCAGAAGAGAGAGAATGTGGGGGCTCCTATGAGCACGACCACGATGAGCGCAAGCTCGATGGTGCTCCGGTGATTGCGTGGCTACTACAAACTCGCCCTTAGGCATTTACCTTGGCTCAATTGGCATGGCTAACTGGTCGAGAAGGTGGAGGAGGTGATGGCTAAGTTGTGCGCACGAGCAATCATACAATGGCGCTGTGGCGGCAGCAAGCGAGCTCAGTGGAGGTGTGATGGCGTGACACTATGGTTCCACTCTAGAGTGGCGAGAGTGGGAGCGAGAGCGAGGCAGAGCGAGTGAGCGCGAGTGAGAGAGAGCAATGGCGTCGCACGGTTTTGCTGCCCGCCCTGGCCTGATGAGCGGGCCCGACGCCTATGAATGGCCTCCATGTGGTGGCCACGGCCTGACGCCAGTCGGCCATGACGCGCGCACGCGGCATCGGTTCAGACACCACTGAACCCAACTAACGAAGCAAGTTCAAGCGATCAGTCCTCCTAATCCATGACGATTTAGCAAAAAGGTCCTTAATAAAAATTGTAGAGCTACATGAGTACGACAAGATTGCTTAAAGGAGTTTTGTCTAATTTGCAATAGTTTTCAAACTACAAATCTCTAAACTGAGCTACTTTGAAACTGAAATCAGCATTCTAGACTTAGAAAATTTTTAAGTCACAAAACAACATTTTGTTGATAATTGTGAGCTCTATTTGACCATGTTAGACAATGAACTAGCTCATGACCCTTAAATAAAGTTTGTTACCCATGATGTGAACTACAACTTTTATTTAGGTCACAGCCATGCAAACACTCTAAGCAACTTTTCAACTTTGGTCAAACTAGCATCATGAAAATGGCATTACAAAGTAAACCAACACTTAGAAGCAAAATTGGCTTAAGTCATGAATATAAACATTGTTCCAAATATCATTCTAGATGTGTCTAAGGTATTTTGGTGACCCACAACCATCTCATGCATTGGTCACTTATGATCACAAGCATAATTAAGTATATGAGCAACATCACATGTGATAAAGAGAAGGTAAATGAAATGAAACTTCATATGCTCATGCTCATGAATGCTTGCATGATGCTTGTGATCATGAAATGCAAATGCCAAATGCATTGCTTAACACTAGAGTGTTACAAAGGTGGGCCCAGGAGGTGGTGCCTGGGGTGCGGGCGCACCTAGGGTGCGGCCACCCCCTGGCTGGTGTGCCTAGCCACCGTCCTTCTCTATTCGGTTGATGCTTGGGCCTGGGTTGCATCCATGTTGGTGCTTGGCCCAGATTTGATAGTTGAGTGGGCTTGTGCTTTTGTAGAATCTACTTTATGGTTTCTGGTTTGCGCACTTTGACCATAATTCCCATGTATTTCATGTATATGTCCTGCAAAACATGTTTCTCCAATACAAGTGGAACTAGGTCAATAGTATATGCATATGTGTCTAAAGTTTGTTTATTTCTCCTATTTTGGATAATAATTGGCGGCCATATGTTGTCATTAGTGACCTCCAATAAATCCCCCAAGATTTACCTTTGCTTGTCCCGAGCAAATAGCTAAGTACTTGGTTGTTGATCAAGAGTAACTACTATGCCGATACAATTCATAAGTGCCATGCGTATAACAAAGTATTCTTCCATAATTCAAATAAGCTGACATTTTATCCACCCTTTACCTTGATCCCTATGGGGCATATAGCTTTTCTAAGTTCTTGGGTGGTTGTAAGATAGACCGGTTATAACAGAACTACCAATCATTCATTCTTTGATTGATCATCTATCTGGAGTTTTTATGAGTTTTGTAAAACAAATTTAAGTTCCTCAAATGTTTCTCTCGATCGCTCAAATTTGTATGAAACCTCACCAAGGCATTTGGTATTTTGCCTTCTTTTTCATAACCTACCACTAAAGGCTTTTGAGTGGAGTTTTGGGTAGGTATGAAAAGTGGGGCATACTTGCATCACATATATTGCTAAGTCGAAAACCAGACCTCAAGGAGATGCAAGTCATACACTTTGATCAAGACGTGCGAGTGTGTGGAATTTTCATAAAGTACTAATTCTGAATATTTTTTGTACTCCTTTGAATCATGAATCTCTCTCTTTTTGAATGAATGCCTTTTATTTGAAAGTATGGGCTATCATTATTTCTTTCTTTTCTTTTTCTTTTCTTTTCTTCATGCTCTTTGGCATGCATTTTTTTCTCTCATGCCCTTTTGGCATGGATATTTTTCTTTTCTTTCTTTTTTAGCATAGCCCATACTATTCTTTTTGGCATATGATATTTTTTAGAGAGAGACACATGATAAATGAATGGAGCGATTATTTTGGTGGACGAAAAAAAATGTTTTTTTGTAACTCTCGGTGTAGGAGTCAGCAGTTTTATTTGTGGGTGTTCATGTGTCTTGATCATGGGTGCATGATGAGAATTTCAACGAGGGTCACAACAATTTGACAAAGTTCAATGCTCAAACAAGTAGCATATGACTAGGGTTTGGAATTTGAATATCATGTCATATGACCTTGGTAAATATTCATAATCATTGAAGAACTTTGAATTTTAGCATTTTTGAAAAAGAAATCTCCAGATGTCAAGTCTCTCTTAGAACAAAGTCATAGTAAATTCTATTTGTACCATATCATAACTCGCAACAACTTAGAAAAGGAGCATGCATTTGCAACGTACAAGTTTTCAAGTTTTTAGGATGAGACATTTTTAGCCAACAAACTTAAATCTTGGGAAATACTAAGTTATAACCTAGGCACAGATGAATTATAGGCAGAGCAACTATTCATCATTTCAACTTAGGAGATATTAAACATTCCTTAAGCACATATGAGAGTGGAATTAATATTTTTAATGTTTTCCATATTTTATTTTTATGAATGAAAATAAATGTAAGAAATATAAGTGATAAATAAAAGATACATGTTACCCTTGCGGGGCCCTCCCCCAAGATAGCTTGAGGCTAGTTCCTTGGTGAAGTCTCCGAAGAAGGTATATTATTCTTATTTTATTGCATACATTTTTATTTTGTTTAACTCATCCATGTCTATACTTAGCAATTTCCGTTCAATGATCAGACTAATTTGATCAAGGTAAGCTAGTTAATCTGAGCACCATGCTTAAGTTAAAAAGCCTATGAAGATATGATTGATCACTAACCATACTTTAAACCAAAACAAGCCTTGTGTAGACATGGAAAAGTAACCAAAGTTTATTCGAATTTAGATAAACAAAAGGTGAACTAATTGTTTTGATTTTTAGCATTTTTAGTAATAGATTATAAAGGATAACTACCTATTTACCTTTGGCAAGGACTCATTGTTTAAAGTCTAATGAGCCGGACTCTTCTCCTTTCAGTGCTTACTTGATGATGGTGCGTCCGTGCCTGGAGAAGTAGACGTGGATGCTAACCCTTTCACTTTCCATACCTGTTTGATTCCTTTACATGGTTGTTTCCTAGGCTGTTTGTTTTTAAGGTGTTTATGCATGTTAAATCCATTAAATGGGCATCTTATTGTTTTCCCTTGAATATGAAAACAAACATGCCCGGATCCCATGTGTAGTACTGCATTTGTGGTGTTAAGGAATGGTCTCCCTAGGAGGAGAGGAACTTCCTCATTGCGACCCATGTCTAGAATGACAAAGTCCAAGGGGTTGTATGTGTCTTGAATTCTTACCAAGATATCCTTGGCTAACCCCTTCGGGTGTCATGAAGTTTGATCCGCCATCTGTAGTCTAAAATTTGTAGTGGACAAAGGTCCACCCAAAATCTTATTATATATTACCTTGGACATAATGTTGATGCTTGCTCCAAGGTCACAGAAGGCATTGTGGAAGACATGTGGGCCTATTGAGCATGTGATTGTCGGGCAGCCAGGATCTTCTTTCTTGGTGACAAATGGTGGATCTACAAGATAATCATGGCTTTCCCGACATAAAGTCTTACCAAATCTCGTTGAGACCATTTTAACTGATTTGAGAGAAGTTTCCGGCTTCCCTAGAATTTTTCTCGAATCAGAAACCGGTAGTGCAGCAGCAATTTGAGTTATTTGAGTTTCGATCATTTTATTGAAGCTCAATTGATTTTTGACAGCTAAAGATAGGTTTTCAAGTTTAGAATTTATGTTTTCTATCATTTTATCATTATATGAAAGCTTTTTAGAGATGTTTTCATTTATTTTGGCCTGGCCTAATACTAGGTCTTTCAAGGTAGGTTGATTCAAATTGTAATTTGAGTTAAAGTTTGAATTACCTCCTTGTGGGAGGGATTGATTGTTCCACCCATTATTGTTACCTTGTAGAAACCTGTTGTTGATGTATGCGGCGCCTTCATGGGTTTCGGGGTAGTTATTCCCCGAATGTCCAACCTCACCACAGACATTGCAAGCCATTTGTGAGTCCGTGGCCTGAATGGTGGCCCTCATAGCTTCCTTCTCATGGGCCCTCTCATTCAGTCTTGAGAGTAACATGTCCATTTTTGTGGCAAGCATATTCCTCTCCTTCACGGTATGCATGCCATTTTGTTGTTTGCGCTCCTCCCCCAACTTTGATTGGCCACCATTGTAACACCCTCGGTGTTAAGCATGCACTTAACCTTGACATTGCATAATCACAATCATCATTGAGCATTCATGATCAAAAGCATATCATGTATTCCATCTTGGTTGGCTTATCTTGCATATGATGTTACTTAATTACCTAACTTAAGTTAGGGTTTACATGGAACCAATGTATAAAATGTGTGTGGAACCTTGTGAATGCTTTAAACATGTTTAGAATAGCATAAGGAACCACTTTGGTATTCATGACTAAGTCTAGTTTAGTCTCTAAGTCATGGATATGGTGTATGATATTATTTTGAAGTGCTATGTTTGACCTAGTTTGAATGATGTTATAGAGACTTTGCATGGCAGTGAACCTTTAAACTAAGTTGTAGTATTTGAGTAGGGCAACAACTTTTATGTTTGGGTCTTGAGCTAAATCAGTGCATAGCTTAGTATTTTGGTGCTCACAAAAATCAACAAATCACTGTTTTGCAACACTTAGAATTTTCTAAGTCTTTTACTGGTTTCCATTGTAATCGGCTCGACTTGGAGATGATTTTACTCCGTTTTGGTTGCAAGTTAGAGGTTTATTATTTAATAGAAATTGAAGGTGGTATATAGGGCTACAACTTTGATTTAGCTAGTTTTTTATTTTGCTTCACAGTTTAGGAGAACGAGTCTCGCCAATTTGCGCTGTCAGGCTCCCATCACGGTGGCTGAATCGTAGCTTCAGTGGCCGACCCGTTTCAGAACGCGAACGCCGTGTGGCACTATGCGTCGCCGCCGGCCTAACTGGCTAGGCCGCTGCAGGCCTTCACTCACCCGCACTCGCCCACGACCTCTCGGTATTTTCATTTCATCGCCCGGCCTTCTCCTTATTCACTCACAGCAGCACAGCAGCCGCCATAGTGCCGAGCCGCTCCGCCAACGCCATTGCCGGCCTAGCTCGCACCACGTCCTTTCTCCGCCACCGCTGTAGTTACTTTGTGACCCCACCGTCGCGCCATAACCACCTAGCTTGTTTGCGCGCACGGTAAGCCGTTGTGTGCAGCGTGCAGTTCTCGTCGGTGTTTTCACCGCTGCATCCCGTCACCGTGGCTGGGCCATCTCCGACCACCACGAGTCCCGTTAGTGTGTGCGATAGAGTTGCTTTGGGATGGTGAACCTCGGCGTAACCTTTGATTTCGTTGTCTCAGTCGCCGTTGATGGCTCACCGTTGATCCGCACCACCGTGCCGCCATTGACGCCGCTGTCTTCCTTAGCTCCGGCGATAGACCTAGCTAGGTGGCTCGGTAGATGCGCAATGTCGTGAGTAAGCTTGTAGCGCCAGAGCTGTCACCGGAAAAGTCACCGCCGGCGAGCTCCGTCGATCCCGCGCTGGTCCGCGACGGCTCCCTAGTTTTTGTGTCTATGACACGCGGGCCCGGCTGACTAGTGGACCCTAGTTGTCAGCGCCTGTTGAATAGAAAGCTAGTTCATTTTTACAGATTTGAATGCCTACTTTGAAAAATGATAAGTGGAGTTTGGTAGATCCAAATTGGGTGGTTCTAATTTTGTTAGGATCTTGGTGAAGTGTAGTTTTAGGAAAAATATAATATGAGCACTTGTAGTAGGGTTTCTGAAGAATTAAATTGAAACTTGAAATGTGTTTTTAGATGCATGCAAATTTGTTTAAATTATATCTAGAGTTAGAGTGCTCCAAAAATTATGAAATTTGTATGGTGAGCTATTCTTGATCAGTAGAAGCTCTGGTAAAAACTTGAGAGCCATTGCATGAATAGTTTTTGAGTTATAGATTTTCCTTTTATAATTAGGTGATCCTTGTGTGAATTTTTATAAATTATCCATGAATCCAATGGTCATGAAATTTATTGGAGGTTGTCCTAGTACCTTAAGGATGATAAGAAAAATATAAAATCTGTTGCTTGACACTTTTCACTAGGGTTTTCTATTTATGCCATTTTAGGCCTTTCTGCCTTGTCATTTTTGTGTAGGATGTTATACTTGTTAAATTGATGTGAAATTTTTACAGTAGTCTAATTGGAGCATGTAGTACCTACTGTAATTTTTGTAGATTAAATGGTGCAGTTTTCATATATGTTTATTATTCCTCTTAATTAATTAAATAAATTAAGAAAGGCATTAAAAGAAATGAATTGGTGGTGAACACATTACTCTCTGGAGTTCTTTTGGTACGTGTGATGAGTTAGTAAATTTGGTTTTGTCCATTTATATGTTTGCAACATAAGTTAATAATTATTTTCTTGCATTATGTTTTTCTGGATAGTTCTTGGAACTTTGCAAGTTCACCACGATAATTTAGTTTGCTAGGAAAGTAGTGAATACAAAAGTTGTAGATAACTTATGTGTCTAGATGCTGTTAAAATTTGGGGGCATTTGGCCCAGTAGTTTAGGAGTTACGGTCGTTCAAAGTTGGATCACAGTTTTGCTTGCTCTCTGTCTTGTGAGGACAGATTTCTGTTGTTATGTGATTTCGACCTGGTAAAAGTTGGAATCATGCCTTGTAGTCTGAAAGTGAATTTTAGGAAATTTCATAAGATTTCCAAATTGTTTTGTTGCATGTCATTTGGATAAATATAACTCCAGTTATGATATAAACTTGTAACTGTCATGTGTAGCTTCGATATTGCCTTGTGTGAAATTTGTAAGTAATTAGAGAAGAGATATGCACCTACTAGGTAAATAAGGAGTTAGCATTGTCATCATTTTGCTACTTAACATCAGTATCGCAGCATGTACATTCCTTTATCATATCCTCCGTGACCCATCTTATGCATTCATGGTACTTATTTATGCATATGCATGCAATAGGTGCAACCGAAGGGATCACGCTAGTGGAGCTCGACGCCAAGCAGCAGGAGGAGCATCAGGAAGTTCAGCACCTGGAGGTTCCCAGAGAAGGAGGGCCTGAAGTCGATCACCTTCCCGAGTGCCCTAATCACCAGCCTTCGACGTTTGTGAAAGGCAAGCCCCGGAGCATTATAAGCCTCCCTATTTTATTAATGTCACTTAAAGTTATTCGTATTGCTGCATTACGTGACACGAGTTGTTTGGAAACACTTGCTGCATATTACCTTCCTTGACTAGAAATATCTACCATGAATCCTATTTAAGTCTAGGAACGTTTATCATGCTTAGCTCTGCTTAGACCGGTAGAAGTCGGGTGATTTCCTGTCACCTGCGAGCTATAGGTGATAACTTGATCACGGTTGGCTATATTGTGCTATCATGGAACATAACCTAGTATTGTTGAATAAAGGGAGACCGAGTGGAGTCTTATATGTGGTATTGTAGTGATTCCGTCTGTGTCGTTTAAGGACCGGTCGTTGGAGGTTTATCTTGTCATGTTGAACGCAGCCTCTCACATAGTTGGCCGGATAAGTCGTTCCGACCGCGAAGCCGAGTAGCTCAATTCAGGCCGGGACCACGAGCAGTAAAAGTGCGCACTCTAGATGGTAGTAAGGATGTGCGGAGAGCCATTGGCGTAAGTCCAAGGGCGGGTTAGAGCCCCGATCACCCTTGGCAGAGTGGTTCTCTGATTGTGCGGCGCTGATCGTACCCGCGAATTTGGTTCCTGAGTTGTACCAAAGGTGATCTAAGGCGACTAATGATCTAGTCTGCCTGGGTGTGTGTTAGGAATAATTCCCCAGCTGGATAGGAATTGATTTGAATAGCCGTCTCTCCCGGATAGTGAGAACTTGACTTGAGTACACTTCATCGTAGTAAATGATGGAAATGATGGTTATGAGATTATGCAAGAACTCAATTGGATATGGTTATTATTGTGATGACTTAATAGTACCAACATGTTTGGCATAGGATAGTTGCTAATCTAGTATGAGATAGGATTAATAACTGGTGATTCACAATTAAAGAGATGTTGGATAACTTATGCTTTTTCTGCAAATAATGTTTACCAGCTCTACTTATAAAGCCTTGCATACTCCTTGGTGTCTTAGTATATTAGTTGGCAGGTAAGTCTAGCTGAGTACCTTCTCGTACTCAGGGTTTTATTCCCATTGTTGCAGATAACGTTATGTTTCATGGCTACTGCAAGAGTTGTCTTGCTCCTGCCATGGATGAGGACTAGGACCATGGGCAATGGTCATTCTGTATTTCATCTCACCTTTGTGCTTTTGGTTGGAGATGACTATGACACTGGCTTGTATTAAACTACTTGGGATGTTGATGTTAAACTACTTTGCTTCCGCTACTTTCAAACTCTGTTTGTAATAATTATTCGAACTCTGATGTATGAGACATATTTGTGAACTTGTGATGTAACATGTGATGGGTTGTGTTGAATCTCTACGATCTTGGTTTGTATGTTGGTTGTTGGAGATCCTTCGTGATTTCGTTGGACTACCGGATTTATATGGGCTCAAGTATGACGGTTTGATCGCTTCGGTGATTGCTATTGTACTTGTGCTCTTATAAATTGGATGGTTCTGTGACAGCTAGCATCAGAGCAAGGATTCAACATTAAAACTTGTCATATGTGTATTTAAAAACAAAGGTTTTGTGTTATAAAAATCTAAAGTGTGCCAGTGGTCATCTCCTTTATGCCCAGTTAAGGACTTTTAGGTGGCTATTTAAGTACTAACATGGGGGGTTTTACTTTCGTCGTCCATACGGCGTGCTATTGTATGGATGCCATTCACTTGAATGGTAATGTATGGATCAAATGCCTCTACGCCAAGGTAAGAAGGTAAGTTGATGAGTGGCATAACCGCAAGAAGTGAGCGTGCGGTCGGGGAGAGCTAGTTTTGATACGACTGTATATGCATGCTTGCATGTGTGTATGGTGCATATTTAATTGTGGGTATAAATTGTCTTCGGGTAGCTTTGATACGGAAGTATATGTATGGGTATACATATATGGAGGTATTTAGTTGCAATCTTGATCTTGCATTTACATTTCTATACTTATATCTGTTGGGTTGGGCTGAAATGCATTTTCTGCAGGTACACTAACAACGAAACGTGTAGCTCGTCTAGTTACAAATATATTGAGAGAACATATGTATGCCACCGTGTATGTCGATAGAAATTATTTTTTTTCTAAGTTTGTGAGGACGTACGGAACGAGCATACATCATGGTGCATTATTCATTCATGTTCCTGCATTGCTTCCCCCTTAAATGATCTTATCGTTAAGTAAACCGTTTCTATTGCACGTGCCTCCTTTATGTGTAACCTTTTGTTACATATGGCAGCCCCAGGAGCCCCTATTGCCAATGACACCTTTCTGACACTGTTCGGGACCCCCTTACTATGGCGGGTGCTGAACTCTGTCGGGTACGTGGAACCGCCTCGCTACATTTGGAGCGAAGTGGTGACCGAAGGACAAGGGTGGTATGACGTGCGAGTCACTATTGTAGCCCATGAGGACAATCCTCAGTGGAAGGGGTGGAGTATAGAGTCAGATGGATAGACTCCGTGGGAAGGTGCCCAAGTGGCAGCATTTGAGGTTCTCAGTGAGATTTGTCGAGAATTCGGGGATGAGCTGGTGAATGGGCCAGTTGGATCTTTCCCCATGTGGATGTCTCACAGACTACTTGGAACCAGCCAAGTGGTAATGCTCTAGTCAGAGACAAGGATGAAAGAGCTAGGAGTAGCAGTGCTGCAATGAGTGCTATGTATGCAGTCATGAGGATGTTTTATTCACGCCAAGATAGTTACGTCAGCTGCATGCTAGAGCTCCAAAGAGCACAGAACCGCCTGACAACAGAGATGAGAGCACGTGTGCGCAGAGCACCAAGGAACTCCAAGGCTCAAAGATTAGATAGATTGCTACGATGTCCTTAGAAGCTCACGGAGGCGGGGTGGCTTCAGCGATGAGGGAAAGGAATGCGCTCATTCTCTTGAATTACAGGCGTCCGTCTTTGAGATGGACAATGTCATTCGTCTTGCTGAAAATAGAGAGGCAGCTAGGATTAGGACCATATTCCAGGCTGCTAGGTAGGCTACTGAGTTCGATCACAGGGAGCAAGAGCTCATCCGCTAAATCAAGGAGCTTCAGGTTGATGTTCACTGCCTCAACAACATAATCAACCCAATTCCTCCTCTAGCCCCAGCGGTGGAAGAAGAGCCTAATGTGTTGATTGCCGATGATGATGGCGTGGAGATGGACGCTGAAGAAGAGGATCCTGAAGAGGAAGAGGTGGAGCCTTGGGAGGATGACCATGGTGATGGTGTGTCTGACATTGATAGTGACCACTCCTAGGAGTAGCTTAGCTGTAGTAGTAGCGAGTTTGATGTCTTAGCTCTTTATTCATGATCGTTATGTAACAAACTCATAATGTAGGTCTCCAATTCAGGAGGTACCCTTGTGATGGTATTGGAACTATGCACGTACTACTTGTTCCCTTATTTGCTCGCATGTTTCGTGGTTGTCCCACTCCTATGTGGGAGGACCCTGCTCTATAATCCTTGTTAGATCTCATTGCTCTTTCTCCTACAAATGATCTGGTGTGACGCTAATCACTATCTACCCTACTTTGGAACCTTTTCCTCACAGATCATGTTGTTGCTTTAGCAACTGCATCCATAGTCAGTGCCTTGGCTCTATCCCTCGAATCTCATTTATTTATTCTCCAACTCTTTCAAGTCTCTGGATGTGTATCGGTCTTGATCTCATGTTGCTCCGTGGCAAGACCAAATCTCATGTTAATCTTTACCTGGTAATCACCTTGGTGGACACAAGGCGTTTATAGAAATAACACAAGAGTCTCCTGCTCAATTGTCTTCAGCAACTAAGCTATGTTCTTTTGTGCTATGTTTTGATCTTTCAATCGCCTCCTTGTTGACTTCTAACCTTATGACTACCTTTACTTGCTATCCCTCCTTTGCATAGTGCTTGTTCTTACGACCCAATTTGTGCAACTTGAAATTTCACTTTGGGTGTGTGTTCAGTAATGGTGTTATGAGTAGCAACTACGGTGCCGCGACAGAACCTAGGGCCTCCTTGTGGCTGGCCGGTACATGGTTGTGCTGCTGGGTGCGCGCTGGTATCGAGGTTGTTAGTTATGATCCATTGCAAAACTACACTGATATGTTATTTTCATGTGAGCTCTTCCTTGGTTATCTCTCCTTATCTTGTCTAATGATTTGTACGTCGAACTAGAGGAAATAGGACTCCCTTCTGAAGTCGTCCATAGGATAACCTTTGAAGAACAGGTCACTGACATGAACTTAATAGACCGCAAGAGATGGTAGACAAGTGAATCTAAGTGTCTGTCCCTGTAATGACGTTGGTCGTCTAGTGAGCAACTTATGTCGTCCCTGTTGGATCAGAAGGTTACACAATATTTAAAGAAGGACAAGTCTTTGTGAATGTGTGTGGATTATCGACCACTCAATGCTGTTACTATTAAGAACAAGTATCCTTTGCCACGCATTGATATCTTGTTTGATCAATTGTCGAAAGCAAAAGTGTTCTCTAAGATTAATTTGAGGTCAGGTTATCACCAAATCAAGATTAGGCCGGAGACATACCTAAGACGGCTTTTTCCACTAGGTATGGCCTTTATGAGTATTTGGTCATGTCCTTTGGATTGACCAATGCTCCTGCCTACTTCATGTATTTGATGAACTCGGTGTTCATGCCTGAACTTGACAAGTTTGTGGTTGTGTTCATCGATGATATTTTGATTTATTCTGAGATGGCAGAAGAACATGAAGAGCACTTGAGAGTGGTATTGTCGAGACTAAGAGAGCATAAGTTGTATGTAAAGTTTAGTAAATGTGAGTTTTGGTTGAAGAAGGTACCTTTCCGAGGTCACGTCTTATCGAAGAATGGAATTTCTATAGACCCATCCAAAGTGCAAGAAGTGATGGATTGGAAAGCCCCAACCTCAGTTCATGAAGTTCGAAGTTTTCTTGGTCTTGCTAGATGTTATCGTCGATTTATCCCAGATTTCTCCAAGATATCTAAGCCTATGACCAGGTTACTTCAGAAGGATGAGAAGTTTGTTTGGACACCGGAGTGTGAAGCAGCTTTTCACACTTTACGGATTTTGCTGACTACGGCTCCTGTGTTGGCACAGCCTGACATTGAGAAACCGTTTGATGTATTTTGTGATGCCTCAGGAACCGGTTTATGGTGTGTTTTGATGCAGGAAGGCCGAGTCATTGCTTATGCTTCGCGCCAGTTGAGAAAGCATGAAGTCAACTATCCAATGCATGATTTAGACCTTGCAGCAGTTGTCCATGCTTTGAAGATTTGGAGACATTATCTGCTTGGTAATGTTTGTCATATCTACACTGATCACAAGAGTCTTAAGTACATTTTCACTCAACCTGATTGAACATGAGGCAGCGAAGATGGTTAGAATTGATCAAGGACTACAACCTAGAAGTGCATTATCATCTGGGGAAAGCCAATGTAGTTGTCGATGCCTTAAGTCGGAAGTATCATGGTAATTCTTTGTTGGAAGATGGTTTCAACTTATTGCATCCGGTAGTCCTACATAATATTACAGTTAGTTGTTCTCTAGAGTCGAAGATCATTGAGCTCCAAAAGACTGATGTTGGTATATTCCATATCAAGAGAAAGATGAAAGAAGAAGAATGTAAGCATTTCGGTTAGATGAGAATGATGTTCTATGGTTTAAAGATCAGTTTGTAGTGCCGAAAGATAGGGAGTTGAGGAACCGAATCCTAGAGGAAGCTCATTCTTCCAAGCTATCCATTCACCCGGGTAGCAGCAAGATGTACCAAGATTTGAAGACTAGGTTTTGATGGACTAAAATGAAGAAAGAAATTGCGGCATATGTGGCAAGATGTGATAACTGTTGCCGAGTTAAGGCCATTCATATGAAACCAGCAGGGTTACTTCAGCCACTATCCATTCCAAGTTGGAAATGGGATGACATTAGTATGGAATTCATTGTCGGACTTCCAAATACCCAAAAAGGTAATGATTCTATATGGGTAATTGTTGACCGTCTCACCAAGTCATCACATTTTATTCCTGTCAATGTCCAGTATCGACCTCATCAATATGCAAAGTTATACATTGAACAAATTGTCATAGTGCATGGTGTACCTAAGAGTATTGTATCGGATTGAGGGCCCCAATTTGTTAATCCTTTTTGGGAACATCTGCATAAGTACTTGGGTACCACATTGATTCGCAACTCTGCTTATCACCCTCAGACCGCAGGTCAAACGGAGCATGTAAATCAAATCTTGGAAGATATGTTGAGAGCGTGTGTGATTTCTTCCAAGGGTTCATGGGAGGATTGGTTACCTTTGGTTGAATTCTACTACAATAAAAGTTATCAAGAGAGTATCAAGATGGCTCCATTTGAAGCCTTATATGGTCGCAAGTGTAGGACCCCTCTGAATTGGATTGAGCCTGGTGAAAGAAGGTAGTATGGAATTGACTTTGTCAAAGCTGCTGAAGAACGAGTTCAAATCATTCAACAACATATAGAAGCCGCTCAATCAAGACAAAAGAGTTATGCAGATAAAAGGAGAAGTCCTATTGTGTTCCAAGTTGGAGATTATGTGTATCTGAAGGTATCCCCAATGAGGAGAGTACAAAGGTTTGGAGTTAAGCGAAAACTTGCTCCTAGGTACATTGGACCATACCAGATCATTGCACAAAAAGGGCCTGTAGCCTACAAACTCCAGTTACCTCTAGAAATGAAAGCTATATTCAGTGTTTTTCATGTCTCTCAACTCAAGAAATGTCTTCGTGTGCCCAAATAACCTATTGAACCTACTAGTATCAAGATTCAGTCGGATTTGACTTATGAAGAGAGACCTATTAAAGTGCTTGAAGAAATGGAAAGAGTGACCCGTAGCAAAGTCACAAGGTTCTAAAAGGTGCTTTGGAATAATCATAGTGAGCAAGACGCTACGTGGAAACGTGAGGATTATCTTCGTGAGGTTTATCCTAGTTTCTACAAGGAATGGTAGGTCATGCAATCTCGGGACAAGATTTCCTTAAGGGGGGAAGGGTTGTAACACCCTCGGTGTTAAGCATGCACTTAACCTTGACATTGCATAATCACAATCATCATTGAGCATTCATGATCATAAGCATATCATGTATTCCATCTTGGTTGGCTTATATTGCATATGATGTTACTTAATTACCTTACTTAAGTTAGGGTTTACATAGAACCAATGTATAAAATGTGTGTGGAACCTTGTGAATGCTTTAAACATGTTTAGAATAGCATAAGGAACCACTTTGGTATTCATGACTAAGTCTAGTTTAGTCTCTAAGTCAAGGATATGGTGTATGATATTATTTTGAAGTGCTATGTTTGACCTAGTTTGAATGATGTTATAGATACTTTGCATGGCAGTGAACCTTTAAACTAAATTGTAGTATTTGAGTAGGGCAACAACTTTTATGTTTGGGTCTTGAGCTAAATCAGTGCATAGCTTAGTATTTTGGTGCTCACAAAAATCAACAAATCACTGTTTTGCAACACTTAGAATTTTCTAAGTCTTTTACTGGTTTCCAGTGTAATCGGCTCGACTTGGAGATGATTTTACTCTGTTTTGGTTGCGAGTTAGAGGTTTATTATTTAATAGAAATTAAAGGTGGTATATAGGGCTACAACTTTGATTTAGCTGGTTTTTGATTCTGCTTCACGGTTTAGGAGAACGAGTCTCGCCAATTTGCGCTGTCAGGCTCCCATCGCGGTGACTGAATCGCAGCTTCAGTGGCCGACCCATTTCAGAACGCAAAAACCGCGTGCCGCTGCGCGTCACTGCCGGCCTGACCGGCCAGGCCACGTCGGGCCACTGTAGGCCTTCACTCACCTGCGCTCACCCGTGACCTCTCGGCATTTTCATTTCATCGCCCGGCCTTCTCCTTCGTTCACTCGCAGCAGCACAGCAGCCGCCGTAGTGCTGAGCCGCTCCGCCAATGCCATTGCCGGCCTAGCTCGCACCACGTCCTTTCTCCGCCACCGCCGCAGTTACTTTGTGACCCCACCGTCGCGCCATAACCGCCTAGCTTGTTTGCGCGCACGGTAAGCCGTTGTGTGCAGCGTGTAGTCCTCGCCGGCGTTTTCGCCGCCGCATCCCATCACCGTGGTCGGGCCATCTCCGACCACCGCGAGTCCCATTAGTGTGTGCGATAGAGTTGCTTTGGGATGGTGAACCTTGGCGTAACCTTTGATTTCGTTGTCTCAGTCGCCGTTGATGGCTCGCCGTCGATCCGCACCACTGTGCCGCCATTGACGCCGCTGTCTTCCTTAGCTCCTGCGATAGACCTAGCTAGGTGGCTCGGTAGATGCGCAATGTCGTGAGTAAGCTTGTAGCGCCAGAGCTGTCGCCGGAAAAGTCGCCGCCGGCGAGCTCCGTCGATCCCGCGCCGGTCCGCGTCGGCTCCCCTGTTTTTGTGTCTATGACACGCGGGCCCGGCTGACCAGTGGACCCCGGTTGTCAGCGTCTGTTGAATAGAAAGCTAGTTCATTTTTACGGATTTGAATGCCTACTTTGAAAAATGATAAGTGGAGTTTGGTAGATCCAAATTGGGTGGTTCTAATTTTGTTAGGATCTTGGTGAAGTGTAGTATTTAGGAAAAATATAATATGAGCACTTGTAGTAGAGTTTCTGGAAGAATTAAATTGAAACTTGAAATGTGTTTTTAGATGCATGCAAACTTTTTTAAATTATATCTAGAGTTACAGTGCTCCAAAAATTATGAAATTTGTATGGTGAGCTATTCTTGATCAGTAGAAGCTCTGGTAAAAATTTGAGAGTCATTGCATGAATAGTTTTTGAGTTATAGATTTTCCTTTTATAATTAGGTGATCCTTGTGTGAATTTTTATAAATTATCTATGAATCCAATGGTCATGAAATTTATTGGAGGTTGTCCTAGTACCTTAAGGATAATAAGAAAAATATAAAATATATTGCTTGACACTTTTCACTAGGGTTTCCTATTTATGCCATTTTAGGCCTTTCTGCCTTGTCATTTTTGTGTAGGATGTTGTACTTGTTAAATTGATGTGAAATTTTTACAGTAGCCTAATTGGAGCATGTAGTGCCTACTGTAATTTTTGTAGATTAAATGGTGCAGTTTTCATATATGTTTATTATTCCTCTTAATTAATTAAATAAATTAAGAAAGGCATTAAAAGAAATGAATTGGTGGTGAACACATTACTCTCTGGTGTTCTTTTGGTACGTGTGATGAGTTAGTAAAGTTGGTTTTGTCCATTTATATGTTTGCAACATAAGTTAATAATATTTTCTTGCATTATGTTTTTCTGGACAGTTCTGGGAACTTTGCAAGTTCACCATGATAATTTAGTTTGCTGGGAAAGTGGTGAATACAAAAGTTGTAGATAACTTATGTATCTAGATGCTGTTAAAATTTAGCGGCATTTGGCCCAGTAGTTTAGGAGTTACGGTCGTTCAAAGTTGGATCATAGTTTTGCTTGTTCTTTGTCTTGTGAGGATAGATTTCTGTTGTTATGTGATTTTGACCTGGTAAAAGTTGGAATCATGCCTTGTGGTCTGAAAGTGAATTTTAGGCAATTTCACAAGTTTTCCAAATTGTTTTGTTTCATGTCATTTGGATAAATATAACTCTAGTTATGATATAAACTTGTAACTATCATGTGTAGCTTCGATATTGCCGTGTGTGAAATTTGTAAGTAATTAGAGAAGAGATATGCACCTACTAGGTAAATAAGGAGTTGGAATTGTCATCATTTTACTACTTAACATCAGTATCACAGCATGTACATTCCTTTATCACATCCTCCGTGATCCATCTTATGCATTCATGGTACTTATTTATGCATATGCATGCAATAGGTGCAACCGAAGGGATCACGCTAGTGGAGCTCGACGCCGAGCAGCAGGAGGAGCATCAGGAAGTTAAGCACTTGGAGGTTCCTAGAGAAGGAGATCCTGAAGTCGATCACCTTCCCGAGTGCCCTGATCACTAGCCTTCGACGTTTGTGAAAGGCAAGCCCCGGAGCATTATAAGCCTCCTTATTTTATTAATGTCACTTAAAGTTATTCGTATTGCTGCATTACGTGACAGGAGTTGTTTGGAAACACTTGCTGCATATTACCTTCCTTGACCAGAAATATCTACTATGAATCCTATTTAAGTCCAGGAACGTTTATCATGCTTAGCTCTGCTTAGACCGGTAGAAGTCGGGTGATTTCCTGTCACCTGCGAGTTATAGGTGATAACTTGATCACGGTTGGCTATATTGTGCAATCATGGAACATAACCTGGTATTGTTGAATAAAGGGAGACCAGGCGGAGTCTTATATGTGGTATTGTAGTGATTCCGTTTGTGTCGTTTAAGGACCGGCCGTTGAAGGTTTATCTTGTCATGTTGAACGCAGCATCTCACATAGTTGGCCGGATAAGTCGTAAGGATGCCGAGTAGCTCAATTCAGGCCGGGACCACGAGCGGTAAAAGTGCGCACTCTGGATGGTAGTAAGGATGTGCGGAGAGCCATTGGCGTAAGTCCAAGGGTGGGTTAGAGCCCCGATCGCCCTTGGCAGAGTGGTTCTCTGATTGTGCGGCGCTGGTCGTACCCGCGAATTTAGTTCCTGAGTTGTACCAAAGGTGATCTAAGGCGACTAATGATCTGGTCTGCCTGGGTGTGTGTTAGGAATAATTCCCCAGCTAGGTAGGAATCGATTCGAATCGCCGTCTCTCCCGGATAGTGAGAACTTTACTTGAGTACACTTCATCATAGTAAATGATGGAAATGATGGAAATTATTGTAACACCCTAGGTGTTTGGCTTCCACTAATTGCATTTCATTTCATAAACATGTGCATCATCTATCTCATCATGCCTTTGTTACTGAAACATGCATATGCAACATTTTCCAATTGTGTATGTTTCTTACTTGAGTGTTGTGAATAGTAATGGTGTAACATGTGAATGCAACCTGAGTTTCTTATACCATGAAACATGGCAACATGGTAGAAATGTGACACGTATAAAATAACCACAAGGTCATGAAACATGTGAAACATGGAATTGAAACATATGAATGAATTGCTTGTTTTAATTTCTTTATCACATGTGATCTTTAGAAGTGGTATAACAATTTTGTAAAGTGGTTGATCATGGTCTATTACACCTTAACTACACTTAGGTTACTTGTTGGGACATTGTTCATGTAGATCAAAATGACCAAAATGCCCTCAAGTGAAGGTTTGACTAGAATTGACCCTTGGAGTGTCATTGTTTGAGTGATTCAAAAGTCCCACTTAGAGACTTTGCATGGCTGTGCACTCTTTACTAGAGTTGTAGCTAATTTGTCAAGGAACAAAAGTTGTTTTATGGCCAACTCATGAAAATGTGTGGAACATGGTCAAACATGGCCTGCAAATCAGTATTTCATGCTGATTTCACACTTAGAAAATATTCTAAGTCGTAGTTACATTTTCAGTTGCATCAAGCTCACTTTGGCTTCATGTAACTGCTGATCCATGGTGAATTAGGGAATGGTCCTTGAAGAGAAATTGTAGATGGATGGTAGACCTACATTTTTCTTATACACCATTTTTGCAAAGGTGCAGTAGATTAGCCGTGTTGACACGTTGAAATAACGCTAGTCAGTCGGTTTTCTTCGTCTAAATGGATGCTATAGTGACTGACCAATTTCAAAAACACCCGATGCATGTGTGTCGCGCGTCGCCGGTCACCTGAGCATGATGCCACGCGCCGCGTGTCTCCTAGTGCTGCTGGCCATGAGAAGAGCACCCCGCGTGCCTGCCCGACGCACTCGCCGCGCCATTTGCTTTTCCTTTCTCCTTCCCCACGCGCTACGCCAAGCCACAACAGCCGTCCGCCATTACTGACCGCACGTCGCCGTCATCGTGCGCGCTCGCCACCACAAAAACGGGTTGCCCAGTCCGTCAGTAGCCTCGCCGTGGTCTCCTCTACCTTCTCCACCCCACCGTCGGTCCGATTGCGCCGTGGTAAGGGAAAAATCGTAGCTTCATCCCACCGCCGCCATGGCTGTTCTCGCCGGCGTTGTTGCTCCACGCGAACAACCACCACCGTGACCCTCCCATCCCCTCCTCTGCCTCCGCCGCCATGGCTGTTCGAGACGTAGCGCCGTAGCCTTTGCCGGAGCCGGACATGCCGCGGCCGTGCTCCGCCGTGCTCGTCGCCAACCCTGTACCACGGCCATAGAAGCAATTGAGGGCACCAATAGATGCACATGAGTGAGTTGACCGTAGTAGCACCGTTGCCTTCGCCGGAGAAGCCACCGGCGACGAACTACGCCGCCGTCCGCTCCTTTCTCTGTTGTCTCGCTGATCGCGCCCCCTCCCCGATCCCGCCGGGCCGTGGTGAGGCAGAGCCCAGCGTGGGTCGCGCGCGTTATGCAGGGCCACGCCAAAGATTTGCTCATGAACCGCCCGTGACCTTTGGGCTGGCCCAGTAGCTGTGTAGGTTTTTTCCATTTTTGTTTTGTTTAATTGTTTTTCACAGTTTTGGGTATAGATTCAAAAATGTGTAACTCAAGTTTGGTAGATCCAAATGTTATGGTTCCAATTTTGTTAAGTTCCTGGTCATGTCTAGTATTTAATAAAAATATTATATGAGCACATGTTTTAGAAATTCTGGATGAATTAAATAGGACTTTGAAATGTGTTTTTGGATACATGCAAACTTGTTTGAATTTTATCTTGAGTTTCTGTGGTCCAAAAATGATGAAATTTTGTGGGTAATCTATTATTGCTTAGTAGAATCTCTGGTTAAAATTTTAGAGCTAGTGCATGTATAGTTTTTGAGTTATAGAATTTCTTTTTATCAATAGGTGGATCTTGTGTGAATTTTCACAATTTTTCTATACATCCAGTATAGGTAAAATTTGGTGAGTAAGGTTCTTATGCTAAAATGATGCTAGGAAAAATGTGAAATCTGTTGCTTGACACTTTTCAATAGGGTTTCTAATTATGCTAAAAATAGGCATGCCACTTGTTATTTTGGATATAGCAAGTTCTGCTTGCTCAATGGCTTTGAAATTTTTATGGTAGTCTATGTGAAGCATGAGATAGCTACTGTAATTTTTCTAGATTTTTATGAACAGTTTTACTATATGTTGCTTTAATCACCTAATTAACTAAATAAATTAGAAAAGGATATTAAATGATTTATTTAGAAGTTGGCATTATACTTTCTAGTGTTCCTCTGGTATGTGTAACAAGTTGGTAAACTTGGTTTGGTCAAATTAGGCTTTTGCATCATCATTAAATAATTAAGTTAGTAACCCTGTCATTGCGGGACAGATTCTAGGTTTACTGGAATTCGATTTGGTTAACTTAAGAATCATGCTTTGATATTTACAAATGATTTGTAGAGAATTTCATAAGCTTTCCAGAATGTCCTCTTGCAAGTTATTTGGATTTGTAGAACTCTTGTTGTGATTGAATTAAGGAACTACCCATTTGCATATGAAGCTTTAACTGTTGTTTTAAGTATGCCTTTACTATTTCTAAGTTTGTGGTAATATTCCTAGGTGTTAGGCCTTTAACTGAAGATGAGCATCTTTATCTTAGGTTATGCAAGTTAGGTAAGTTGATCTTGTTCTTCAAGTTAAGTTAGATACCTGTTTTAAAGTGATTTGAATAGAGCTATTCATAATCGGTAAACGAGTGTCCAGTAATGTTTTCGGTAAACACTTACTGTGATTCATTCATCATTGAGCATCATGTTATTCCTTATGCATCCATGATATTTATCTTGTGCATCAGCATGCAATAGGTGTACCGGAAGGAGTAACACTGCTGGAATTCGAAGAAACGAAAGCGAAAGCAGAGAGAATTGACACCGGAGGTTCGGGAGGTGCACCTTCGGAAGAAGTGCCGACGAGGTCGCCGTTGAGTGCCCAGATCACCGTCCGTGCAACTTTGTGAAAGGCAAGCCCGAGCATATTAAGCCTCCTAATTTCAAAATGCGATTCTGATATTATTGTTACATATATATATTGTTGCATTAAGTTTAGGTGTTGGATGCAAACGCTTGTTTGCATTGGTTATCCAATCCTTGTCCGGATATTGATACCTCAGATCCTATGTAGCTCAAAGCTCGTGTAGTGCTTAGCCCCGCTTAAACACGGTAGAAGTCGGTGATTTCCACCACCGAGAGATTGGAAGATACATATGGCACGGTTAGCTATATTTGCTATCGTGGAAAAGAACCAGGTCTTAATTTGAAATGAAGACCTGGACGGAGGCTTGCCGGTTTGCGAAAGACTCCGTCCGGTCGATTAAGGACTAAATCTTGGAGCCTTTCCTATTCATGTTGAACGCATGCCTCTCTCTTAGTTGGCTGGGTCGGAGACCGAACACGGCCGAGTAGCTCACCTCGGCCGGGAGTTGATAAGTATAAAGTGCGCCTCGGAAGGGAGCCGTGGCGTGAGTCCAAGGGCGTGGTGATTTAAAAGTCCTAATCGTCCCCAGCGTAAGGGTAATCCCAGAGAGTGCTGGCGCTGATCGAACCCACGAATTTGGTTCTGAGTTGTTCCAAAGGTGACCCATGGCTACCCTTGCAAAGTATGCCAGGGTGAGAGTTAGGAATACCCCCTATGCTGAGTTGTAATTTGATTCGAGTCGCCGTCTCTCCCGGTTAGTGAGAACTTGACGGGCTTATCTCCAATGTAGATACACTTAATAACATAATGGTTCAGAAATGATGATATGATGATGACAGCCTTATTATACCTGCTATGGTTAATATTGTTTGCTCCTAATAAGTGAGTGCTCTAGTACATGTGCTAATCTAGTGGACAGGTAAATGATGATAAGCTTGATGCTAAGTTTAAATTGGTTACTATAATCATAAGCTCTTTTATGCAACTGTGTCAAGCTAGCCCACCTCATAAGCCTTACATGATCCTTGGTGTCTTTTATTTCTGGTTTTGTCGGGTAAGTCTAGCTGAGTACCTTCTCGTACTCAGGGTTTATCTCCCACCTATTGCAGATGACCAGTTCTACTTTGGTTGCTGCAAGTATTGCCTTCTCCCGGCTGGGGATGAAGACTAGGCCGTTGGGCGCGGTCTCTACTAGTTCTCGTACCTGATAATGCTTTTGTGGGACATGACTCAGATCTAGCAATGTATTTGAAACTATGAAGTTATGTACTAAACTATGTTGCTTCCGTGCATTTGAATTTGGTTTGTAATATTTTATTTGAACTCTGATGGATGTAATCCCAATGCTACTTATGAAATGTTGTAACGGATGATGTGTTGTGTTGAATCACTACGATCTTGGTTTGTATGTCGAGAGTTGGTTGAAATCCTTCGTGATTTCTGGACTACCGGGATTATGGGAGCTTCAGTACAGGAATTTGATCGCTTCGGTGATTGTTTTTGTACTTACGTTCTTATGATTTGGTCGGTTCTGTTATAATGATGGTTATGAGATTATGCAAGAACTCAACTGGATATGGTTATTATTGTGATGACTTAATAGTACCAACATGTTTGGCATAGGATAGTTGCTAATCTAGTATGAGATAGGATTAATAACTGGTGATTCACAATTAAAGAGATGTTGGATAACTTATGCTTTTTCTGCAAATAATGTTTACCAGCTCTACTTATAAAGCCTTGCATACTCCTTGGTGTCTTAGTATATTAGTTGGCGGGTAAGTCTAGCTGAGTACCTTCTCGTACTTAGGGTTTTATTCCCATTGTTGCAGATAACGTTATGTTTCATGTCTACTGCAAGAGCTGTCTTGCTCCTGCCATGGATGAGGACTAGGACCATGGGCAATGGTCATTCTGTATTTCATCTCACCTTTGTTCTTTTGGTTGGAGATGACTATGACACTAGCTTGTATTAAACTACTTGGGATGTTGATGTTAAACTACTTTGCTTCTGCTACTTTCAAACTCTGTTTGTAATAATTATTCGAACTCTGATGTATGAGACATATTTGTGAACTTGTGATGTAACATGTGATGGGTTGTGTTGAATCTCTACGATCTTGGTTTGTATGTTGGTTGTTTGAGATTCTTCGCGATTTCGTTGGACTACCGGATTTATATGGGCTCAAGTATGACGGTTTGATCGCTTCAGTGATTGCTATTGTACTTGTGCTCTTATAAATTGGATGGTTCTGTGACAACCATCTTCTCGATGAGTGCCATGGCATTAGCGACAGTGAGGAAAAGGAATGCCCCTCCAGCAGTCGCATCTATGTGGCCCTTCGACATGGGCATGAGCCCCTCATAGAAGTTCTAGAGCATGAGCCAGTCCTCCATTCCGTGGTGCGGGCAAGCTTGGATGTAATCGTGGAGCTTTTCCCACGCTTTAGGGATGGATTCGAGTGAAGATTGCTGGAAGTTTGAATTTTTCCCCCTCAGGGCGTTGGTTTTGCCCATGGAGAAAAATTTTGCAAGGAACACCACGGAACATTTGCCCCACGTGTTGACAGCTTCCTTCTCCTTATAAAACCATTGTTTTGCCTTCCCCACGAGGGAGAAGGGAAACAAACAAAGCCTGATGCTAGATGGTGCGATGTCTTTTATGATGATGGTGTCGCATAGCTCTAGGCAGTGTTGCAAGTGAGCGTTCACGTACTTGCTTGGCAAGCCACAAAATTGTCTTGCCTGCACCATCGTAATGAGGCTAGTCCGAAGCTCAAAGTTTCCAATGCCCATGTTGACGGCAGGCCCAACAGGCACGTTGGCAATAGCGGGGGTGAAGTAGTCACGGAATGACTTGGCCATTTTAGTAGTAGCAGATGTTACGGGGATGACTGGTTCAACTACCGGCGGAGTAGCAGAAGAAGAAGCGGTACGAGACCGGCTCTTCCTTAGGAGTGCCTCCAGATTATCGGTGTAGTTGTTTGGCAGATCAAAACCACTCATACACTATCCTGTTTTCATCCACAACAAGAAGAAAACAAGCAGAATTAGCCTGCTTAAACTATGGCCACCATTACATGCATGTGCTCATGATCATGTACTACTAGATTCTTTAACCTATGCCCTCCCTGGCAATGGCGCTAGAAATGCTTGTTGGCATTTCTTAGCGCAATCACCAAGTGAGGAGGTTTTAAGTCCATCACTGGCAATGGCGCTAGAAATGCCTATTGGTATTTCTTAACACCATTACTAAGATTGAGTTAATCTTAGCAATGCCACCAAGAAACACCAACTACGATAGTTCTTAATGATTACAAAGAATATGTACAAGCGCATGGATCTATCATTGTAGCATTTCACCCAGAAGTATTCAGGGTATCATTATTTATATTTCCCTAAAGGAGGGCAAGGTATTAAGAGTCTAGCATGAGCATAAACATGATTACATACTTTCATAGTGGACCATAGTTCATGACAAGGGTAAGAATGGTATTTCATGGATAGTGGACACAAATCTGGGGCAACCTCAAGGATAAAAGGAAAATAAAGAATAAAAGAATGTTCCTACGTGGAGCCGGCATGTTCTAATATAGCCGTGCAGAGAACAGTTAATGATCATTCAAGTTATATGACTAGAGTTAGAACTAAGTGTGAGATGGATGGGGAGATCTACGAGCACTAGTCTGCTAGCAAGCATGGGAGACTTTAAGACTCCTACACAATACCCAGACGTGGGGGATTACAAGAGATGGATAGGGCTGTTAACACCTGCCGCCTACCCCTCAACCATGGAATACCATCATATCCAAAGGTTCCCATGTACCCAAGTACCACGCACATGTATAAGGAAACTACCCATATCCCCCGGGACTCCGAACCTACGGATCAACAAGTAAGAATATGGGCAAACCCGAAGGAACGACGAACTATTACCCCAACCCTAGCTCTAGTTCTACTCATACAAATCATATGAATGATTAAGCTTGAAGTTGAACATGTTCAGATCATAACACACAAACAATATGCTAGTTCATATATCACAATTATAACAAGACAACTATACTCTAGTTCTATATCATAACTATATAAATGATATGAGAGCATGACTTTGGAAGAAATCTTCATAATATTCATACCAAGATGTATCTCTTCTTTCAAGGAACCAAGCCCTCCTTGATTGCTTTGCTAGCTCACAATACTACTACTAAAACTAAAAGGGAGTACAAGTAGAGAGAGGTAAGGTGATAGCTCCAAATGTTCATGTGTCTTGAATGGTGAGCTCCTCCCTTGCTATATACTACTCTATGGTTGGTTTGGGGGAGATAATTTCATAAACCACCCAAAACCGACCCTAGGCGCATTGATGATACCGCCAGAGCAAAGTGGGCCCGGGAGGCGGTGCCTAGGGTGCGGGCGCACCTAGGCTAGCGCGCCTGGCCACCATCCTTCTCTGGTCGGTTGATGCTTGGGCCTAGATTGCGTCCATGTTGGTGCTTTTTCCAGATTTGGCAGTTGAGTGGGCTTTTGCTTGTGCTTTTGTAGAATCTGCTTTATGCTTTCTGGTTTGCGCACTTTGACAATAATTCCCATGTAATTCATGTATATGTCCTACAAAACATGTTTTCTCCAATACAAGTGGACTAGGTCAATAGTTTATGCATATGTGTCAAAAGTTTGTTTATTTCTCCTGTTTTGGATAATAATTGGCGGTCGTATGTTGTCGTTAGTGACCGCCAACAATGTATCTCTCTATCATAGCATGTTTAAATGGATCAATGTTTTTTGATTATCTTGGATGGATGTTTTCATTATTTTGCAACAACTTTAACTTGTTTGTAATGTAAGCTAAGTTCTGTGCAGTGTGTACCATGAATATTATTAATGGTTGTTAAAGTTGTGTTTTCATACAAGTTGTGGATTTATAACATTTACTCACTACCAATCTTAGCATAGAGGGGGTAAGCTAGCCTTCTTTAGATGTAATGTAACTCTCCACATAGAACACAGACAACCAAACACCTTCTCAACAAGTTGCATCCGCTCGTGCAACCTAAGATTTAGCATACCAAACACAATCTCAGCTAAGCTTGCATCCATAGCTGTAGACAACCAAACACCCTTCACAAACCAAGGACATTAGTTCCTATTATTCATGCATCCTCCTAGCTAGTATGAAACAGAGCATTCCAAATCTAACATGTTGATGACCTACTTCAATACAACATAATATATGATTCTAAATCCAACAACCGGAACACAACAAAGAAAAAACATGTTCAACTTCCACTTCAGGTTCTGCATGCAGAGCTCCAATGCTTTCTTGTCACCTCTGCCATTCAAGTGGCCATCACTTCCTTCCTCCTCTTCATCCTCTGAGTCCATTAGCCTGACTTGGATTGTCCATTAAACCAAGCATTTCAATAGTTATAGCCGAAGAAGTGACAAATAAGAAGCTCACCCCATTCCTCTAGCACTTGAAGTAGACATGGCCAAGGTTTGGGTTTTCTTTCATAGACCATTGCTCACTCACTCTAGCAAGCTTGCTGCGGTAGAAAATCACCAATAGAAGGCCAGTGTCTTCACCAACAAGATTTGACAACCGATCTGTTGTCTAGAAGCTACTCTGTCCATGCATTCTATTTGATACTGTGCTACCACAAGAGGATTGGATCCAATGGGACATGGCACCAATAGAGCTGCATAGAGGGAAGGGGCCAGAGAGAGAGAGGGGAGGGGGTGGCCAGTTTGAAACACAATGGCTACTGCTACCAATTTATAAAATTCAGGGAGGAGCCGAGATCCCAGACCCAAGTTGTAGGAGACAAAACTTTACCTTTTTTGAGGAATTTAAGTAAAAGGCAAATAGAAGAAGGTACACCATACATGTGACAACATCCCTCTTCGGACCTGACTGGTTTGCGGCCAAAATTTGCCATGACAAGGATTTGGCAATCCAAAATTAGGTAAAAATTTTGCCATGGATTTGGCAAGCCAAATGTGAGAGGTTGGCAAGTTTTGGTAGAAAACCAATCAATAGCCAAAATCATGGCATGCCAATTCTTCGGTTTGGCAAATTTTGGAAGCCAACTAATCAGGCCTCCTCATTACAAGATTCTTGCAAGTTGAACAAAGTTTGACATAGAATCTTTAAATCTCCTATTAGGCTTATTATGAAAATAGTATAATTTAAGATCAATGTAATGATACTTATTATGCATCATAATCATAAATACTTCTCTATATATATTTGGTCAAAATTCAGAATCTTTGAGGGAATGGGGACGCTCCTCCCATATAGACCTTGCATAGTTGCCGAGAGTGAAGTGAATGCGCAGGAAAGCTGGACACAAGAAGTGTTAGAAGAAGAGCTTTTGACCACCATGACACGCTTGAGAATTGAAAGCCTGGTGCGGTTGTGAAGTGGACTCACAGCAGTCCAGGGGCAGTCAGGCAGACCAAAGAGTGAAGAGGAGTTGCTTCCATATTAAGCAATTTCTCTTGGTCGAAGGAGCAGAGCCAGTCAGCTAGCTAGAGATGGCTACACAATGGGACTGAGTCTAGGCTTTGTACACACAGAGATACCAGGGCTAGAATAGGCTTCTGACATGAGCGCGCCATGTTCAGCATTACTAGTATCCGAGTAGTGAATATTTTAGAGGTCGGCCCTTCTATCATCCGATGAAGTACAGTGTAGTCCAATCCAAGGAATCACATGCTCACAGCAGCCGAGGGGCAGTAGCTAGCTATAGATGGCTACATGGTTTCATGGGTTCTAATTGTCTGCACTCCCTCAGCTGTGTTTGAAGCTGTCGCTTTAGGAATCCAACTACTCCTACCTTACTACTTCACGCTTGTAGCCATAGATGGTGTAGCTCTTAGTTGTAGCATAACCGATCAGGCAAAAGTTTTACTCATAGCTGAGTACAAGAGTTACATGTTCAGCCCGTTCAAATTTATGCTGCTCGAACTATCAGGCGAACATAAGGTTTACAAGAAACAGGTAAACGTCATTTCATCTAATATCATAGATGGACGTGGTCGGGGGAAAGTTGTGATCGTTTGTTGTAGAGTAAACATCCGTGGTATGGTAACTAGTTGCCATCTATAAGCATGATTTTGGTTAGAATAAATGTCAATCGAGATCCTGAAACCAGCATGGAACACAATAATAAGTTCATACAAATAGAACGGTTTGATATGAAGCACATTACCTTTATTTAGATCCTCAAACTAGCATCAAACGTAGTTGGGAAATGCAAACAAGTGAGGGGGAGCCATAAGGTAGGCGATTGATGCAAATGCTATCGGATGAGGGAAGGGGGGCGCTCCTTTCATATAGACCTTGCACGGCTGACGAGAGTGAAGCAAATGCGGCAAGAAAGCTAGACATAAGAAGTGAATCTAGAGAAAGAGCTTTTGACCACCATGACACGCTTGACACCTGAATGCCTGGTGTGGTTGTGATGGATCTTTTCTGTACTTATTTCACTCCAATCCAACTAATCATGACAGTCGAGGGGCAAACTGATTGCTACTCCATATGACACTTTATTCTGTCCTACGAGATCAAATACTCAATGGGTGGACTTTCTTGCGTTCATAATAAAAGTCAATAGCTATGGCTCCTCCATTCTACATTAGATCAAGGCGAGACTTGTTCAGATGAACTCCTCGCTGCATGGTTCTTTCAAGGTCAACAAAATTTATCGAAGACATGAGTTGGCTTCAACAGTGATCAAAGGCACTCATGAATGTTTAGCATATTATAGATCGGATCAAAGATAACTAGAAAGAAATCTGTAGCGAAAAGCAACCAACAAGGGCTAGAAACCAGCTACAAAATGACCAAAGGACCTGAGCTACACCACGATCAACAGAGTTTAACCCACCTAATACAAAGTTTAACAAAAGTTAACACCAACATGCAAATAAGAGTTCACATATTTGCAAGGGCGTCCCACAGATCAAACCTATTCATGATTACTAATACTACTGATATGTCCCACAGATCAAGGGTCGAGGTTGGCATGCAGGATCAGCTCCATGTTCACCTTTCGTAAGACGGCGTTGGCGGCCGGCTCGAAACTCTTGATTAGATTGTGTTTACACCAAAATTTAGAAGAAGATGTTGTAGGGACTCGAAAGCTCCCAAGATCATGTCACCAAGGAATCAATTGCGTGCAGATCGGAACCAGCTGATTTGGATGCAGAAAATAAAATCGGCTTTCCTCAGGTAGCCCCAGCGGATAACAACAAAGGCTATGTTTGGCGCCAGGATAAAACATGCCGGACTCTACAAAAAGGGAAAGATTAGAGTCCAAGTTATCTTAAATTAGGAATGTTTTCTCTAGGGTCAAAAATTGTAATGAGTAGCGCTTAGACAGGAGTCATGCGTAGGTCCTGGGTATAAATATCAAGCCCCGGCTATTGTAAAAAATCAATCCAATATACAAGTTATTTACTTTTTTTTGGCTCCGGCCACCCCTTAGGAGTAGGAGTAGAGTAGATCTCGGTGAGTTCTTCAGCAAGTATGGCTACATCGATCCGGTCGACCCCCACTGCATGAACTAGATCAAGGTCAAGTTATGGGCTCTACCTTAGGATGGCAGCCTTTGGTAGATTCATTAAGTTACCAATATTGCTTATTGCTTTCATTATTTATTTAATTACAACAATATCACTCTGCCCGATTGGGATTGATTTAGATCGGCCTTATATCTTGTTTAGCCCATCGTTTGCTAATCTCAAATTGATCTAATCTATACCTTAAATGATGAGTTGTGTTTTATCGGTTGTTTTATGTCAATCCTGATCGTGCATAGCGTGCGGTTAAGGCGTGTTGCGTCTTGAGTAGATTTATTGGCTAGCGAGAACCATTTTATGGCTCGTTATCACGGCCTGTGTGACTCTGCCTCACACCCCACTGTTAGCACCATAGAGTGGGGATCGTTATTTGATAAATCTATTCCTGATATGGCATGACTTTAACTGTGCGCTATGCCTAAATTGGCTGTTTTAGCCAATATCGAGTGCTTTCACGAACAACTCGCATCACGAGACTATTTAAGTAAAGATAGGTTGAAAGATATGTTAGCCCCATGATCTTATTATTGTATTACGGCCTGCATGATTCTGCCTCATGCCCCACTGATATCAGTAATGAGTTAGGGTTGTTGAGTCTATTATTATTTCTACGGCATGCATGATTCTGTCTCATGCCCCACTGGTCATAGTGATAGATGAGATCTAACATGTTCATTAAATTTATCTTTATTAAACGGTTAAATGGTGTTGAATTGTTTCTTTATATAAAAAGGGTTTGGTTACTTATAATCATTGGCTCAGCACAAACCGATCATTGTTGATATCTTATTACCATTGATTAATATTTGTTCAAATAATGATATTTACCCTAAATGATAACCGATTCTTCTTATACAACCCAATGAGCTTTAATCAATTTACTCTCATGAATATGCTGGAATCGGCTATTTAGTCGATCTCCTTTCATATCGGCTCTCATAGATGCACATTTGGGACTGTCTGGCAACACCGGCAAGTTCCGCCCTTAATTACTGATGAACTTTCTCTCCTTGTCAATTACACAGTCAAATTGACTGGCATGTGTCGGGAGGAGTGCGTAGGATCGACCATCCCTATGCTAAAGCTAGGCGGATCTACAACTCCATCGAGCAGACCCTTCTGGCTTGCTTGTGTCCTCAGCACGGGACAAAAATTCTATGTCGACACACGTTTCTGGCACGCCCGGTGGGACACCACAATCGTCATGGTGGTTCACAACAACAACGACATCCTTATGCTGCATTATGAAGATTTACCTGATGGGGATAAGGGTATCATCAGCAAAGCTATAGAAGAGTTTCAGAACAAATGTTTGTTGTCCTACACCAAAACACGTGACAACACAATTGTTTAGAAATTTCCACTACCAAAAGTTCTATTACACGGGCAGACGGACACGACTGAAACTGAAGACAGGCATTTCTTTAAAGAAGTTGTGGACAAATCTATTCGTGATGCCATGTCGAGCCATAATGAAGCTTTCGTGGACGTATTCCACAATGCCATGAAAGAGGTGATTTATGGATTTCCAGTTGGTTAAGGCGGACCGGCTTATTACAACATTCTAGATCCGTCGACCCAAGGGACAAATCATGTCGGTACCAGCCATCAAGAAGCAGCACCGGCTGATAGTGGTGATGTCTAGACAGTTCAGGGTTCATCTGAACAAACTCAAGGAACTACTTCAAATCAGACATAGTACAATCCTGGACCATCAGTACAGCATGTGCAACAGCCGGCGGGGGAAAGTCAGAAATAGGTGATCAATTTTGGCACATCAGGCTACATACCGTCGTCGGCTCAAAAAATAGCACCATCAATTCAAAGGATCCGTAGGGATATAGATCCTTATATCTATAATCAGAGACTTCAAGCAGCGAGCCAGCAAAGGACCCAACAGATTGAGATTCCATAAGGGTATCACTATGGCACAGATTGTAATACCCTCCACATGATGCCAAATCCAGGATATCAAGGCACGCAAGATTTCAATCCACAGATGGGTTAGTAGGTGCAGAGGAATCCAAATCTACAAGCTGATGAATTGTTGCTGAGGGTGACCGAGATGATGAAGAATCAGTTCGGTCTGAAGCCAAAGGGCTGACCTTTTCATACAAATGCCCATATCCAGAATGGTATGATTTGGTCGCTCTTCCAACAAATTATAGGCTCCCAGAATTTGCTAAGTTCACTGGCCAAGACAGTACAAGCACGATAGAACATATCAGTCGGTATCTTACACAATTGGGCGAAGCGTCAGTTGAAGATGCCCATCACGTTCGCTTCTTCTCTCTGTCCTTATCAGGGCCAGCTTTCACTTGGTTTTCATCATTGCTAGTCAATTCCATTGCCAATTAGGCTGACCTAGAAAAAGAAGTTTCATACATATTTTTACACTGGGACTGGAGAGAAGAAGATTACCGATCTAACAACTATAAGACAGAAGACTAATGAATCGAGCACTGAATTTCTTCAGAGGTTCCAAGAAACAGGAACTTGTGCTTCTCCTTAAACTTGGCCGATGATCAACTAGCTGCTTTAGCTGTTTAAGGAATGCTGTCGATGTGGAAAGAAAAGCGGCTGGGACAAGAATTTGACAACTTGGGTCAATTGGCTCAACGAGTAGCAGCGCTCAATAGCCAATTCTAGAGTATGTGCAGAGATACCCAATTTCAGAAGAGTACCACAGTAGCCGAAGCTTATGATCCATACTCAGTCGATGACAACTATGAAGATGAAGAAGAAGAGGTTGCTGCGGCTGAATGGAATTGGGGCAAGAAGACAATGATGGTGCCCAATCCTTGGGGAAGAGGAGTCGAGGAAAGCTATGACTTTGATGTCACCAAATCAGATAAGCTCTTCGATTTTTTGCTAGAGAAAGGGCAGATCAAGTTGCCTGATGGTCATATCATGTTGCCCCCTAATCAGTTGAAGAATAAGAAGTTCTACAAGTTCCATAATGCTACTTCTCATTCCACTAATGAATGCAGAATCTTCAGGCAGCATATACAGAGAGCTATTCAGTAGGGGAGGCTCAAATTTGATATGCCTCAGAAAATGAAAGTTGATGATAATCCTTTTCCAGGAGATCAAAACATGGTTGATGCTAGGATATTTAAAGGAAAAACTAAAGTCCTAACATCAACCAAATCAAAAGAAGCTGGAACAGTCGATCCCAAGATGCAAATATCGGCTGACGAGTACAGAGAAATTAGAAGACGTCATGCCGAGCAAAAAAGCTAATACAAGCAAGGGAAGACGTCAAAAGCAGAGACGACAAAGCCGTGGGTCACATCTCAGATTCTGTTGAATAAATGGTAGTGGTAGAAGGAAACGGATTATCAGGGTTGGTTCAAAGATCAAGCGTACCAGCATCAACTGAAACAAGAGAGGTATGAAATGGGACAAGCCGAATTACATTGGAATTCTCCTTTCTTCAGGCATTGCTGGAATGAAGGTTTGAAGCTGCCTACTAGACATGACTATCCAGAATGTGGCAATCAATATCGAGAGTATAGGCAGTCTCAAACCAACAGCCAGTCTATCCATGCTCGAGATGCATATCATCATAATAACATAGATCGGCGCTTAAAAAATAAAAGTGTTCATGATCGACTTGGAAAAAGAGTTGTTGATCAGGACTGGGCTGATCATGGTGAGAAAGGCACTGAAAGGAGATATGTGTGGCAGGAAGGCCAGTGGTGCCCAGGAGGTTTAACAAGAAGCCAGAAGAGAAGGGTGCAATGCCTAAGGAACAAAGAGATGGAACAGGCTCAGGCATCCGGTAAGACTCAAGTGTGGCGTACCAAACAAATAGCCAATAGAAAGCAACCATCGACTAATATCCAAATGGCTTTTCTATTGCCATCAAAGTTCAGAGTCAATGGTGAGAACCAACTACCGATCCAAGCAATCGGCTTTGAAAGTTTGTATTAATGGATAATCCAATAGATGGTACAGATGGGAAACTAGGACATGGCTTCATGTCGGCCAATGAATTAGAAGAAGTAGATATTGGTCCTGGAGATAGACCTAGGCCGACATACGTAAGTGCTAAATTGGATCCAGAGTATAAGCGGGAATTAATTGACTTATTAAAGAAATTTAAAGATTGTTTTGCTTGGGAATACTATGAGATGCCTGGTTTAGACCGGTCAATTATTGAACATCGGCTGCCAATCAAACCTGGATATCGGTCGTTTAAACAAGCTCCGAGGAGATTCAACCCGAACGTGCTTGATGATATCAAAAAGGAGACCGAAAGGTTACTGGAAGCAAAATTTATCCGACCGTGCCGATATGCAGAGTGGTTATCGAATGTTGTCCCTGTATATAAGAAGAATGGAAAATTGAGAGTTTGCATTGATTTCAGGGATCTGAACAAAGCCACACCTATGGACGGTTATCCGATGCCGATAGCTGATATGTTAGTAGATGCAACAGCTGGGCACAAGGTTATTAGCTTCATGGACGGTAATGTAGGATACAACCAAATTTTCATGGCTGAAGAAGACATAGCAAAGACCGCTTTCAGGTGCCCCGGCGCAATCGGTCTATTCGAGTGGGTTGTGATGACCTTTGGACTAAAGAATGCCGATGCAACTTATCAAAGGGCGATGAATTACATTTTCCATAAGTTGATCGGCAGGATTGTTGAGATCTACATCGATGATGTGATGATAAAATCCAAAGGGTACAAAGAACACCTAGCTGACTTGCATGAGACTCTGGAATGCACGAGGAAGCATGGTTTGAAGATGAATCCTAATAAGTGTGCTTTTGGAGTATCAGCCAGACAATTTTTAGGATTCATGGTTCACGAGAGAGGAATCAAAGTTGGTTAGAAAAGCGCAAAAGCAATTGATGAAGCAGTTCCCCCGACTACCAAAACAGAGTTGCAATCTCTGCTTGGTAAGATTAATTTCATCAGAAGATTCATTTCGAATTTGTCGGAAAGGATCCTGTCGTTTTCTCCCTTGTTGAAGTTGAAAAATGATCAAGAATTCAAGTGGGGTGATATACAACAAAAGGCGTTCAAAGAAATAAAAGAATATATGAAGTGTCCACCTGTACTGGTCCCTCCTCAGCAAGGTAAGCCATTTAAATTGTACATATCGGCTCATGACAAGACAATTGGATTGGCCCTGATGCAAGAATTTGAAGGAAAAGAGAGGGTTGTTTTCTATCTAAGTAGAAGACTACTGGATCCAGAAACGAGATATTCTCCCACCGAAAAATTATGCTTGTGTTTATATTTCTCTTGCACTAAATTACGACACTACTTATTATCGGTCGGGTGTATAGTTGTTTCCAAGGCTAATGTGGTTAAGCACATGTTATCAATGCCAATACTGAATGGAAGAGTGGGAAAGTGGATTCTTGCATTATCGGAGTTTGACTTCAAGTACGAATTGGCTAAAGTAGTCAAAGGACAAGTAATGGCCAATTTTATCACCCAACATCACAAGCCAAGCATTAGTTATGTAGAGCCGATGCCGTGGATGATGTTCTTTAATGGGTCATCATGCAAGCAGGGTGGTGGCATCGGTATTGTTATTATTTCACCTCGGGGGGCAAGTTCTGAGTTTGCTCTTCCAACTGAGCCAATGGTTACTAATAATCAAGCGGAATACAATGCTATTCTCAAGGGACTTCAACTTCTTCATGAAGTAAAGGCCAAAGCAATTGAAGTATTTGGAGATTCATAGTTAATTATTAATCAATTGATGGGCCTATATGAGTGCAAAGAAGAGACTTTGAAAGGATATTATGATGAGTGCCAAAAGTTACTCAAGGGATTTCTTCATATCTCTTTCCAACATATTCCGAGAGCACAAAACCAAGAAGCTAACCGGCTAGCTCAAAGTGCATCAGGATATTGAGTGATTCAAGAAGTCTTGAGTAGTGAAGCCTCAAGTGATGATTGGAGAGTTGAAATAGCCGATTACCTTAGAGATCCGTCTCAGAAAGTTACCAGGAGGCCAAGGTATAAATCGGCTAAGTATGTTTTGTTAGATGATCAGTTATATTATAAAACAGTCAATGGAGTATTGCTCAAGTGCTTGAACCAAGAAGAAGCTAAGGTGTTGATGGGTGAGGTGCATGAAGGGATATGTGGAGCTCATCAATCGGCTTATAAGATAAAATGGATTATTCACAGAACTGGATATTTCTGGCCAACGATACTGAAAGATTGTTTTGAATATTACAAGGGGTGTTAGGACTGTCAATGTTTTGGTAATGTTCAGAGATCGCCTGCATCGGCCATGAATCCAATAAACAAACCATGGCCGTTTTGGGGTTGGGGAATTGATTTAATTGGCCAGATTTTTCCACCTTCGAGCAAAGGACATAAGTTCATATTGGTAGCAACAAATTACTTCACTAAATGGGTTGCGGCAATTCCTTTGAAAACGGTAACCTCAAAGAACATGATTGATTTTGTCAGGGAACACATTGTGTATCGTTTTGGGATTCCTCAAACTATAACTACCGATCAAGGGACAATGTTCACATCAAAAGAGTTTGGGGATTTTGCTGCCAATATGGGGATTAAGCTATTAAATTCCTCCCCTTACTATGCCTAGGCTAATGGTCAAGCAGAGGCGTCCAACCAGATTATGATTAAACTGATCAAGAAAAAGATCGAGGAATAGCCAAGGAAATGGCATTCGACGCTAAATGAAGCACTATGGGCATATAGGATGGCCTGCCATGGATCAATTAAAATGTCACCTTACGAACTTGTGTATGGCCATAATGGAGTTCTTCCTTGGGAAGTTCAGACTGGATCGAGGTGTGTTATGCTGCAGAATGATTTGTCAGCTGAGGTTTACAAGAATCTTATGATAGACAATTTGGAAGACTTGAGTTGCCTTCGACTGCGTGCTCTTGAGAATATCAAAGCCAATAAACTAGAGGGTTGCAAAATATTATAATAAAAAGGTCAATATTAAGCAATTCTCCGAAGGTGGTCTGGAAAGTGAAATTGTCGATCGGATCAAAGGACAGTAAATTCGGCAAATGGTCACCTAACTGGGAAGGACCCTATCGGATCAAATGTTGTGCGCCTGGTAATGCTTATATTTTCGAAACATTAAAAGGAGAGGAAGAATTTGGCTGAGCAATCAACGGGAAATATTTAAAGAAATATTATCCTAGCGTTTGGATCAATACTTAACAAATGATCTGTTCGGTCGATAGCTTTAACAGCCGATATTGAAAAGATATTGCCTCTAGTGCAAAAGATGAACCCAAATGAGTAAAAGCCGATACGGTGTGTATTGCCTATAGAAGCGAAGCAAACACAAACAAAATGATGGGTATGAAGCGTGAAACAATGGGGAACCACTCAAGGCGAGGAAGTTATTTGCTAAACATCACCTATTACAAGCTACGGGCCAGAAAACACTTTGCCTACTATATCGTCGGCCAGGGTATTGAAAGCTACAGAGTTGGTGGCATTCATAAAATCTTCAACCAAGCACTCATGCACCCCAGGGTGCACTGCATCTAGAAAACCATGGGGAAGAAGCCGAAGATTATAGCCCGAACGGGCTTGTGTAGTAGCCAATGCCATGGCAGTGCCATGATGAACGCCATGAAGGGCAACCTCCCTAACACGATTTGGGATGCCATGCAAGCGAACCACCAAAATGGCGCCCCTAGCATTGACAAATCCCGCCGCATGATCCACGGCTGATCGAAGAGTCTCCAATTGAGCAGTTAGATCTAAAATATTCAAGGAAAGAGTGATTAGAAATCTTGAGGGTAAAATCAAGAAGAAACAGAGGAATAATGGCAGACATCTCACCCATGATTCTAGCTTCAGCCCTGGCCAACCTTTCCCTCACCAGGGCGACCTCGGGGTGAGATTGGTCTTCAATTATGGCCAAAGCCGATTTCGCTAGGGAGAGGTAGCTGGCTAGATGCTGGTTGGTCCGATCGATGGAGGCCAGCAGATCGTCATTACAGATCTGTTGCCTCGGGTAGCGAGGAAGCTAGCGGTGGATTGGTGCCAAAGATGACCCCAAGGGCTGGGCGGAGTTGGCCCTTCGATCCGAAGCAATAGGAGCATCCCAAGATGCGTCCTCTTGACGACGAGGGAGTTGGCGGGATGATGTGGATCCGTTGAGGGCTTCTTCAGCAGACCTCTTGTTGTTCTCCATGACCTCGAACCTATGAAAGGTAGAGGATGTACTAAAGATGAAGAGGGGTTGAGACAAAGAGGGTTGTTTTTTGATTCATGGCCAGAGCCCGTATATATAGCACGGGAAAGCGAGAAGATAGATTTCGATGGAGGTGTGAAATCAAAATCAGAAATAGAAACAGATCAACACCCTAGAAATTCAGGGGACAGATAACGAAGAGATAACAGACTCAAATTTATTACTTCCCCAGATTACAAAATATCATGGGGTGGATACATTGACCAGAGATTAACCCACTAGAACTTCTTTGGATTGAAGGAAGTCTAGATTTCCAAAAGGGCGATGCTCATTGTGAACCAAGTCGCATCGGCCCATCAATAAATTATACCAGAGAAGAAGTTCGCCCGCCTAACATATGCTCAACAGATTTCTCAATAAATTAAGGAACTATGGGGAAGAAGCCTAAGGCTGTCCTAATGGCGTTTGGAGGAGCAACAAGGGGAAGATGATCACACCTTGTAGCCCTTGCAAACACTAGAACATCCTTGTGAGCATGGAGAGAAGACTCAGGTGATATCATAAGAATTCTTCTAACCGCAATGGCTGGTCTTCTTGCCCAACGAGGCGCTAGAATAAGTGACACAATCACCCTATGCACAAGAATTCTTCTAGCCGCTTGAAATCTTCATAACATAGACCATGGAGGGTCCAGCGGAACCGGGAGCACTCGAGGGAGCATATGGAAGAAAAACATGGCTAAATTGTTGAGTTGCTCTCGCCAGGGTCGGATAGGCATTTTATAGCCGGCCCGGAAAGATGAATCCAAGTGCCCATGAAGTAGTGATGCTCTTGTAAAAGTTTTGAGTCATAGGCTCATGAGTTGACGCAAGCGGCAACGAACAATGGACCTTAGATCAAGGTTCTCTACCCATGACTACAGGACCAATCAGGGATACAGACATGATAATTTTGGAATAAAATTACTTTTATCCCAAAATTGGGGGGCATGTGTTTACACTAAAATTTGAAAGAAGATGTTCAGGGACTCGAAAGCTCCCAAGATCATGTCACCAAAGAATCAATTGCGTGTAGATCGAATCCAGCTGATTCGGATGCAGAAAATAGAATCGACTTTCCTCAGATAGTGCCAGCGGATAACAACAAAGGCTACGTTTGGCGCCAGGACGAAACATGCCGGACTCTACAAAAAGGGAAAGATTAGAGTCCAAGTTATCTTAAATTAGGAATGTTTTCTCTAGGGTCAAAAATTGTAATGAGTCGCGCTTAGACAGGAGTCGTGCATAGGTCCCGGGTATAAATATCAAGCCCCGACTATTGTTAAAAATCAATCAATCAATCCAATATACAAGTTATTTACTTTTTCGGCTCCACCACCCCCTTAGGAGTAGGAGTATAGTAGATCTCGGTCAGTTCTTCAGCAAGTACAGCTGCATCGATCTGATCGACCCCCACTGCATGAACTAGATCAAGGTCAAGTTATCAGCTCTACCTTAGGATGGCAGCCTTTGGTAGATTCATTAAGTTACCGATATTGCTTATTGCTTTCATTATTTATTTAATTACAACAATATCACTTATGCTCGATTGGGATTGATCTAGATCGGCCTTATATCTTGTTTAGCCCATCATTTGCTAATCTCAAATTGATCTAATCTATACCTTAAATGATGAGTTATGTTTTATCGGTTGTTTTATGTCAATCCTGATCGTGCATAGCGTGCGGTTAAGGCGTGTTGCATCTTGAGTAGATTTATTGACTAGCGAGAACCATTTCATGGCTCATTATCACGGCCTGTGTGACTCTGCCTCACACCCCATTGTTAGCACCATGGAGTGGGGTTCGTTATTTGATAGATCTATTCCTGATAAGGCATGACTTTAACTGTGCACTATGCCTGATTCGGCTGTTTTAGGTTCAAACAGACATCATTTTGCTGCAACTGTGCCACCAAGGCTGCTTGTTGTAAACCAGGGCCCCAGTTCTTGATCTTGTTCGCCTATGGCGATTAGTCCTTTTGAATAAAGACTTAAACTCCTTGTTTTCATAAGCCCCATATTTATTTAAAATTTCAGATTGCGTTCATCCTGTTCTTGCTTGTGTTCTCGATTCGCTTGCAAGAAAGCCTTCTCGGCGAGGTCGGTTGCGGGGGTCCGAATCAGTCTTAGTTCGAAGCCTAGATCATGAACGTTGAGTCTCCACCAATCGATGTTGTCATACCTATCGGAAGATCGGGCCTTGTCTACATCAGATCCTCAACGGCTACCTGCCGCGCGCCAGTGAGTTAAGTGAGACCGGACATAGCCGAGCTGAACCGAACGCTGCGCCCCTATGTTCGCTCGCGCTCACGCCCGTGTGCCCAAAGCCATGACCTGACACACTGCCTTGTGACCAGATGCACTGATGCCCTAAGTCTGGTCAGGGGCAAACACTACACCTAGAGGTTTTTCTGGCTCAGACCGAGTCCGGTCGTAGGTGACCGAAAGCAGTCGTGCATCCAATCCTGCCAACCACCATGCGCCAACGCCTAAGTCCCTAAGTCAGTGTACGTCACACGCCGACCGAACGTAGCCCCTACACGTTTGGTCGCGCCTTCTTCGCTGGGTCCGATCACAGACCCGAGGGCGTTTCTTTCTGCACCCACTGATTGGACGCACCCGGGGTGAGTCCGGTCACCCCGATGCTAGAGTCTGGTCCTCTACCTTCGCCTCCTTTTTGTCTAAGTCCACAACTACTTCACCCTCGCTTCCAAGATGCTAACCACAAAGTGTAGAACTTGTGTGCCCATGTGTTGGCATTTTTCCAAGCATTTTACAAGGGTTAATTGTTAGCACACTAGATCCCTAATGCATATGCAAGAATCATGTCACAGAGGTCGAGAGAAAGAGTTGTTCGGGAAAAAAGAATGAAGTGGTACCTCCCCTAACTAGTGGCAAGTGGGTATTTTTTCAAAGTTACCCACCTCCACAGCCGGTGAAAGCAGGGGGGAGATGTTGTGGTACTAAAGGAAAAGTTGCTTTTGCCCAAAGTAGCTATGGGTTCCTACCCCTTTGGCTGGCTTCTAGCTTTTTGGAAGCAAAAGCCGGTTCCAAAATCCCAACCAAAGGGGGCCTTAATCTTCCGGTGATGTCTTTTGGTATCCACTAGATAAATCCGGTGGCTAACCCTAGCCACATGTAACACCAACATAGTACCTCTTTCTTTGGTGATGTTGCAGACATGCTTGACATAACTCAATCCTAAGCGTAATTGCCATCCATTTAGCACTAAGTACCTAAGAGACCAAGTTAAACAAACACGTCTGTCGAGCACACCACCAAGGGAGAACTCAACAATCCACGTTCATGCTAGAACTCATAACAAGTGAATAAAACTTACAACATAGTGGGCATTTCAAACATCACATGATTCCAAATAGTTACTATAATACCAGTTCACGGTTGAAGCGGAAGCAACATAAGTTCAACATCTAATGCCAAGGACGAATAACAAAAGTAAGTTTTTTGCTCTGCATGCAACTACTAACATAGAGGGATATAAAAACAAACTACTAGCAATGATAAGAATGGTATCTTCATTGTGCCTACTAGGAAAGAGCCATGAAGCATGGCAAACACAAGTCCTACACTTTGAACCATGTTGGAAGGTTCAAATGAGGTGTCGACCCAACTCCTCTCCTTGTTATCATCTGCAACATAGGGAATATAACCCTCAGTACTAAAGTGTACTCAACAAGACATACAAAAGCCATTAGACTTGTGTGGTCAACATCACCAAAACCCACTTAGGGCTTGATTGCACTTACAGCCACACTCATTAGGGTATGAAATTTACTTAGTTCTAGTTTCCTCGTGAAACAGACATTATTTAGAACACTTATAACACCTAGTTTGGCTGGTATGAATCAGGGCCCTCTGTTCTTGTTCTTGTTTGACTATGTCAATTAATCCTTTTGAATCAAGACATGAACCTCATACCAGATTGAGATACTTCATCTGTATTTGCAATATTAGATTGCATTCTTTACGTTCTTTTGCTTGTGTTCTTGATTCTCTTGTAGAAAAAAATTTCTAGAAGAGGTCAATCGTTGTGCATGGTGGATAACCAATGGAGTTGTTGTCCAACTGTTGCATATTCAAATCATACTTTGTTTGAAGCCTGGATCATGAACATGGAGTTCTCCACCAATTGAATAAAATGTACCTATCAAAAGATTGGACCACGTACAATCATATTTAATTTAGATTAATTTTTAGCTCTAACTAGTAACTAGTTATGTATATTAAGGGGTGCTTGGAATCCTTGGATTCACTACCTAAAGTTTAGTCGGGTTATATTAGATGATTGGATGTCAATTAGGAGGTCTAAACATGAGCTAATTATAAAACCAATTGCATAAGGCGTGACTAATTCACGAGATGAGTTTATTAAGCCTAATTAATCCATGATTATCACATGTTTACTGTAGCATCACATTCGCTAATCATGGACTAATTAGGCTTAATAGATTTGTCTTGTGAATTAGTCTTCATTTATGCAATTAATTTTGTAATTAATTTATATTTAGTACTCTTTATCTCTACTCTACAATCTATTATTATTATATATATATACAACTAAAAAAACCTTCATGTTATCGTCTAGTTAACAACTAATTGTCCCGCTGCTAAACTAATCACCCCGCCATAGTCCTAATCGCCCTGCCCAGGTCAGTTCCTCTTCCTCGCCTCTATCAATTCCGCGCCCCAAGCCACACGTTTCCTTCCAGCAACTGATGCACAAACCTTGGCTCCACGACCTTGCCCTGCGATGCTGACCCCAACACATGGCCGCCTCCCCCCACTGCCCTAGCCACCCCTGCCGACCCCGGCACCCGGCCTCCTCCAGTCCTCCTCCCCGCTGCAAAGCGGCCCCCGACCCCGATGACGTCGGCCGCGACACTAACAACCCTGACACCTGGACTCCTCCTCCTCGCCCTAGCCACCCCCACTGACCCGGCACCCGGCCTCCTCCTCCCCACTGCGACTGCGCCCCCACCGTGGATGGTGAAGACGTCGGTCACGACGCTGATCCCGACACCCGGCCTAGCCCGTCGCACAGCGGTAAGTCCTCCACATTGTTTGAGCGCCTATTTTCTGAAATTGCTACTCTGGTTCATCAGTCCTCCGCTTAGAAATAGTTTTGCTTGTGAGCTTAGCTTTGCCATCACATTCAGGGGTTCTCCAAAGCAAAGCACGATGAAAAAGCAGACATCAATGACCTGCACTTTGACATGATATCCTGCTGATACTGAAGGTTTATATTCGAAATTCCCTTTCTCATTTGTGTAGTAGTAGGCAGTAAGATCTGTGGTACCACAATGTGATTTGTCTCCTTTCCAGCCTCAATTGTGAATTCATCCTCAACTGTGTAGTAGTAGGCACTAACATCTGACGTTAATGTTAAGAGTTGAAATTCAGGGAAGCAGATAGCTCGATTTCACCTCAATTTGGGCGTTGGTCTAATTGACACACTACTACTTCAAGCCCTCCAAATCTAATACTTCTTGTGCTGCTTGTGTGTATCCATTCCAGTTGATAAACTTCATATGCTATAGGGCAGTTATGTGTATCTGCACCTATGCTATAATTAAACAATCCTGTGATTTATTCAAACATATGCCTCGTGCTTCAACTAAACACATAAAGCACCTGATGAGGGTAGAAGTTGCTTCCTGAAGCTTTGATCAAAGTGCGTCAAGAGGACTTTTAGGTTTTGCTATCCTAGAGAAACAACAACTAATTCCCATCATCTGAAAAAAATTTCAGTTCCATGACAGAAGATTCTGAGCTGTAAACATGGATGTTTGGTGACTTGTCGATTTATTGATCATGATGCCATGAATTTCCTTGAACATGTCTCCTATTTCTTGAATCAGTTCCTGGCTTCATGGTTGCTTGAAAATGCCCCATACACTTGTCTTATCTTTTTTTCTAAAAATAGAATGGCATTTGCTTGGTAGTTGTAGCACCCGGTTTTAAGAACAAAACTAGATACACACCATATGTGAGCCTAGGAAGTCAAATCTTTAATATAGCTACAAATAAGGGTAACATCAATAGATAAAGCTCAATATATAACATACTTAGTATAGAGAATATAACCTTAGACAACAAACAGCAGAAAGACAACTTCGATGTTCAGGTGAAGACTCCAATCCACAGGGACAACTGACTGGATGCTCACAAGCCTAATTCCTCCAAACTCTAGCAATCTGGTACACATTCGGAATTTTTATCCAAATAATTGAGAAAATAAAGCAAGCGTAGGTACATGTCGTACTCAACAAATATATCATGGGGTTCATGAGGCTCAAAAGGCTGACACTGGTTTAACTGTGATTAGCTTTTAATGAGTCATCTTTTAGCAATTGGGTGGCAACAAGTTTATTCACAAGCCCATATAAACATATGATCATGTAAACATGAATAATGAATAGCATAAACAGTAATCATTAGTGAGCATCTTTATCATCAGTATTATTAGTGTTCATCATCTATTCCGTAAGGGTCCAAGGCCGCTCGTGACCGTGAGCACGGTTGATATACTAGTTTTACACTCTGCAGAGGTTGTACACTTTCACTGTGAATCGTAATTTACCCTTTCACCCGAGGTGATCAGTCTCTTAACCCACTACCAAGGAAGATTGGTAGGGTTCACTATGAAGCCTTTCAAAGGTTCGTCTAACAAGTTAGGGCCATTAGATTCACTCGGCAAACAGATGTAGAGCCCCCCTTCTCGATGGCACAATGATGCACAGCCTATACACAAGGGGACAAAGGCCGCACTATACCTAATTTGGCAAGCCATTCTTACACCAATAAAGGTAACCACTAACAAGCTAAAAAAGGTCCTCATACTAAGCTAAAGCCAGAGCCATGTAGCCCTCATAGTTGTATTGTAAGTCTCAGATGTTTGTTTACAGATAAGTCCTTAGGGAGAGGAATCTAGAGCACAAAAAAATAGCCCAATGCTTTAGCCCCCTGATTCCATGTTGCTAAAAGTATCTTTTAGTGTTTATTGCATATACCATTAGTCCAGTTACAAGATCATGGCTTTAGTTGAGCACTAGCATCATACTACCCAATACAATAACCCATAGGAATCAAGGTACAGGGTAACAAAGTACTAGGAAATCCTTAGTGGTAGTCAAGATAGACACATGCAGTATGAATTAGATGATTAAAGGTGTATAGGACAACAAGGAAGATCCCATGCTATACTTGCCTTAAAACATCGATCCTTCGGTAAGCTTTAATCTTCAACGTCATTCTTTTTCTTCTTGATCATCACGTATATCTCACCGACTGGACGTAATCATAGAACACCACACAAACATCCATACACATACATACATAGCATACAATTACATCTACATTATAACAATACCAATCATATAAAAGTAAGTAAAAGAGTTTGAAACACGATTCTACGCATCGCTATGAACACACAGTCGCGAGAGGCACGCTAATCGGAGCTACGATTTAAAAGAAATGGCTACCGAAAGATCTACTCATAAGATAAAATATAAAACTATAAGCTTCATGCGTTTTAACTATATAAAAGCATATATAAATTGATTTAAGTCAAATTTAGATTTGAATTATAAAACCAAAGTAAAACAAATCATATTTTACTTATATAACCCAGTTGCATAATTATTATTCAAATTAGAGTTTAAACCATAAAATTCCAGAAATAGTGGCATGATAAACATTGTTACTAACGCGTAGATCTCGTTGCAATGAATCTAGCACAACTTGAACGGGTCAATTTAGAGCTAAAACGTAGAAGATATGAAATAAACAAGATTTCCTTTATTAAAATAACAGATTAAATCTAACCTCGAATTTCAAAAGTTTAAAATATATGTAACAGTAGTATGAACATGTAGATTATGAAATTACGAACCTAACACAAGTTGAATGGATCAAAACAGAGTTGAAACAAAAAAATTATGGCCTAAAGAAGATAGTGGCAATTTTGTAAATATTTTAAAATCAATTTCGTATTAAAAATAATTAAAAACTGAATTAAAACAGTCCTGGGGATTGGGCGTCATTTTTGGAAAACTATAGGGGCTAAAACATAAAAACTAGGGGCATAGTTTTAATTACTTTTGAACTGCTCAGGACGGCGGGTTGATTTTGGAACAATCTGGGGTCTCTTTAGCAAAATGACCGCGCAGTCAGCGCGGTTGCTGGCGTGGCGCTGACTGGCTCCACGTGGCACTGTTGGATAGGTTGGTTCATGGTGCACCACTTGCGTGGCCTGCTATCGCGGACGTTGCACACGGACCACACTGTGTCATGCGGCAGAGACGAAGGGGTACGCTTGTTCCAATCGTGGCCATTGGTTCAGATCTGGACGGCTGAGCAGATTTGGGGAGAGATGGTCACTGGCACACTGAATCTGGTAGTGGTGGTGGCCATTAACGGTGACGAGGAGCTCGCCGGCAAGCATGGGGAAACGCCTACGGAACATATTATGACACGGGGAAGGCACCGGGTGAGAGAGCGGAGCACGGCGAACTCACCTAGGAGGTTATCATCGACGGTGAGGCACGGAAGGGCATGGGCCATGGCAGAGCAGATGGCGACGGTGGTGCTAGGGTTGCGGTGTGTGGCAAAGCTAAAGCGAGGTGGCATAGTGGCTCGGTTAGGGCTAGGCGAGGGCGGCGCGATGCGGCCTACGGCTTTTAAGAGGCGGAAGCAGCATGGTGTGCATGGCAACCAAGCGGACACGGAGAGGAGGCAGAGATGGACACAACGGCGATGGAATCCGGCCTGGCTACGTGAGGTAGGAGAGCACGCCGACAAGTGGGCCCGGCACGTCAACCGCAGAGAGAGAGGACGCTGCCGCGTGGCTTCGCTTTTGGCTGGGCCGGGTAGAGCTAGAGCTAGGCCGAGCCATGGCTTAGGCCACCGGGAGCGGGGAAAGAAGGAAAGTGTAACACCTCGGGTGTTAGCCTTGCATAACTTGACTTGCATAACATAAGCATGAGCATCAAGCATTCATAAATCATCATTTACAATTGAAACATTCGATCGAAACATATGAAACATTGCTTGTTATCTCGTATTTCTTGGAACATATGCATATGATCATGTGCAAATAAATGCTAGTGTGTAATGTTGGTCACTATAACACTTTAGCTACACTTAGGTTAACAAAAGAAACATTGTTCATGAAGGCCACATTTCATGATCAAGCACTTAAGTGATATTTCATGTGTTGACCTGAATAGCTATATGAGTGACTACTACATGAAATGCTTAAATGACCTTGCAAATTGTTTAAACATGCTTAGGATATCATTAGGAACAACTTTGGTATTTAGTGCTAAGGCTAGTTTGGTCATTTAGCCCTGGTTTGTGTATGTATCATGATTTCAAAGTGACATGTTTGACTAAAGTTGAACTAGGTGTTAGAGACCTTGCATGGAGGAGTTCACTAAAGCAATGTTGTAGTGTTTGACATAAGGAACAACTTTTATTTTTGGGTCATCACATGATTCAGCTCCTAACATGTTTGAAATTGGATCACAAGAATCATCAAAATCCTGATTTCAACACTTAACGAAATTTGCTAAGTCGTGAAACCCTGTCAGCCTGACAAGCCTACTTTGAGCATGATTTTACTCGGTTTAGGTTGCGAATTAGAGTATGCTGCCTTAACAAGAGTTGGAGATGGTACATGGTTCTACAACTTCTATTCAGTAAGTTTGCACGAAGGAGCCACCGTTTAGCCGGTAAATCAACGAGAAAACGCGCTGTCAGGCGGCCATCGAACGACTGACGGAATCAAACGCCTGTTCTTCATGGGCCGACCGAACGAGTTTGCGCTGCCAGCGTGTCCCGGCGACGGCCACGCATCGCCAGCGCCCGACCACAGAGAGCCCACGCCGCGCCCGAAGGCCGCTTTAACCCGCCCGGCGTTAAGCCGCAGAGTCGCCCGCCGCTTCATTTCCCATTTTCTACTCCGTCTTCCTCGCCAGCAATGACAATGAAACTCGACCAAGCACCTCCGCCGTCGCCATAGCCGTCACCAGCTCGTCCTCGCTGCTCCTTCGCCACCGTGATAGCTCCACCGTCTCCCCAAGACCCCATTGTTTCTCCCGTGCCCGGCACGACAAAGCCCGGTAAGCCACCGCCGCAGGCGTGTAGGCTCGCCGGAGTTCCGCCGTGGAGCCCGTCGTCGTGGCCACGCCGCCACAAAGATACTCCCGCTCCGGTAGCTAGCGCTAGGTCCCTCAGCTCATAGATGCCTGTCCACGCGTTGATTTGAACCACCGTAGCCCACACCGGCGTTTCACCGTCGACCCGCACCTCCACCCCGCCATGGCCGCCGTCGTAGCCGCTTAGCTCCGATGAGAAAGCCACCCAAGTAGCTCAATCGATGCGTGAAGTCGAGTAGATCATCGTGTGATGATGTCACCGCATGGGCGAGTTCGCCGTCGGCGAAGCTCACCACGCCAAACTCACAAGCAGCCATGCCTTGCTCGTGTGTCATCTGACGCTGGCGGGGTCCCCCGACCAGTGGGGTCCCACCTCGAACAGTAAGTAGTGTAGGCTAACTCATTTTGAATCCAGTTTTTGATTTGTTTTGTTATTTTTGTATCTTTAGTTTGGTAGCTCCTAAAATGGTGAAATAAATATGATTGTGTTGCTTAGGAAGTGTAGTATTTTGGAAAAATATGTTCTTGGTTTCAACAAAGAGAAATTTCTGGAGATTTAAATAGGGATTTCAAATGTGCTTTTGAATGCATTCAAATTTGTTTATTTTATATCTAGAGTTCCTATGCTCCAAAAATTATGAAATTTTTGTGGTGGACTAATCTTAGCATGTGTGAACTCTGGTAAAAATTTGAGGACCAGTGCATGGGTAGATTTAAAGTTAGAGATTTTTCTTTTATGACTAGTTAATCCTTGCATGAATTTTCATAAATGAAGTATGAGTCCAAAATTTATGAAATTTATTGGAGGTAATCCTAGTACCATATGGATGCTAAGAAAATATGAAATCTGTTGCTTGACACTTTTCAATAGGGTTTTCCATTTATGCTATTTCAAGCCTTGCTTGCCTTGTCATTTTCGTATAGAATGTTCTACTTGGTAAAATGACATGAAATTTTTACAGTAGTCTCTTGATAGCATTAGTAAAGCTCTGTAAATTTTGAGAATTTATTAAGCACATCTGATATATATTTATTATTTAACCTAGGTATCTAAATAAAATAATAAAGGCAATTTAATAAATAGTTTGGGCTTTACCATTATATCATCTTAACTGTATTTGGTATGTTTAAACTATTGGTAAGTTCTAGGTTGTCAAATTTTGAATGATTACCTGAAGTAGAAGTATTCTTACTTTATGTTGCATGTTAAGTCATTTCCGGACTGATTCTAGAGTGTGAGGATTTGCATGTTGAAACTGATGTGTACTGTAAAAATGGTTAATAACAAAGTTGTAGAAAATTTGATAAGCTTTCCAGAAAGTCCAGGATCACTGGATTTGGATTTGTAGAACTCCAGTTATGAGCGAAACAAGTAGATCTGTTTATGGCATAGTCGATGCTTTGTAGAAGTAGTTAAGTAGTAAGCGAGAAGAGATATGCACCTACTCAAACAACGTGATGCACTTGTTAACATATATGCATTCGTAATACTTATACCATACTCATGCATCTAGGATCGGAGGAAGAGATCACGTTGTTGGAATTCAAGAAGCGAGGAAGGAACCCCGCAGGAGGATCCGCATGCCGTAGCTCCCGGCGTGGCGTGAGCGAGAACCTCAAGAGCTTCCGGTGCCCTCGACCACCGCCTACTTTCCTTTCTGCGAGGCAAGCCCCGAGCATTATAAGTCTCCCAGAATTTACAAATGTTTACTTACGCATTTATGATTGATGCATTAGGTTATAAGAGTTGAATGAAACCACTTGATGCATGTACATTCCTTGTCCGGATATTACACCTTTAACCGGTATAGGTCCGAGGATCGAATATATATATGCTTAGCCATGCTTAGACCGGTAGAAGTCGGGTGATGTCCTGTCACCGCGAGATATAGGTGGATACCGAGCACGCACGGCTGGCTATATCTCGCTATCGTGGAACAGAACCATGAGGTAAAAGTAAATTGAGACCGGACGGGAGATCGATAGGGAAGCAACAAGGCATGGAGGTCTTGGGTGTGGACTTATCCCCGCTGTGTGTCGATTAAGGACCGTACTGTTGTTGGCGCTTCCGACAAGATTGAACGCATGCCTCTCACTTAGCTGGCCGGATAATTCGCTCCAACCGCTGGCCGAGTAATTCAACTCGGGCCGGAATCGTTTCATAGCGCCTTCCGGGAACGATCGACCGAGCCCAAGGGCGGTTTTGGCCTGAGCATCCCGGCATCCGTGTTCCAGATTAGCGGCGCAGTACGAACCCGCCAAATGTGTACCGAGTTGTACCAAAGGTGACCTAAGACTATCGTGGTGGTAGATCTGGGTTTGTGTTAGGAATAAATTCCCGGTGGTTGAAATCGATTCAATCGCCGCCTCTCCCGGATAGTGAGAAACTTGGCTAGTCCCAACATCGTAGCAACTATATTATGAAACATGGTGGTTCGGATGAATATGGAATTACAATACCTGCTATGGTTACTATTGTATGCTTCTAAATGATATCCCACATGTTTGGCACAGGATAGTTGCTAATCTAGAAATGGATAGTTATAATTAACTTGATAAAGGAATCATAATTTTTCAACGGGTAATTGCCTTTTTTCGCAAAATGTTGTCAAGTTACGTCCACTTATACAGCCTTGCATGATCCTTGGAGTCATTTTATTTACGGTTCATGACGGGTAAGTCTAGTGAGTACCTTCTCGTACTCGTGGTTTATTTTCCCATTGTTGCGTATGGCACTGTATCATGGTTATTGCAAGAGTTGCTTCTATCCCATTGTGGATGAGGAGTAAGCCTTGGGCGTGCTTCTTTAGTAATTCCTATCCTTGCTTTTGTGGACCGTGATCTATCTTGGCACTCATACGGCTATGTTGGAAACGTTATTTTCGAACTTATTTGCTTCCGCTTTATTTATCAAACTCGGTTTGTAATAACTTTTATTCAGACTCGATGATGAAAAGTATCTGTGAACTTTATGTAATATGTGGCATGTATGTTGAATCTCGTACGATCTTGGTTGTTGTAAATCGTTTATCGAGACCCGTCGTGGTACTCGACGGACTACCGGGTTTATATGGGTTCAAGTATGACAGTGCGACCGCTTGCGGATTGCCATTGTACTTGTATTCTTATAAATTGGTCGGTTCTGCGACAGAAAGAGAGCGGGCCAGCCTTACCGAAGGGCCCATGTAGGGAAGACAACAGGGGCAGGCCGGTCTAGGCCTACACGCCGGAAAGGAGGAGGAGAGGGTGAGGCTTTCCTTTTTCTTAAACCATTTTTCAAAAGCATTTTCAAACTTACTTCAAAAGCATTTGAATTCATTTTGGATTTTTTATCAAACCCACACAGTACAATAAAATACATGTACCAGCATGAATGCACAAAAATATTGCTAAGACTTATGATAAATTTTAATTTAATGAAAATTATTATTTCATATATTTTCATAAGCACATAAATTCCAAATTAAATCATTTTAGCTCTATTTTCAAAAATTCAAATTTTAGGGTGTTACAGTAGTTGTCAATGTTTTGATCAGCTACCCTGATGCCATAATGAAATGATTCTAAAAAATATTAATGGTTATAAAAACAAAATTGTAATCATGTTCATATTATTTATGCTTCCTATGTGTTCCAGGTTTATGTTAAGAGTACAATTTTTTACTCACACTCCACCTGCGAGGCTCAAGTAAGCCCTTGATTGACCAGCTATTTCTACTGTTTATTGCCTTTTCCATATAGTCATGGTACTATGGTTCACTAATGATGTACAGTCACAGTGTCGGTGGCTCCGTTCCGAGGGGGGCTGTCGACGCTGATGTTGAAGATTGCGCCGCCGCAAAAAGGTGGGAGAGGAAGTAGCTTGGTGGTGGTTTCGGCGACGGTCTCCGTAGAGCCCTCAAACTTGGAGTCCGGATTCTCCTCTAGGATGGTTTGGAGGGATGCTCTGAGGCATCGACCGACGTGCAGCATGTTGATGGCCTGTGGAGGCTGGTCGGCGATCTGGTCAGCGGGAGGATGGACACCTCCAGCCTGGTCGGCGAATTTGCCCCTTAGGGCATCTTGGTAAGTGGCGGCGACATTGGTGAACCCAAAGGGTAGGGCCGTGTCGATGAAATATGGTCAGCAGTCCACCGAGGGGGGTGCCTGTGGTGGTAGATTATCGGTAGACGGTGCGCGTAATCAGGAACCAGATGGTGACACAAGGCGCAGAGACAGCGATTTAGACAGGTTCAGGCCGTCTGGTCGACGTAATACCCTACGTCCTGTGTCTTTGGTGTATTGTATTGAGATGTATACAGATTAACCTGTCCTCTAGGGGACCCTTGTCTCTCCTTATATACTCCGAAGAGACAAGGTTACAAGTAAAGTATCCAATTTGGTACTATTACAACATCTAGCACAACTTGTAATCTTGATGTGCACGCCTTGATCTTATGGGCCGGGCCACCTCGGATGGTGCGGCCCATGTACCATCTTGTGGTACCCGGGGGTATACCCCCCACAGCTAGTCCCCGAGCGCCATGTATTCTGATGTGACACGCCATTTTAACCTTCTCCGAATAGTGAGGCTTGAGTTCTTGACATCTTTGACCACCATTGTCGCCGGAGAAGTAGGTTGTCTGAAGAATATATGGTGCTCTTAAGAAGAAAAAAAGATTTTCGTCCTGTGAAGTGTGCCCACTTGTATTTCGGAAAAGAAATGTAAGTGCGTCTTGAAGCGTAGCGTCCTCGATCATCAGAGGCGTAGGGGTCGAAAAACAAACACATTCACCGCAAGGTGAAGTGTGCCCACTTAGTCCCCGAGCCTGGTAGTAGGTGACGTAGGCACGTGGTGCCAGGGTCTAAAAAGAATTCCTAGTTAAGTTGAGAAACGAATCATCGTACAAGCGATACAATATGCACCGGCAGGTGCATCGTACCGATGTAGTCCCCGAGCTTGCTGGAAGGCGAGATATGAGCCTTGTAGCAAGGTCTAAGTGAGAAAAAATATCCCAACTGTATGCGAGTCACCAGTCGCATGTAGTCGAGACGCAAAGTCCCCGAGCCGTGGTCAGAGAGTGGTCGAGCAGTCCCCGAGCACAGGTCGAGGAGCGAGCGACGAAGTCCCCGAGCCGTGGTCGGAGAGTGGTCGAGGCAGTCCCTGAGCACAAGTCGAGGAGCGAGCGATGAAGTCCTTGAGCTATGGTCGGAGTGTGATCGAGGCAATCCCCGTGCATGAGAAGCGAGCGACGAAGTCCCCGAGCTGTGGTTGAAGAGTGATCGAGGCAGTCCCCGAGCGTAGGTCGAGAAGCGAGCGACGAAGTCCCCGAGTTGTGGTCGGAGAGTGATCGAGGCAGTCCCCGAGCGTAGGTCGAGAAGCGAGCGACAAAGTCCCCGAGCCGTGGTCGAGGACTGGTCGAGGCAGTCCCCGAGCACAGGTCGACGAGCGAGCGACGAAGTCCCCGAGCCATGGTCGGAGAGTGTTCAAGGCAGTCCCCGAGCACAGGTCGAGGAGCGAGTGATGAAGTCCCTGAGCCATGGTCGGAGAGTGGTCGAGGCAGTCCCCAAGCACAGGTCGAGGAGCGAGCGACGAAGTCCCCGAGCCATGGTCGAAGAGTTGTCAAGGCAGTCCCCAAGCACAGGTGCAGTCCTCGAGCGTAGGTCGAGAAGTGAGCGACGAAGTCCCCGAGCTGTGGTCGGAGAGTGGTTGAGGCAGTCTCCGAGCATAGGTCGAGGAGCAAACGATGAAGTCCCCGAGCTGTGGTCGGAGAGTGATCGAGGCAATCCCCGTGCGTTGGTCGAGAAGCGAGCGATGAAGTCCCGAGCATAGCTCGAAATTACTGCAATATAAATATGTAGAATGGTAGTACATGATATACAAAATAATAAATTATGAAGAAAATCAGCAGTGAAGAAATAGCGTATGACGCTCAGCAGTCATTTGCAAATGAGCATGATGTGATAAAGCAGTTGGTGCTTTGCAAACATCAGTTTTAATGTGAAGTTTGTGTTTATACTTAATATGAACTGCCCGACCAGTTAGTATATAGCTGAGTCTCCAGCCCTAGCTAGCCCATTAACCATAACACGGGGCGCGGAGCCCGTGCACGTGTAGGAAGAACAAAGCGTCGCTAAGGAGCCGCTGCCGACCACCCATAATGCAGAGGGCAGACGCTCGTGCACGTGTAGGGAGGAGCCGGAGACAAGGCCTTTTCTGGAGACATCGAACACATGATTGGTCGAGGATTTGCATTAAGTATAGCTGTATGTTATCTTTAAGATGGTATACATGGACAAACGTTATTTGAAGAATAATCATGACGACGACGCTGTGGAGAAACGTCGTAATGAAAATTGTGTTAAATATAAATATTAGAAATGTACTTATCTTCGGATAGAAATCTGGTTGGTGGCGATGAAGTTGTCCGGTCCTCGAGCTTTCTGACTTGTCGTCACGATGATGGTCGCGGTTGTCATAGCGCCATTCTTCGCGGCGATCATCATTGCGATGTGGTCTGGTGGTCGAGGTGGTCGGAGCTCGGCAGAGCCGCTCGGGACGTGGTCGACGTGGTCCGTGGTCGACGTGGTCAGAGCTCAGTAGAGCCACTCGGGACGTGGTCGACGTGGTCGATGTGATCGGAGCTCAGCAACATGCGGAGTCGTGGCGTAGCTTGACGAAGTCCAGAGCACGGGTTGAAGTTGTCGGCGTCAATCCCGTTGGTGTCGAAGTCAAAAAGCGTCGAAGTAGAACTGTGTTCCTGGGGCGAAGCGCATGGCCTCGACGTCCGCTGGTGGAGAGACTTGGATCAAGATGGCTTTCTTGTATGATCCATGGTCTTCGTATACATGGTGCTGTAGATGCACATGCATGCAAGCGTTCATGTATGAATACATACAACTCCTGATTGCTTGCATGCCGGATTGGGTCATGTCGTGAAGACGTCGGACTCCTTGTCGTAGCAGAGGCAATCAGCGCGGAAGCCGAAGCCCCCATCGTGTCTGAGTTGTAGTCGGACGTGGTTCGGATGGCCTGTTCATGCGCGTATATACCCGTATACGCCTTGGTGTTGCTTGCTTGTGGAAGCTATATCTAGCTTGCATGATGACGTAGATCATGAACCCATGCATGCAAGCCAGAATTAGCCAGCACGCCTTTCAGATCTTGAACGCTCCTTTGTTTACTGGATGGATGATTCTGGAATCGTCGGTTCGTGACGTACGGAGTGCACAATTAGGCTCCTACCAGAAATAATCACGTACATGCAGAGATCCATTGTATATTCGATAGAATAGTTAATTGAAATAGGAAACATGACTTAGCTTGCCATATTGGTGGGCTTGAGCCGCAGACGTGCATGCAGATTGGCCTCTAGGTGATGGAATATTTGGCGAACATGTGTCTGTCTTTGCTGGCACATGAATCTGCTCTTGCACGTGGGAGAGGTGTATGCGCGTATATGCATGCGTCCATGCATGTCTCCATTGTTCGTTTATTCATCATCGGCTGGCATGGTCTTGTAGATACATGGACCTTTGCCTGCTTGATATTGATTGGATCTTATAGCAAAGTTCATGGCGGTAGGACCCGATGCGAAGCTTCCCGGAGCGGGACTCCCGGTACGGATGCGGCCCGGAGTACAAACGCCACATAGTCATGTCACTGAGTCCTCAGCGGGTCGGTGAAGTCAGAGAAGACGCCGATGATGAGGTCGTGTGCATGCGGCTGTAGGCCATGTGTCTTGATTGGATCTCGGCGACTGGACACTTGTGTAGGAGCACCTTGCCAGCGGCAGCCGTACTAGCTGGATGCACGGACCGTCGCCGAGAAGATGCTATTGATCTTAAGGTACGCCATCTGGTCCACCATAGATCAGTGCGCACACCCCCTACCTGGCGCGCCACTGTCGACGAAATATGGTCGGCAGTCCACCAAGGAGGGTGCCCGTGGTGGTAGATTATCGGTAGACGGTGCGCGTAATCAGGAACCAGATGGTGACACAAGGCGCAGAGACAGCGATTTAGACAGGTTCGGGCTGTCTGGTCGACGTAATACCCTACGTCCTGTGTCTTTGGTGTATTGTATTGAGATGTATACATATTAACCTGTCCTCTAGGGGACCCTTGTCTCTCCTTATATACTCCGAACAGACAAGGTTACAAGTAAAGTATCCAATTTGGTACTATTACAACATCTAGCACAACTTGTAATCTTGATGTGCACGCCTTGATCTTACGGGCCGGGCCACCTCGGATGGTGTGGCCCATGTACCATCTTGTGGTACCCGGGGGTATACCCCCCACAGGCCGTAACCCTTGGAGTCTCCTGAGCAGCCTCTGATAGATCTAGATCGGAGGGTGGTCGGTGCTGAACCAGAGTGTCCAGAGCTGATTCGGCGATGGAGAGGCAATCGGCGAGCTTCAGACCAACCTGATCGATGGATGCGATCAGATCATCATTGTTGATCTGCCTCCTCTAGTAGCGAGGAAGCGGGCGACGAGTTGTTGATGAGGGTGACCTCATAGGTGGTTTTAAGATCGGATCTACAGTCGTAGGTGTTGGGGTGATCGGCACAGAATCGATCTGCACCGGCTCGATGAGCTCTCTGACTCCGTCAGCATTGATGACCCACGAGATGGATCCGACCATGAAGATCTAGCCGGGCTACGGGAGGGACGAAGAGCCTATGGAAAAAGCCATCTTGTTCGACAAGGAAACAGCATGCACACCCCTACACTAGGCGTTTCCCCCTCATCCTCGACGCGACCGTCCAGAAAGTGCTTTTTCAGAAAAGTGCTCGTCGACGGTGGGAGCGCTCTGAATCTCCTCTTCACCAGAGCCCTAAAGGAGTTGGGCCTCGGGATAACAGATCTCACACCCTCAAACTCCTCCTTCTGGGGTGTGGTACCAAGCAGGGCATCCAAACCGCTTAGAGAGATCACCCTACCAGTACAGTTCGGAATGGCAAGCAACTACCACGTTGAACACATCAACTTCTACGTCACTGACTTCAACACCGCCTACCATGCCATACTTGGTCGGCCAACTCTAGCCAAGTTCATGGATGTACCGCACTACGCTTACCTAGTGCTGAAGATGCCTTCGCCTGCAGGAGTCCTGGCCCTACGGGCCAACCTCTCCATCACCTATGCCTACGAGACAGAGAGTCTCGCCCTCGTCGAAGCCATCGACCTCTCCATCCAGATGGCCGGTGTGGTCACCGACGCCAAGACGGTGCCCGTCGACGACCTGGAGATCCCATCGCTGGAGCCTCCTCATGCCTCCGCCAAGTCTAAGGAAACCAAGGAGGTCGGCCTCAGCCTCGATGACCCCTCCAAGACCGTGAAGATTGGGGCTCACCTCGACCCCAAATAGGAAAGTGCGCTCATCTCCTTCCTACGTGCCAACACCGACGTGTTTGCTTGGAAACCTGCAGACATGCCGAGGGTACCACAGGAGAAGATCAAGCACTCCTTGAATGTCTCGCCGACCGCCAAACCGATCAAGCAGAAGCTCCACTGATTCATGCCAGACAAGAAGAAGGCTATTAGGGTAGAAATAAAATGGCTCCTAGCTACCGGATTCATAAAAGAAGTGTATCATCCTTAGTGGTTAGCAAACCCTATTCTCGTTCAAAAAAAGAATAAAGAATGGAGAATGTGTGTTGATTACACTGATCTTAACAAACACTACCCTAAAGACCCCTTCGGTCTACCTCGGATAGATAAGGTTGTAGACTCCACCACCAGCTACGAACTGCTCTCCTTCCTCGATTGTTACTCCGGCTATCACCAGATCTCCCTCAAGGAAGAAGACCAAATCAAGACATCCTTCATCATGCCCTTTGGTGCGTACTGCTACACCACCATGTCCTTCGGACTCAAGAACGCCGGGGTGACTTATCAAAGGGCTATCTAGATGTGCCTCGATCAACAGATCGGCCGCAAAGTCGAAGCTTACATCAATGATGTGGTCGTCAAGTCCAAGACCGCCAATGATTTTATCGCCGACCTCGAAGAAACATTCACCAACCTAAAAAGGTACCGATGGAAGCTGAACCCTTCAAAGTGCATCTTTGGAGTTCCATCAGGTATACTCTTGGGCTACATCGTCAGCGCACGTGGCATCGAACCCAACCCTGACAAGGTCTCCGCCATCACCAACATGAAACGACCAACATGCGTCAAGGATATACAGAAGCTTACAGGATGCATGGCTGCTTTAAGTCGCTTCATATCGCGCCACAGCGAAAAAGGGCTACCGTTCTTCAAACTCCTCAAGGCCTCTGAGCATTTTTCCTGGTCGAAGGAGGCAGATACAGCTTTTGAGCAGCTCAAGTTGTTCCTAACAAAGCCTCTGATCATGACGGCGCCATGGCTAGATGAAACTCTCCTGATCTACATCGCCGCTACTTCTCACGTCGTCAGCACAACCATTGTGGTCGAATGCGAGGAGGCCGAGCATGCCTATAAGGTGCAACGTCCGATATACTTCATCAGTGAGGTTCTTAACGAGCCCAAGACTCGTTATCATTAGGTCCAAAAGCTACTATATGCCATCCTGATTACGTCACGCAAGCTCTGCCACTACTTCGAGTATTACAAGATCGTCGTGGTCACCGAGTTCCCTCTGGGGGACATTCTCTGCAACAAAGAGGCCAATGGCCACATCATCAAGTGGGCTATCGAGCCCGGCACTTACTCCATCAAATTTAGAAGCAGACCTACCATCAAGTCTCAGGCGCTTTGCTAATTTCGTTGCTGAGTGGACCGAGATTTAAGAGCCCATCGCCGCTACTTGCCCCGAGCACTAGGTGATGTACTTTGATGGCGCTCTCAACATCAACGGTGCTGGTGCGGGCATTCTGTTCATTAAGCCAACTAAGGATAAGCTCTGATATGTTCTCTGGATACATTTTCCGGCCTCCAACAACACCGCTGAATACGAAGCATGTCTCCACGGACTCCGTATAACCATTGAGCTTAGCGTTAAGAGCATCATGGTATATGGGGACTCGCGCTGGTCATCAACCAGCTCAATAAAGACTGGTCCTGCTCTAGTGAGAAGATGGATGCATACTGCGCCAAAATCAGGAAGCTTGAAGGGAAGTTCTACGGTATCGAGTACCACCAAGTGGTACGCGATCAAAATTAGCTCGCCGACCACCTATCCAAGTTAGGCTCCTCTTGCACCGCAATTCCACCGGGGGTCTTCGTTCAAGATCTTCTAGCGCCATCCATTAAAGAAGGTAAGGAAATTCAGGAAGTTCCCCCCACTGATTGGAGGGAACAGTTCATCAAGTATCTCGCCAGCGCCGAAGTACCCACCGACAAGACTGAAACCGAACGCCTAATCTATCGAAGCAAGCATAATGTGCTGGTGGATGGCAACTTGATGAGGAAAAGTGCCAAGGAAGGGATACTGCAGAAATGCATCACCCAAGAAGAGGGACTGAAGCTACTTCTCCAAATTCACTCTGGTTCCTATGGCAACCACGCGGCATCGAGAAACCTGGTGGGCAAAGCTTTCCGAGCTGGTTTTTACTGGCCCACGCCCATCTCCGATGTAGAAGACCTCGTCCGACGTTGTGAAGGATGCCAATTTTTCGCCAAGCAAATACACGTGCTGGCACAAGAGCTGCAGACCATCCCAGCTTCCTAGCCCTTCGCATGTTGGGGACTGGATATGATTAGGCCCTTCAAGCCAGCGCCAGGTGGTTTTCGGTACGTATACGTCACCATCGACAAGTTCTCCAAGTGGATCGAGTATAAACCGCTCGTCTCGGCTATTGCAAAGAAAGCAGTCAAGCTCTTCGAAGATATCATCCATAGATTCAGTCTCCCGAACAGCATTATCACCGACCTTGAAACTATGTTTACTAGCCATCACTTTTGGGACTTCTGCAAAGATCGATGCATCTCCGTCAAATACGTCTCCGTTGCCCATCCTAGAACCAACGGCCAGGTCGAACGGGCAAATGGCATGATCCTTGATGCCCTCAAAAAGAGGCTATATCAGAAACAAGAAAAGCATCCGGGCAGATGGCTCAAAGAGCTACCAGCTGTGGTCTAGGGACTGCATACTCAAGCTAGTCGCAGCACCGGTGTGTCTCCATATTTCTTGGTCTATAGCTCTGAAGCCATACTACCAGCGGATATTGCCTTCCGAGCACCTAGGATGGAAAATTATGATGAAGAGCAAGCCACAGCTGTTCGAATAGAGGACGTCGACAGGGTCGAGGAGGAGCTCCTGATCACCTATGTCCGCATAGCCAAATATCTAGAAGGCTTGCGGAGGTACTACAACCGCAATATCAAAGGTCATTCATTTGCTGTCGGCAACCTCGTTCTCCATAGAAAACAAAAAACCAAAGGGATTCACAAGCTCTCCTCCCCATGGGAAGGGCCTACGTCGTCAAGGAGGTTACCCAACCAGGGTCTTATCGCCTACGTGACTTAGACGGAATTGATGTCCCCAACTCATGGCACATTGAGCACCTTATACATTTCTATCCTTGAAATGCTCCAGATATGTACTCTCCACTTTATGATGAATAAAGTTTTGGTCTCCATAATTTGTCTCCATTACGGTTTTTTCTCCATTACGGTCGCTGAGCTCTAAGCTACTCCATAACGAACTCCAATACGAAATCGTCAACGTATTTCGCCGAACAAGTTCTCCAAATCGCCGACCATGTTTCTCCAAATCTCCAACGTATTTTGCCAAACAAGTTCTCCAAATCGCCGACCACGTTTCTCCAAATCTCCAACGTATTTCGCCGAACAGGTTTCTCCAAATCGCCGACCACATTTCTCCAAAATCTCCAACGTATTTCACCGAACAAGTTCTCCAAATCGCCGACCACGTTTCTCCAAATCTCCAACGTATTTCACCGAACAGGTTTCTCCAAATCTCCAACGTATTTCGCTGAACAGGTTTCTCCAAATCGCCGAACACTTTTCCCCAAATCTCCAAGATATTTCACCGATCAGCGAGCAGCATACGTTCTGTTCTATTCTCTATGGAAAAGACCTAGTCTCCGATCTCCCCCTACACATGCTATGGGCTCCGCGCTCTGCGTTATGGGTGGCGGTTGTGGTTCCTTGGTCACGCCTGTTCCTCCTACACGTGCACAGGCTCCGCGCTCAACATTATGGACTATGGGCTAGCCAAGGTCGAGAGCTTAGTAAAGAACTAACTGCTCGGACGCCACTTATACTATGTTTATCTCCAAGTTATTTTGCCAACCACCGAGCAGCACACGTTCTGCTCTACACTCTATGGAGAAGACCCAGTCTCCGATCTCTCCCTACACGTGCTACGGGCTCTACACTCTGCATTATGGGTGGTCGGCTACGCGGTTCCTTGGTGACGCCTATTCCTCCTACACGTGCACGGGCTCCACGCTCGGTGTTATGGACTATGGTCTAGCTAAGGCCAAAGAGTTCAGTAACGAACTAACTGCTCGGATGCTACTTATACTACGTATAATTGCGTTGGGGTTATTACTACAATGATTTTTCACCACAAATACCAGCAAGCTGCATAAACATGCACTTTATAACATTTATACAAATACATAAATGTTTTCTACGCTCACGCACTCTAACTACCCTCTCCAGATGTTATCGATAATACTCTCCGAGCATATCACCGAGCTCAGCCATCGCCGTCTGTCTCGCCGAACAAGTCTATGTCACCGGCCAGCTTCTTCGCCGCGTCCTCCACCTCATCCTCCAGCTGCTGGGTCTCTGCCTCGCCCATCCCTTCGGTGAATCTGGCCCCTATTGCCTGAAGGTCAATGGATGGATAGTGGGACAGAACCACCGTAAGGGCATGAGTAATGGCGGTAACAATGGCGTCGCGGTTGAAGCCCTTAAAGTTCTCCCACACTACCTTGCACCTCTGGATGATAGTGTTTGAACATGGTGGCCTGTTGTTGGGCTGAGGAGCCACCTCTAGGTCAACGCAGTCAAGCATCGGTTTAACTCCAATGACTACGGCGTCGAACTTCTCCCTTTGGGTCCTGGCCTCCTACACCAACACATCAAACTATGCCTTGACCCCCTGATGGTAGTCTGCAAGCATTACAAGGTTCCATCAAGCAAGAAAACTGCTTCAGCAGTAACTCCGACCAGGAAGTACTCACCTTTTAGCTCCTCGGCCAGTTTATCTGCTCGCCCTGTCTCCTTCGCCTTCTCTTCTTGGGGTTGTTCGACGTTTTGGCATAGCTGGCCGAGCTCTGCATCTTGCTCTACAAGCACAACAATCATCACCGAACATATAGCTATTCAACTATACAAAGCATATTCGTCGTTATGCCATACCTGCTTTCTGCTCGGATACGCTTCTGAGCTGCTCGGACTTCTGCTCCAGTTGCATGGAAGCACTCACCAGCTACTTAGACTAGCCCCGCAGCTACTCGAATGTAGCCGCCAGCTACTCGGATAGGACGCCCTTCTGGTACTCTAGGTCCCGCGCGTTGGACTCGGCAAGGTCTCGCTCGCGTTGGGCCCTCTAGATGTTTTTCTCTGTAAGGTTCATTGCCTCCTTGAGTTTTTCATTCTCCTCGGCGAGGGGCTCCATCCTTTTGATCAGCTGGTGGCACTACTCGGCAGTCCAAGTTATCCCCTACAAGTGCACAATGACAATGACAAACTCCGATCTCCAACGTCAAAGACAAGGATTCCGGATGCAGTACGGACCTCAATTTGCTTCATCACTCCGGCAAGGGCGGACTTTAGTCTCCTCATCTCCCTGGTGGTGTCCTCCTCCTCGACAACCACCACCTCATCGCCACATCTGCGGAGGATTCGAATGGCCTGGGGTCGAGACTCCTCACGTTCGATCTCTTCCACCTCGTCCTTCTCTGCCGTGGCTAGAGGCACCACCGGGGGGCTTCCATGGTCGGACAGTGGGTCCGACCATGCTCTGTGATGCCTCGGGGGGGGGCCGTTTGCTCCTCGGGCATGACCAGCTTCGTCGTCCCAGACTCAGGCGTGACACCGGCATCTCCCGCATTCGCCACAGAAGACCCGGTGGTTTCCGCCATCGCCGACCCATCCATCGTCGGTGCCAACTGTTCACCGCCACCAAGTTCAACAGCAGTGGCGGCTGACTCCTCCGCCGACTGCCGAGCACCCGGGGACTCCGGGATGGGGTCCACCGACATCTCCTCCACCCGGGGCCAGCCTTCGGCTGCTCGTCATCTACCCCGGGGCTAGCTTTCGGCCGCTCATCAGTCTGGACGGGTGGGGCTAGATCCTCCATACGCCTTGCACTGCATCAGATCAGCTCATCAGTCACCAAAAAAAACTAAGGAACGACGGCAAAGTAACTCCAAGGCAAGGATACTTACAGTTTGGTCTGCCGGTACAATTTCTTGAACCGACGATGCCTACCTGAGCGCCCAGCCACGGCGTTGGGGTCGACGCCTGCATCTTAGAGTGGAGGTCCCACGGTCTCTATCATCGGCCTTTCCTCCGCCCGCCGCTCCGGGGCTCCCCTCGCCTGCTGCTTGGGCACTTCCTCCGCCCGACGCTCCGGAGCTCCCCTCGCCTGCTGCTCGGGGACTTCCTCCGCCTGTCGCTCTGGGGCTCCTTTTGCCTGCTGCTCGGGGACTCCCATCGCCTGTTGTTGGGGAACTTCCTCCCCTCCCATTGACTGTTCCTCTACGCGCGTGTTGCGCGGAGGCACCTTCATGCTCGGTGGAGGAGCAACTAAAACTTCATCGTCATACGACCACTCGAACACCGTGGTCCTTCGCGTCCGAGTGGTCTGGTCACCACCAAGCGAGATGCCACCTGGCTTGAGGGGAGCGGCGCCCGCCGTTCTTTCTCTTCTTCTGGGCTGGCTCGTTTGTCGCTGCCCTCTTACCCCGGATTTTCTCCGACACCGGGGATGGACTCTCCGATGAGATGCTAATGGTTTCCTCCTCGGGTTGCGTCGGTGGCCGAGCATCTACCGCCTACGGCCAATCGCCCCTCGGCACCCTCGAGAAGTACACTGCTCTTTCCTACGAATGGATCTTCGCATGAGAGAATCAGTCCACCGCTCAGCAACGACAAAAGAAAAAAAGCATCAGGAACACACAATTGAGATATTTACCTGAGGAGGCAGATTCTTACAGTTAAAGGGCTTCGTATACCCTGACATGCTGAATGAAGCAAACGGAGCGAATAGCTCTATAGCCCGCTCTTGCACAACGTCCCTCGATAGCATCTCCAACCTCTCCCGGATACCGTCGGTCTCCCCTTTGAACTCAAAGGCGGGGTGGGCCCTCTCCTTGCAGGGCTGGATGCGGCGCACTATGAAGCTCACTGCCACCAGTCCACTATTGGTCTTCACACCCTTTATTAAGCCCCCTCACTTGCTCCATATCAGCGCTACTTGGCATCTCCGACCAGCTCTTCTGGCTCTCCGGTATGTGGTTGACGTTGCAGCGGACTGTAGGGTGGCTCTGCTTCATGCAGAACCATCTAGTGTTCCACCCCTTCAGCAATGTGCTTAGCGGAATAGTAAGGTACTCCCCGCCATTCCATCGCATAGCTGAAGATACACTCCGCCGACCACCTTGGAACCACCGCCACCTCTCTTCTTCAGCCAGAACAGGTGACGGAAGAGATTGAAGTGTGGAAGGATTTCGAGAAATGCCTCACAGAAATGGATGAAGATAGATATATGCAATATTGTGTTTGGGTGAAGGTTACACAGACTGATTCTCTAGAATTTCAACAAATCCCTTAAGAATGGGTGTACAGGAAATCCCAACCCACGCCAGAAATAATCTTCAAACACTACAGCTTCGTCGGTATGAGGCATGGGGAAGGGCTCACCGAAGGCCAGCCGCCATCCGGCGGTGACGCGGTCAGGCAGAACGGTCGCCTCCACCAATCTGTTGAGCTCTGCCTCTCCCATTCGTGACGGTACCCACTCTTCGTCACGCTAGATTTCGGCGCTCGCCTTCTGGGGGCTCGTCTTCTTCGGTTTCGCAGCTCCTTTCTTCGGCGCCATCTCTCAGATCTGGTTAGGGTTTGGCGACGAAAGCAAGTGTCGATGTGAATCTGGAAATGTGATGGCTGAGGAGGAAGATGAAATGGCAAAAGGGCAAAGGTAGGAACGCGGGGTGCAACGGCGCAGTTATAAAGCACTCTCCCCACCTTTTCGCATTCGAGGGTTTTTGGGGAACCGTTCCCATGATTTGCGCCTCTTCGAATTCTCCGCAACTGAAGGTGGGCTGTTACCTGGGCATTCGCGCAACCCCGACCCATATCACCGATTTATCTCCGCAATTTGTTATGGCTCGCCGAATATTCACCAACATCTTCACCAACCGTTATGGTTCAGTTATTACTACTGTACAGCCATTACTCCGGTGTTTTCTCTGTGATTCTGTTTTCTCCAAGTTGACTGTTGTTTCTGACCCTGGCACCATGTGACCATGTCACCTACTGTCAGGCTCGGAGACTAAGTGGGCACACTTCACCTTGCGGTGAATGTGCTTTTTCTCATTTCGGGGCTACGCCCGGGGACTGGCTGCCTGCTCGGCTGGTCTTCTACTTTTCTTCTACTTTGGACCCTGGCACCACATGACTACGTCATCTACTGTTAGGCTCGGGGACTAAGTGGGCACACTTCACCTCGCGGTGAATGTGTTTGCTTTATTCTGGAAGACTCCACGCCTCTTGAAGCTGAAGAAGACTATCTTCTTTTCTCTTGGTCGGACTCTAAGTGGGCACACTTGGTCCATTGCGAAGAAATTTTCGATTCTGAACTTGAGCTCCTTACACCCTTATGGCAAGCCATACTTGGGTTATACTGCTCGGCTACGGTTCACGCTGCTCAACAACTGCTCACAACTGCTCGGCAACTCATCACGGTGGTCGGACCATGAGTTTGACTGCTCGGCTTTGTTCGTACCTACTCGGACAAGCTGAAGACGACGTTGCACAACGGGTACAAGGCGCTCGGGGACTAGCTGTGGGGGTACGACCCCGGATACCCACGGCAAACCACATGGGCTGCGCCCCTAGGGGCGTCCTAGCCCACAAGACGAAGCCTTGCGGGGCACGACTCTGTTCGGCGCCTCCCGCAAGGCACCGAGAAGATATCCTGAAGATACTACGAGATCTGTTAGGATACGTATGATCCCAAGATTCCTGTAATCTGTTATTACTTTCCGGTTATCTCTCAGATCACTTGTAACCCTGCGCTCCGGACTATATAAGGCGGGCAGGGACCCCCTCCAAACTCACGCAATATCATACAATAGCTAATACAAACCAACAGATCACAGGAATAGGGCATTACGTCATACTGACGGCCTGAACTCTGTCTAACCCATGTGTCTCTGTTGCCTTCTTGTTCTTGATTACACGCCTCTCTGCCGATCAATCTACCTTCGTGGGATACCCCTCGGAGGACTGCCAATGATATTCTGTTGACAGTCGGATAAATGAATAAAATTTTGAAATTTCATGATCCAGCTATTTCAGTGTGGCTTACTTGAAATAGGTTTCATAAGTAGAACAAAGTGATATTGAAATATATATATGTATTTGGTGTAAAAAGTTTTTGTCGTCTCTGAGCTTCATGATACTTTGCCTTTGAATTAGCAGATGTACCCTGTATGTGAACTAGGCTTCAATTGTGAAATGTTCCGAATTTTCTGTCTTGCTTTTCCCAATTAACCATCCAGTCCAAGGCCAAGTACCCTGTGCATTCATTATGTCAAGTTATCCCCAGATTGATTGATTGAGGATGGGTTGATTAGTAAGTAGTCCTGACAAAAAGATTGTTTCTGATCATATTTTTCTGAAAATTGATTATCACTGGACAAGGTGACTTCTCTGAAAATGTCACTGTGCAAGCTATGACTTGAACTTATTATTGTTATCTGATACAAAGATACTCCAATATTACTGCACCTGTATATAGAAAAGTTTTTGCATGTAAATTTGGTCATGGTAACCATATACAAAGATAATATGATGTGATTAAGTAACAAGGTGACTTAAATAAATAGCACTTTGCAATTACTTCACATTGGGCAGGTTAGTGAATTGGCTTTTAGTTGCCGAAGAAAATTCCCTTCAGGGTCCCCTCATTCAGGAGCTTCATTGGTTCAGCACAGCAACAATCTAGCTCTGTCACGCCGGACGCCACGACGCCACACAGCAGGCTGTGCCAGACTGCCCCATGCTCCATCACGCCAGGTGCTGAGGTCTCCGCTGCCGCCGCCGCCGCCGCAGCGGCGCTCGGGTCTTCCTCAGTCCCTTCGTCAGATCATCGTCAGGCACCCAACAGGTATGCCCACCCCTTCTATGTGAATTTGTATTCGGATCTGATCCAATTACATTGCGCCTGCGGTTCTTTGTGCTTTGATCTGAATGGTATATTATTTAGTACTATTACATGCTGAAGTACATGTAGGAGGAAGTTCTTGGCAATTCTGCCAATTTATAGTACATGTAGTAGGACCAGCAAACATGACAAATTGGCTTTGTCAGAACTAAATGGATATAAAAACTCCTGTTACGATCTGGTCGATGACTGGTAGGCACTTTTCTTTTGAAACGTGATTTCTATGCTGTTGAAGAACATTCAGAAGTCACATTTTAAGAATCCAATCATGAAAATGAAAAATTTCAGTACACTAAAGAATTTGTCTTACACAGATCTTTTGTTCCTCATTTTGAAGTTTTTGCATGCTCAATAATGTAGCCACCTTAGTTTAAATTTGGTCAGCAACTTTATTTTCCTCTGTGACCATAAAAATTTAAAACTTTGTTTTACACCTACTGTTGATGGCCTTCTCTCCCTTGCATTTCATAGCATGCTGTTTTGTCCAGGATTGCACGTTACTGCTTTCATTTTTGGTACAGCTACACAGCACATTCAAATTTCATCAAATTTCAAATATCATGGTCTTTTCTTTTTGTTCCCATTGCAACGCATGGGTAATTGCTCATTCAACAGCTAACACGCATCTGGTTCTATAGCATATTTTTTTCCTGCATTTTTGTAATTGGTACTGATCTTTGGGCTGGTACCTCTCTGAACTTTAGGCTGCCGTCAACTAACTTTCAATTGATAAATTCGATTTGTGTTTGGTTCCCTGAGCATTTCCCACAAGCGAGGACAAATGAAAACTAAAATATATTCTCAAATGAAACGGCTGGAGTGAGGATGGGTTATTTAGTATCTGAGACTCATGCAATTCTGAATGCATCTACTACATCTGAGCAAACCACCATTGTTGAACTCCTTTAGGTCCACAAGCTGCAGTTTGCAACACCAATAGCGACTGCATTTCACTGTTTGCAAACTCACAGGCATCTAAACTAATTCAGTTATTGCTAACCTGTCTTTATTTATACTTTCTAATTCAATTATTGACTAATTTATTTATTGTTCCAGTGTCTTCACTTTTTAAATTTCCATGCAGCATACCTTAGAATCTGAATATATTACTTGTACATATATGGTTGTTGCCCCGTTGCTTGATTGCACATAGTCTTGCTGCAGCTGTGCACCATATCAATGAAAATATGCACCTCGGAAAGTGAATATTGCTAAAAATATAATGTCATTGTAACAAACTAGAATTACAATACTCTTTTTTTTCCCGTGTTACCAATATAGAACTCATTGCCGTTGTCATCCTGAAAATGGTTGATCTAACAATTCTAGAGCTTTCTAACAGCATGTTGATCTTTGGTTGAACTTCCATGTGCTTCCAAGTCGCTTATTGATGCCAATTTTTTATAGGACAATTCAGGAAGTGAGCAGCCGTTAGTATAAGCTACATATTTCGCAGGTTTGTTCAGCTACTCCGCATATTAATTTTCTGGAACCTGTAGTTACTTTGGTTTAAGACTTCATAACATATATATATATATATATATAGCTATCTTTCATATTCTTCAACTAATGGTTACCGTATTAGACGAGTGGTTAAATTGTGGGTACATTCAATGGAAAATAGTGCCTCTCCTACACTATTGGGTGACAAGACTAACACTACTAATGAAGTGAGGAAGCACATCTTGCCACACCTACTCACGTACAAGGGGAACGAAAACGCAGCCAACATACCTGAAGGTGTACGAGATTATCTTCAACGCTATATTAGTCTCACAAACAAAAAACAATGAATTATTGTCTATTTTTTCTCTGTCTGAGTGAAGTTAATAACATCATACTGGTTTCTTTATTTCAAATAAATTAATTTGAATTATGTGTTTTAATGTTAATTATTTGTGATGACATGGAAATATAAGATTCTACGTATATTTTACTTGTGTGGATGTATGTCATGAGATGTTTTACTTCTACCAACGCATGGGCACTCAATCAGTTAGTAGGAGTATCAAACATGACTAAATTTTAGTTCACCTCCTAAATATGCACTAAAAAAGGACGCGCGTCGCTGAGATCTTCGTGCTCGATCGATGGCTGGTTGCAGGGGAAGGTGGTGCCGGACGAGTACGACGAGCGGTCCTACTGCCTCTACGACACCGACGCCTCCACGGTCTACGGCGTCTCCGCTTTCTTACGGCGTCTCCGCTTTCTTCGTGCTGCTGCTCTAGCAGGCCATTGTCACCGCCGCCAAGCGGTGCCTGTGCTTCGGCCCCGTGCTCTCCTCCCGCGGCTGCGCCATCACCGCATTCGTCCTCTCCTGGTGCGTGTCTTAAACCCTAGACCCGCACCTAAACCCCACATTTTTTTCCCTTCTTTTTTCTTTGTTTGATCTGTATGTGGCGTCATGGGCTGATGATGCGTGCCACGGCCGGTAGATTGATCCGTAGATTTGGTTCAATTTCAGTACATTTGTTCCTCGGGTTGGTAGTAGGCACATATGCATACGTTTGAGGATTGCAAATCCGAATCTGTTTGTGCAGTAGTCTCCATGGTTGCCTTTCGTAAGCTTCATTTGGAGGCAGATAGGTCTTCTTTGAAATTTGAAGATTTGGGGGCTAAGAGGTTTAGATGTTTTCAGTAGTAGTTGTTCTTGCTTTGCTAACCAACAAACTGTTGTATTCTATGTATGATTGAGACACAACTTATTTCTGTTATTGAGTCCTTGCAAGTGAAAAGAATCTACAATGCACTGCTTATTTTCAATATGCTAGAACAGCAGTAATGAACTTATAGATGAATGGTTCAGCAACATAGGCTTGGAGTTGTTTACCAGTTTTACCTCGGCCATTAGTGCAAGAGCAGTGGATGCAATTTCTCCATAATCATTTGACAATACTGTAAATGTAGTTTTGGAATGCCTGCCATGGTGCATGCATTAACGAAATTATTTATTTGAATTCATTATATGGTTAGGTCGCACTCATTTGGTTGAAATATATGGACCTGTAACAGCTTATTGTGGGTCCAAATGCTGAATGACAGTTATGCAACTATGGATGAATTAGCAGCATAGGCTTGTAGTTGTTTACCAGTTTTGGCTGTTCCATTACTGCAAGAGCAATGGAAGGGCTATGTAACCCTCACAAGTGTAGAGCAGATTCTACATAATCATTTGATAGTACTGTAAGTGTACTTCCAAAATGCTTGAATGGCTTATACATTAACGGCAACATAGCGTTATATTCTTTCAATTAGTTCTATGGACAAGTGGCACTCTGCTGGTTCAATTATATGGACCTCTATCCTACAGTAGTACATCTCTTTTTGTGTCCAAATGGTGAATGATTTATGTAGCATACCAATTCACATTTTTAGAAGAGAAGAGTAACGTCAATTGGTCTAACATTATCAAATCAGTGTTTCTGGGGAAGCATATTCCACTAGATTCTTCAGTGGCTGATGGTGCATCCAAATTTATCTGTGCTTTAGCTTATCTCATTTTTCCAAGATACTTTTTCCCCAACCCATTGCTTTTGTTGTGTATGTGACACACCTGCTATCAGCATGTTAATGGGTGCCTTTGATGTGCCTTCAGATTGTTCTTTTCTCTTAAATGCATGCTAGTTGTGACTTAGGTTTGAGGAGTTATGCGAGTGATGTTTGATCTACATATCAAATATGTCATTCCATTGCTTAATTAATAAAACTGAAAAAAATATAGATTTTAATGATCAGTACTTAATGAAATCTTTTCTCTTGATAATTTGAAGAAATATCACTATTTATTAATATGTATCTCAATGTGAAAAGTATGAACTGCCAATCACCATAATGGTTGTATTGTTTTTCACGTTAATAATCTCAGTCACTCAAGCCTGCTTAACTTCATCTTTATTGGAACTTTAACCAAAGTTATGAGCTATCTTTATCAGTAGTCTTTTACATATGTTACATATCATGTATCTCCCAACCCTTTTCTTGTGTGGTATTGAACTGGTGGTGATGCCTGATGCTTATAAATTAGTGACTGCTGTTTGCTATGTACTCCACACCTTTTGTGAAACCAGAACAATCACAGAAAATTTCAGATGTTTTTGTTAAGAGTAATCTCTACTACTTAGGGCCTCTTTTTGGAATGGAGGAATGAAAAACACCAAAAAGGAAGAAAACACAGAAATAGGAAAGAAGCGTAGTGGCCAAACATATTCATGATTGGAGAACATAGGAATTAGAAGAGTTGGTGTTTGCGATGCAGGAACAAAAAGAGCATCGGGAAAAAATAGAATTAATGGAAACTTGTTTGCTTGGACTCGATGTGGTTTTCATTCTTAAGTCATGATCAGGTAGTCTGCTCATCTCTATAGGCGTAAGAGTTTCTTTTAGCAACCCACTGACATATGGATCATTTGACTTACTACCACACATCCTTGAAGGATTGAACACTTCTTCCATCTCCTTTCTGCTGCTTTCACTCTAGTCTCTTCGGATTCTTGGTCTTATTATCTCTTCCCCCAAGTATAGTCTCTCTCCTCCACCTGGGCACAATCTCACTCAGCCCACGTGCAGCCACCTTGGACCACTCTCAATTGACAAGGGCAGATCGTCTATGTTGTTCCATTCAGGAGGTTGGTGTGGAAAACAGAAGATGAGAAGAGGCTGTGATGCACTTGATGGTGCAACATCACTGTAGCAGTACAGATCTTGCTTTGATGAGCATCTGAAAAACTTTGGGTCTGGGCAGATGTTTTTGTTGCATTTTGCAAAGGGAACTGATCCTTTCTGGAGGAATGGTGAGATTCATTCCTCCAATCCAAACTGCATGTTCCAATGATCCAAACAGGGCCTTAAAGCATTCAAGTCGATGCTGATGATTTGGCTGCCATCACCATCACTCTGCCCCTAAACTTCTTATTTACCCAACCTTTGGCATTGAAGGGCAGGCCTGGTGCAGTGGTGACAGCTGTCTCACTGAGTCATCAGGTCGTGGGTTCGAAGCAGCCTCTCCGTAGATTTTGTGGGGGGAAGGCTTGTCTCGGTTTTTCCCTTCCCCAGACCCCACTCATGTGGGAGCCTCTAACACTGGGTCTGTCCCCCTTGTTAGCTAATCTACTGCCACCTTGTGTGAACACAGCAGAAGAAAACGGCGCCGACTTAGCCGCCTGCTGTGTGTGAACACAGCAAGGGAAGGCGGCGCCGACTTTGCCCTCTGCTGTGATACAGTAGCCGCTGCAGGTGCAGGCGCTGCACGGCTCACCTGCAGTACTGTAGGAACAGATAGTGACCGGCGCAGAGTCAGCCCTGTCAGGTTATCTAGTTACTGTGCCAGCATGGGCGCTGCACATGGACTAGATAGTTAGAGTTGTCTAAATAGACATGTATGGCAACTCAGTAAAGAGAGTTCAGATTTGCCATCACACAGACAGGGCCTCGGCCAATGCTGTTGTCTTGTATTGTGCGTGCTTGCTCTGTTCTCCCTTCTCCCAACTCCGTCCGTAGTGTGTGGGTACGGACAACGCCGGTACGTGGTCTGCACGGCTAGTGGGTGCTCGGCAACACTAGCGCGTGCTCGGCGAAACCGTCAAGTGCTCCACTCGCCTGAGCCGGTGCACGGCAAGATCGGCTAGAGTGGTTCACTGTCGTGAGCCGGTGATCCTGTGAGACCAAGGGTAGTCTGGAGGCCATCTCGGTGGTCTGGAGGTTATCTGTAGTGGTCTGGAGGCCATCTCGGTGGTCGGGAGGCTAACTGTGGGCCAACACCCCTCCCCCCCTTTTGCCATTGAGTCTAATTATTGGGAATTTGTTGAGTGTCTTATTTCACTCTGATGGTTTTGTCATTTGTATTCCCTCGGGACACTATTATCACATGAATTGTTTATGCACATGTAATTGTTTGATTTTTTATGCCTTTGCGATACACAGGCTTTTTTGCTAGTTTTGAAAATTATTGTAGTTGTAAGAAACCTCAAGCTGCTGGTGGCACCAAATCTGAGGTTTTGTCCAGACCTCAAAAAGTTAGCAAACCTACCCTAATAAAGTTAGCCTACACCTGACCAGATTGCATCTCTTGAGTCCTTACTCCTTAATGGAGGATCCACATAAAAAAGCTTCCTGCATTATGATCCAATCATCCTGGTGACCTCTATTCTGGCTCCAGCAAACTGTTGTTTGATTAGGCGGGGGGGGTGTTCTGAAATTTTGTTGCTTTAAAGCCTGATGTGGGACACTTATTTTGTGCTTTTTGCTCTAGGACAGCTGTTGTGGAAATCAGCCAATGGACATTACATTATCTTCTGTTTTTATCAGTGTTTAAAAGGTGGCTAGGCGTCCAGGCAAGTGCTCGGTACGCCTGGATGCCTAGGCGACGCCTTTGAAACACTGGTTTTCATGCATTGGCTATTGGGCACAATTTAGTGCCCTTCTGCACACGTTTGTTGTTCCAGAATACTAAAATCGTGTCCTGTAGAAAATTTCGTACATTACATGCCTTCCTGCTACAGAATTTGGTTGAAAAATATAAGCTTAATTTTGTACCTGGGTGTTTTTTTGGTCAGATGTAGAATTTGGATTGGACCATTCAGTTAAGTTACTTTTTCATTAAGTCAGATGTACACAATGGTGCTATTTCCTGAGATCTAAAAGTGCTGTTTGGAAATAACTTCGTCCTTCCATTGTTTTTTTTCACTTGTTTGCAGGATAACATTTCTCATCGCTGAAGCTTGCCTCCTAGGAGGATCGGTGAGGAATGCAAAGCACACCAAGTATTTAGGCTACTATATGAAGCATGACTGACCTGCGCCACCCTTCGCAAGGGAGTCTTCGCAGCCGCTGCTGCAATGATGATCATCAACCTCTTGGCGTCCCTTGTGTACTACTGGAGTTACTCAAAAGCAGGGACGGGTGGATTCATGAAGCACCAAAATGAGGTTGGTGTGGGCATGACGGATTACGGCCTTGACAAGGGTGTTTCTGGGCCCTGAGTGAGGAGATGGAATCTTATCGGCGTCTCCGCACTAGGGGTTGCACCTGCGGTATGATATGTCGTTGAAATGTATGTGCACGAAGTTCTGTTGTTTCTCTACGGTGTGAATGATATACCATGATTGTACTCTGACATGTGTAGTGGTGATGTTGTATGGTCGTGATTTGTCTGTGAAAAATGTGGTAGCATTAGCTGTGTTTGCTGTTGTGCACGAGCACGACACCGGCACGGCTTCCTGCTCACGGTGGTTGTTGTAAAGCAGCAGAAATCAAAAGCGGGACTTCAATGTTCTTCGCTGTCATTAAATCATGCAAGGTAGTACTGTACTGATTTTGCACTAAAATGGCATCTGTTAGGCATGCGATGACCGACTGCATCTTTATTCGTCGCCTAAAGTTAGTACTGCTTCCGTCCTAGTATCTCCGGAGCATGTGTATACTTGGGAAATTTACTGCACAAAGTTATAGTTTACGTTGACATAGCACAAAAGAAATACTTGCACTATTGTCCACAGCACAAAAGATTGCCCTGAAAAAAAAATTGAAAACACGTTGAGCACTCATCGGATCATGAATAAGACCAGTCTTAGTAGATATTTTTATTTGAGTTTTATGTGCATTAAATAAGTTGGTATGCATAGTATAGATGAAAAGAGATGTTTCATGAGATGAAAAGAGTTTTATAGAGATAAAACTTGTCACATTGTTTCAAACATATGATAGTCTTCGAAACTAGGACATAGGCTGTCACTATATAACTGAGCCGGCTCACTCGTTTGGGCTCGGCTTCGCTACGTTTTAACGAGCTGCTTGGCTCGGCTCGTTATCCTAACGAGCTAGGAAGCCGGTTTTTTTAAAAAGCTCGAGCTGGCTCGTTAAGAGCTTTATAAAAAATACACAAAAAATATAATATTTGTATTTTTCTAAAGTTTGAGAATAATAATAATACAAAAGAAATGCATCTAGACCAGCTACCAATTTATAGGGTCTAGAACAATTTACCAATTGTAAAGTCAAGACACAAATAATACAAAAACTAATACAAGTTTTGATACTTTTTTTCTGGATGGATGTTTAGCTTCATCCAAGAACTCTTTATTGAGAATGGTCTAAGTGAATCATGAGAGCCAGCTGCCATAATTTTGAGTTTTTTCGTCAAATTTTAGCTGTCACATGCGTTTTTGATGACATGACAATGTTTTTGAAAAGAGAGAAGTTTCTAGATGAAACTCTTTTAGCACAATTACCAACTTGTCATGAAATTAAAACTATGCATTGAGGATGGATGTGTCATCCAAGAACTCTTTATTGAGAATGGTCTAAGTGAATTGAGCCAGCTGCCATAATTTTGTTTTATTGCACTCATCAGGATTTGAGTGTGAGAGATTTGGATGCATTGGTCAACGACATTTGTGCTTTCAGTGGTAGGCTTTTATCGACAGCAAGGTGACTGTGGTGACTTCGTCAATCTCGATGATTTGCTGGCTCTGTTTCGAAGATGCTCATAGAGTAGGGTTTTATGTGCATGTATTCATAGGGGTGAGTGTACATGTATTGTACTGTGTAATTCTAAAAACACGTAACTCAAAAGTTTTAAGTTACTACATTGAGGTATTTGATTGTTATGTCAAGTTTTTTTTTTGTTGATTTGGCGTTGGTGAATGAAAAACACTATACTATCAGCACTCGACGTCTTGACTTTGAATTCTGGCCATCTTGAGGGTTTGAAATTGTGGCCATCTTGAGTTTGAATTTTGGTGGGTACAATTAAATAAAATAATTACACTTGGCTCATACTATTTACGTATTTAAGGCCCTGGTGGATGCAATGAAATAAAATAATTACAGTCGGCTCATATCTCCATGTTTGCGGCCTTCGGGAACCGGGGGTTTGTTTGCAAGCAAGCGAGTTGACCACCATTATACACATTTTGGTTTAATCTAGTTGTTGCAGTGAACTAAGTATAGTCAGGACGTCAGGTCAGAGGCCTTGAGTTTAGAACCCGGCAAGCACATTTAAATAAATAATTATACCAAATCTTATTGCCACGTTTGAGGCCTTATTTATCTCCTACCTTTGCAAATAATTATCTAAGTGGTTGGACAAACAATAATTAAAGTCTTTCTAATGACATGTATATAGAATGATGATGACAAAGCATATACAAATGCATTACGGTTGAGTTATATGATGTCCCTTCCCCATCCTAGTTATATGAGATTGATGAATCCTAATGCAAAAAAGGGACACGAACCTCAAGTAATCGGGTCAGGGCAAATTGTAAGGAAGAGAGTAGTTCAATTTGGCATATATTGTAACGAAGAGAGTAATTGGATTTTCTGTGGGGTAGGATAGGCGGTCACATCAGTGTCACGTGCCTATAATTAATTTTCTTGTGATCTTTAATGAGTTTTTTGAAAAAAAATATTCTTATTTATAGATTATTTTTAGAGCAAGATATTGGACTTATTTCTAGACCATTCTAATAATTTCTAAAAAAAGGAGGAGCAAGTAATTAAGCATCGATGATTCCTGTCTAATAGATTTAGTGATTAATTTACTGTCTCGCTTTCTGAGTTGCATTTTCAGAGCTTGATTTACACAGACGGACCATGAACTGTAATAATGAATGGTTGCATGCATAACGCATACAAAGGCTAGAATATAATTTATTTTTCTATATAAGTGTTTTCCTATGGATTTTCAAGATTTAAGTTCTTATCTTTTATTCAGTTTCATGTGGACCTAGAGGATATGTGAAACTTTTCTACAGACTCAAAAGCACACTACAACATTAAAACCAGATATTATGCACTGAACTCTAAATATTGTTCGACCTCCCTTGCCTCATTTGTAGCGGGTTTAAAGGCGGTATTGTCCTGTCTTTAGTTAACAATAATACAGTAAAACACTTGATAAGGTTTTTAAACCATGGGAAAATGTCTCTAAGTTTCTAAATTTTTTTATAAAAATCTTAGAGATAGATTCGGATACAGAAAATACAAATAAAACATTTAGAGCTTATGAAAATATCTTAGTTTTAAAAAATAGATTTACCTCTACAAAAATGTGAAAATCTAGAAAATTCTCAAAAGAATTAGATTTATGTCTAAACAACGCATTGAAAACTTTTTACAATAAAAATATGAGATGCAATGAATAGGAATGCAAAGCATGAATGCATTCAACATTAATATATGTTACATTCATGCTAGTAAATTTTAAATTTTTTTTGTCGTGGAAAGTTTTTCAAACATCTTTAGACATCGATTAGAATGTTGCTGAAGTTTTCCATATTTTTTTGGGACATTTCTCATTTTGTTAAAACTTTTAGAGATGTTTTCAAGACTCTAAATATTTCCTTTGGTTTTGTCATGTCCAGTGACTCAATCTATTTCTAAGATTTTTCTTTAAAATTTTAGAAGTTTAGAGATATGCTCCATGGTTTAAAAATCTTTTCTAGCATTTAACGGATTTTCATTAACTAAAAAAGATAAGACCGTCTTCAAAAACCTTTGAGAGCTCGGGGTAAAATGTGTTTTCAAATTTGTTTGAGGAAAAAATAAAACTACAGTGATAGTTTATGTAGGTAAACCGGACTGTTTTCGAATGTTTTTTTTTTGCCCATCAGGAGGTTTATATTAAGTTTTTTTTTCCGAAAACCTGGAGGTTTATATTAAGTCAACACAAAAACAGTGTAGAGATGACCCAAGACTAATGGTCTGAAACCGAGCCCATTAGCCCACCTTACAGCCCACGTAATCATGCACGTGCAATGTGCAGTCGTCGTTGCCCAATTCAACATTTTCCCTCCATCTTCCAGCTTCCGCTATATCTACCTCCCCTGGCCCCTGCTTCTTGTCGCATAATCGCATCCTCTCTGCTTCTGCGTCTGAAAATCACCAACGCGGCACCACCAATGGCACGGCCTCGTTGCAGCAACGCCGTCTTCCTGTCCTTCAACGTCCTCACCCTCCTCCTCGGCGCGGCCGTACTCGCGTGGGGCATCTACGCCGGCGCGCCCCACCGTGGCGGCGCCACCGACTGCCAGCGCTTCCTCCGCACACCGGCCCTGATCCTGGGCGCGGCCGTCATGGTCGTCTCCATGGCCGGCATCGCGGGCGCATGCTGCCGCGCGTCGCTGCTTCTCTGGCTCTACCTCTTCCTAGCGGCGCTGCTCATCCTCGCCGTGCTCTGCTTCGCCGTCTTCGCGCTCGCGGTCACCAACGCCGGGGCCGGCCAGGCCATGTCGGGGAGAGGGTTCAAGGAGTACCGGCTCGGGGATTACTCCAGCTGGCTCAGACGGAGGGTGGAGGACGGCCGCACCTGGGGAAGGATCAGGAGCTGCCTCGCGGAGGCCGGCGTGTGCCGGAGCTTGCAGAGCAACCGGACGTTCAATGAGTTCGTCAACGACAACCTCTCGCCGGTGCAGGTCAGTGAACATAGCGTGTTTCCAAGTTACACCTACGGATCTAAGGGCCTGTTCGATCCATTATTTAGCACTAAAAATTTGTAGCTAAAACAGACTTGCTAATAAATCTGCTAATTATTAGTTTGAGGGTTGCTAATTATTAATTCCATTAGCAAGTTTGGAGTTACTCTTTAACTCATTATCCAACCACCTTTTAGCAGACGGATCCAAACAGTCCCCTGCTAAAAGTTAGCAGCCGTTAACTAGCTAATTTTTAGTGCCAATGAATCAAACATGACCTATGTAATGATCTACTATGTAATCTTCATAGTATAAACTAATTGTGAAGGTAAAAAGTGGCTTTAAGATTGTGTTCTTAAAAAAGGTTCTACTTTTTGTATGAAAAATTGTATTTTCTGTGCATATATTGTTGCAAATTTTCTTTGAAAAGTAGTATGGTCTAGTTTTTGCATTTTGTCCCGCAAAGGACAGGTTCTTCAGCTTCCTAATGTCAATGTTACCTAATGCATGCATGTATCCTAAAGTCAACAGGAGGACATCTTCACCTGAACTGCCCTTAGATATTTTTTGAAAGCAAATGCTTTCTTGACCCATTCTAGTGAAGTGATCCAGTGGATTGCTGAAGTTGCTTCTTTTAGCATTTAACTGTTTGTTTAGAACAGGCAGAGAGCGACTCTTTGGAGAAAAAAATTCAGGTGACAGCACGGTGTGTACTGTGTACTATTTTATGCTGTACCCAGGGGCAAGTGCTAAAATCTAAATTATTAGGAGGCAATTTAATATATTTTTTAAATTACATATATAATAAATTTTCATGTAGACAAGGGGGTTGAGGTCATATTTAGTAGCTCAAGGGCGTTGCATGGTTTTTTCATGGTAGAATCCACTAGTAAATATAATGTTTTGGTCTTTACACCTATTTTCAAGTTTTCAATTCCTCCCAGAATTGATATTTAGCAACCTATTCTTACCTTCAAGTGTATATGCGAGATATCGGTTTGATAAAGTTAATTTGAGATGTACACAATGTGAAATTTTGTGAAAGTACCGGGGTCTAGAATAACCAATATGCAAGTCAGTACCTTTCATCTGGCATCACTGGATGTGATATTTAGCAACCATCACGACTTCATCAAAGTCTTACATGCGCAATAGCTAGCAGAGTTAGATGACCAGGACAAGCTTGTGATCCATACCATAGGATTTCAATCAACGCTAACAACTCTTGTAAACTACTAAAAGTTTTCAGTAGATGATAGTGATGGTAATGGGTAATCGTGAACGGAAGGCTTCTACAGTGTATATCCATTGATTTGGTCTTAGACGTGCACTTGCAAGAGCATGCTTCTACACTCCACATGTGCTTTTCCAATAAAAGCATTTACCATATTTAATTTCCATGTTGCAAAAAGGTCAAGTCAACCCACTCTGATTCAGCTGTGATCGTGCATTTTCTGAAAAAACATGTGTGGTCATCGTCTTCCTGCAAAAATCAGATCCACTACATCCATTTTCCAATCCTAAGGAATTAACAAGAGTTTAAAAAACATGAAAATATAGACAAAAGGAGTTTGTGATCCAACTTGCATTGTGTTTTGCAGTCGGGATGCTGCAAGCCCCCAACCGAATGCAACTTCGCATACCTGAACGAGACCTACTGGATGAAGCCCTCAGGTCCTAGCAACTCGTCCAACCCTGACTGTGACGCCTGGTCCAACGACCAGTCTGAGCTCTGCTACGCCTGCCAGTCTTGCAAGGCCGGCGTCCTGGGTAACCTCAAGAACAGCTGGAAGAAGATTGCCATCATCAACGCTGCGTTCATCGTGCTCCTCATCGTCGTCTACTCCCTCGGATGCTGCGTGCTTCGGAACAACCGGCGGCACAAGTACACCCTGGTTGGGAAGTAGTAGCTAGGAAGAAGAGTCTGATTTGGATCTTCAGAACTCAGAATAAAGATGAGTGCCAATGCCATGTAGGAGTGTATTTGTGTTCTCATGTGATGCCCCACTCCCACTGCAGCTATTTCTGAAGCTTCTGTGCAAGAATGTTGTGGATGGGTTTTCTTCTTCTATGTAAATGGTCATCGTGTGTGCCGATCGGGTTCTTATCAGTATGATATATGTGAGAATAAAATGAAACCATGGATTTTGGATCACACATTTTATCCAAATCATATTTTTTTTGTTTAAATTTCAGATTGAAAGAAACAGAGTACAAATTATGAAACATTTTTTCAAGGGAAGTTACACTGCGATCACTATTATCCTGTTTGGTATTTAGATTGTGCAAATGTGGAGGTTTTTGTTTCACGAAAGCTAAAAGCTAGATACCTTCAATGCAAGGATGAAGTATTGGCAGTTTGGGCAATGTTTGGGATTTTCAGATGAATCATTGCCTCAGCATATTCAGTGGGCACATACCATACAACTAGCAATAGTGCTCAAGGATCCTAGGTCACTAGCTAGTAGGAAGGCCTACTACAATTGGCAGAAGGGGTCCAACCTTTTGACAAACCTATGGAAGTGCCGATAATATAATTATTTGCTTTCCAGCTGATCGAGATCCTACATGTGAATGAATTTGGTTATTGTACATAGCCTTGCCTTTTACAGTCTTGATGAGTATTTGGTGTCCCACCGTATCTGAAACTGAACAAAAGAGAACAGTAAGAAACTGATGTAGCTTCAGATCATAACCCCTCCTATTTCTTATCTTTGAAAATATAGGAGTATCATTTATACTAACCAAATACAGCTGTTCTGACAAAATATTCAGTCCACCCAACATTTTTCCTATCCACACTGTGGAGTACGGTGTACCCTCAGTGATCTTGAAGCATGCACTAGTGTGCATACTTTGGATGGCACAAGTACAATAATGCACATATGTGCCCTCAAATCATATAGTCATGAATATGCTAGCTGTAATTAGTTCATTGTTTAGGGTGCTATTTACACATTGACATACCCCCACACATGGCCCAGCTGAGCCTTTTGGAACCGATTGACATTTCCATTTCCATATGATAGTGTTCTTACTGGACTAAGGATTAGGAAGGACATGGAAGTCTGTCGAGATCTTTCTTAGAAAGCCCGACCGAGACGAGCCAAGCCAGCAGGGGACTTGGGCCATTTGTAACTAACTGTTGTCCAGGAGTTGTGGCTCTTTTTTTTTCTGTGAGACAGACAGGTATGTGACAATTTCGATTCAGTTTCACTAGCTATCAGAGTTTGTTACAGGGTATCGAGAGAAATATAATGACACTGCCATGGGAAATCGAATGTGTATAATGTCCTGTTGGCATTGCGGTACTAGCTACTACTGTAGTAGGGAACAGCGATTTGCATGTGTGTTCGTCGGATTGAATCATTGCCTTCGGCATTCTTAGTGGTCTACATACAAGTTGCAATAGTGCTGTCGAATCCTAGGCCTCTAGCTACTAGATGCAACGACGGATACAGTTGTTGGATACAGTGTGGGTTCAGGTTCAACCCTTTACCTACTGAAGTAATGATAATGTACACTGCTAGTATTTTCGATCCCAATGTTGAACTGGACGCTTTAATGCAGCGTAGTTTTCTGAGCCTGAAATGGGGAGCAATGAGGAACTTGAAACTTTATTTGAAGACATAGGACACTGCTTACTCTTAGTTCTAGTCTTGGTTAAAATAACTATCTACTTCAGTGGAGAGACAAACATGGGACGAGTCATTTTGGACTACAAATTTATTTGACAACGTGTTTAGTTTAATTTCATTATAATCACCTTTGAGCACACCACCTCTTTTTTCCCTTAGCAGTACAGTACATAGAGGCTAGTAATATTATATGCCATATTTTGAACATACAGAAACAGAGCCTTAGACCAGAAAGATCCCCATGTCATCAGGACTGCAGACTCCACATACAAGCAGATTATATATTTTGCCCACCCAATTAATAAACCAAAATTTGCTAGTTATTTAACAACAAAACTTGTTTCACCAAATGGATGATGGCTTGTGTTCATCCTATGCTGTGAGGAGATACAGCAAAACCAGGTCCATCTTTGCACTGACATGTACTTGCACAACAGTTACATTACACTCTGGTACTGCTGCTAGTACTGCTAGCTATAGCTATAGTAAGTTGGCCCCCGGAGACAATTCATCGGACAGAGCTCTCCCATGCCCATCCAGATCAGACGGCGGCTTCAGTTGCGGTCCTTGCCTTCTGTGCATGCATGACATGAGCCTGGTGCCCAAGGATTTTCATTCAATCCTCTCACACCTCTCATGCAGCTCTGCACCTGCAGTCTCGCAGTTGCTGCTCCGTCCCTGCATTCGGCAGGCAAATGTTACTGACAGCGATGGATGGAGGATATATATGGGAAATTGTTTGTCATGGCGAGTCATTCATATAATATATTCTTCAGTGTTCCAAGTAAGGTTAAAAAGAAGCACCTTTACATAGATTATCCGCAAAAGTAAACTTAAGCAAAGAAGATTGATACTTTGGGCTAATCAAGAACTAGAAAAGGAGTCAATATAGCTGTATATTTCAGTAAACAAGTGTGCATTCAAATGGAAAAAATCAAAGCCATGGACTTTTTCTAGTAGAAAGGAAAAGTGTGAGATGGAGGTGGAAGGGTAGCTAAAACTTCAGAGTAATGCCATATGGATATGGAATGTACCACAGATACATCATCACACTTGTCTAAAAGAAGAGACATTTCAATCACTGACAGGAGGTACAGCAGTACAGTACTAGCTACTTATATATAATAACTCTGAATATAATAACCGTCAACACCGAAAACCCTGAATTCAGAATACTAAACTTTCAGATACTCATCAAAATCTAAAGAAACAAATAGCAGATGCAGACTAATATATTTACTGCACATCACACATAGATTAAACTAGATCATCCACCATCAAATCAAATTATAAAAAGACTCAGAAGTTCAAAAGATTGCACAGACAGCAGAGGACACTACACTCACCCTGAGATGTGAGATGAGATCATGACCTCAGCCCAGCTGGGAACGGGATCCTTTGCAGAGGCATTGCATGAGCTCCACCTGCGTCTTGAGGCACACAACGTAGTCCAGCGTCTCGGTGAGCAGGGAGAGACCACGCATCGCCTCCCCTCCCGGCACAAGGCTCCTCAGCACCTGCAGCCTCGCCCTCACCATCCTCCTGGTCGCCGCCATTGCACTGCATCTGCTGCCGCCGCCCCCCGCCAGCGGCAAGCTCCTCCTCTTCCTCCCGGCGGCGCCGCTACACACCCGGCGCGACCTCCTCACGATCCTCCTGCTCCGGGCTTCCTTCCTGACCCTCGCCGCCGCCGCGGCCATCTCGTAGCCGGCGCCGCCAATGATGCGGCGTAGGAGCGCCTCGTTGCGCTGCTCCGCCGCGTGCCTCGCGACGAGCGCGCGCGCCCACGCCGTCGAGCGCGGCGCCGCGCTCGGGCGGGCCCGTGCGGACGCCAGCGCCATCGCCACGTCCGAGGAGAGCCGCACGGCGTCCCGGCGCTCCCGGAGGCCCATGGACTTGGACGCCTGGCCGGCCTCGCGCAGGCTCAGCAGGAGCTGCGCCATGAAAGCCTTCTTGAACTTCCTCGGAGCATGCATTGGTGTCACTAGCGACGAACAAGCAATGGCCAGCTAGCTTCGTTCCTTTGCTTCTTCTTCTTTTTTTTCTTTCAGTTGGTTGGTTCTTGGAAGGAGGAGAAGAAGAAGGCGATGGATGGGTTTGTGTTGCTGTAGGAGTTCCAAGAGGAGAGGTTTATGTGAATATAAAGCAGCAGCAGCAGCTAGCTAGGTGAGCCCAAGAAAGTTGCATGTGGTCTTGCTCAGCTGCTATTCATTGCGCAGCGGGCAGGGTATATTGTTCTGCTTTGAACCATCCATTTGGATTTATTAAAAGAAACAGCCCTGTTTGCATTGGGATACTACTGTCTGTACTAGTATTTCTTTTTCTTTCTTTTGTTAACTCCAGAACAAGGAGTAAATTCGGCTAGAGTCGTACTTATTAGTTACAAAATCGGATAATTAGTTATCATTACTGATAAAAGGGCAGTATGTTGTAGTTCCAACGGGAGATTTATGATACTGAATAAGTACAATTAGATTAATCATAAAAGACATTCATGTAGTAAATGTATCTGAAGATATAAATGTTGATATTATTTTCTATAAATAGAGTTAATCTTTTTTCGAAAAAAAAACATCTTAGTTCCAAACTAGAAGTGCACTCCTTTTAGAACTGAGAGACTAATTATGTTCCTAAGCTAACATGTGTTGTGTTTGAATAAATTAAGTAAAAGAACTGGTATGCACAGAGGGAAAATATCTCCGATACATCAAGGGACCCACCCCAATCCCGAACGGTCAATTTAACTGTCAAAAGCAGTTATATAACTTCCACTGGAGCGAGCATCTTTTTCTATGAAATTTTATGTGCTCATTATTATATTAAAATAAACTTAGGGAGTAAGAAACAAAAGGTGAAGTCTGAAGTTTGAAAGATGGTATGGGAAAAGGAAAAGAAGAGGAGAAAGAGTACACTTTTCTGTTGGGGGGGGGCATGTTAGAAGGAGAGACAGAGAGGGTTGGGGGTGATGGGCAAAGAGAGAGGCAGACCATGCACATGCCTGCACATGCTGGACCAGCCCCACTTGGACTCTACTAACATCCAAATAGTCATAGTAAATCAATGCTAGGGTTGTTTCGCACCGCTCCGCTCCTGTTTTTTCTAGCTCTGCTCCACGAACTCCACCATGGAGCAGCTTCACCGTAAAGTTTGTGGAGCAGGTGGTACTGTTTGGCACACAGCTATGCTCCAACTCCAAGAATAGATTGTTTCTATGCAAATAGTCCATTATGTCCCTGATTCAAATTACACTTAATATTTTCCGACAAGAATAGAAAACAAATGATAGAACATTAACAGAGAAAAAAAAAATGGTCTAGCCGCAGTGACTGCTGTGTAGCAAAGATGAACAACATGAGTAACAACAACGAGCACTTGATCAAGCTACAATTGTCGGCCTACTGTTGCTTGTCGTTGATGAAAAACTGCAGTTGTATTCTCCAGAAAAACAACTGGAACCAAAACAAGCGAACAGAGTAGCAGCACAACTCCTCACGGAAGGTAGAGAAAAATAAAATGGTCTAGTGGATGGGTTGATTAATGAGTGGCAATTGGGGTAATTGTCCCACAACTTTACGTGGAAGTACAAAACTCCAGAAATTGGAGTACCGCTTGAGGTGTTACAGGAAAAACGTGGAGTTGGCCTCCAGCTCCACCTTTTTTGTGGAGCGGAGTTCCTGGAGCTAGAGAGTGTTTGACAGCGTGGAGCTAGAAAAACGGAAGCGGGACAGTACCAAACAGCTCCTAAATATTGTTCCCGGAGAGACGGGAGACACGTCCGTTCCGCCAAAGATGACTCACTAATCAGGTCGATAATTAGGGGATTCTTTTTCCTTTGTCAAAGTAATGCACTGCATTTCCATCTAAACAACATCATTGCCAACTTCTTCAATTAATTGGCTACTGCAATGTCGATTAAACTGTACAGCTGTGGCTTCTGTTCTGGGTGTTGTTGCTAAAAGTGTTATATACATAATACAAACTAATGAGTTAGTGCAACTTAGCATATAAGCACATCGAGCAATTAGCAAAGAATGATAAGAAAAGACTACAAAATCATTGTACTAAAATTATAGCTCATGGAGATCGCACACCATTGTTGAAATCTTTAGACAAAAAGTAATTTGATTTAAAAATGGAGTAAATTGACCATCCTTTACCATTGTTTCCGTACAGGTCCATATATACTCTATTTTTCTAGGCCACAACTATTCCGTACATGTCATCAGACAACCTAAATATTTTAAAAACATGATATCGTACTTCTAGTACTACTCATCCACGTTTCAAAAAAAAAAAGTACTACTCATACCGCAACCTATCAATTGAATAAAACAACACCTTTCGTGATTATGACATACTAGGGTTAGTAATTTTAATTCATGTATAATTTTGGGCCACGACTAATTAAAACTCCTTATTTTCCCTTTTTTTGGAAACACATTATATGCATGCATACTCACCTCATATGAAAAAATTAGTAATCTCTATTCTCATGAGCACCTTTGGGAAACTTAGGGCTTGTTTGAGTACACATGGCCAGTTGCTAGTAATTACTAATTAGGGCTAAAAATTAGCCTAAATTAGCTATGATTGGTTAGCTAGCTGGCTAACAACTAATTGAAGATTTAGCTAAATAAGTAGCCCAGCTATTAGCTAATTTTAACTAATTTTTAGCTATCTAGCAATTAGCTCTTATATCAAACAGATCCTTGGCTGGTGCCTCGTTTTTAATAATACCGTCATTTTGTTCTACAACAGACACATAAAAATATACAAGCACCCATATGAGCATGCACTAGCGTGCACTGTCTCTCTTTCTCTGCTCGCTCATATTCTAACACTATACTATCTTATCTTTATCTCATTATGATTGACTTTAGTTACAGATTATTATATATGTTTTTCTGTCCTAATTCATAGTTTTCCCCTTACATTGCGACTCTATGAGTGTTTGACATGAGTTTAGTTGGAAGCCTCTCTCATTTCTTCATACTCCAACCATACTTTATTATCTTTATTTGTTGGGATGGACTTTATTAATTTACAATTATAATTACATGATGCATTGCACCTCCAAGCGTGTGGTTGATATGTATCAGTTAAAACTCTATCTCATGTTTTCATACTTTAACACAATACCCATATAGATATATACATTCTTATCTTTATTCATTGAGAGCTTGAGATAGATTTTAGTTCTCCTTTTAACTTTGAATGGCGCCTTCATGCATGCATGTTTAATATACGCTTTGTTGGAACCTTAGCTTAAACCATATGTATTTGCCATGGAAAGTGGCATGATCAATTTTTTGCATACATGTATACATGTTCAACATGGTGACATACATAATGCAGTGTATACATACTTTGAATTATTTTTTCCATATTAACAATAGAAATGAGTAATTCCATAGAGGCATATATAGAAACAATGAAGCATATAAACTTTTGGATATTTGGGGTAGGGAAGATGTGGTGTGTGTGTGTGGGGGGGGAGGGGGGCGGTTGGTTTCCTTTTGACTAATTCTATAAGGGGTTATTGCGTTCTTGCCCCTATTTTGAACCCAAATTATGATTTTACCCTCATTTTCTTCCACTTTGTGTTTTTACCCCTGCTTTTCCAAAACGAAGGTTCAGTTTACCCCTACTCCGTGAACAGCAAGTAACGGTGTTAAAAAAGTTGGGATTATTGTGTTTTTGCCCCTATTTCAAACCCCAATTGTGATTTTACCCCCACTTTGTGTTTTTACCCCTACTTTTCCAAAACGAAGACTCCGTTTACCCCAATTCTTAACTCAGTTATCTACATCCGGATTAAAGCAATTAAAAATTAACAAAAGCCCTATGAAAATACAAACTTACCCCGTATCTCTCGGTCGTCTCTCTCAGGGTCGTCCCTCTCAATGCTAGCAGGCAGCGGGCGGCTAGGTGCGGTGGCGGCGGCGACGGAAGAGCAGCGTCGGGCCCTCGGGCGGGCGCGGCGAGAGGGCAGAGGAATTGGCGCGGGCGCACGCGGCTTAGCCTGACGTAGGCGGAGGAAGTGGCGCGCGCGCCTACGTTAGGCTAAGCCGCGCGCGCCGCTTCCTCCACCTGGCCGCACGCGCCCGCCCGACGGCCCGACGCTGCCCTTCCGCCGCCGCCGCCACCGCCGCCGCACCCAGCCGCCCGCGCCTACTAACGTTGAGAGGGACAATGTCGATGCGGGACCCACAGGATACCCCGCAAGAGAGAGAGAAGATCTAGTTCAACTAGGGTTCTTCCCATGTAATCTTAGTAATAGAACTATTAAGTAATCCTACTAGGAAATCTCATTGTAAACCGATTAGGACTCCGGCCTCCTGAATATATAAAGGAGGCTAGGGCTCCTAAAGAAGGGGACAATTGGTACGACATAACACTTCATAATCAATCCAACGCAAAAGGCAAACGCCGACTGGACGTAGGGTCGTTACTCGATCTACGATCGAGGGCCTGAACCAGGATAAATCGACTGTCTCTTGCGTTCACCATCGAGTTCAGCATACACCGAAACCCGAACGATACTACCACGGTACCCCCGTGGTAGGCTATCGGTGGTAAAACTTCTCAGGAGCTCCAGATTGCACAAGCAAACGTCAAGAAAAACTAGCACTACGAACCATCATGACAGCAGAACCGGCTACACCAAGATATCTCAATTGGTCACAATATCCAATCCAATTTTCAAGAGAAGACCAATGGACTAGCGTAGGGAACGCAGCCATTACCCATCGGTTTTAGACCCAACTATTGCCGGGATGATCACACCAAAGTACTAATCGATGGGGAGCCGGACTCAACATCATCTTTTCGTAAACTCTAAGGAAGATGGGACTACAACTCATTGGGATGATTACACCAACAAGCACTCCCTTTTACGGAATAGTACCCCAAAAGCAGCCATGCCACTTTGACAAGTTACCTTACCCGTCACTTTCGAACTCCTGCGAACTATCGAACAGAGTTTATCAAATTTGAGGTTGCGGACTTCGATTCGTCATATCATGCAATCCTCGGACGCCCAAAGATCGGCAAAATTCATGGCAATACCACATTACCCGTACTTATTGCTTAAGATGCCAGACCCAACGGTATCCTTTCTCTTGAAGCGATTTGAAGCGTGCTTTTGATTGCGACGTTCAGCGATCCAAATTATGCGGCAAAAGCACAGTGCCGACAATGGGAGAAAACAAATAGCCACAATTGCTGCAGCAGAGATAAGCCAAGAAGAATTAGAAATACCGGCTAAAAAGCCCAAAGATCATCACACCACCAAAAGAAGCCGACGCCAAGCAAATTGATTTGGGCAATCGGCGATACCTCCAAGACAAAGAACCATCGCTGCTCACCTCTCGGCAAAATAGAACTCGCGCTCACCAACTTTCTTCGGGACAACAAAGATATTTCGCCGAAGCCGGGCCGACATGCCGGTGTCCCAAGAGAGTTGGTGAAACCTGAATTGATGTTAATGAAAACCCAAGCACTCAAAGCAAATGCTGACTGCGACGATTCTCACCCGACAAAAAGGCAAATGATTAAAAAAGAAATCACAAACCGATGGCAGCGGATTCATCCGAGAAATCCTTCATCCGGATCGGCTAGCAAACCCGGTCCTTGTGCAAAAGAAGAACACAGATGAGTGGCGTATGTGCGTCGACTACACGGATCTCAACAAGCATTGCCCAAAAGATCCATTCGGGCTACCACGCATTGACCAGATAGTCGACTCAACAGCGGGGTCCGCACTGTTATCCTTTCTCGATTGCTATTCAGGGTATCACCAGATCGCATTAAAAGAACAAGACCAAAGCAAGACTTCTTTTATTACCCCGTTCGGTGCTTACTGTTACAAGACCATGTCATTTGGACTAAAGAACGCTGGAGCCACATACCAAAGAGCTATACAAACTTGCCTTGGAGATCAAATCGGTGAAAATGTGGAGGCATACGTGGATGATGTAGTGGTAAAAACAAAGAACCCAGACAGCATGATTGAAGATTTAAAGCAAACATTTGAAAACTTGAAGAGATGGAGATGGAAATTGAACCCAAATAAATGTGTATTCGGAGTTCCTTCAGGCAACTACTCGGATTTTTGGTCACCAACAGGATTGAAGCCAAGACACAAGCAAATTCGAGCTATAACGAAATGAGGCAACCTAGGACTATCAAAGATGTTCGAAACTAACAGGATGCATGGCGGCCCTCAATCGTTTCATATCAAGACTCGGAGAAAAGGGGTTACCCTTCTTTAAACTACTAAAGAAGATGACAAGTTTGAATGGACAAAGGAGGTCGACGAAGCTTTCAAGAAACTTAAGGCATATCTCACATCCTCACCAATTCTCACACCCCAAGGAAAGATGAAGACATGATGCTATATATTGCGGCGACTACTATCAGAAGTCAAGACGACAATAGTAGTCGAAAGAGAAGAAGAAGGACGTGTGTACAAAGTACAAATGACGGTATACTACATCAATGAAGTATTGTCTCGAATCAAAAATCCGCACCCGCATGTACAAAAACTACTCTACGCCCTACTTATCACCTCACGCAAGCTTCGCCACTATTTCGAAGCCACAAAATTACCGTGGTGACGGACTTCCCACTTTCGGAGACATTTTACACAACAGAGATGCGACAGGGGCGATATCAAAGTGGGCGCTTGAACTTGGAGCTCTTAACATCGACTTTACCCACGGAAAGCAATCAAATCTCAAGCCCTTGCCGATTTTGTGGCCGAGTGGATGAAATTCAGCAGCCTTTATCGATACAATCCTTGATCACCGGAAGATGTACTTTGATGGGTCGCTCAAACTAGGTGGAGCCGGTGCAGCGTTTCTCCTCATTTCCCGTAAGGAAAACAACTCAAGTACGTCCTTCCGAGATATTATGGCAAGCTACAAACAACGAAGCAGAATATGAAGCCCTCATCCACGGGCTACGAGTGGCAATTACCCTCGGAATAAAGAGATTACTTGTATATGGCGATTCAGCAGAGAGTCATCAACCAAGTAAACAAAGATTGGGATTGCACAAAAGAAAACATGGGTGCTTATCAGTCTTTAAATACGGAAACTTGAAAAATATTTCCAAGGATTAGAAATTTTACACGCATCAAGGCGATTCCAACATTGCAAAGAGATGTCCTTGCCAAGCTCGGATCGAGACAGAGCAAAGGTTCCACCCAAGTATTTATAGAAGAACTATCGCCTCTATCAAACAACCCGGTGAGACATCCAACGAAATTCAGGCTAAAGGCGTTCAGATCTTGGTAATCAACACCTCATGGACCCAAGTTTTTATCGACTATATCAAAGAAAATAAACTACCAACAGATAAAGCGGAAGCTACCCAAGTTGTTCGCAGAAGCAAAAACTACGTTTTAGTAGGAGATAGACTCTATAGAAGAGCAGCTTCATCAGGAGTACTCCTGAAATGTGTTTCATTTGAAGAAGGCAAAGAGATCCTAGACGAGATACACTCAGGTTGCTGCGGAAATCATGCTGCTTCAAGGACACTGGTTGGAAAAGCATTTCGCACCGGATTCTACTGGCCAACCGCTCTAAAAGACGCAGAAGAACTCGTCAGAAAATGTAAAGGTTGCCAAATGTTTGCAAGACAAGCCCATGTGCCAGCTCACAATCTTATCTGCATCCCACCCGCTTGGCCTTTCTCCTCATTGGGGCTTTGGATCAAGTGGGACCCTCAAGAAAGCAAAGGGTGGCTTTTAGTACATCTTTGTGGCAATCGACAAGTTCACCAAGTGGATTGAATATAAACCACTCATGAAGTATAAGCGCAACCAAAGCAAATAATTCATCCAACAAATTACGCACCGCTTTGGCATGCCCAATCGAATCATCACAGATCTAGACTCCCCTTCACACCCTCAGTAATTCGAAGTCGGGCACAAGACTGTGGTTTTAGTATAGACTATGCGTCTGTCGCACATCCAGAAGCCAACGGACAAGTAGAAAGGGCCAATGGACTCATACTAGCCGGATTAAAACCAAGATTATACGAAGAACTAATTGACTATGGGTCCAAATGGATTGAAGAATTGCCAAAAGTTGTATGGGGGCTACGAACTCAAATAAGCAGAGCAACAGGCCACTCACCCTTCTTCCTAGTCTACGGATCAGAAGCCGTACTACCTGCCGACTTGATCTGGACATCACCAAAGATAGAACAATACGATGAAGGAGAAGCAGAACAAACAAGAAGATTAGAACTCGACAGCTCAGAAGAAGTCAGAGTAAATGCCACCCTACAATCAGCCAGATACCTACAAGGTTTAAGGCGGCACTACAACAAAAGTACCCATCCTCGATCATTACGAGTTGGAGACTTAGTACTAAGAAGGATACAAAAGACTGACGGACGACATAAGCTCCTCAGTCCATGGGAAGGTCCGTTCATTGTCACAAAAGTCACCGGACCAGGCACATACAAGTTAATAACCGAAGATGGAAAGGAAGTAAGCAATACATGGCACATCAGCCAGCTAAGAAGATTCTACGCGTAAAAACAAGACATGCAAGCCACAAGGGACCAACATTCACAATCGATGAAAGACGATATTCTTCGACAACATATGTATTTGTTCATATTCATGATCAATAAAGATGATATTCATCCACAAAGATGTCTTATCATGACTTCCAACGAAAACACGTTGATTTACCCAAATAAAAAAAGCAAATGGTCAAGCACGCATGGCTGAAAAATAGTAAAACACGCTTGAGCTTCCCCGATGCCGAGAGCAAACCAAACAAAAAAGCAAAATGGTTGAAAAGCACGCTAGCTGAAAAGGGTACTAAAAGCTAACAGCAAACAAAAGCAAAATGGTCGAAAAGCACGCTGAGCTGAGAGCAAAATAGTAGCTAAAAGCTAAAAGCAACACCAAAAACAAAAAGCAAAGCAAAATGGCTTCCCTAAAGCACAAAATGCTGAAAATACGCTTCCCGACCGAGAGCAAAATAACACCAAACAAAGAATGAAAAAACACGCTTGAGCCCCTCCAAATCTTCTGATGAGGGTAGCTAAAAGCTAACACCAAACAAAAAAAAGCAAAATGGCCCTATTCCGAAAAAAGGCACGCTCGAGCTTCCCTACGAGAGCAAAATAGCTTAAAACACGCTTGAGCCCACCGCCGATGAGGGTAGCTAAAAGCTAACACCAAACAAAAAGCAAAATGGTCAAAAACACATAGCTTCCCGGTAGCGAGAGCAAAATAGCTGAAAAACACGCTTGAGCTATCACGATGAGGGTAGCTAAAAGCTAACACCAAACAAAAAAGCAAAATGGCTGAAAAAGAGTCGCTGAGCTTCCTTATAACACACCGAGTCTGCTTATCTTGAGAGCAAAATAAGCTGAAAATACGCTTGAGCAACGATTTTTTGCAGAATTCTGAGGGTAGCTAAAAGCTAACACCAAACAAAGAATGAAGCCAAAACTAGTCAACCAAAACTGAACTCTATCTCTATCAGGACCCTCCAAGCTCTTCGTTCTAGTACAAAAGCAAGAGGCTCGGGGCTACACTACATCCAGATAGGAATACTTTTCCTCGTCCTAGAAAAAAACAAGTACAAAGCATTCCAATTCAAAAGGCAACACTCTATGCATTCTATTCCGAGATCGTTTTCTCACTCAAAAGGCAACATTCTATGCATTCTATGACTAGTCAAGACGGATTTAGAACTTTCTCATTCGTCATTTTCTGAGCCAACACAAAGATTTAACAAGCGCTACCCAAAAGCAACATTCTATGCATTCTATGCCGAAGTCGTTTTTCCTTCATAGCGTGTCAACACAAAGATTTACATCTAACAAGTCACAAAAACATGACAAGCCGGAGTTAAACCCTCGGAAGGACAAAGCACTCGAAACAAGAAACCTACGCCCACAGCCACTCCATCAAGTCGATCTGTGAGTCTCAAAGGCGGTCATCCGATATAACACACCGAGTCGAAGGACTTGGTGAAGCGAGACAGACAAAATACAAAGATAAAGCAAAGCCGACAAGTAACTTCCGACCACACCTGTGGCAAACTATACATCAACGAAAACAAAGAATCTTCATTTAAAGAGGAGTGTAATATTACAAGAAGCTCCACAAGAAGCCGGTCAATCGGGTCGTGCATTATCATCGGGTGAAAGGGGAAATGTCAATATCTAGATTTTCAAACAAACTCACCATGGCTAAACCCTGAGCCGACCTCGGGCTCCATCCTCTCAACGAGCTTCAAAAAGGTATTCTTGGCTTTCACCTGCTATCTTGGAGAAAAGCATGAGGCGCCTCAGAACAGCAAGGACCCTGGACTGGCTAGCACATTTTTGGTACATATTTGGGCACATTTCTTTGCAAAAGAGGGGAACTCTTGAAACCTACCAGACAATCGGAGTCGAGACAAGAAAAGAAAAATGAGCTCCAAGAAGAGCATGCTAACTCAATAACCGAGCTTCCAAAGAACTTTGTTTAACGAGACTTCATCCGTCATAGCAAGAGACCTCGAGGACTATACGAGAACATATTCTTCATATACATCAACAAATCCGTCCCCTAAAAGAAAGTTTTGGGACTTACTAATTGCGAAGTCCCAAATGAAGTCTACCTTCGAATCTATGTGGAAAGCATCGAGACCGATCGACAAAGTTCACTCAAACTCCTGCGAAACGATAAAACACCCAGTCAAAGGAAAGCTAAGAGAAACAAAAGCAGCCTAGATGGCATAAAGTATCAAACAAAAAGATAGACAACTCACGAACCGCGGGTTGTTATCAAGAACTCGATGAAAAACGTTAACGCCACCCTTTCATGAGATCTCAAGACGCCGAGTAGATCTCCATGCGTGAGGATCCTCGCCCTGTATTTCCAAAGGAATGTTCGGCCTAATCAAATCGGAGCAAGAAAACTTTTTATACTAAAGCCGGTGAAACCTTTTGAGCAGATGAATCCTATCAGTAAGGTCGATCACTTGAATCTCCTTCAGGCCCTGTCCTTTTCGGTCATATCACCACGGTAGGATCGGAGTAATAGAAGGGAAGTTATTCATCAGATGTGACTTGCACTGGATCATAGCATCTTAATTTTGAGACCAAAGAAATTTTCACAGACTTGAAGAACCATGACAAGACAGCTAAAGAACAAGTTCAAAGATACAAAGAAGGAGGGATTCAACGCAGAAGGTGCTTCACTGAAAGATGGAGAACGCATCAAAGATTTCTTTCAATCAGAAAACATCCCCAGAAAAAGCGGATTTAAATAGAATGAATCCCATTCATTGGCCAAGGAAGAGATCAGGTCGGACCGTTTTCGCACAAAAGGATGATAGATAAAGGTCTTATGAAAGAAAAGATCCGATTTTTTGGGGCAATATTTACCGATGAAGGAAGCGGGCAAAGGGCCTGACTATTCCTCAAAATGAAGAGGACAATCTTTGTTAAAATGAATGGAGGGCACAAATCCATACAGCTCCAACTCAAACGAGCAGTTGAAAGGATGAAGGATCGCAACGAAATAGGCCAAATCGCTTTGTTTATTGGATCGCTTCGGAAAGCCTCAAGCCACACACTCCTAAGAAGAATCAATGAAAGAAAAAATGATTACCTCACAAAGGAACAAAGAGAACCCATTTGATGAAGAACCCAGAATCTCGCTGGATTGATCAAGAACAAGATTAGTTACATTACAAGCGTAAGATTACAAACCTAGGGTTTAAAGGCAAGAGTTGGGCAATAAAGCGACTTAAAATAGATCGCTTTCGCTAGAAAGAACAAATCTACAAGTCCCAAAAAAGTGATTAAGAAACAAAGTGCAGTTACACACAGGCGCAAAGAACAAGACAAACCAATCCTAGATTGTTATTCGAAGGACAACCATTTATCGGATTAAGCTTCAAAAGAAAGAAGAGAGAAGCTGCAAGCACTCAGGCAAAATCGAGACCGATGACAACTTTGAGAAGAGAAGGCATGGATTGTTCTAGAAGAAGACCAAATGTATATCGCATATGGTGTTGATCTCAAGACAAGAATCAACCTTAAAGATAAAGACGGATAAAAGATTACTAGATGAAGAAACAAGATCCAAAGCATCACAAGACAAGATGAACAACCACCACCACCATACATATCCTGCATTCGTAGCAAGTGCTGGATTAGCCTACCTCTAATCCCTATCACAAGACTTCCTCCAAACAAGAAAACACACAGAACTACAAAATATGCCCCGGGTTGCTTCTACTTCACAAACTACTATGCTCATACCCGAAGGTTTCAACGGAATATCCAATAGATGAAAACTAGCACTCCAAGACTGATTTATAGATTACAAAGGAGCTGAAGCACATGGACCGTAGCAACTGATAAAATAAGCCCGACGAAGAACAAAGTGAAAGGACAGACTCAATAATGGACGACTCAAAGTAGAGGAAAATAGTGCTCAAGACGAGCATATTCTAAGGATATACCATCAAAAGACAACCCGTGAACAAAAAGCATTTACACTCAACCACCACCATACACAACTACATATGACAAAAGAAAGCAGACTATCAAAGAATACGCCAAGACCTCGTGATCCCGAAGTTCTTCCCAACAAAACAAAGACGGGTATACGCCGGCCAACTACCATAGCACTCACAGACATCAAAGAATAAGCTACACAACAACAACATTTCAACTACTCATCAAGACTCGTAACCAATCAAAGACAAAATATCTAAGAAACTCAAGAAGAAACTACTCCAACCACCTTTCAACTTCTCACGAAAGACAAAAAGAGACAAAAAGAGAACTTTTAAAGAAACTCAAGACTACAACGACGGCAACGCATCAAGACTCTTTTCAACTGACTTCTTTTCAAAAAAAGAACTCAGAAAGAAAGAACCTGCGACATACATAGCCCTCGAAGATAGGAATCGACCCTCACACCAAAAGCAAGAGGCTCGGGGGGCTACATCACGATGAGTGGTTTTATAAAATTGCACCCACCCAAAAAAGAACCTTGACATAGGCTCAGAGGTCGCACACCAAGAAACTACTCGATGATGGTTTAATCCAATACTAAGGACCGCTTCGGAAAGATACCACGTAAACTACTCCTTGATGATGGCTTAATCCAGACTAAAGAAACGCTCGGAAAGATACCACAAAAACTACTCGGATGAGGACAAGATTCAAATCTCGTGGATTACTTCAGAGCACGGATTTTCAAACAAACATAAAGGATCAAGACCTCCAACTTTTTGTTCCAAATAGCAAGAGGCTCGGGGGCTACATTTCAAGAGTGCCCTTTTCTCCGAAAAAGCGCACGCCATCAAAAGACTTCCTCAACGCAGACTACTTCAAGACATTATGACAAAAGAACCCTAACGAGCCATATTCGAGTTCTTTTTGACAAAACTTCAACGAACAATCGTGAGCAAACTTCAAGACAAGATCCTCCACTCCTTGTTCCAAATAGCAAGAGGCTCGGGGGCTACAAACCGATGGATGTACTTTTTCTTCACAAAACACTCACCACTGAGGGTCCCAAGAAGCGCTTACAAGGTTTCACTCTAGAAAGCACTCGGATAACATTTTGTTCCAACCTAACAAGACTTGAAGGAGCAAAGCGAGACTTTCGTAGCTCAACCATGAAGTGCTCTTGGTTTGTCGATGCGGGACCCACAGATACCCCGCAAGAGAGAGAGAAGATCTAGTTCAACTAGGGTTCTTCCCATGTAATCTTAGTAATAGAACTATTAAGTAATCCTACTAGGAAATCTCATTGTAAACCGATTAGGACTCGCCTCCTCGATATATAAAGGAGGCCAGGCTCCTAAAGAAGGGGACAATTGGTACGATAACACTTCATAATCAATCCAACGCAAAAGGCAAACGCCGATCGGATCGAGGGTCGTTATCGATCTACGATCGAGGGCCCAAACAGATAAAATTGATCGTCTCTTTATGCTCACCATCGAAGTTCAAAGATACGCCGAAACTCGAACGATACTACCACGGTAGACCTCGTGGTAGGCTATCGGTGGTAAACATCGATAGTCAGCGCTTCTTGGGACCCTCGAGTGGTGAGTGTTTTGTGAAGAAAAAGTACATCCATCTCGTTGTAGCCCCGAGCCTCTTGCTATTTGGAACAAGGAGCCGGAGGATCTTGTCTTGAAGTTGCTCGATTGTTCGTTGAAGTTTTGTCAAAAAGAACTCGAATATGGCTCGCTCCGGTTCTTTTTGTCATAATGTCTTGAAGTAGTCTCATGTGAGGAAGTTCTTTTTGATGGCGCATGCTTTTTTCGGAGAAAAGTGCACTCACCGAGTGTAGCCCCCGAGCCTCTTGCTATTTGGAACAAAAAGTTGGAGGGTCTTGATCCTTTATGTTTGTTTGAAAATCTGCGTTCAAGTAATCCCTAGAGATTTGAATCTTGTCCTCATCCGAGTAGTTTTTGTGGTATCTTTCCAAGCGCTTTTTAGTCCCGGATTAAGCCATCATCCGAGTAGTTTCGTGGTATCTTTCCGGGCGCGTCCCTTAGTATTGGATTAAACCATCATCCGAGTAGTTTCTGGTGTGCGCCCTCCGAGCCTATGTCCGGTTCTTTTTGGGTGGGTGCAATTTTTTATAAAAATTGCACTCACTGAGTGTAGCCCCCGAGCCTCTTGCTTTTGCTTGCAAAAGTTGGAGGGTCCAGATTCCTATCTTCAAAAAATTCTGGGCTATGTATCCCGCAGCCTCGTGCTTTCTCCGAGTTCTTTTCTTTTGAAAAAGAAGTCGGTTGAAGAGTCTTGATGCGTTGTCGCTGCTGTAGTCTTGAGTTTCTTGTACTTTTGTCTTTTGTCTTTGGTTCCGAGTCCCCGGAGTAGTTGAAATGAGTGCCGGATTCCCCGGCTTAGTGTTGATTAATCAGATGCTAGCCGAGCCCCCGAGCGTATACCCGCAAGCTGCTTTGTTCAGAAGAACTAGGATGCGAGGTCTTGGCATATTCTTTGATAGTCTCGTCATTGTCATATGTAGTTGTATGGTGGTGGTTGAGTGTAAATGCTTTTTTGTTCACGGGTTGTACCGTGATGGTATATCCTTCCGAATATGCTCGCCTTCGAGCACTATTTTCCTCTCGCTCGAAGTCGCCCATTATTGAGTCCCCATCCTTTCACTTTGTTCTTCGTCAGCTTATTTCATCGGTGCTTCGTCCATGTGCGCCGCTTCCTTTGGTCTATAAATACAAATCCTGAGTGCTAGTTTTCATCTATTGATATTCCGCTGAAACCTTCGTGGGTATGAGCATGGTAGTTTGTGAAGTAGAGCAACCCCCGCATATTTTGTAGTTCCTGTGTGTTTTCTTGTAGCCGGAGGAAGTCTTGTGATAGGGATTAGAGGTAGGCTAATCCTCATGACAAAGATTGTGCCAGGATGTATGTGGTGGTAGTTGGAGGAAGTCTTGTGATGCGGGCTTCGCTTTTCATCATCTGCAGCCTTCAGGTTGATCCTCGTCACCTGCCTTGAGAGACTGTCTCGGCAGATCAACACCATATGCAGATCACATCGGTCTTGGGTAGACAGATGCCCGCCGCCTTCTCTCGCTTCCAAGTTGTCCCGCCAGGCCGCCGATTTCCGCTTTTGAGTGCATCAAGGCCCTTCCTTTGAAGAAAACAACAGAGAGTGATGGCGGTTTGTCCTTCCGAATAGCAATTTGGGACACGAGTCGCTCCAGAGCCTAGCCGTGTGTGTGTTCCTCGCTTGCTACCTCGCTTTTCTTAGTGCCGAGTTCGCTGGGTCTTGTAAGATTTGTAATCTTCTATTTTTGAAGTCGCTTGTAATGTAAACGAATCTTGTCTTTAAGGTTTGTAATCTTCGCTTGTAATGTAACTAATCTTGTCTTCTCGAGTTGTCTTTACTTTTCTGCTATGATCCTCATTATCCATGAGATTACCGTGTTCTTTCTCAAATAACCGGTTCTCTTTGTTCCTTTGTGAGGTAGCCTTTTCTTTCTTCCTTCTTTCTTCTTGTTTTGGCGAAGTTGTTCTTGTAGCGATCCGATAAACCTCGCCGTGGTGCCGGACGGATAAGTCTGAAATCGCCTGCTGGTTTGTAATTGCTGTATGGATTTGTGCCCTCCATTGTTTTAATCAAGCGTACGGTAAATGGACCGTCGCATTCCCACATTGTGTTTTATCGGGCCTTGTGGGCCGCTTGTATTGCTTGAAAAAATCTATTTAAAGACCCTTTGCTCGCCCAACTCTTGCCTTTAAACCCTAGCTTTCGTAAATCCGCCACCACCATTACCGGGCCAGAAACCCTAGCATCATCATCCTTCATCCTATTTAGCGCCTCTCTTGCTTCCACCAGTTCATGGGAAAGAAGAAGACCGCAAGCAAGTCTCAAAGACCTTCAGAGACGAGGAATCATCCCTTTCATTGATCCAAAATCAGAGTTTGTGGCTATGAGGGTCGCTCGTAAGGTTTGGCCGGCCCCAACAACAACGAAGACCACCACATGAGCTCAAGTTAGCGATGGCTTGATCCAAAGCAAAGTCATCGCTGAATGGAGGGTTCCGGCGAACATCGGGTTCCAGCCCGGTCCCGTGAGATTGTCCTCTTCGCTTTTTTTGTCCGCCTTTGACTTTTGCCTTCCTCGCTCGCTTCCTTCATCGGTTCCTTGGTTATTTTGGGATTAGTCCGAACCACCTAACCCCAATGCCATTCTCCATCTTTCTGCTTGCTCACCTTTGCAAAGCTTTCCTTGAATCCTCCTTCTTTGTCTCTTTTTCGCTTTTTCTTTCGGGCTGAAACCTCAAATTCACCGTGAAAGAGACCAAATAGTTTTGGCGGTTGTGGAATTCAGCCATCGTGGTCTCAAAATTAAGTTTTTGACTATGATCCGTCGATTCAGAAAAGATTGGCACGCCGAGTGGTTTTATGTCGCCAATTTAATCCTTCCTTGCCATTCATCCCGGTCCGCCCCTGGTGGTGACCCGACCGATGGGACAAGAAACTTGAATCGCTCACGAGATTCAAGTGATCCATCCGCCTCCTTGATAGGATTAACATGCTGAAGTAGCGTGGGTTTGACCGCTTTGGTATCGCCTCGAGTTTTCTTCGTCAGCGGTTCACCCTTTGAAGGAGCGGAACATCTCGCTTTGAGTATTCTCGGGGCCAAGGATCCTTCACGCATGGTCCCAGCTCTTGAGCTGACCGGTGAGGAGGTACTCGAGCGCCTTCGTAAGATGCCGAAAGGGGTGAGCGTTATTCCCCAAATGTCACCGAAGTTCTCACCAACAACCCGCCTTCACCGTGAGTTGTCTATCTTTTGTTTGAGTACTTTATGCACTCTAGCTGCGTTTGCTCTTGCTTAGCTTTCCTTTGACTCGGTGTTTTATCCGCTTTCAGGAGTTTGGGCGGAACTTTGTCGATCTTGCCTCTCCCGATGCTTTCCTCGTCGTGGCGGAGATCTGAAGGTAGACTCACCGACTTCGCAATTAGTAAGTCCCAAACCACCGCCGCTTCTTCCCGGGTTTCTTCCGGATTTGTTGATGTATATGAAGAATATGTTCTCGATAGTCCTCGCGGTCCTCGCAGATCCCCAAGAGGGGGCGAACGGATGGGTCTTCATCTGCCCGCTTGTCTCCAAGAAGCCTCGCAAACCAAGTACTTTCTCGTGTACTCCAGCTTGTTGCTAGCATGCTCTTAGGTGAGCTCATTTAATGCTCTTTGTTCTTTTATTTTCTTGTCTCTCTCATGATCCGATTACTTTTCATTTTTTCAAAGAAAAGCTCGTTTCTTTGGTCGAGGATGAAGAAGATGATGAAGTACCCCTCATCACGCTGCGGTGAGTCGCTTTTCATATTCCTATTGCATTGAATTTCTCTCTTGATCTTGACCTTTAGTATTGATTCTTTTTTTTTTTGAAGCAATCGGAGGCCGGAGCGGTTCTTCCGAGGCTCCCTGCTTCGACTTCTTTTTTGAAGCTCCGCATCGAAGTTCTTTGGAAGCTCCGCATCGAAGTTCTACCGCCTCCTTCAAGACGGAGCTCTTCCACGCCTCCAGCCCGGCCCTTCATGGCTCCAGCCCGGCCCTTCCGCGTCTCGCTGCTACCATTCCGCCTTCGTCACGGGGTGGCGTGGACGCTTTTACCGTCCCCGGTTCCCCTCGAAGCCTTCTCTTGGCTTCGCAAAGAAGAGAGTGGTCGGGTGAGTAGATTCCAGCTTTATCTTTTGACCTTTATTTTCCTTCCTCTGGTTCTTATCGGCGCCCTTTTTATCATTATTCAGTGTTTTCGCCTTCTCTTACTCCTTCCTCGACTTCTTCTCTCGCCCCCGCCGTGCTAACGAAGTTCCGAGCCTCGTGACTCACAAAGATTCTCGCTGATGGAGTCATTGTGGGGGGCTTCTGGCTACTACCGGTTAAGCGGTTTTGGCCACTCCGAGTTGATCGTGGCCGTCACCGGGTCCTTCTCGAGGGTTTAACTCCGCTTCCTCAAGGTTGCTTTGGTCGCTCTTCTTCGCCCCATCCGCTTCTCCTTCCCTACTCTTGCTTCCGCGCCCTTCTTTTTCCGATGACGTGATGCAATAGTTCGATGCCACCCATCGATTATCGAGCCGACCGCACTGGGGAGCCTATCGACTTCTTTTTGGTGAAAAACTTTAGGTAGGTTTTACCGCCATTCCTTTTTATGCGTGCTCATTTTTCCTCCGTCCTTACGCTTTATTTTTCTTTTGTCTGCTTTTGCTCACTTTTCTCCCATGATCATTCTCGCTTTTTTTTTTCATCCAAAATGAGAGAAAGTTGTCTTCCGAGGTGAGTGTTCTAAAAGCCGATCTTGACCTTCTCCGGCCGAGTTGGAGATGAACGCCGATGCACCAAAAGGAGGAGAAAACCTTCGTGCCTGGGTAATGGAGTCGGAGACCGCAGCTAAGTCTCATAAAAATGAATGCAAAGGTGCCGCTGGCTCTCCACTCAGATCTTGTATTTTGATTTCTTTTTCTTTGGCTCGACTTGTTCTTGGGTGTCCTGCCTAGTTCTCCGAGTCGAGAAGTCAAGCTCTGGAGAGCATCGATGAGATGAAGGCTCTAGTCCGTTCTAGTCATAACAAGGCCGAGGAGGTAATTACTCATGTCAAGAAGAACTTGCCCTTGCTAAGTCGGGATTAAGCTGAGTCGATAGAGATCTTGTGCAGCCCATAGAACTATTGAAAGCTTGACCGAGAAACTGGCAACGACCGAGAACAATGCATAGAATGTTGCCTTTTGAGTGAGAAAACGACTCGAATAGAATGCATAGAGTGTTGCCTTTGAGTGGCGCTTGTACTTTTTCTCGAGGAAAAGTATTCCTATCTGGATGTAGTGTAGCCCCGAGCCTCTTGCTTTTCTGAACGAAGAGCCGGAGGGTCCTTTAGAGTTCAGCTTTTTGTTGACTAGTTTTGGCTTCATTCTTTGTTTCGGTGTTAGCTTTTAGCTACCCTCATCGGCGGGCTCAAGCGTATTTTCAGCTATTTTGCTCTCTACTGAAGCTCAAAGCGTGCTTTCACCATTTTGCTTTTTGTTTCGGTGTTAGCTTTTAGCTACCCTCATCGGGCGGGCTCAAGCGTGTTTTCACTTATTTTGCTTTCTACCGAAGCTCAGTGCGTTTTTTCACCATTTTGCTTTTTGTTTCGGTGTTAGCTTTTAGCTACCCTCATCGGCGGGCTCAAGCGTGTTTTAAGCTATTTTGCTCTCTCACGGAAGCTCAGCGTGCTTTCACCATTTTGCTTTTTGTTTCGGTGTTAGCTTTTAGCTACCCTCATCGGCGGGCTCAAGCGTGTTTTCACTATTTTGCTCTCGGTCATTGAAGCTCAGCGTGCTTTCACCATTTTGCTTTTTGTTTCGGTGTTAGCTTTTAGCTACCCTCATCGGCGGGGCTCAAGCGTGTTTTCACTATTTTGCTCTCGGCCGAAGCTCAGCGCATTTTCACCATTTTGCTTTTTATTTCGGTAAATAACTCGTTGGAAGTCATGATAAGACATGTCGTGGATGAATATCATCTTTATTGATCATGAATATGAACAAATACATATGTTGTCGAAGAATATCGCCTTTCGTCGATTGTGAATGTTGGTCCCTTGTGGCTTGCATGTCTTGTTTTTACGCCAGAATCTTCTTAGTCATTTGATGTGCCATGTATTGCTTACTTCCTTTCCATCTTCGGTTATTAACTTGTATGTGCCTCGGTCCGTGACTTTTGTGACAATGAACGGACCTTCCCATGGACCGAGGAGCTTATGTCGTCTGGTCGGTCTTTTGTATCCTTCTTAGTACTAAGTCTCCAACTCGTAATGATCGAGGATGGGTACTTTTGTTGTAGTGCCGCCTTTAAACCTTGTAGGTATCTCGGCTGATTGTAGGGTGGCATTTACTCCGACTTCTTCCGAGCTATCGAGTTCTAATCTTCTTGTTTGTTCCGCTTCTCCTTCATCGTATTGTTCTATCTTTGGTGATGTCCAGATCAAGTCGGCAGTAGTAGTACTTCTTCGATCCGTAGACTAGGAAGAAAGGTGAGTGGCCTGTTGCTTTCGCTTATTTGAGTTCGTAGCCCCATACAACTTTTGGCAATTCTTCAATCCATTTGGACCCATAGTCAATTAGTTCTTCGTATAATCTTGGTTTTAATCCGCTAGTATGAGTCCATTGGCCCTTTCTACTTGTCCGTTGGCTTCGGATGTGCGATGACGCATAGTCTATACTAAAACCACAGCCTTGTGCCCAAATTTTCCAAATTCAGAGCTGTGAAAGGGGAGCCTAGATCTGTGATGATTCGATTGGGCATGCCAAAGCGGTGCGTAATTTCTTGGATGAATTCGACCGCTTTGTTGCGCTTATATCATGCGAGTGGTTTATATTCAATCCACTTGGTGAACTTGTCGATTGCCACAAAGATGTACTCGGCCACCCTTTGCTTTCTTCAGGGTCCCACTTGATCCAAATTTCAAAGCAGAGAAAGGCCAAGCGGGTGGGATGCGAGATAAGATTGTGAGTCGGCACATGGGCTTGTCTTGCAAACATTTGGCAACCTTTGCATTTTCTCGACGAGTTCTTCTGCGTCTTTTAGAGCGGTTGGCCAAGAGAATCCGGTATGAAATGCTTTTCCAACCAAAGGTCCTTGAAGCAAAGATGATTTCCGCAAAGAACTCGAGTGTATCTCGCCTAGGATCTCTTTGCCTTCTTCAAATGAAACACATTTCAGAGTACTCTGATGAAGTCGCTCTTCTATAGAGTCTATCTCCTACTAAAACGTAGTTTTTGCTTCGCGAACAACTTGGGTAGCTTCCGCTTTATCTCGCCGGTAGTTTATTTTCTTTGATATAGTCGATGAAAACTTGGGTCCATGAGGTGTTGATTACCAAGATCTCGAACGCCTTTAGCCCGAATTTCGTTGGATGTCTCACCGGGTTGTTTGATAGAGGGAACCGATAGTTCTTCTATAAATACGCCGGTGGAACCTTTGCTCTGTCTCGATCCGAAGCTTGGCAAGGACATCTCGCGCAATGTTGGAATCACAAGAAGACGTGTAAAATTTCTAATCCTTGGAAATATTTTTCAAGTTTCCGTATTTCAAAGACAAGAAGCACCCATGTTTTCTTTTTTGTGCAATCCCAATCTTTGTTTACTTGGTTGATGACTACCGCTGAATCGCCATATACAAGTAATCTCTTTATTCCGAGGGTAATTGCCACTGTAGTCTGTGGATGAGGGCTTCATATTCGCTTCGTTGTTTGTAGCTTGCCATAATATCTCAAGGACGTACTTGAGTTGTTTTCCTTCCGGGAAATGAGGAGAACGCTCAAGCACCACGCTCCACCTAGTTTGAGCGACCCATCAAAGTACATCTTCCAAAGATCAAGGATTGTATCTCGATAAAGGTCGCTGAATTTCGCCCACTCGCCACAAAAATCGGCAAGGGCTTGAGATTTGATTGCTTTCCGTGGGTAAAGTCGATGTTAAGAGCTCCAAGTTCAATCGCCCACTTTGATATACGTCTGTCGCATCTCTCATTGTGTAAAATGTCTCCGAGTGGGAAGTCCGTCACCACGGTAATTTTGTGGCTTTCAAATAGTGGCGAAGCTTATGTGAGGTGATAAGTAGGGCGAGAGTAGTTTTTGTACATGCGGTACCGGATTTTTGATTCGCATAATACTTCACCGATGTAGTATACCGTCGTCAGTACTTTGTACACATGTCCTTCTTCTTCTTCTTTTCGACGATTATTGTCGTCGTCGACTACATAGTAGTCGCCGCAATGTATAGCATCATGTCTTCATCTTTCCTTGGGGGTGTGAGAATTGGTGAGGATGTGAGATATGCCTTAAGTTTCTTGAAAGCTTCACGACCTCCTTTGTCCATTCAAACTTGTCTGCCTTCTTTAGTAGTTTAAAGAAGGGTAACCCTTTCTCCGAGTCTTGATATGAAACGATTGAGGGCCGCCATGCATCCTCGTTAGTTTCTAACATCTTTGATAGTCCTAGGTTGCCTCATTTCTGTTATAGCTCGAATTTGCTTAGTGTCGGCTTCAATCCCACAATCGACCGACCAAAAATCCGAGTAGTTGCCCTGAAGGAACTCCGAATACACATTTATTTGGGTTCAATTTCCATCTCCATCTCTTCAAGTTTTCAAATGTTTGCTTTAAATCTTCAATCATGTCAGTCTGGGTTCTTTGTTTTTACCACTACATCATCCACGTATGCCTCCACATTTTCACCGATTTGATCTCCAAGGCAAGTTTGTATAGCTCTTTGGTATGTGGCTCCAGCGTTTTTTAGTCCAAATGACATGGTCTTGTAACAAGAAGCACCGAACGGGGTAATAAAAGAAGTCTTGCTTTGGTCTTGTTCTTTAATGCGATCCGGTGATACCTCGAATAGCAATCGAGAAAGGATAATGCGGCGGACCCCATTGTTGAGTCGACTATCCGGTCAATGCGCGGTAGCCCGAATGGATCTTTTGGGCAATGCTTGTTGAGATCCGTGTAGTCGACACACACGCCACTCATCTGTGTGTTCTTTTTTGCACAAGGACCGGGTTTGCTAGCCATCCGGATGAAGGATTTCTCCGATGAATCCGGCCGCCATCGGGCTTTTGTGATTTCTTTTTTAATCGCCCTTTTTGTCGGGTGAGAATCGTCGTAGCTACCGCTTTACTGTGCTTGGAGTTTTCATTAACATCAATTCAGGTTCACCCAACTCTCTTGGGACACCGGCATGTCGGCCGGCTTCCAGCGAAGATATCTTTGTTGTCCCAAAGAAAGTTGGTGAGCGCGAAGTTCCTATTTTGCCGAGAGGTGAGCACCGATGGTTGCTGTCTTGGAGGTATCGCCAAAGGCTCAAATCAATTTGCTTGACGCCGGGCTTCTTTTGGTGGTGTGATGATGTCGGGCTTTTTAGCCGGTATTTCTAATTCTTCTTGGCTTATCTCTCTCAAAGCAATTGTGGCTATTTGTTTTCTCCCATTGTCGGCCTGTGCTTTTGCCGCAATTTGATCGCTTGAACGTCGCAATCAAAAAAAGCACGCTTCAAATCGCTTCAAGAGAAAGGATACCGTTGGGTCCCGGCATCTTAAGCAATAAGTACGGGTAATGTGGTATTGCCATGAATTTTGCCGATGTCAAGGCGTCCGAGGATTGCATGATATGACGAATCGAAGTTCGCAACCTCAAATTTGATAAACTCGCTCGATAGTTCGCAGGAGTTCCGAAAGTGACGGGTAAGGTAACTTGTCCGAGTGGCATGGCTGCTTTGCTTGGTACTATTCCGTAAAAGGGAGTGCTTGTTGGTGTAATCATCCCAAATGAAGTTGTAGTCCCATCTTCCTTAGAGTTTCGAAAAGATGATGTTGAGTCCAGCTCCCCATCGATTAGTACTTTGGTGACAATCATCCCGCAATAGTTGGGTCTAAAACCAGCAGGTAATGGCCTGCGCTTCTCACGCTAGTCCATTGGTCTTCTCTTGAAAATTGGATTGATATTGTGACCAATTGAGATATCTTGGTGTAGCCGGTTCTGCTGTCATGATGGTTCGTAGTGCTAGTTTTTCTTGACGCTTGCTTGTGCAACTGGAGCTCCCGAGAAGATTATCGCTACTGCCTCTCGGGTTTTTGAAATCCTTTGTCCTCGTGGTTGTCTTCGCCTTTTTCTTGTGATTGTCCTCTTTGGTGTTCTCCTTACTATCTTTTCTCGTATCGATCATTGAAAGTGTAGCGCTTTCCGATGGTGTGTCTCCCGTTAGGGTGTAATGGGCAACGATGTTTTCAATGTCTTCATATCTTCCGGGTTTAGAAAACTTCTTTGATTTGTCGGCCATTGCCACGGTATTGTCCGGTCTACGCTTTCTTTCTTGATGTCCGTTGCTTCGATGATTTTGCCTATCCGGGTTGTCTTGATTGCTTCTATCCGGAACCTTTCTCGTGTTTTTTCTTCCGCAGTAATCATTTTTTTCTCTGCTCATCTGAATTCTTCATTGTTTCTCGATTTTCTTTGCGTAAATCTTGAAATTGCCACCTTGCCATGATTCCATGAGAGAAAGCTTCAATTACTTCTCGCTCGGTGATGTCATGCACTTGAGCCCGCAGCTCACCGAATCGCCGATAGTAATTTCTCGAGACTTTCGCCCCCTTTGCTTGAGTCCTTTCATTCGGCATGAGTGATCGGTGTGATGATACCGCGAAATTTTCGCAGAAAGTTTTTGCAAGTCTTCCCAAGTTCGATCGATCCTTGGTTCAATTTATCAAACCATTGAGGGGCATCGCTTCCAAAGTGCCATGGGGAAGAACAAGGTTTTAATATCATCGCCTCCTCCCGCTAGTTCAATTGATTGTGAATATATTCTCGAGCCATTGTCTTGGTTCGGTTTTGCCATCATACTTGGAGTGATTAGACGGTTTGAATTTGTGAGGTAATCGAATCGATGCCAACCTGCTTGCAAAACAGGGGAATCATTATGCGTTCCGGCTTCCTTGAATTCGGATTCGCTCCTTCTTCCGCCAAGTGTTGTTTTGATGGGAATAATTTCACGAGGGTCGTCTGGGTAGGCCCTCCACTCCTGGTCTTCCTTGGTTGTTCAAATTGATGGCCCCGACTATGTTCTCTCCTCGCTTCTCCGTTATAGCTTCCGCCGGTCCAAGTCTTTCAAAAGCGGACTTCCTTTGATTTTGATCTTCTTGCCTATGGGTTGTTGATCCGGCGTATTCTTGATCGGGTTCTCTCTTCATGTGTTCTTGGGATCGTTGACCGGAGCAAGTCCTGAGCTGTTCGTATTTCTCCCGTGATGTGAAGTTGCCCCGAGTTCTTCTAATGCTTCTCGAATCTTATCGTAAGGCGTACTCACTTTGCAAGCCTCCTTCGCCTCTTGTTGTGATTTTCTTTTGTCGTATTCACCAATTCGACTCAGATCTAGTCCAGCTTCTCTACGCCGCCGAGCGCTGTGTCATTGCGCCTCTTGTTTCAACTTGTTTTTCCTTTCTCGAGCCTCGCCTCTCGACTTTCGCTTTCTCCATCGTAGAGCCCGAGCAAAGGGTGATATGTTGGATTCGATTCATCCGATGACCTGACATCGGGTGCTTCGGGGGTTTAATGGCGATCGAGGGCGCCGAACCATCGCATTTCCCGTATGTGAGCTGTTCCGTTATTGTCGTTAGTTGTCATAATCGTCGGAGTTGCCGATGACTTCAGATGCAGCGCCTCGACGTCGTGAGATTGAGTCTCCCTCTTGGTAAGGTAGAATAGCTGTTGTTGTTGTGCCGCCGACTAGTTGGGTTTCGCTATCCTCGTGAAATGATCCCGCCGATGGATGATACAGCCTTGCGATGTTATCGTTAGAACGAGGCCCTCCTGAACTCCCCGCTGCTGGTATCCCAAGTGTTGATTTGAAAGACCTTTCAAACTGTCCCCGATAGGATTTTGTCGTGTTGTCCAAATTTCAAATGGAAAAGAACTCGGCCTTTTGAAAAAACTCGAGGGTAATCCGAGTTGTTTTGGTTTGTATTCTGAATCTTGCCAAACAAGAACTCGACTTCTTGAAAGCACTCGAATAAGACTTCATCTCGGATCACGGAGCTTGAATTCGAGTCGGATGGAATCTTATTCGAATCGGGTATTATGAGTCGCGCGAATCTTCTGATGAGTTGATCCGTCGTAGTTGTCGAAATAGAGGATTCTTCATGATGATCCGGATCTTTGAGGAGATGACCTTGAAGCTTGCCGTAGTTGTCTGGCGCGCCAGCTGTCGATGTTTTACCACCGATAGCCTACCACGGGGGTACCGTGGTAGTATCGTTCGGGTTTCGGCGTATGCTGAACTCGATGGTGAACGCAAGAGACAGTCGATTTATCCTGGTTCAGGCCCTCGATCGTAGATCGAGTAACGACCCTACGTCCAGTCGGCGTTTGCCTTTTGCGTTGGATTGATTATGAAGTGTTATGTCGTACCAATTGTCCCCTTCTTTAGGAGCCCTGGCCTCCTTTATATATTCAGGAGGCCGGAGTCATAATCGGTTTACAATGAGATTTCCTAGTAGGATTACTTAATAGTTCTATTACTAAGATTACATGGGAAGAACCCTAGTTGAACTAGATCTTCTCTCTCTCTTGCGGGGTATCCTGTGGGTCCCGCATCGACAGACAACCCTGAGAGAGACGACCGAGAGATACGGGGTAAGTTTGTCTTTTCACAGGGCTTTTGTTAATTTTTAATTGCTTTGATCCGGATGTAGATAACTGAGTTAAGAATTGGGGTAAACGGAGCCTTCATTTTGGAAAAGTAGGGGTAAAAACACAAAGTGGGGTAAAATCATAATTGGGGTTTGAAATAGGGGCAAAAACACAATAATCCTAACTTTTTTAACACCGTTACCTACTGTTCACGGAGTAGGGGTAAACTGAACCTTCGTTTTGGAAAAGCAGGGGTAAAAACATAAAGTGAAAGAAAATGGGGGTAAAATCACAATTGGGGTTCAAAATAGGGGCAAGAACGCAATAGCCTCTTTCTATAATGGTAGATGTGAGGTTTTAGAAAATATAGTGAGATGACAATATGTTTCTAATGGGTTACCATCAACGATGCTTAGAGTCAACTGAACACATGGCCACATGTTTCTAATTTTTGTGTTAATTTTAGGATTTATCTTTTTCTAGCACTGTCTTATGAGGAATATTGTGGGGACTTCTTTTAGAAAAAGCTACAATTAGTATAATGAGCAATGGTAATATTCTTCTTTTCACTTGTGTTCCAATGTCATACTTATAGAACTAGCTCACAGCTATATCAAATAAAGTGTTTTGATGGACAGTTAAGCAATAAATTAGTCATGCATAGTTTTTATTAACTGGATTACGCACATTAATTATTTAATTAGCAATGCACATGCTATATAACCCAAACGTAAGTAAATTTTAAATTCAGCAAGAGTACATACATGGATTGTACAAAGAGAGCGCTGAAGTATGCGAGAGTATATGCAGGTCTATGGTATGATTATTTCTGTACACTGTTGCAGCTTTTGCATGTGTTTCTCCATTAGCAAGAGGTTCCCTTGACTTTGTTGGGTATGGACTACTGTAGTACTTCATGGCCAGGGCATTTGAGTGCAGCGGCAGAGTGACACAGTAACATGGAAGCATGATAGCTTGTGTGGGTGTGGGGGCGTGCCAGAGCCCACCATCCAGTGACTTTTTTCTTCCACACCATCTCCTTCCTCTTAGCGCCAAAACTTAAAGAAGGTCATTCACATGGCTGCCACATGGGTCTTACTAATCCCATAAAAGCTATACATGTGAATTCCATCTGGATTTTTCAGTTTATTAAAAAAATAATATAAATTTTTTTATTAAACTTTTTTCTGGGTGCATGTATTGTCTGTCTCTCTTATAGTGAAGCTAAATGTGTATAGCTAATTTTATATATCGAAATCTACTCTGGAAGGAGCTTCAAGCAGCATGGTCATTAATTTTATATACACTCGTGAGTGCTTTTATTGAGCGGTTAAAACTTGTAGCTGTGTTGTTGAATCAGACTCATGGATTTTGAGTGTTGCGTGTGTGTTATCCTTGTAAATCCAGAGAGAGAGTGTGTGTGTGTGAATAAACTGTCTAATTTGATTTTTTTCTCCATATTATAATTTTGTCCTAGGCAAATTTATTTGTTGTAGGACATTGGAGAAATATAGTATTGACCGGTTCACACCACCAACATCGAAATTTGCTGAGTACCGTTATGCAAACACAATTATTTGTTGTAAGATACCGTACTGTTTATTTTATTCATGTCTCAAGTTCTGAGAGAAAAGGCAGAGAAAACATTTTTTTCTCTTATCTTCGACCTCTAGTGCCGGGGCCACATCCTTTGAGTCACACTCCCACCCTCCTCACCGCCGGCTCACCACCCACCAATCCTCAACTACTGGGATGCTCCTACACCCATATGTGAAGATGAGCTGATGGGAACGAGTTCTCGATGTTCCATCTGGTAGAGGTAATTATCGATTTGGCGGAGGCTTGACACACCGATCTAGCTTCAGATCATAAAGATCTGAACCCTACAAACTTAGCACCAAATCTTCTCTGGTTATCAACAATGTCACAATCCAGTTGACCTCATTGAGAAGGCTAATCCCTTCTCGAATCAAAGAACACAAGCAAGAACAAGATAAACACAACTAAAGTAAAGTGACAATTGCTGATGTAGGATTAAGCTCTCGAATGTGGGGTTTCACAAACCAACGAAGACAGATTGATCTAAAGAAAAATCCCCCAAACCCTAACTTGGGCGATGGCTATAGAATATATAGTCTAAGGGGTGGCCAACGACACACACATTACAAGGCCCAATGGCCCAAAAAACGGCGACGCAACACCCTGACAGATTCTAGATGTCCACTTATTTCGATGACCCCATTGATTCCTAAGGAAATTTGACATGAGACCGGTTCTATTGGAAATCTTATCTCCTTAGCTTTCCATCCATAGGAGGAACGTCAAAAATGGAGTTCGTATGTGACCTAGGCATCCATTTTAGTGCAGGCTGCTCCTGGATTCTAAGGTGAACTCGAACTTGATATGGATTGGGCTCCAACTTGACTTGGATGCCTACACTAGCCTCATAAGGTGGTGGCCAAGGAAGAGGATGTCCTTGAGCATCCTTGAAGTGTTCTCCACATGGTTGGGGCATTCTCCAACTTGGGCTAGGTCCCAAGGTTGGTTATGAGGCCCAAGGCGACGCCACTGCACCTGACAAGTGCAGCAGTAACTTGTCATGATGATTTGAATGATTTTCTAATGTGATATTGAAGTGGGACTAGATCTATTTAAAAGCTTATCAAACAAGCTTTCCATCGAGTTCTCACTGATCTCAATCGCACTCTGGATGGGTGAGTTATGGTCTTCCCAATGAAGTACTGTCGGGTTACCGACGAGCCGAATGTTAGGCTTTGATGAGATTGCACTCCATAGTTGATCTTGTGCATGGTGTATCATTGCCCCATCAGTTGTAGAGGTCATAGAAAGTGTCTTTCCAAAGCTCATTTCATCATCACCACTGTTTCTAAGTATATTGAAAGTAATGACATTAGATAGCATCAAATTCTTATTTATAATGTTATGCAACACAGGAACGAGCTTACCTTGCTTTTAAGTTTCATGGTCGTATCAGTAGATGTCATGTACTCATCATGATTAGCAGCCAACAGAATGTTGACACAGTTCAAGAACTCAAGAAAGGGATCCATCTCTAATTGGAATGGATCTTCCGCTCATCCTGGTCATGCTAGGCGGCTATGCTGTGGTGGTAGAGATAGGGGGAGCGCCCCCACTATGAGTACCAGGGGCACCAGCAGGAGCAACCACGACGCGATCAGTAGTAAAGGCGACATTCCCCATCTGATGTAGCTGCCATGCTGAACCGAACGAGGATGAGGCCAACGATGCTGTGGATGACAAGCAACGCCAAGAGGGTCCTAAAGTGATAGGGATGGGTGACCTCTCTAGTGCATGCCGAAGGAGAGCTCCATGGTCAGGGCTAGGCTCTTCATTCTGCCGTTGTTGGTCAGATCTAGCAGGCTTGGGTTATCCCATGGCACGACATCGACTGGCATGGAAGCGTTCTCTTCTTGCATTGTCTGCTATAGGGAAGGTGACATTGTGTGTTAGAAGGAACGCGAGTGCCAGGAGGGGCATCTGGTCGATGGCTAAAGGTGACGTAGAGGCGGCGTCAGTTGTGTAGGTGAGCTCACGGCCGCGGGTCTGGCAGTGCGTCACTAGAGGGTGTGTGTATTTTGTGCTTGATGAAGGCACCAAAGTGGGAGCCAGTGGAGGGGAGAACAATGGTGGTCGGCCCTAGATGTTGAAGACAAGAGCAAAAAAGACATTTCCTTCGGCTTCTACCTCTAAAACTAAGAAATAAATAAAATAATCAATGCATTGTGTTACGACAAATAACTGCTATTTCATAATGGTACTCAACTAGCTAATACCATGTTTCTCCGATATGCCATAACCATATTTACCTTTGTTCTAATAAAGATTAGTAATAACATTTTAGTTTATTTTGAATCTTGCTCCGTACAACATATTTGACCGTATTTTTTACATTTTAGCCCTTTTTTTGAAAGTTTCTCACAAATAGACCCCTAGCAGAAATAATTCAGAAAATAGACCCTTAGCTCGACGCCATCGATGCTGGCGCCGAGCTCGGCGCCAGCGTCCCTAGCACCGATCTCTTGGGCTCGGTAGATGGCATGGCAGGGAGCTCGGTGCCAGTCACTCTGGAGCCGAGCTCGGTGTCGTAGATCTTGGCGCCGAGCTCGGCGCCAGAGTGACTGGCGCCGAGCCTTTATTACCTATGGGCCCCGCGCCTCTCTTCCTCTCCCTCTCTCACCCTAGCAGAGTAGAGCCGCCCTCACCCACCGCCACCGCCGCTCGCGCCCGCGCCTCCATCGGCCGCCCTCGCCCGCGCTGCGCCGCGCCTGCTCCCGTGCCTCGAGCCCACCGAGCGCCACCACGGCCGCCCCGAGGCCGCCCCGTGCCGCGCCCTGCGGCCGCGCCCCCCCCTCGTGCCACGCCATTGCCCGCGGCTGGCCGCCAGCACCCCTCCGCCCGCGCCCTGGTCCCCTCGCTAGTTCCTGCTCCCGCGCCGTGCCCTCTCCTCGCCTTGGCCTCGCCCCGCCTTGTCGCCCTCCATCGCCGGCCTCGGCTGCGGCCGCCGTGCCTCCCGCGCCCGTCGAGCCGGACTCACCGTGCGGAGCCCTAGGCATCCCGCGCCCGCCGTGCACCACCGCTGTCGTCGGCCGCGCCACCACCGACCCCGCCACCTGCAGCGGCTGGCCGTGCCACCAGGGGCCCGGATCGTCGGCCTGACCCACGCCCATCGTCCGCTGTGACTCCGTCGACGTCCGCAGATCAGTCGTTGGAAAGGTAAAAATTATGAATATGCAATGTACCTACTTAGTTGGCATTTGTTATTTACTAGTTAATGTGATGACTTAGGTAGGTGATTTAGTTTGTGATCTAGTGAGATATATATGTAGATAGATAGAAACATAGATACATAGGTACATAGATATTGTTAGATAGCTACTTAGATATGTAGTTGCATATTTAGTTAACTAAATATGATCTAGCTAATTAGTGAGTACACTGCATATATATACGTAGTTATTATCTTATTTATTTAGTTTGTAGTTAGAAAGTACTTTTTAGGTACTATCTATCGTCTAATTTGGACTAAAGGACATGTGTTTCGTTACGTATTTGAACTAGATGGACAACCTAGTGACCATATATCATGGATGCACCGTTGAAAGCGATCGCTATGGATATGTTGAGTTTGTTGACATGCAAAGCGTGCATGTGCTATTCAATGATAGGCCTTCATTTAGTGAGATGGTTGCAAGGGCTCGGGAGGAGCTGCATTGCCTTGGAGATGATGGCATTGCAGTTGATGGTGTACTGCACCTAGGTTCTCCTCCCAACATCTTCAGGCGAATGATCTCAATTGGTTGTGCGGATCAGTGGGAGAACTATGTGAGATCGGCTATGAAGAGCCAGCTGCAATGTTTGGACGTGGTTGTACGTCGGGTGTTAGTTGATCCCATCCCTCATGGGTTTACCCCAGCAATGGATCAGCAGGCACACATCGCCCCTCCTGTTCCGGAACCTTATCTGTATGTGGAGATTGCACCTACGGTTCCCGATGCTCAATTTGCCCCGAATGCGGTAGTTGGAGATGGTTGTCAGACTCATGTTTCCGTGGTAGATCCTCCTTATGAGATCCCTTTGACACAGAATCATCCGAGTAAGTGTCTTAACCACATGGTTTTTGGGAGCTTACCCTATTCCTTACATTTATTTCTTCCATTCTTTCCTCATTTCTCTACTTATGTTGCAGGAGACATTCCTGAGAATGTGGATGTGCCCCCTGTTGCTACGCAAGTGAACTTTGGAGATGGATTCCATGGCTCCAATAGTGTTGAAATTATGAATGATTCGGAGCCATATGAGATGGCTAGGGCTCTTGATTCTGATGATGATCGCTCTGTTGGAGAGCTGACGGAGAGTGCTGTTGAGATGATGAGGTGTATCTTTCCCGGCCACCGTGATCCTAGAGTTCACGAGTTCAGCGATCTCGCTCATTCCGATCAGGCGTTTGTAGAAGGACGTGATGATGAGCTCCTAGAAGCTCCTAAGGCCAGTCCTAACATGGTAATTGAGAATGGGAGGGTGTTCAATGACCTCCCTGCTTTGAAGAGGTGGTTGCAGGCTTTTGCAGTGATACGAAAGAGACCTTACAAGGTATTGCATTCATATGCAGAGCACCGTTACACAGTTGTGTGTGACAAGGAACGCTACCCATGGAGGGTTTGTGCAAGGAAGCAACAGGTAACCGGAAAATGGAAGATCACAAAAGTTGTCGGGCCACACAATTGTGCTGACCATGAGCTGACACTAAGGCATCGGCAGTTGACATCTACCCTCATTGCCAAGCGGTTGATGGGAATTTTGCAGGGAGAACCCAACATGAAGGTGAGGACAATTATCAGGACCGTTGAGGCATTGTATGGAGGTTATGTGATAACTTATGGTAAAGCATGGAGGGCTAAGCAGCGAGCGTGGAAGATGATATATGGGGACTGGGAGGATGGGTATGAGCAACTGCCAGTTCTTTTCAATGCAATCAAAGCGGTGAATCCAGGCTTGCATTATGAGTACATCCCAAAACCAAATGCATGGAAGGATGGGAGGCAGATATTCTTCTGTGCTTTCTGGTGCTTCCCTCAGTGTGTCGAGGCCTTTAGGCAGTGTCGTCCCGTCTTCTCCATTGATGGTACGTTCTTGATTGGAAAATACTAGGGCACACTTCTTATAGCCATATCCTATGACGCAAACAACAAGTTGGTTCCTTTGGCATTTGCTTTGGTTGAGAAGGAGAACAATGACATTTGGGGATGGTTCTTGATGCTAGTCTGGATACACATGGTTGGGCCTGGTAGGAAGGTTGGCGTCATATCTGATAGGCATCAGGGCATACTTAATGTCATGCGAGAGCAGATAGAGGGGTATGCACCTTTGCACCATCATTGGTGTACTCGGCACCTTGCCAAGAATCTACTCTGGAAGGATGGTGTGAAGGGTAACTTTGATCTGTTCTAGGAGGCTGCTCGACAGCTTGAGGACAAGTACTTTAAGGAAAAGTTGGAGCAGGTCAGAACCACATCAAATGCAGAAGGTAGACAATGGCTCACAGGTTTGATGAGGGATTTGGAGAAATGGACGAGAGCTCACGACGCCGGTGGATGGAGGTATGAGTTTCAGTGCAGCAATATGGTGGAGTCATTCAATAAGTTGCTATTGGGGATACGTGGTATGCCCATGAATGTAATCGTTCAATTCACCTTCTATAAGCTTGTTGCCTGGTTCAACGATAGACACGCCCATGCATTGCAGTTGCGGAGTGATGGAGAGATATGGGCTCCGAAACCAAAGGCACACCTAGAGAAGACAAGAGAAAGGGCTGGCACACATGAGGTTATATGCTTTGACCACGCCACAGGGACTTATCAGGTCAAGCATAGGGGCGGTACAATGTCTGACAGCAAGGTTCGATAGTCGAGGATACATGTGGTTGTCCTCCAAGATTTCAAGTGCACTTATGGTAAACCAAGGCAGTACCACTTTCTATGTTCTCATTTGGTGGCAGCAGCTAGGCATCGCAACTATATTATCGAGAGGAGGATACCTCACGAGTTCAGTGTCGACACGCTTGTGCACACATGGAGCCCCCGCTTCGTGCCTTTCCGGGACCCTAGAGAGTGGCCTCCATATGATGGGCTGAAGTACATTGCGGATCCAGCTTACCGTTGGAACAAGCATGGATCAAGGCAGAGGACGAGGCACATGATAGTTATGGATCAGATACCCAAAAGAACGAGGCATGGGAGAGGAACTCCATTTGTTACTGACCCCGAGCAGTACGAGTGCGGCAAGTGCGGTAGACTTGGCCACAATTCACAAAGTTGCCATTGGCAGATTAGTGAGGTGCGACTATTGGATGATTTTATTATTTTATATTTGTTGTATTCATTTAATTAATTATGCATGTCTCTATTTATGCTTGTATTTGTGTCAATTACTTATTCATTTCTAAGTTCATGTTTCTTATATATTGAAATTCTAATTCATTCACTTTTTTTCTAGGATGGAGCAATTCCACCTGCTCGACCCGACGTACGATGCGACCCATCGAGGATGTCTCATAGAGCTAGGGCAAGTAATAATCTATAAGTTTTGTTCAAAATTTATTATGCGTACATGTGTTCGTGAAGTAATAGGAGACTATGTTTTATTCGATGCAGGACCTTCCGCTCCTTTGTCCTAGAACCCACAGTGGGTTCTTGGACATGCGGTATGACGACAGGTACACTCCTTTCCTACAAAGAGCTGGCCTGGATGTCATCACTTTTCAGGTTCGTCGTGGGTTGCCCAAGTTCAACTCAGCGGCCATAATTGCGTTGGTTGACAGGTATTAAATTGAATCATTGCCTCCATTCATAGCCATTTGTTCATGCGATTGACTTTTTGACAAGTAATATTGCTTTGTCTTAAATATAGGTGGCGGCCGGAGACTGACAGCTTCCACCTACCTTTCGGGGAGATAACAGTCATGCTCTAGGACTGTCAGAAGATGCTAGTCCTAAGGATTCACGGCAACCCAGTCACCGGGCAGTGTAGGTCAGAGTGCTAGAGAGCACGAGTGGAGGCCTTCCTTGGGCATGAGCTTGGCGAGCAAGTGGCTCGCACTTCTAGAGTTCCCATCTCCTGGCTATGGGAATAGTTCGCACAGTGCCCCGAGGAGGCAGATGAGGAGATAGTTGGGTACTACTGCAGGGCATGGATCCTACACCTGTTTGCCTACGTTCTCTTCCCCGACACCATAGGTGATAGTGCATCCTGGATGTGGATCCACTGCCTCAGTGACTGGGACCAGGCGGGTCATTACAGCTGGTGCTCTACAGTCTTGTGTTTTCTATACCGGCAGCTGTGCGAGGGGTGTCGTTGGTCTTCGTCCAACCCGTCACTTGGTGGATGCGTGTACTTGTTACAGTTGTGGATGTGGTCTCATCTTCCAGTTCACCATCCTGAGGTTCTGGCTCGTCGTGAGTGGTTCCAAGGTCAGCCTCCAAGTTGGCAGCCGACGTGGGCGTACCTTTGGGACCAGGCCAGGGTTCCATACGTGAGGTTAGACCGGGCATACATTGAGTTCACGAATGAGCTAGACACGCTGACGGCGTCTAGTGTAAGTAAATTTTATTTCCCATGCTGGTTTGGATTAGTATACCATCTAAAATCTTGTTTGGACATGTTGCAGGTAGAGTGGGAGCCGTACGGTGGAGAGGACGCACTTCCTTTTTAGTTGAGCAACGTTTGTGGGGTCGACGACGACTTCTATAGGATGAGGTGCCCTCTAATCTGCTTCTATGCTATCGAGTTCCACCTGCCAGATAGGGTTGCACGCCAATTTAGAGTGAGACAGCTTTGGCCTAAGGCTCTATTCTTGACTGGCATTGACTTACACAAGTAAGTGTTTTGATATTTCAAATGTCTTGTAATGGTCCATTTCTATTAATATGGTGACATGTACATGGATTCAAGTAACGATGACATACGTGCAGGTTGGATCGTTAGAAGAACAAGAAGATTTTTGACTGGGAGAAGCACCACCAGTCCTTCATTGAGGAATGGGAGGAGATGCACGACAATGTGGATGACAACAATGAGCCGCACACGAACTGTGAGTTCAGTGGTACCAAGCTTGGTACCAGTGTGCGACACGTTGCAGGCTGAGGGTACAGTGGACAAAAGCTGACTACGCCGACATCGAGTCCTCCGATGATGAAGACATGGCGTACGACCAGTCGACTCGTGCAGGAAGGCAGGTGGAGGCAGGACAGATCTTGGATAGAGTAGTAAGCCAATTGCCTTATTTTTCTACGTTAAGTTGCATAACAATACATTAGGCGGTCTTGGACCGACATTAGGAGTTATCTATTGTAGTTAGTGCCACCTTCGAGCCATATCACCCTTATTATACGTTACATTCTTGTACAAAAGAAAACAAAACCTATTGCTATCTGTTTAGAAGTATTATTACTGAGAACTTTGTTGCAGGGCAATACACTCAAATGCTCAGTTGAAGAGATTGAGCGCGTTCGGCCGAGAGGCAATGATGACTACATACTTGGCTTCCTAGACGTAAGATTAAAAATATTATTTCAAACATATCATTAATATGTTAGATTCTTTTAGTTAACATAGTTTTGTACAACAGAGGCTGTCACGTCGTCTACACCGTGCGGCTAGTCGTTGTGGTTGCAGGACAGACACAGCACAAGACGTGTACGTTCCTTCCACAGGCAGAGGAAGCTTGGGTTCCTCTAGCCAAGCAGCTATAGGGGACGGGGACAAGGACGAGGAAGACGACGACGACAACGACGTGGACAAGAGGCATGAGGAGCTTGGCCCCTCTCAGCTGCATGATGCTCCCTCGACTCATCCTCACCGCCTCTAGGCACTAGGTGACACCGTCCGTGTGACCCTTACACTCTAGGTACGAGCGCTCTCGGTCACAAGGGTAAGGGCAAGAGTAGGAGGCAGTGAGGGATGTGGTAGTTGTTAGTATGCACTATTATGGATTTTGTATGGACATTGTGGACTATTTGGACTGTGCAAGACATATTATGTTGGTTGTGATGTTCGTTGTGGTTGCATTTTGCTCCTTGGATGATTAAATGTTTAGAATATATAATGATGTCTCTGTTTGTAACTGTGGATGCTCCTAAAATAAGGGAAACTCTTGCGAATTTTTTTTGTGAAACAATAAGCATACTACACTGCTAAAAAGGCATAAATATAGTACACAGATTAACTATAAATTTATTAGAACATGTATAATCCAAACGTATCGTACATACGCTTTGTAGATGAATCTAGGGTTACCAAGCAACAGTGAACGATTCTATGCTTTTTAGACAATAAAAATAGACTTTTCAGATATAAGGACAGCAGCGATTTATCACATCACTGACATAGTATTGACATGCAAGGAAGCACAACTCCACTCTATCTCCACCATCCATCTTATGACTGTTTGATCCAAGGGCTTAGGTGAAGAGGCACATGGATCACTGACATGGCACATTGAGAGGCCTCCATTCCTCCTCTCAACCTATAAATAACCACTCACTCCCTCTCATTCACACACACAACAAGGAAGAAGAACACTCCTCAGTATTTTCTTTCGTTGCAGTACCAATGTCTGCAGGGTCGTCCAGAGGGAGAGGAAAGGAGAAGGGAACTACCATTAGGTGGGAGGGTCCTCTTGATCCTGATTTCTTTGAGGAAGCTCTTTATGAGAGGTTCCTAGTTGAGAGCAAAAGTGATTTCACCAAAGAGGCACCACTGAGAGGATACGATGAAAGGAAAGAAGAGTGGCCAAAATGCATGCATGGTGAGGACTGCCTAGTGCAGATGTTCACCGAGGGAATAGATGGAGGTCGTTGTTTCTTAGCCTCCTACGCCTACGAGCCCACCTCTGCTAGAGCAATGAGCTCACTCAGTCTGCCAGTGTCGTCCTCATCCTCGTCCCCCTCATCAGACAACACAATCGGTGATTAAACTGTGCGACCAACTCGAGATCTATGCTCATCTAACTTCTTCTCCTCATACCTTGCATGAGCTAGCTCTATGGCATATTCCTTGCTGCAACCAATCCCTTCATATATGAAATGCAATCAGTTAGCAACGCGATTATATTACATTTAAAATCAGGCAACGAAAAAATGCTTTCAAGCACTCACTGGTACATAATGCAACAACATGCTCGTTCAAGACCTGCATCTGTACCCTTGTCTCCTCCCTTACCTCATTCCTTGCCCTCTCCTCCTCTAACATCATCCGTCTCTCCAATCCCCATTTGTTAAGCCCAACATCGATCGGGTTACAAATACCACGCTGTCTAGCAAACTCACGCATCTTTTTTTGTGATGTTTAACGAATAGGTTGACGTAGTCAGGTCCATATCCCCTCTTCCGTGCAATTACTTGCCTCTTCTTCAGTTCATCTAAGAACTTAGCTTGACCATCATAACATTCCCACCTACATTTCCTAGTGCTCTGTTCAAACGGAAAATTATATCATATATGTCTTAGCAAAAGAAACAAAATACGATTTCATGTTTACCACAAAAATAACCAACCTCATCATACTCAACTATATGGCCGCAATAATGGCCTATTCCAAGCTTCGAAGGGACTAGGCCATAGTTGGATTTAACACCACATTCGCACATGACAGGAGGTGCTTTGTAAATTACCCTTTCGTTCTTCTTTTCCTTAACCTTTCGCGGTTCTTCTGGCCATTGGTTCTTAGGACCATACAACCACTCCTTGAAAGACACTTCGCCATTGAAAACACCTAAATAAGTAGACATTAGTACATGAACACATATAGCTCAACATTTCAACACATACACTTTGCACTTACTTCATGCTTGTTTGGACACACAAACTCCAACGTATTCTCAGGGTTTATCACAGCTCGATCTCTACAATCGCACAGAGGAGGTTCCTCGAGTCGTCTAACTATGGCTAGGTGCTTCTCCATAGCCATCATTGGCGGAGGGTTAGGGGGGTTGGAACCCACCGCTTGAAGTGCTCACGTGGATGTCTCCCTCTAAACCAATTGTCGAAAAGGAGGTACCTAGGATCAAACTTGTCTGCACTGTCGATCCACTGAAAGAAAAAACACCTCTCATGGTCCTACACAACGAGATTCCAACAAAATATTAGTAGCATACTTACACAAATAAAGAAAAAGGATAGTGGAAACAATTTCTTACATTAAAACGACTGTATGTGTAGAAGCAACACACCGCTGTGTCCGGATGTTTTGATTGAAAAACATGGGCAGGAAAACCACAGTCACAGTTAGGGACATGGAGGTCAGGAGGGACGAGGACATCTTTGCTAGACGCGTCGAGGTATAATTCTTGAGGACGACCCCGTTTTCGCCAAAACTCCTCCCGAAACATTTCTTGCATCTAACAAAACGGATGTAATTTAACAAACATAAATCAAAACATCACAAATAAATGTCAATAAGAACCATAACTACAATACAACCAATTTCGTTCTAAGAACCGAAAGCAGTTAACATTAAACCCTAAACCTAGGTTTTTCCATTTGATGCACAACAATGAACCCATAACATAACTACATGCGCCTAGGTTTGCTAGCTTTTTCTACGCCTTGGCATCATCCTACAGTTGTATAATACATATATTGAGGGATAGAATGAAACCCTAAGTGATGATGATTATTACGTTAAAAAATCCGACTAATATATATCGAATCGATGCGAAAAAAACTAGGAGGGGAGCGAGGATACCTTGCCCTCGAAGATCTATGGATCAAATCAAGGTTTTCAAGGTCCAATATGCCGATTCGTAAGGTAGGGTGAAGTGGAAAGAGAAAAAACCCGTTGAGGGAGAAGAAAGAAGAGGAAGAACGCTCGAACAGGATGGTTGGGCCGGGGTTAAAAGGCAGGGAGCTCGGCGCCAAGATCTACGGCTCCGAGCTCGGCGCCAGAGTGACTGGCGCAGAGCTCCCTACCATGCCATCTACCAAGCCCAAGAGCTCAGTGCCAGCATCGATGGCGCCGAGCTAAGGGTCCATTTTCTGAATTCTTTCCGCCAGGGATCTATTTGTGAGAAACTTTCAAAAAAAGGGTTAAAAAAATTCAGCATATTTGACTAGCCTTCATTTTCGCATTTATCTCATAACAAGACAAAAATCTAAGAGTGACGTTGGATACCCAAAATACATGGTATATAGTAGATTTAATTCCATGTACTCTATTCAGTTTGGTTTTTCTAAGTACAATTTTTTTTACTATATACCTAGATATATGCTATATCCAGATACATCGGAATACTATGTAAATATAAAAACCAAAGCGATCGACTTAAAAGTCTGAAATAGAGAGTAGCATCTGGTATAACAAGTAAACACAAACACAAAAAAGAACACATTTTTCAAGTTGGTTAAGTTGAAACATTCCGAAAATACGTCAAAGAATCATTGATTGTTTATGAGCCACTAGTAATCTGAATTCCAAAGTACCCAGAAACACTTGCGATCGACCGATCGTGCTGTGTAGCAGCTGGAAATTAGCTGTGACATGGCTTTGTTGTTAACAATAATTAGAATGTCATAATATGAAATGAGGGTTTGAATTGCATCATGAAAATTTTTGGTGGCATATTTAATTTGTTTACATTAATATGTCCACAATATCAAGTCTAGTGGTCTATGCTTGACTACAGGAGAATTACTGGGCCCATCGTACGTATGCCGAGCCAGTCATCGACCTCTGAATCTCTGATAAGCACACATAACCAATCTCGCTCCTGTACACAGATCTAGTCTTTTTCTTTAAAAGATATATGCTTCTCCCAAATAAAGTTGGGTGAACACTACGATTCCCACATTGCATTGAATTCTGGACAAGTGCACACAAACTTTCTGTTCCAAACAACTCGTTTTCGAATATTTGAAGATGACAGCAGTACCTCATTTTGATAGGGATATGTAACCTCTTTCCTGTGAACTGTACTGAGATGCTCAAAATAACATGGGAGGCATGCACTCAGTTTTTCTCAATAGTCAATATATAACTCTGTTCAAGCTAGTGGGCCTAAGTTATCAAACATGCCTCCTAGGACCAAAGACAACTCCAATGCCGTGGAGTTTTCTCATCCATATATATTGACAGAAAGAAAGAGAGTTGGCATATATAGTACATATAATTAAACTTAGCAGCTAAAATCTGGAGTGGATCAACTCATATATAGGAGAGTAAATGGTGTAGACATTTTCCGATTGATCAACTGCCCGATCGAAGGATTTCAATGTCCGTATGAAATGTATCGTATCCGAATCTGGAGATTTAGTATCCATACCATTCATATCTTATCTGAAATATCCATAACTGAGTCTGAATCCGATGTTTGTTGTAGCTATATTGTAGCACCCGGTTTTAAGAACAAAACCAGATATACACCATATATGAGCCCAGAAAGTCAAATATCACATATAGCTACAAATAAGGGTAATATCGAAAGACAATGCTCAATATATAACGAACTTAGTATAAATGATATAACCTTAGAAAGCAAACAGCAAAAAGACAACTCTGATCTTCGGGTGAAGACTCTATTTCTACAGGGACAACTGACTGGTTGATCACAAGCCTAATTCCTCCAAACTCTAGCAATCTGGTACCCATCCGCGATTTTTATCCAAATAATTGAAAAATAAAACAAGTGTAAGTACATGTCATACTCAACAAATATAACATGAGGTTCATAAAGCTCAAAAGGCTGACACTGTTTCAACTACGATTAGCTTCTAATTATCACAATTTTAGTATAGGAGTAGCAAGAAGTTTATCACAAACTCATATAAACACATAATCAGGTAAACATGAATAATGAATAGCATAAACAGTAATCATTAGTAGGCATCTTTATCATCAGTATCATCAGTGTCCATCATCTATTCCACAAGGGTTCCAAGGCCATTCGTAACTATGAGCACGGCTAATATACCCGTTTTACACTCTACAGAGGTTGTACACTTTCACCGTGAGTCGTGATCTACCCTTTCGCCTGAAGCGGTCAACCTCTTGACCCACTACCAAGGAAGATCGGCAGGGTTCACTATGAAGCCTTTTAAAGGTTCGTCTAACAAGTTAGGGCCACTAAGGTTTCCCCATCAATAAGCATGAACCCCCCCTCCAATGAGTGAGTAACAAAATACCAAGAAACCAAAGTGCACCCTCTTGGCAGGCCGAGATCATACCTGTCGGAGCCCCTCTTGCGCCATAAAGGTAACCACTAACAAGCTAAAAAAAGGTCCTTATACTGAGCTAAAGCCAGAGCCATGTTGCCCTTGTAGTTGTACTGTAAGTTCAGGATGTTCGCTTATAGATAAATCCATAGGGAGAGAAATTTAGAGCACCATAAAATAGCCTAATGCTCTAGCCTCTTGATTCCATATTGCTAAAAAACATCTTTTAGTGTTTATTGCATATACCATTAGTCAAGTTATAAGATCATGGTCTTTAATTGAGCTCTAGCATCATACTATATAATGCAATACCCCATAGGTATCAAGGTACAAGGTAACAAAATACTAGAAAATCCTTAGTGCTAATCAAGGTAGACACATACAGCATGAATTAAATGGTTAAAGGTGTATAGACAACAACAAAAATCCCATGCTATACTTGCCTTAAACTCAAATCCTTCTTCTATTGAATTGTAACCTTCAAAGAACTTCTTCTAGATCACCAACTTTTTTTATATCACCAACACAAAGCTCACCGACTGGATATGATCATAAAGCACCACACAAGCATCCATGCAACTATACATGAAGCAAACAATAGATCTAAATTAGAACAATACACCAAACATAAAATCAAGATAAAAAATTTGTAAAATTAATCTACGTCTCGCTACAAACACACAGATGCGAAAAGCACTCTAATCAGAGCTATAATGAAAAAGTTATGAATTAGACAAAATTTCCTTTAATAAAATAATAGATTAAATCTAACCTCGAATTTCAAAAGTTGAAAATATATTTAACAGTAGGATGAACATGTAGATTACTCAATTACGAATCTAACGCAACTTGAATGGATCAAAACGGAGTTAAAACGAAGAATTTATGACCTAAATAAAACTAGTGGCAAAACTGTAAATATATGAAAGCGTATTTTGGATCTAACCGAAGAAACTACATTTTCAAAAGAAGAAAACGTATTTGGAATCAAACAAAGGGATTTTACGCTTTCTGAAAGAGAAAACGTATTCTGAATCTACTAGAAAGAAACTACGCTTTTGGAATAGGAAAACGTATTCTGGAAGTGCGCCATGGACTGCGGGTTATATTACGCGAAACTGTAGGGGCTCTTTTGCAAATAAACCCGATGAAGGGATACGGGCGATCTTGGACCGTTGGATTGAATCTAGATGTCCCAAATTAGAAAGGAAGGGAGAGAGAGAGTCACTGGCCGGATAAAAAAACCGACGCGGTGGAGCTCCATTTTCGACGGCGAGAAGCTCCCCGAAGCGCTTGGTTGGGGGCCCTAGAGGCCACGGTTTGACGAGCCGAGAGCATAGGGAATAAGAGGAGAAGATGGTGAACTCACCTAGGGCCTTCTTGTAGTCGACGACGGGTCTACGGCGTCAGGCAGCGCGTCGGTGACGGCAAGAGGAGGAGAAAAATCTAATTTACTACATGAGGGATTTCCCAAACTAGGGGTCCCCTTATGGTTGTTTTAGTGTGCTTTGCCCAAGGGGGTAGTACATATTTGTAGGAAAAAAAACTTCCCACATCTACATCAACTAGCAATATGGTACTAATTGATGTTGCACCCTCCACATTTACTAATGGACCTAAATAATCATTAAAGCTCATTAGTAAATAAATGCATGGGCCTTTGAGATTTATTAGGATTATTACACATGGGCTTTGAGAGTTGGTTGGAAAATAAGATATATTATTTATTTTCAGAATTAATTAATTTCATAAATAAAATAATTCTAGAAAAGTCTAGAATTGATATTTAAGGCACGAAAAATACTACAAGACCTCCGAAAATTTGGGGAAAATTCCCAGAGACACTTTGGAACATGATAAACCAAAATAACGTATTTGGAGCTAATGAAAAGATTGTTGGGAACTTGGAATATAAAGATTAAGGTGAAGGAGGTAGGAATTAAATTCGAGAAAGAAGTTGGAAAATTCCTAGAGATAGATATTCGTCTCCTAAACGTATTTTAAAAAAACACATTTTGCACATAGAAACACATGGTGCGACCGGCATAATGCAACAAACACATTTCTACCTTAAGATAAATTTTAATCTAATGAAAATTTATTATTTTCCCATGTTTTCATGAGCATAAAAATACAAAATTAAATCATTTTACCTCTATTTCAAGTGAAGCAAATTTTAGGGTGTTACAATTCTACCCTGCTTAAGATGAATCTCATCCTCGAGATTCAAAAGATGGTGATAAAAGAGATGCAGATTCTCCGCCTTTGAATTTTTCTCTACTTTGCATACCTATTAACCATACTCCAAGTAACTTGTCAAACTAATTCCAAGATTCTGAAAGGTACTCCAAACAATACTCATGTAACTCTAATCACTAGACCACGTTTCCTTTTTAGTCCATAATATCAATTCTTTTTCTTAAAATATTCACCTTCCAACGGAGCTTTCTTACTTTCTTGGTCTAAAGTAGATTCTATTGCCAACTTTAAAACATTAATGACTTCAGATGCTCAGATCAAGTTGCTCAACTCTCAAACGACTATTCTTAGTCCATGGTGTCGTTCAAATCTTCTTAACATAACTCTCTCTTGCTAAAGACATCGACAACGACTTTTGCTTCTCCAAGTGATAGCACTTTTCCAAGTCATAATCTTGATCAATACGAAACCAATGATGATGTCATATGCTCAAAACCAACTTTATGAAGATGTTCCTTAGATTCTTATGATCCTCATAGATGTCACTTATCATGCCCAAGTAGATAGTACCTCCATGCTCCATAATGGGTAACTCCAAATCATATGTCAGATGTTCCATCTCATGTTTTCTTGCTTAAACCTCTATTTTTTCTTCTTACATAAGGACACATCCCACACCTTGATAAGGTGCATCATAGTAGATATAAAAAACTCTTGTCCTGATTTGGCAAAGCTAATACATAGGTTTTACCTCAACCTCTTTTTTTACTCCTTCAAATACTTAGCTGAGGTCTCTTGATCTGAACTTAAACCTTCTCTAGTAACACTATCAATATCTTGATGGTATTGGATAAACTTCCCTTGAACCTCTAATGAAACATCATTATGAAAGACTCTGAGTTTCTCTCACATCTTTGAGTGGATTCCTATCAATTTATTAACTTTCTTCAATCTAAACCTTCTTGTCATGCTTAGTATATCATTAGAATTTCCTAAGACTCCATAGAACAATATGTAGTTATCAGATATCTCATTCTTATGTCATCAACGCCTACTTGTCCTAGGTATGTTGAAGATTGGACTCCCAGCTGAGGATAGCTCGAATTGCAGAGCCATATTGACGAATGCATCCATTCATCGTAGATGATCCAATAACTTATCAACCGAGCAAAGGATACTTACTCTAGATGATGAAACCCTTAAGTAATATACATCCTCTGGGTACCACCTTTCTTATCAGATTAACCGATTCTTCCAAGTGAGAGCTAGAGAGCATAACTAAACTTCATATGACACCTTGAGCATTCAGACCCTTCTTAGTTAGATAGTTGGCATAAGCGTGATTGTCTATCTTATTGATCTCCTCCAAAGGTTTTGATCATGGAACCTGTGGGTTATGGGCCCACCACGCTTCCGCTGCGCAAACTAGAACATATGATACTTCATCTTGCAAATTCTTCAACTTGGCTACCCCCTTAAGAAAAATTAAACTAGGGGACACAAAAAGGGTAGCTTGCACCTTCTTCCAGATGAGCTAACTAGTATCAAGACGTTCTGACATCCCAATGATACCCTCGTGTATGAGCAAGAACAAGAAATATGAAATTCCTCACAAGTAGAAAAACAATAGTGCAGTAAAATAGTTGTAACTCTTATTCTGTTAATACAATAGAGCTACAGTTTATATTGTTGGAAAGTTTATCAAATTCTCCACAACTTTCTTATAGAACACTTTTCCAAATTCTGCAGTTCAGGTAGTCGAAAGCAGTGCACAACAGAAACTATTCTAGGCTTTAGACAGTATCGATGTATCGTCTTGTGATTTTCATAACTCCATAGCCAACATAGATATCAAGGTGATTCTTGTTGTCCAAGAAAGATATTGAAGTCTAATATTGTCTAAAATTTTGTCATGCTTTTTGGTAGTCCAAAGGCAGAGATATAAACTAATAAAGATAGGTTGCTCTGAAGGCATGATAGAGAAAACAGGAGAGAACCAAATCCTGACTATTTATTTCATTAATCCTTATACCTTAGGCCTATAAACTAAATGAAATTGTGGGAACACCCAACAAGATCATTGCAATCATTACAAAGATTCAAAATAAGCAGAAGCATAATGAAAATTCAACAAAGCATTAAAGGTGCACAATTTAATCATTGACTCAACTTGCGATATTATCGTCCTCATTGTACTAGGGGTAACAATCCTAAGACTCATCTTCAGATTACACAAGAAGGTGGAGAGGAACAGTTCTAAAAGCATATCGAATCAAGGAGTGAAGACGAGAACAAAGACTTTAAAATAAGCACCAAGGTAGAGATGAATAGCCAGGGTAGAGATATAGTAGAGAAGAAAATGCCAAGGTTTATAGAACAAGGGGTTTTGTAGCAACTTCTAAACCTTAGAATGACCAATTTCTACTAAGCTTGTGTCCTACAGTTAGCATTGCTCTGATACCACTTTGTAACACACCGTTTTAAGAACAAAACCAGACACACACCATATGTGAGCCCAAGAAGTCAAATCTCACATATAACTACAAATAAGGGTAATATCGAAAGACAATGCTCAATATATAACGTACTTAGTATAAATGATATAACCTTAGATAGCAAATAGTAGAAAGACATCTCCGATCTTCAGGTGAAGACTCCAATTCCACATCGACAACAGACTAGTTGATCACAAGCCTAATTCCTCCAAACTCTAGTAATTTGGTACCCATCTGGGAGTTTTATCCAAATAATTGAAAAATAAAGTAAGCGCAAGTACATGTCATACTCAACAAATATAATATGGGGTTCATAAGGCTCAAAAGGCTAACACTGGTTCAACTATGATTAGCTTTTAATTATCACAATTTTAGCATAGGAGTAGCAAGAAGTTTATCACAAGCCCATATAAACACATGATCAGGTAAACATGAATAATGAATAGCATAAACAGTAATCATTAGTGATCATCTTTATCATCAGTATCATCAGTGTTCATCATCTATTCCGTGAGGGTTCCAAGGCCACTCGTGACCGTGAGCATGGCTGATATACCAATTTTACACTCTGTAGAGGTTGTAGACTTTCACTGTGAGTCGTGATTTACCCTTTCGCTTGAGGTGGCCAACCTCTTGACCCACTACCAAGGAAGGTCGGCAGGGTTCACTATGAAGCCTTTCAAAGGTTCGTCTAACAAGTTAGGGCCGCTAATGTTTCCCCATGAATAAGAATGAACCCCCCTCCATGGAGTGACTAACAAAATACCAAGAAACCAAAGTGCACCCTCTTGGCAGGCTGAGATAATACCTGTCGGAGCCCCTCTTGCGCAATAAAGGTAACCACTAACAAGCTAGAAAATGTCCTCATACTAAGCTAAAGCCAGAGCCATGTAGCCCTAATAGTTGTACTGTAAGTCCAGGATGTTCGCTTACAGATAAGTCCTTAGGGAGTGGAATCTAGAGGACCATAAAATAGCCCAATGCTCTAGCCCCTAATTCCATGTTGCTAAAAAGCATCTTTTAGTGTTTATTGCATATACTATTAGTCAAGTTACAAGATTATGGTCTTTAATTGAGCTCTAGCATCATACTACCCAATACAATACCCCATAGGTATCAAGGTACAAGATACCAAAGTACTAGGAAATCCTTAGTGGTAATCAAGGTAGACACATGCAACATGAATTAAATGATTAAATGTGTATAGGACAACAAGGAAGATCCCATGCTATACTTGCCTTAAACTCAAATCCTTCTTCTATTGAATTATAACCTCCAAAGGACTTTTTCTGGATCACCAACTTCTTTTATATCACCAACGCAAAGCTCACCGACTGGACATGATCATAAAGCACCACACAAGCATCCATGCAATCATACACGAAGCAAACAATAGATCTAAATTAGAACAGTACACCAAACACAAAATTAAGATGAAAAGTTTGTAAAACGAATCTACGTCTCGCTACGAACACACAGATGTGAAAAACACACTAATCAGAGCTATAACAAAAAAGTTATGAATGAAACAAGATTTCCTTTAATAAAATAATAGATTAAATCTAACATCGAATTTCAAAAGTTGAAAATATATTTAACAGTAGGATGAACATGTAGATTACTCAATTACGAATCTAACGCAACTTGAATGGATCAAAACGGAGATAAAACGAAAAGTTTATGGCCTAAATAAGACTAGTGGCAAAACTGTAAATATATGAAAGCGTATTTTGGATGTAACCGAAGAAACTACATTTTCAAAAGAAGAAAACATATTTTGAATCTAACAGAGGGATTTTATGCTTTCTGAAAGAGAAAACGTATTCTGAATCTACTAGAAAAAAACTACGCTTTCATAATAGGAAAACATATTCTGGAAGTGCGCCATGGACTGCGGGTTATATTATGCAAAATTGCAGGGGCTATGTCACTACACTAAGTTAGTGTGCTCTCAAAGGCTAACTAAAGAGCCACAATAACCAAACTAACAAACTCTCACGACTAGCTACACTAAAGAGCTTGACAACTAGTTTGCGGTAATGGAAAGAGAGAGAGCAAAATGTTTATACCACCGAGTCAAGGAATGAACCAATCAATCACAAGAATGAATACCAATGAAGACCAATCACCTCAGAATCAAATGATGACACAATGATTTTTTACTGAGGTTCACTTGCTTGTCGGCAAGCTAGTCCTCGTTGTGGTGATTCACTCACTTGGAGGTTCACGTGCTAATTGGCATCACACGCCAAACCCTCAATAGGGTGCTACACAACCAACACAAGATGAGGATAACACAAGCCACGAGCAATCCACTAGAGTACCTTTTGGCTCTCCACCGAGAAAAGGTCAAGAACCCCTCACAATCACCATAATTGGAGCCATCGTCAATCACCAACCTCCGCTCGATGATCCTCGTTGCTCCAAGCCGTCTAGGTGGCGGCAACCACCAAGAGTAACAAGCGAATCCTGCAGCGAAACACGAACACCAAGTGCCTCTAGATGCAAACACTCAAGCAATGCACTTGGATTCACTCCCAATCTCACAAAGATGATGAATCAATGATTGAGATGAGTGGGAGGGCTTTGGCTAAGCTCACAAGGTTGCTATGTCAATGCAAATGGCCAAGAGAGTGAGCTAGAGCCGGCCAAATGCCTTATATAAGCGTCCCCACAAAATAGAGCTATTAGGCTCTCATTGCAGCCCAACTCGGGGTGACCGGACGCGTCGGTCAGATCGACCAGACGCACCAGCCCTAATGTTCGGTCACTAATCGTTGTCCAAGTGTCCCCTGCATTCAACGACATCTGCACGATCTCAATGGTCAAGTGATTCAGCGCAACCCCTAAGTCACGACCGGACATGCGGGCAATCTGACCGGACACACCACGTCCGTGGTAGGTACTCACGTGCCTGCGCACCAACACCCAGTGACCGGACGCACCGATGGAATGACCGGATGCTCCAATAATGTGGAGTTTGGTCACTTCTAGAGAGCATCTAGAGCCACATTTTCTCGATCGGACGCGTCTGGTGTACCTCGACCGTACCTAGCTCAGCGTCCAGTACAATACCCTAGGTTACGCTGTCTCGGCTTCTTTTGACTGGACTCACCACTGTTGCGTCCAGTCACATTTTGACCTAGCGTCCGGTCACTTCAACAACAGAGCCCAAGCACGCCAAGTTCATCTAAAATTGATCGGACGCTGCTCCCCCGAGTCCGGTCACTACGTGACCTATGTCCGGTCACTGTTTCACAGTGACAATCACCTTCTTTAATTCACTAACTTCTCCACCCTTGCTCAAATGTGCCAAACACCAAGTGTATCACATTGTGTACGTGTGTTAGCATATTTTTACAAACATTTTCAAGGGTGTTAGTTCTCCACTAGATCCTAAATGCATATGCAATAAGTTAGAGCATCTAGTGGCACGTTGATAATCGCATTTCGATACGAGTTTCACCCCTCTTAATAGTACGGCTATCAATCCTAAATGTGATCACACTCACTAAGTGTCTCGATCACCAAAACAAAAAGCTCCTATCAAGTTTCACCTTTGCCTTGAGCTTTTTGTTTTTCTCTTTCTTCTTCTCCAAGTCCAAGCATTTGATCATCACCATGGCATCACCATCATCATGATCTTCACCGTTGCTTCACCACTTGGAATAATGCTACCTATCTCATGATCACTTAGATGAACTAGGTTAGCACTTAGGGTTTCATCAATTCACCAAAACCAAACTAGAGCTTTCAATCTCCCTCTTTTTGGTAATTGATGACAACCCTTACACAAAGATATGAATTAAAATTTAATTGAATCCATATTGCTTGCCCAAGCATGTTTACCATGTGTAAAAGGATATGGACACGTTTCATGAATCCCATATGGTAGCAATTGCTCCTCCTATATATGTGCTAAGAGTTTGGATTGTAGCTTGCACATATACTTAGATAGGAAATATAGGAGACAATGTCTATCAAATGATGCTAAAGTATAAAAGATGGACCTTTGAAGCATGATACCAATCGGAGTGCACCAATATACCATCCTTAGCACCATTAGTAACTAGACATGCACAAAAACTAGAATACCTCATGAGATCAATATTAGAAGCAAGGGTCTAGTTTCCATAAAAATGAACATAAGTCTAGTTTCTTAACCTATTCATGCTAGTTTTTCATTTCATCATTCAATCCTATAACTAGCATATACCACGTAAGCATAAATATTGAAATTTAAAACTTGTGCCATGCAAAGCAAACATATGAAATGCACATTCAAATGCATCCACCAAGTTTATGAGCTTGCTCCCCCTACTTGTGTGCCCCATATGCCAATTTCTCAATTTCTCCCTTTTTGTTAACTTTTCACTATCTTTGTACACTATTTCTCCCCCTTTGTCATCGATGACCACAAAGGTTTAATTTTAAATAGGTTGAGATTATCAATGTCAATCAATGGGGTGAGGATCATTTTCCCAAATTTGGTTCAATTTAGAATACTTGCCAAAGATATTTAACTCAATTTTCCAAGGACAAGCTTCTTCACACCTCCAAATAAGGGTTATCTTGTACCATGTTGAGTTAAACACTTAGAGCTCATTTTCTAGATCAAACACTAGGTTTAGAAGCCCACAAACATGTCATATACTACCACTAGACCAAATTAAGCATAGAAGCAATAGTGGTACCATACAAACATCAAAATTATTTTATTTTCATGAATGAGCCTATTAAATGTGAAAGATGACTAGATGCACTAAACATGTCCTTAGCAAGGATGTATGCCATGCCAATCAACTTTTACCTTGGATTGCTCAAAGGAGAGGCATGTCAATAAGTGGGGGGGGGTGCATCAACACATATTTGAGTAATCCAATATGTTCAACTCATTCCTTAGCTTGCAAAACCTTTTCTCATCCAATGGCTTAGTGAATATATCGGCAAGTTGATCTTCGGTGCCTACACTCTCAATGCAAATGTCCCCTTTTTGTTGGTTGTCTCTTATAAAATGGTGGCGAGCATCAATGTGCTTTGTTCTTGTATGTTGAATCGGATTGTTCGTTAACTTGATTGCACTCTCATTGTCACATAGCAATGGCACTATCTTTAACTTGATTCCAAAGTCACTCAAAGTGGCCTTCATCCAAAGTATTTGTGCACAACAACTACCGGTGGATATGTATTCAGCTTTGGCGGTTAATAATGCAACACTATTTTACTTCTTTGATGACCATGAAACTAGTGATCTTCCCAACAATTGACATGTCCCCGAGGTGCTCTTTCTTTCAACCTTGCATCCCACATAATCCAAGTCAGAGTAACCAACTAGCTCAAACTTTGCTCCTTTGGGATACCACAAACCAACATTTTGTGTATGCTTCAAGTACTTCAATATTCTCTTTGTAGTCTTCAAATGACTTTCTCTTGGTGAGGCTTGAAATCTTGCACACATGCATACACTAAACATGACATCCGGCCTTGATGCGGTCACATAGAGTAGGCTTCCAATCATAGACCGATACAATTTTTGATCCACCATATTGCCACTTGCATCACTATCCAAATTGTTATTTGTCCCCATTGGTGTGCTAATGGCTTTGCTATAACTCATGCCAAACTTCTTAAGCATGTCTTTGATGTACTTGCCTTGACTCATGAATGTACCATTCTTCAATTGCTTGATTTGAAGACCAAGAAAGTAACTTAGCTCTCCAATCATGGACATTTCAAACTCATTAGCCATCATCTTTCCAAATTCTTAATAAAAGTCTTGATTGGTTGATCCAAATATGATGTCATCAACATAGATTTGCAACACAAATAAGTCTTTACCAATCTTTTTTGGTGAAAAAAGTGGTGTCAACCTTGCCCATCATGAACCCTTTAGAGAGTAGGAAGTCCCTCAATCTCTCATACCATGCTCTAGGTGCTTGCTTCAAGCCATACAATGCCTTCTTCAACTTGTACACATGGTCGGGTTTCTTGTCATCTTCAAAACCGGGAGGTTACTCAACATATACTTCTTTGTTGATGTAATCATTGAGAAATGCACTCTTGACATCCATTTGATAGAGCTTGATGTTGTGGGCACAAGCATAGGCTAATAAGATTCTAATTGCTTCCAATCTAGCAACCAGGGCATATGTTTCTCCAAACTCAAGACCTTCAACTTATGTATATCCTTGTGCTACTAATCTTGCTTTGTTCCTTACTACTATCCCATCTTGATCTTGCTTGTTTCTAAAGACCTATTTGGTTCCAATCACATTGTGTCCCTTTGGTCTCTCTATTAATTCCCATACTTGATTTCTTATGAAGTTATTCAATTCTTCATGCATAGCATTCACCCAATCAACATCCTTCAATGCTTCATCTATTTTCTTTGGTTCAATGGATGACACAAATGAGAAATGCTCACATAATGAAACCAATCTTGATCTAGTTTGCACACCTCTTGAAATATCACCAATGATAGTGTCCAATGGATGATCCCTTGCAATATTGGTTGGTTGGAGTATTGGAACTTGATTTCTTGCACTTGCTTGATCATTGGATTGAGATGATGTGCTAGCCACTTGATTTTATTCATTGTCATGAGAGCCATTTGTACTAGATTGATTTGTATTATGTTTCAAATTTGTGTTAGAGAGCACTTGCACTTGATCATCTTCATCATCATTCATTTGCCTAGGCCTCAATTCACCAACATCCATGTTCTTTATGGCTTTTGAAAGTTGAATGCCTCTAACATCTTTCAAGTTCTCATTCTCATCTTGAGAACCCTTGGTTTCATCAAATTCAACATCATGAACTTCCTCAAAAGTACCACTATCCAAATTCCAAACACTATATGCTTTGCTAGTAGTTGAGTATCCAAGTAGGAATCCTTCATCTCATTTCTTGTCAAATTTGCCCAATCTAGTACCTTTCTTCAAGATATAGCATTTGCAACCAAAAACCCAAAAATATGCAATGTTGGGCTTTCTACCATTCAAGAGCTCATATGGTGTCTTCTCTTTCAATGGGTGACAATAGAGGCGGTTGCTACAATAGCAAGCCGTGTTGATAGCTTCGGCCCAAAAAGGTTGACTCACATTGTACTCACTAAGCATAGAACTTGCCATATCAATGAGTGTTCTATTCTTCCTCTCAATAAGGCCATTTGATTGTGGAGTGTACTTGGTCGAGAATTGATGTCTAATTCCAAATTCATCACATAACTCATCAATTCTAGTGTTCTTAAACTCACTACCATTATCACTTCTAACTCTCTTGATGGTTATTTCAAACTTATTGTGAATGCCCTTGACAAATGATTTGAATGTTGCAAATACATCACTTTTGTCCACTAGGAAGAATACCCAAGTAGCTCTAGTATAATCATCCACTATCACAAAGCCATATTTGTTTCCACCGATGCTAGTGTATTGTGTTGGCCCAAACAAATCCATGTGCAATAACTCAAATGCTTTACTAGTGCATTTCATGATTTTCCTAGGATGGGTGTTTTCAACTTGTTTACCGGCTTGACAAGAGCTACAAAGCTTATCCTTTTCAAACACAACATCTTTCAAGCCTCTAACCAAGTAATGCTTAACCAATCTATTCAATTATTTCATTCCAACATGACCAAGCCTTCTACGCCATAACCAACCCATGCTAGACTTAGTGAACAAACATGTAGATAATTGAGCTTCATTAGCATTGAAATCAACCAAGTATAGATTCTCATATCTAGAGCCTTTGAATATCAAGTTAGAGACATCTACACTTATGATATCTACATCTTCTACCCCCAATATGCATTTGAATCTAAGATCACACAATTGAGCCACGGATAACAAATTATAGTTCAAGCTCTCAACAAAGCAACACATTGGAAATACTCATGTCATTGGATATTGCAATCTTACCAAGCCCTTTGACCTTGCCTTTGCCATTGTCACCAAATATGATACTATCATAACAATCATTGCCATTGGTATTGATTGAGTTGAACATTCTTGCATTACCGGTGATGTGTTGAGTGCACCCACTATCAAGAACCTAATACCTTCCTCTGGCTTTGTAATTGACCTACAAAAGAAGTTCAATTCTTTTTAGGTACCCAAACTTCCTTGGGTCCTTGAAGGTTAGTGACCAAGCTCTTTGGCACCCAAATGGCTTTATTCTTTGAGCCCATCCATGGTGTACCAATGAACTTAGCTTTCACACCATTTGTACCCTTAGTAAGCACATAGAAAGAATTAATCTTAATTTAGGAAACATTATCATTTTTGCTCTTGTTCTTGCACTCATGCTCCTTATGACCAACTTGCTTGCAACTAGTGTAAAACCGACCATTGTTCTTCACAAAACTAGTCTTGTGAGGAGCAAAGGCCACCTTGCCTTTCTTGGGGGTATAGCCCAATCCCTCTTTGTAGAGAGAAACTCTTTGGTTACTCAAGCACATAAGCAAGCGGTCCTCACCACCATAGGCCTTAGCCAAGGTGTGAGTGATCTTATTGACCTTCTTGAGGGTCTCATTCTCAACCATTAGTGAGGCATTACATGTGAAACCATCACTATTAGATGTGGTGGAAGTTGAAGTGCTATAAGAAGGGTTAGTGGGAGAAACAATGATAGGCTTATATAATGATTCATCAATTAGGTCACAAGTTAACCCTACATTACATGTCTCAACATGCTTCTTCTCATTTTGCTCATCAAGCAAGGTGGAATGAGCTTTTTTAAGCTTCTCGTGAGCCTTGCCAAGCTTCTCATGGGCTTCCTCTAGCCTCTCATGAGATGCATTGAGCTCACCATTGCTTGGTTAAGGGCTTTTAGTTCCTTATGCAAGCTTTTGCATTCCCTTCTTTTAATTTCAAAGTATTCTTTAGCATCATCTAGCATGTCAAGTAGTTCATCCTTAGTTGGTTTATTATCATCACTATCATTTTTGTTTTCATTTTCATTATCATGTTCCTCATCGCTTCCATCATCACAAGTTTGTACCTTAGTGGCCTTATCCATGAAGCATTATGGAGTGTCGAAGAGAGAAGGCTTCTTATTGATAGCAATGCTTGCAAGTGCCTTCTTTTTGGTGGTCTTGTCATCATCACTATCATCATCATCACTTGAGGAGGCATTACTATCCCAAGTGACCACATATGAACCACCCTTCTTCTTCTTGAAGGTCATCTTGTCCTTCTTCTCTTTCTTTTCCTTCTTGTCTTTCTTCTTATTCTTCTTGTCATCATCATTGTCACTATTGTATGGGCATTGCGCAACAAGATGATCTTTGCTTCCACAATTGAAGCACCTTCTTGACTCTTCCTTGTTCTTGATGAAGACTTCTTTCTTCTAGCACGGTAGCCCTTCTTCATCATGAACTTGCGAAATCTCTTGACAAAGAGATGCATCTTCTCATCATCCATCATATCAAAGCTTAAGTCTTCATTTTCACTTGACGATTCTTGCTTTGCCTTGCCCTTGGATGATATGGCCTTGAATGCCACACTCTTCTTCTTCTCATCTTTCTTCTCCTTCTTTTCTTCCTTCTCATCATTGTCTCTATATGTATCATCGGTCATTATATCTCCTAACACTTGGTTTGGTGTCATGGTGTCCAAACCACTCCTCACTAGAATAGTGACCAATGTGCCAAATTTTGAAGGTAGGCATCTCAAGAACTTATGGGAGAAGTCCTTGTCCTCCACCTTCTCTCCAGGTGCTTTGAGATCATTGACAAGCACTTAAAGCCTATGGAACATCTTCGACACACTCTTATCCTCCTTCATCTTGAAACTAGCAAACTTCTCCTTGAAGATATATGCCTTGGCACCCTTCACCACTTGAGTGCCCTCAAATGACTCCTCCAACTTCTCCCAAGCCTCATAAGTCATCTCAATGTTCTTAATTTGCTCAAATGTTCTCTCATCAATAGCATCATGAATGACACTAAGAGCAATATCATTGTTTTGGAGAAGTACTCCGGATCTTCTATCTCAATCTTAGTCATCACCACTTTTTAAACCTTCCTATTGATTGAGTTGATATATGTTGTCATCTTAGCCTTCCAATAGGGATAGTTTGAGCCATCAAATTGGGGTGGCTTCTTGATGTTGTTGATTTGAGCCATTTTGACATGAAAGGTTGTTAAGCCTCAAATCACAGTCACCACAGCTCCGATACCACTTGAAAGGCCCTAATAGCTAGAGGGGGGTGAATAGCCTATTAAAAATTTCTACAACAACACTTAGCAAACCGATTAGACAAATATAAGGCAAAGCGAGTGTTGCGATAGCCTACTAAAAATTGCAAGCCACCTACCACATTTCTAGTTTCTATAGTCTCTATCCACACAATGGCTATGTCACTACACTAAGTTAGTGTACTCTCAAAGGCTAACTAAAGAGCCACACTAATCAAACTAACAAGCTCTCACGACTAGCTACACTAAAGAGCTTGACAACTAGTTTGTGGTAATGTAAGGAGAGAGAGCAAGATGTTTATACCGCCGAGTCAAGGAATGAACCAATCAATCACAAGAATGAATGCCAATGAATACCAATCACCTCAGAATCAAATGATGACACAATGATTTTTTACCGAGGTTCACTTGCTGGCCGGCAAGCTAGTCCTCATTTTGGCGATTCACTTACTCGGAGGTTCATGCGCTAATTGGCATCACACGCCAAACCCTCAATAGGGTGTCGCACAACCAACATAAGATGAGGATCACATAAGCCATGAGCAATCCACTAGAGTACCTTTTAGCTCTCCACCAGGGAAAGGTCAAGAACCCCTCACAATCACCACGATCGGAGCCGGAGACAATCACCAACCTCCGTTGGATGATCCTCGCTGCTCCAAGCCATATAGGTGGCGGCAACCACCAAGAGTAACAAACAAACCCCGTAGCAAAACACAAACACCAAGTGCCTCTAGATGCAAACACTCAAGCAATGCACTTGGATTCTCTTCCAATCTCACAAAGATGATGAATCAATGATGGAGATGAGTGGGAGGGCTTTGGCTAAGCTCACAAGGTTGCTATGTCAATGCAAATGGCCAAGAGAGTGAGCTCAAGCCTGCCAAACGCCTTATATAAGCGTCCCCTCAAAATAGAGCCGTTAGGCTCTCACTACAACCCAACTCGGGGTGACCGGACATGCCGGTCAGATCGACCGGACACACCAACCCTAGTGTCCGATCACTGATCATCGTCCACATGTCCCCCATGTTCAACAACATCTCCACGATCTCAATAGTCAAGTGACTCAGCGCAACCCCTAAGTCACGACCGAACGCGCAGGCAAGCTGACCGGACATACCACGCCCGCGTCAGCTGTCGCAGAACCGATCAATTTATAAGAGCACAAGTACAAAGGCAGTACGCAAGAGGTCGCACTGTCATACTTGAGCCAATATAAACCCGGTAGTCCATCAAGTACCACGATGGGTCTCGATTAACGATCCACATACAGCCAAGATCATACATGATTCAAAGTATATGCCACACGTTACATAAAGTTCACAGATACAGTTCATTCATTTGAGTACAAAATAAGGTTATTACAAACCAAGTTCGATAGATAGTAGCTGAAGCAAATTAAAGTTCGAAACTAGCATTTGTCAACATAGTTCAATACAGTGCCAACTCATGATCACAATCCACAAGAGCATACAAGAAGGATTATTAAAGATGCCTGCCCAGGGCTCTCTCCTCATCCACGGCGGTACGGAAGTAGTGCTTGCAATAGCCATGATAACTGTACCATCTGCAACAATGGGAATAAAACCCTAAGTACGAGAAGGCACTCAGCTAGACTTACCCGTCATAAACCAGAAATAAATTAACTCCAACGATCATGCAAGGCTTTATATGTGGAGGTAGCTTGACAACATTTTGCATAAAAACGATTAACTTAGTTATACAATTATACTTTAGTCATCAAGTTAATTATAGCTATTCACCAATATATTAGCAACTAACCTATGCCAAACATGTGGTATATCATTTAAGAGAATACAATAGTAACCTTAGCCAGTGTAGTAATTCCATGTTTATCCGAGCCATCACATTTCATCATACAATTACTATGATGTTGGAGCTAGCCAAGTTTCTCACTATCCAGGAGAGACGGTGATTCGAATCGATTTCAACTAGCTGGGAATTTATTCCTAACACAAACCTAGACAGACCAGATCAACGGTCACCTTAGGTCACCTTTGATACAACTCAAGTCCACATTTTGTGGGTTTGCCCAGCGCCACACAATCATGGACAACCAGCTGCCAGGATGTTCGGGCCCTGCTTGCCCTTGGGCTCACATCTATCTCCTCGCACATCCTTACTACCATCTAGAGTATGCACTTTTATAGAACAGGGCCTGGCCTGAGTTGAGCTACTTGGCTTCGCGGTCGAAACGAGTTATCCGGCCAGCTAAGTGATAGGCATGCGTTCAATCTTGTCAGAATGGCCAACAATGGTACGGTCCTTAATCGGTATAGACAGAATCACATGAGTCAACCTACACATAGACTTTGCCCGACCTCCATTTACATTACCCCATGGTTCTTTTCCACGATAGCAAATATAGCCAACCGTGCTTTGGTATCCACCTATATCTTGCAAGTGACAGAAAATCACCCAACTTCTACTGGTCTAAGCATGGCTAAGCATATATTCGATCCTGAACCTACATAGGGTTAAAGGTATATGTATCTGAACAAGGTAGTTCCATGCATTAAGTGTTTTCAATCAACTCTTATAACCTAATGCATCAAACATAAAGGACCCAAGTAGTATTTCATAAAACATGGGAGACTTAGGATGCTCCGGGGCTTGCCTTTGAGGAAAGAGGTGGGTGGGTGATCTGGGCACTCATGGAGCTCTTCGGGAGTCTGCTCCTCTTCTCCTAGAGCTACAGCTTGAGGAGTCTCCTGCTGATCCCCTTCCTCTTCTTCGTTGAACTCCAACAACATTATCTCTTTGGTCGATCCTATATGCATGAGCATGGAATAAGATGGCACAAATGCATATACGATGACAAATATAATATGATATGACGTGTGGAATGCATCCCCATAAGTATTTTCAATAGCATGGTGTTAAAGTAATAACAAGTGCATCTTATTTTACTGAGTAGGTGCATATCTCTTCTCTACTACTTAAGCAATCACTTTTGTAAATTATTTTTTGCACTACAAGACAACAGCTACTTGTTTTGACCCTAACTGGAGTTATATACATCGAAATAATATGGTTGTGAACATTTTGGAAAGATTATGAAATTGTCTACAACTTTATTTTAATACCCTTAATGTGATTCAACAGTTATCTAGGTCAAATAATTCAATTATCAAATCTGTCCAGAGAGCAAGCATTTTGGACAGCAAACTTCTAACAGCCAAAACTCTTAAACCCTAAAGCCTATGACTATGAAAATTTAATACAAGGTAGATAAATAAGTTATCTACAACTTTGTTATTAACAAGTTTTACAGAAAAGACCATTTTCACCATGAAATTATCAACTAAACCAAAACTATACATGCAGCCATTTATTTGAATTATAAAGCAGTAATTAATTAGTTGCATATAACCAATTACTTCTAAGCCTTACTACTAACATAAACAGTTCATATGTATCACAAGCACCATAGAAAACATCATGGTCAAGCACAATTTACTTAATTTAATTAGATAATTAACTGAAATAACAAATATATACCAAATGTGCACCATAAATTCTCATAAAATTATAGTAGCTTCCAAATGCTCCCGATAGGCTACTGTAAAAAATTTCATACCGTTTGTACATGTATAACATTCTCTTCAAAAATGACAAGCTAGCAAGGTTTATTTTAGTAAAAATAGTTAACCCTATAGAAAAGTGTCAAGGAACAGATTCTATATTTTTCTTAGCTCCATCCTAGTGCCATAATACTGTGCAAACATTTGCATGGCAATATGTTCCTTATTTTTAACCCTATAATTTTGTTTAGAAAACATCATTTATTAATAGATAAATAGAAAGACCCTATTTCAATCAAGTTTACTGCAAGTTTATGATTTTTGCTAGCTAGAGCATGCCCACACAAGATCAGCCAAATTAGAATTACAATTTTATCACATTCCTAGCTCAAGTTACACATTTTACAAGATTGCCAACATTCAAAAAGCACTTATCTAGCTATATTTTATTCACCTATAAAAGTACCATAAACAGTGCATCTCATATTTTTACTAAATACTACACTTCATAAGGAATCCAACAAAATTTGGTTCACCAAAATTGGACACTCTTAGCTCTAGATATGATTTTCCAAAGTTAGCACAAAAATTTGTAAAAGAAATAACAAAAACCCTAAACTGCAGTCACTGACGTGTGGGACCCAAGTGTCAGCAAGGTCCACCTGTCAGCCCAACTGAAATAGAGGAGCGCATTTGACTGGCGCTAGCTCACCGACGGCGAGCTCTCCAGCAAAATCGACCCCACCTACGTGTTCTACTCACTAACCCGCATCGACTGGTACCGGTGGTGGCAGCACGAACGCACTAGAGCTACCTCGTCGCCGGCCATGGCGGCACGGTGGTGCTGCGCTGAGGTATGCCGGGTGTTACAAGCCATGGCAAGGCACGGCGAGAAGCGCACGAGCTCCACGGTGACCAAGCGAATCAACCGAAGCTACCTAGGTTAGTTGAGATGCGCCGACGAGATCTGTCCGCGTGCAGGGTGGTGCGGCGGTGAGAGCGCGGCGACGCTGGTCGTCATGTTTCGCGCCAGTGAGGCAACTATTCACCATAGCGTCATGCCACACGCAAGGACACATCCTAACCAAGCCCTAACGCTAAGAAGAAGAAGGTGGGCGCAAGAGACCCGAGCAGCGGCGAGCTTGCCGTAAAGGCGGCCATGGAAGCCGAGGTTCCGGTGAGGACGAGAATGGTGATTTTGCTCTCACCATAGCTCGTTGGCCCTGCTGCTGCGTTGAGGAGGTAGAGGAGAAGACGGTGCAGCTACTGGCTAGATGGAGGCGGCAATGGTGCGGTGGCGTGGGCGCTAGGCGACAGCGGAGCAACGCTATGGCACGGCGGCGCTTGATGCTTCTGCGGCTAGCGCGAGAGAGAGCAACAGAGAGGGAGAGAATGCGAGCGCACGAGTGAAACAAGCGGCGTGGCTTCTCCTTAAGCGCACGCCAACCCGCTACGACGAGTGCTCGACGCCGGCCAGCAGCGGCCACGCAGCGGCTAGGTCCTGTTCACGGTCGGCCACGACAGCGAGACGTCGTGGCCGTTAGAGCTCCATTCCAATGTTTGACAGCATGATTTGACGATGCTTAAATGCCTAATCCACGGCTAATTAGCAAAAACTCTCTTAATAAAAGTTGTAGATCTACATACCAGCTCCAACATTGCTTAAGTGATCAAGGTCTAACTCAAGCTGGTTATGGAGTTAAATCATCACAAAATCAGGCACATCAACACTGTCAGAGTAGTTAGACTTAGAAAAAATTTCAAGTTCCAAAAACAGTGCAACGTTGATTCTTGTGAGCCAAATTCAAGCATGTTAGGAGCTGAACTAGCCTATGACCCAAAAATAAAAGTTGTACACTACTTGAGTTCTACAACTTTGTTTTAGGGTACACAGCCATGCAAAGTTTCTAAAGTGATGTTCAATTCTAGTGAAACATACAACTTGAAAATGATGATTTACACTATAGCTATGACTTAGAGACCAAAATAGCCTTAGTCATGAATACTAAAGTTATTCCTAGTGACATTCTAAACATGTTTAAGGTATTCCTAAGCTTCTACAATCATTTTGTACATTAGTTACATGTAAACCCTACCATATGAAGGCATTTAAGTGACAACACATGCAATATGAGCCAACATAGAGATACAAATTGAGATGCTCGTGCTCATAAAGGATCAATGATGCCTATGCTCATGCAATGCCAAGGCTAAATGCAAGCTTAACACCTAGGGTGTTACATCAGGTCCTCACGCGCCTGCGCACCAACACCCAGCGACCGGACGCACCGATGGAATGACCGGACGCTCCAATAACGTGGAGTCTGGTCACTTCCAGAGAGCATCCAAAGCCCCATTTTCTTGATCGGACGCATCTGGTGTACCTTGACCGGACCCAGCTCAGCGTCCGGTGCAATACCCTAGGTTACACAGCCTCAGATTCTTCTGACCGGACTCACCACTGTCGCGTCCGGTCACATTTTGACCTATCGTCCGGTCACTTCAACAATAGAGCCCGAGCACGCCAACTTCATCTAAAATTGATCGGACGCTACTCCCCTGAGTCCGGTCACTACGTGACCTGCGTCCGGTCACTGTTTCATAGTGACAATCACCTTCTTACTTCACTAACTTCTCCACCCTTCTCAAATGTGCCAAACACCAAGTGTATCACATTGGGTACGTGTGTTAGCATATTTTCACAAACATTTTCAAGGGTGTTGGCTCTCCACTAGATCCTAAATGCTTATGCAATGAGTTAGAACATCTTGTGGCACTTTGATAACCGCATTTCGATACGAGTTTCACCCCTCTTAATAGTACGGCTATCGATCCTAAATGTGATCACACTCACTAAGTATCTCGATCACCAAAACAAAAAAGCTCCTATCAAGTTTCACCTTTGCCTTGAGCTTTTTTATTTTTCTCTTTCTTCTTCTCCAAGTCCAAACATTTGATCATCACCGTGGCATCACCATCATCATGATTTTCACCGTTGCTTCACAACTTAGAGTAATGCTACCTATCTCATGATCACTTAGATGAACTAGGTTAGCACTTAGAGTTTTATCAATTCATCAAAACCAAACTACAACTTTCATATGGGCGATCTTGGACCGTTGGATTGAATCTGGATGGCCCAGATTAGAAAGGAGGGGCAGAGAGTCACTGGCGGGAGAAGAAAACCGGCGCAGCGGAGCTCCATTACCGACGGCGAGAAGCTCCCCGGAGCGCTTGGTTTGGGCTATAGAGGCCATGGTTTGATGAGCTAAGAGCACAGGGAATAAGTGGAGAAGATGGTGAACTCACCAAGGGCCTTCTTGCAGTCGACAGCAGGTCTACGGCGTCGGGTAGCGCGGCGACGACGAGAGGAGGAGAAAAAATTAATTTACTACACGAGAGATTTCCCAAACTAGGGGGTCCCCTTATGGTAGTTTTGATGTGCTTTGCCCAAGGGGTTGGTACATATTTATAGGGAGAAAAACTCCCCACATCTACATCAACTAGCAATATGGTACTAATTGATGTTGCACCCTCCACATTTACTAATGGACCTTAATAATCATTAAAGCCCATTAGTAAATAAATGCAAGGGCCTTTGAGATTTATTAGAATTATTGCACATGGGCTTTGAGAGTTGGTTGGAAAATGAGATATATTATTTATTTTTGGAATTAATTAATTTTATGAATAAAATAATTCTAGAAAAGTCTAGAATTGATATTTAAGCCACGAAAAATACTCCGAGAGCTCCGAAAATTTGGGGAAAATTCCTAGAGATACTTTGGAACATGATGAACCCAAATAAAGTTTTTGGAGCTCATGAAAAGATTGTTGGGAACTTGGAACATAAAGATTAAGGTGAAGGAGGTAGGAATTAAATTCTAGAAAGAAGCTGAAAAATTCCTAGAGATAGATATTCGTCTCCTAAATGTATTTAAAAAAACACATTTTGCACATAGAAACACAAGGTGCGATCGACATGAATGCAACAAACACGTTTCTACCTTAAGAAAAAATTTAATCTAATGAAAATTTGTTATTTCCTCATGTTTTCATGAGCATAAAAATACAAAATTAAATTATTTTAGCTCTATTTCAAGAGAAGCAAATTTTAGGGTGTTACATATATCCATAGGTATCCAACCGTGTTCGATCCATTTACACCCCTAATCATATATATGGAAGCTAATGACACTTGGATTGTAGATTAATCTTGCATTGAAAGACGAACAAAGGTTGCAAATCGGCAAGATACATCACTATAATAAGGATTTTAGGACACAAGGCTCCTGATTCATAAACAAACTAAAAGAGAGGGTGCCTTCTAAAATGACCAGCCTTTTCAGAGGCGGTTGTCCCATTTATGTAGTTACTCCACCTTTGTAAATGAATTAAAAAATACTGGTTTCAAGAGAGGTTTGCCTCTCAAAGTGGCAACTATTTTTAGAGACGAATGTCTTAAGAGACCCATATCAAAAAATCAAAGTCCTACCCAACAACCCATCTTGGTCCTCAAATATATATAAACACATGGAGAAACACTAGCCCAGATAATTTATTTCTCTCACTTTTCTATGGTGCATCCTCCCTAGTGTTCATCGACACCCTCCCTCCTCTCCATCTCCGCCTCCCTCCACCCCAACCTCTCTCCCTCCTTCCCCTCACTTCTCCCTCCTTCCTAGGGTGAGGCAAGACAGCACAACCGAGGCGATGGGTCACAAGGCACAAATCCAGCAATGGCAATGGCAATGGCCGAGGCGCATGTAGTGGCGGCGGTGCATATCCCGATAATGGTGCGACCCGCCTTCAAACCGGTGGTTGTGACATGCATCCCACGATGAGATCAAGTGATGGTGTAGCCCAAGACGTCTAAGTGGATGCTACATGACAAGGCTAAGGTGGCGAACGATGAGGCTGTGCAGATCTTCGCCACTAATGAGTCCAAGGTGGCGCATGATGAGGTTGTTGATGGACACTACACTAGATTTGGACATCACTATCGGCCTCATCACTATCGAATTTGTGACAACTGGCAGTGATGTACCTTTGCTGCCGGTTATGAGTTTGAAAATGAAAAAATGATTGGGGCTGGGCTAAAACCGGTAGTGAAGGACCACATCACTGCCGGTTTGTGGCTTGAACCGGCAGTGTTTTGATGGCCACTCATCACTGCCAGTTTAATCCAAGAGCCGACAGTGATTTGGATCTATCACTGTTAGTTCTAGCTAACAACCAACAGTGATAAGCCTACAGCACACAAGGCTGCAGCTGTCCTCTTCTTCCTCCTCTCTTCCATCCCGAGAATAGAGGCACGTGTTTGGGCCCTTCCCTCCATTGTTACGTCTGCTCTTCACCATGAAGCTAGGGCTTGGATTTTAAAGAATGGCTTGATCTTTTTGCTTTAAGCTTAGTAACAAACATCCACTCCTTTGATTTTGTTGCTTAATTAGATTTGTTTTGATGGCTACATTGCTTGATTCTCATTCTAGTTCTTTCTCCATTCTAGAGTGCACTTTTCTAATTAGACATTTGTGCAAGGCTCAAATTATGGTGAATCTATCATCTAAAAGGTTGGTGTCTATGAACACATTTAAATTCCTAGCTAATTATTCTATGATGGTCAAGATCATCATTGTTAGTATGTTATGCTATAATTAGTTCTTAGAAGTAGAGTAGAATAGATGTTCTTCATTATTGTGCAATAATTGTTTTTTACTACGATTTTCAATTTATAGGGCCGGGGCTACCAATTTTAATTTTTCAATAATTAGTGTACAATAATGTTTTCTAAAAATGGTACTTTTGAACTACAATTGTTGTTCATGAAGCTTGATTTCTTATTAATTCTTTGTAATTACTGTCTCAGTATTTTTTTGTGCAAAGATGGATCGAGAGTGGATGCATCTGTCCCGAACGGACAAGCGGTACATGCATGGCGTCAATTTTGCATACTAAAAAACAAATGTGATAACATAGGCTTCTTGACCCCTTGTGAGTCAACGAGACGACATGTTTAGGCCTCCATGGATGTGACGTGGAAGGCTTGAAAGAGAGATTGATTGCTGTTTTCGATGAATTCAAGATGAAAAACAAAACCCATATACTTCTAACCTACAACTACGAGTATGTGTTCTCGGCTTTTAATTTTATGCTTCTTTTTTTATTAAGATTATTCGATAATTAGGATTCTGTGATTGCAGCAACCATTTCGTCTTTATTTATGTCAATCTTGCTAAAAATCTAATCAAGGTGTGGGACTCGAAGAAAAAACCATTTCATCATCTGGATGCACCGGTGGCAGTGCTGAATTAGTAAGCGATCCTAATAACATATTATTTTCTAGTCATACATACCGCTTTCTAATGTTTCTCCTTTTAATGTTGCACAGTGTCCGAAGAAGACATATCGGTGGAACGCAGGTCCCATTCAAGGTTGTCGAAATAGAGGGAAAGTACCTAAAACAGCCGACGGGAAACAATAAATGCGGGTTTTATGTAATGTGGACAATGCTTCGCTACATCGGCGGGAAATTGGAAGAAGCAGATAAGTTGGTGTATATAATCCTCATTTCATTTATGTCTGTTAATAATTTAACAAAATGATTTACTGATTCCTCTTTGGATATCATCTTTTTTGAACGACAGCGCAAGAAGTATAACCATGAAAGGCAGTTAGACAAGGAGATCGTCGCACTGCAATCGGAGCTGGCAAAATTCATCTTAGCCGAGATATTGAAAAAAGATGGAGTATTTTCCATCACACAATCCATAAAGTTCAAGGACCAGTATGACCTAGAACGGCTCGCTAGATTATTGTAAGAAGTCCGAGAAGCATGCTTCATCTTATCGAATAATTTCTTTTTTATTTTGAGGGATCGAGTTCTTGATAAGAACATTTAAACTGTAACCGTAACATTTGTAATGTTTAATATTGATGGACCTGTCGTCTACGTAGCGTATATAAAGCGAAACCCGATTCCACGAAAAAATATAAATTAAAATAAATTATAAAATAATAAAATACGAACAGACCGTCACTGCCGGTTAGCAACAAACCGACAGTGTTGTCGTAACCTTCACTGCCGGTCAGAAACAAACCGACAGTGTTGGCAAAGATGGCATGCCGACTTGAGCCACAAACCGACAGCGTTAGCTTATCCATCACTGTCGGTTCTTGTCACAAACCGGCAGTGCTCATTATGACAACACTGCCGGTTAAAACACAAACCGACAGTGTTGGTGGAACTGAACTCTGCCGGGTGGTCTAATAAACCGGCAGTGTTGGTGGAACGGAACTCTGCCGGTTCTATAAAGAACCGGCAGTGAAGTTTAAGAACACTATCGGTTTGTAGGAATCGACAGTGATAGCTAACTCTCATCACTGCCGGTATGGTTGTACCGGTTTAAAATCCGTCAGTGATGGGGTGTTTTGAATCGGCAATGAAGTATTATTGTGACGGAGTGGGAGATGGCCTAAGAACGAAGCGATGGGCTTGGCAGCATGCTCAGATGGGCATGGCGTAGTGAGGTGTGCCGACATGGTGGATTTTTTTTATTTCTGTTTTCACAGGCGGGCATGTGTCCTGCCTCTATTAATGCTTCGTTAACAAAAGCCTCGTAGTGGAGGCGGGCGTTCGCTCGCTTGTATAAACCATTTTTACCCACATAAGTGTCTGTGCAGTAATGATATTGTTAACTCATTTGGTTTTTGCATTCTTGGCTCATCTTTTTGTTAATTCAATGTAGGATGCATATGCATCTCATAAGTAAAGGTCAAGACAACACACCAAGATGGACGTACGATCAATATTCGTTGGCTCTCTAGCTACAATGCACCTAGCTAGGATGAGTTGATATCAACTATGTCAACCAAATTATTCGTAGTTATGAGAGGAGCTAGCTAAGCTAGTATCAGCAACTTCCTCTGCTCCTCATATGATATATATGATGTGCTTGCACAGGCACAGCACAGGACCCCAACCATGCATATTAGCATCAAAATCCAAGTGCCACAAACACTGGACGGTGGCCCCTTTGAAACACTGAGAGCAACACATTTGTCAATGGGGGCGCTGGCGAGTAGTGTCTGTACTAGACTTGGTGAGGCTGTCCCCTGGAAACCACATACCGCTATTCAGGTGCCCGTGGCATGCGGACACATGGATGGGCTCCTCCTGCCCAGGCAAAGCCACACATCGCTCCTTTCAAGAATTATTAGAGATCTGAAGGCCAGCAGTCCGTCCGTCACAGGGACCCATGCGTGCGTGCCGGCCGGCCTCCCATTCCTGCCTACAATCTGGGTGCAACTTGCATTGCATTTGCAATACATTATTCTTTTCGTTTTGGGCTCCTGGTCGGGAATCTAGATAGGGCACGTACGTTGCCTCCTCCTCCAACCTTTCGTTTACACTGCACATGCTATATTGCCATCTATTTCAAAAGGCTGTATATATGGTTTGCCTTTCCATTTAGTTTAGTTAAATCTTTGTTTAGATCAATGTTATCTATCTTGATTTATTTAACCTGTTTTTATCTATATGTATAGGCTGATCGAGAACTTAGTCAAACGGCATAATTAACGCTATTTAACCAACGAACTCTCTCATAAATGATGAAATTAAGTTTGAATGTGCTAGCTAGAGAGTTGCTTATGTGATAGTCAAGTGTGTGGTTAGAGGAGCTACTAGGACCACTCATTGTTCACAAGACATTTTGATGGGTACCTAAAGAAATCTCCCATCCAGGAAAATTGAGCACATGCTATTTACCTCAGATCTCTTACCTGGATGATTGAGATGTAAAGACCACCATGGGCAGCCCTACTAGGTTCTTTCCATGCCCCTACTTTGGGTGCAAATGCAAAAGAGATCGGTCATGCCTGTCAGCCCTGCTGTCCACTTGGACTTGAGCAGTGGAGGACTGCATCTGTACGGCGTCCAAGCAAGCATGCTTTGCTCTCAGTGAGTTTTTGCTGTTTGCACATGCTAGCTGCTTCTGATTTCGAAAAGGTAACCTTGGTGTTATCCAAGGAAGCAATGGACAAGTTGCTAGCACTTCTGTTTTTTTTATTAGTTTCCCCAAGCTCAGTCTCATGCTTGCACTGCAGGCTCCCCTTGAAACATGGAGAACGAGAGGCCTGTCACCTCTGTCTGCTCGCTGTTGTTCTTATCCTGCTGCTGCAGATTGGGGCTTAGCGGCAAAAACAAGGATTTGTTGATATAAAGGTGTGAGACCATGCCCGGAATGCGATGAATCAGCTCATGTGTGTGGTATATATACAATGGATGACACAGCGTCCAACTTATTCCCTTGGACCTTGGTATTGTTTCACCCTGAGATGATATGTGCTGAGTCTTGACCATGACTAGCATACTTAACAAGTATCTGTTCTAGAACATTCGACCGTCGCGTCCACCAGTACAGGACTGAACATCAGTCCCGGTCGAAAAACACTCTTTAGTCACGGCGAATTCAGGACTAAAGCCCCCCTAGTCCCGATTGCTATTATCAACTAAGACTAAATGGGCCCCCCCGATATTGCACCGGGGCTGACACGTTTAGTCCCGATTGGTGTTTCCAATCGATATTAAAGGTTCTTTTTTTCCATTTCATTCCTTTTCATTTTATGGTTTCTTTTCAATTCAATTCTTTTTTTATTAGCTTTTCGTATACGAATTCTATGATGCTAATATACGTCCATATATACATACGTATAAGATTCCGTTCGAGCATTATACATAAATAATACACTAAAATATATGAAACTACATATATACAAATATTTCAAGAGATTGTACATACATGGAATATGTACATAATAAAGTCACAAATACCTTGTACTCATGTCCTTGGCATTTCATTCAACCCTAATCTTCAGTCGTATGGCAACTAGGAAATAATTCTTTAGGGTCATAGTAGTACGCGCCTTTGGGATCTATGACCTCATCCATAAGAAATCCTGACAATGCCTCTTAAATTGCTTTGATCTAGTCATATCGCAGAACCTTTTGCTTCCTCCATTGAATCTTCAATTCAAATGAAAGAAAACGTATGAATATATATATATATATGATTATATATATCAACATAATGATAATAAATAAATTGTGTATATTTTTATGTACTTCGAGGATCTCTTCCCTTGTTCTCCTTGAGTACTCCATAAGGAACTCGCAGACGTAGTATCCACATAAATTGTTCCCCTATCCCTACTACAGACACCACTTTACGAGAAAAAGATTCATCATCAACCAATGAAGCATGGTAATAATAAATTGAAATATAAATAAAGATGCGGTGACCTAGCTAGTACTTACTGGGTATTGGACTACATTTAGAGGCACTTTCTATTGATAATAATGGCATTTCTCGGCGAACCTTTTCCAAGCACTGCCCGACTAAATAAATAAATAGAGTTATATTAATAAAATGACACAAGAGAGTATATAGTGTACGAGACCAAAATTGTCACTAGAGAATATCTATCATTTCTTGGTAATCTTCTCGGGGTTTTGTCACTGAGTGAAAGATCTTTACAATACTCCTAGGCATACTGATGACCAACAGTATCCAGTGATAGCTACATGTTTATACACAGGCATAACTCATTAACTAAAGTCAATATGGAGTAAGCAAGATAAAATGGGTACAAGACATTAACACTCACTTGAAGTTGTAAGGGAAGAGTAGCGGCGTCCTCAGGGAAGCCATGCCGCCATGAAATCAACCCTTTGCCTCGCGTTTGCCCAGGGTGTTTAGGAGTCTGGAGGGCGTACATCAGCTCATCCTTCTCTCGGTTAGGCACAAAGGCACCACTGACAGAAGCATCTACAATATCGATAAGTCTTTGTGCTACTGTTCCGATTTTCCCACCAATAACTGGCTCCCCGGTCTGTGGGTCCAATGATCCCACATGCACGAAAAAACCAATTCTCGGAGTGTTCGGGCCATTCGAGGGAAAATGGATGGATCCCTTTGGCAAGCAGGTCTTCTTCCATTCTTTGTCACTTTGGAATGGCACTCTTGTAGCCACCTGATCCCGTTTTATGATGGTATACCTTCTGTCATGCATTTATGCTGGTTCCTTCTCACCCGTTCCTTACCCTCTTCCGAGGTCTTGTATCTCATAAATTCAGGCCAATCATCTCTCAACTTTTTGTACTGGCTATTTCGACTGAAATTTGGAGTCAGATTCGTCTTGACAAATTCATCGTATAGCTTCTTCTTCTAGGTCTGAAATTGTGTGGCCATCTTCTTGAGAGCCCAATTTTTAACTAGTTTTTTAAAATCTTCACCTGCTGGTAGATTGAAATGTGCAGTGATTGAATCCCAAAGAAGGTCCTTCTGTCGCTCAGAGACAAAACTGATCAGAGGATCATCCTTCTTCTTTTTCCATTCACGGATGCTGATCAGGACCCTTTCCCTAACAAGAACCCCATAGTGGTTTACGAACTTCTTTGCATTGTTTTTTGGCTAGAGCGATTCGCTGGTATTAGGATCAACTTCTGTGATTATGTAGTGGCCCTTTAACGGTTTTGTCGGGCCTCATACACTTTTACTACTTTTCATCGACGTCGTCGATCTAGAGGGCTACATACGTAGAAACACAAAGATTCAGTAATATATATATATATACACGAATTATTGAAATTATGTTTAATTTCATATATATATAAGAGATGCAAGATTATTAACAAATGTACCTCGCCAGCATTTTCATGGATATGATTTCCTTGCACAGGATTTTCTTGCTCATCTTCAAAATTTATTAAGTATTGGGAGCCATCATCGAAATCCTGCGGGTCGGCCATCTTAATTACCAGAACTATATATAAATGAAAACCATATAGTAGTCATGCACATGCTAATTAATGGATCGAGCCAGGGGTTAAACTTAAATAACTATAGAATTCAGGGTTATTATTTACGCCGAGCTCTAGTTAGGGTTTTCATGCGCGAAACTCAATCTGGTTAGGGTTTGCGCCTTGGTTAGGGTTTGGAGCGGATTCATGTCACACTAATTATGAAGATTCAAATTCAAATATATATATAACTATAGAATTAAGGGTTATTATTTATGCCTTCATTAGGGTTTGGAGTGGAGCTCGGCCAGGTTAGAGTTTGGAGCGAAGCTCAGGATATTAGGATATATATCAACATTGGTGTATATAAATATATGAAAATTCATATCACACTAATGTCAATATATCAAAATTCAAATATGTGTATATATACCAAAAAATTCATAGCACATAAAATCAATCCTTTTAACTATAAAGATTTAAATATATTTCTTCAATATTATTTTCTACAACAATATTGTTTAATTTTCTACAATTTTTCTGTATATATATATATTATAGTACACTACAATATTTCTATCTATTTTTCTATTTTTTCAATGCCAAAAAAATAATATGCACATCACACACACTCACTCTCACTCACTCATGCACATAGTTTACTGATCATCACTCACACACATGTACAACAGGATCATCATATTATATCACACATATATACACTATATACTCACCCACTCCGGCGAGGAAGAGGAAGGAGAGGATGCCGACATACGGCGCGCGTGGACGACGGTGGCAAGGCCGGTGGGGTGACGAGTTCGAGTCGAGGCCGGCGTAGGGTGACGAGCGAGGATGGCACGAAGATGAGGCAGTGCTGGATCATCGGAGATGATGCAGACGAGGACGACGTGCTTTGGCACCGGTGACGATGAGTGCACGGCGAGGCACGCGTGCGCGTGGAGCCAGGGACGAAGAGCGCGTGCATGGCAAGGTGGTGATGGAGGTGATGATGAGGACAAGGCACTCCGGCAAGGACGAGGGACGAGCGGCGAGCAGCACGCGTGGGCCGCCGGCTAGTCTCGCATCTTGAGCTATTCATGAGCTTCTTGTTTCCTAGATCGCTCCTTTTCTTTCTCATCCTTTTGTCATGTTATCTTTTTGCTTCTTTGATCTTGCCACTTCGTTAGTCCTTCCGCCTCACCCTTTGTTTTATGCACTCGTCTTCATCCTCTTTGTTCCATAGCTGTAGTGGTGGTTGGGTTTGTAGATTCATGCCAAGCCATGAATAGGCGTAGCTCATATTCATTCATCTAGTTCTTCCATCCATCATGAATGAGCTGTGTCTTCTTTGCATAATGTTATTGGAGTTCATCATGTGCCTGGCTTAATCTCTTATTTGAATTCATCTCGTGACTTACAAATATTGATGTGAGAGTTTCCTATAGGGGTTGGTCCACGAAATATCCAGTGCCTACTAAAGCATACTATCGGCTCAAAAATCAACCTAGACACCAGTTTTAATTTGATTTAGGAAGGCATTTTAACCTAAGCACCACGCTTAATTTAAAAGCCTTTAGAAGTAAAATCAACACACCTTTTGGTTCAAGAATCAAACTATACACCATGTCTAATTTAATTTAGAAAAATAGTTTAAACTAAACACCATGCCTAATTTAGAAGATGTAAGATCATACTCCAAACCTTAAGCATACTATAGTAAACAAAGGTAGCATAAAAGCATTATAGAGATTTATTCAAATAGAGATGAAAGAGAATGATTATTATTTAGCAAATTGAGCATGTCTTAAAGGTAGAGACAACCAAGATGAATTAGCAACATGGCATAAGATTTTTTAGAGAAGTTCATCCCAAACACTTGAATTTTGCAAGGCAAAATCACGTTTGGATGGATGTGATTCAATGTTGTATGATGATTGGTTGGACATACCTTGAGTCATCATCGTTTGTCCTTTTTGTTTCAAACCTGGAATGGTTAGTGACAATAATACCTGAAGGAATATTTTTACAATTATGTTTCTATGCTCATTTCACAAGGGTATCACAACAGAAGGTGAAAACTCATATTATCTTCCGGAAGTGCTTGTTTTAGGACAGAAGCTCGTCCTTGGGAAACCTTCGAATTGTGTTTCTAATTGGTGAAGTGGTTTCCCCTCCAACACCAACCATTGGGTGCCTATCTCAAGATTCATGCCAATGAAATTTGTAATATTTATGTTAAACATATGCATCTACAGCCACCCTTTTAAAGTCTTTATGAACAGAAAGTATGAGGGGGTTGAAGATCTTGTGTGTGGCAATGTTGGAAAGACTGATTGATTTAGGAGATTTCTCATGTGATCATAGATTTGATGAGGTCTTCATGAAATAACTTTCATGCTCGTCGATGCCATCTTCCTTTTCAAGCTCCAGGGGTATTTCTTCATGAATGTCTATAGGCGAAAACATTATCTCCATCATTCCATGCGTATGACATTCATTGGATGTTTTATTGTCTAAGATTTCCCAAGGATTGGTGGCTCTCGGGTTGATCTCGTCTAAGGCCTCCTCCAAACTTGGATGAGTCTTGTTTATTAATGAGATTGATTTAAGCTCACCATTTGGATCTAAGCCAAGTTTGGATTCTACTAATAAGGCTTTGTCCTTATCCATCCATTCTTTAGCAACGACATATAAGTTCTTAATACATTACAGCCATTGTGGTTGCTCTTTCTTTATCATCCTTATGGCCTTCATGACTCCTATACTTTGGCATCTTGGTGGATTTTTAGGATCATCATGAGTTTTAGGAGAAAGAGCATAAAAGGAATCATCGGGGTCAAGGATGTGTTTGAATGAGACATCTAATGTGGGCATATAAGGGGAGAAGATAGGAATTGCTTCTAAATGACTTGGCTTTCCTTCTATGGGTTCATTAGACATGCCATCGTTGAATTCTTCCCAATGTCCTACATAGGAATAAGGACATTTTCTAAGAGATCCATTCTTGAGAGGAATTGAATTATATTCGCTCGAAGGTCTCTTATGGAACTAGAAGTTTAAGCTTTTCCCAAAATCATCAAAAAAATCATCCTCACAAGAAATTTCAAAAGGTTGAATTTCTTCTTACTTTGGAGGATTTGGATTTTGGGGTATAGATGGTTCGGGATTGATAGCTAAACCTTGGGATTGAAGTGGTTGTGATTTGGATATCAAAACTTTCTCTTCTTGTTTGGGAGATGATTCCTTCTCTTTCTCGAGGAGTATATTATGATTGCTAGTGCAGGGAGTTTTTCCACTAATCTTATCAAGCATAGATCTTGCTTCACTAGCAGATAGATGAAGGAAAGCTCCTCTAGAGGCTGCATCAAGGGATTCCATAGAATCCTTGCTAAGACTCATGTAAAAATGTTGAAAGAGCATTGGGTCTGGAATAGCAAGGTCTGGGCCAGTGATGATGTGGTCATTAAAATGATCTCACGATGTGCCAAGAGATTCGTCTTCTAGTTGTCTAAAATTTAGAATCTCTTTTCGAAGGCTAACCACTTTAGAGATGAGAAAGAAACGTAAACAAAATTTAGAGTATAGCGTTTCCCAATCTCCTTACATACTTCCTATGGTTTGATTGTACCATTGTTTAGCTCTTTCCGTCAAAGAGAACGGAAACAACTTCCATCTTAAGGTTTCGTCAGAGATGCCAGTGATATGCAAGCATGCATAGGTCTGTTCAAACTCTTATAGGTGTGAGTATGTGTTTTTGTTGCCTTCTCCCAAGAAGTATTGATCCCGAATGAGTTTTATAAAACACGGGCGCAACTCATAACCAGGTGTAAGGATAGGCTCTACATATTTTGGTGGCTCTAGGCACGCGCTCATAGGTGCAGCGTATAGGTAGATAGGAGTGGAATCCATGATAAAAAGGAAAAGAATAAAAGAAAGAAGATAAAAGATAAGAGATTAAGTTAGGCTCGTAGTTAATTCAACAACCATTTCCCTGGCAACGGCACCAGAAAGTTTGTTGGTATATTTAACGCACACAGATAAATTTGCAAGTGCATGGATACCGCTATAGTTTTCACACGGAAATATTCCAAGTATCGTATTCATAAGAAAACGTGTGAGACTTACTATGATCTAACTTAACTAAGGGTAGCAACAAGATTAAGATAAATAGGAGCGTTGAGAGGAAAACTAAGGTTCTCTAGTTTTGACTTGGGTAAGCTATGTCTTCTACTATTCAACTAGAGATATTACTTAAGGAAAGACACCAGCAGAGGATGTTTTTTATAGTAACCGCGTCCTACTTACCCTACAAATGGGAGGTGGACTACAGAGGATTCAATGAGGCTATAAGAGTCACCCTCGTGAGCTACCACCGATCCAGAATGCAGGATGCATCCACAAGTAACCAGAGTCTAAGCACCATGCTTACACTATAATTACTACTTTACTCTTGCCGAATAAAGAATAAAGCACTCAAACAAGTTATGAACCTGATGGATAATATAAACAAGAAGCTTACTTGAATCAGAAGTTGATTACTAGTGAAATCTCAGAGACAAGCTTAGATAGAACTTGGATCCTCTAAGGTACAAGCCGTAGAGAGGGCACCGACAGGCCGGCATCTCATTCTTGACGGTTTTCTAGATAAACCCTGCTGAAAACTCAGATTCACCAAAACTTATGAAATTTATTAGTTTAAACCCCTATACCTATGTTTGGTGATGAAATTAAGTATAAATACAGGTTATGTTGATGGTTTATAATTGGTGTTAGTGACCGTCAACACCGGCGGAGACAGCGAGAGAGGTGCGCACGCATGGAGGCAGTGTTGGAGGCGATGAGGAGCGTCGGTGGCGCGGTGGCTCTCGGTGAAGAACGAGAGATGATGGAGGGGAGAAGAGGAGGCAGTATATAGGGGGACGTTTTCTCCCGGGTGAAGTCACGGCCTGGGACTAAAGGTCATTTAGTCTCGGGTGATGGTTAGAACCGGGACTAAAGGTCTAACCTTTTGTCCTGGGTGCAGCCACGGCTCGGGAGTAAAGGGAATTTTGGCGGGCCACGAAAACACAACCCATCTTTAGTTCTAGGTGGTTGATCCACCCGGGAGTAAAGATGGGTTGCAGTTTGGCTTCCCGCCAGTTACCAAAAGTTTTTTCTTTTTTATATATTTATTTTATATAAATATGTAGAGTTGTTAATTGCCTAGTAAATAAAATATTAGCCAAAAAATTACAAAAAAAATTCTAGACCTGGTTTTACATTATTGTACACAAGAAAAATGTGTAACCTAACCTCTTTTATTTTACCGTATAAATATTTAACATAGTGTAAATAATAAACACAATTTCTTCCATGCAAAAATATACTACTTAATTAAAATCATTAAAACTACTGCTTTTCGACAGGAAATTAGTTTTCACATCTTATTAACGTTGATCATTTGGTTTTTCATCACACATTCTTCGTAGAAAATCCACCGTTAGGCAGAAAATTCATTTAAATGGTAGAAAATATGAAAACACGAAAAAAAATCTAAAGTCACAATTATTACATAATATGTCTAATATATCACCATATCAAACGGGAACAACAATGAACTTCTTGACGTATGTCCCTTGGTTATGATCGCGCTGTAACCATAGAGTGTTCTCATTATTTATCAGCATGCTTGGGTCACTGTTTACTATGAAGGGCGGAATTCCGTCATTCTTTTCATAATCTTCTGATATGTCAAACCTGTCCTCGATTCTCACGATGTTTCTTTTCTCTTAAAGAACTATGTGGCGTTTTGACTCATTGTCTAAGTAATTGTCGTTGTTTTCCCCTTTCTTCAGTTTGGTAGACATGTCCTTCACATAGAACACCTGATTCACTTCCTTGGCTAAGACGAATGGTTTGGCTCTGTACCTAAGATTGTTGAGGTCCACTGTTGTGATTCCTTACTGATGGTCCGCTATTACCCCACCTCCGGTCACCTTCACCCATTGGCACTGAAACAAAGGGACCTTAAAATAAGGTCCATAGTCTAGTTCTCATATCTTCTCTATGTGGCCATAATATGTTTCCTTATTCCTATTTGGGTTTGTGGCATCTATACGGACACTACTATTTTAGTTGGTGCTCTTTTTATTTTGGGCTATCATGCAAAATGTATTGCCATTTATCTCGTACCCTTTGAATGTCAGGATATGCCAAGATGGTTCCCTAAACAACAAGTACAGTTGCTCATCCTGACTCTCCTCACCCTAACATCGTTTTCGCAACCAACCGCCAAAAGTTTCCATGTGCCGACGCGTAATCTAGGCTTCAGTCCTCCCTGGGAATTCGGATCGTACAATATCCTTGTGTACCTCGATATACGGATCCACCAAGGAGGAGTTTTGCATAACTGTGTAGTGTGCTTTACGGAAATAATCGTCTTTCTTGCCAATATATGCTTTCTTCCATAGTGTTCCCTTTCCACTTAGTCTCCCCACAAGCCGTTATTCAGGAACACCAATCGGGTCGAGGTCAGGAATAAAATCAACATATAACTCAATGACCTCCTCGGTCTACGTTGTACATCCATTACCAGTCCATCTGCATTACATGACGTACACCACATCAAAAACTTGTAATAACCCATATTATACAACATGCATGATCAATAGTTAATTAAAAGATCCAAAATATCCATCAATCAACATGATTAATTAATATCCTATACCATACAGCTGATTCACATACTCTCGAACATTAATTTATTAAAGCCTTAATATAATGTAGACAATCCCAAATAGCACTAAACAAACTAAACCTACAATGCACTTCAGCAGAATAAGGATTTTGCAACCAATTCCAACTAAAACAGACAAATCATTCTTTTATTGGTTCATTGCCTCATCATACAAAGATGCACTCTCATTAGTTGCCTCAGTCGCCTTTGCAAGAGTTTTTTGGACGTGCTCAACATACTCTTCCTCTCAGTACCAACCATCACATGATTCGGTGCCATCCCACTGAAATTACAACATCAAATCAAAAACTTTAATCAAAATCATCACGAAAAATGGCTACAAACCATAACAAAAGATGACAAAAAAATAACTCACTTCGTGATCCGAACACGTGTAGAAGATGCACCCATGGTTGGGACCCTTCTTCTTCACCCTGTACTCCCTCACAGTCTTCTGCCCACAATTGCCACACGCCTTTGCAAGACAGATCATTCTTCTACTGGTTCATTGCCTCATCATACAAAGGTGCACTCTCATCAGTGGCCTTAGTCGCCTTTGCAAGAGTTTTGTGGACGTGCTCAACATACTCTTCCTCTCAGTACCAACCGTCACATGATCCGATGACATCCCACTAAAATTACAACAACAAATCAAGAACTTTAATCAAAATTATCACAAAAAATGGCTACAAACCATAACAAAAGATGACAAAAAAATAACTCACTTCGCGATCCGGACACGTGTAGAAGATGCGCCCTTGGTTGGGACCCTTCTTCTTCACCCTGTACTCCTTCACAGTCTTCTGCCCACACTTGCCACACACAATAAGAGGGAGGTCCATCCTCAGTCGCTTAGGGACCCCATGCGAGGCCGAGGATCTGGAAGCAGTCGCCATCTACGACTCTCTATACTTATTTTCATCAACTAATATAAAATTTTCATTTTGTGAACCATGAAATTAAATGAGCTATATACTAAAAAAATCTTATATTTCTCTATTTCTAAACCATGAAATGAGGCAAGGTGCATACTAGTTTTGATGAGCTACTATAGGATTCCTTCATCTACATATGCAAACTATCAAGTGATTTTGAGCTCAAATGGCATATAAATAAAAAATATCCACCATTATTCCCAATCTAGAAAACAAAAAATTCCTCTATTTCTAGACTATGAAATGAGGCAATGAAAGGTGCATGCTAATTTTGATGAACTACTATAAGCTTCCTTCATCTTCATATTCAAACTATCAAGTGATTTTAAGCTTAAATGGTATATAAATAAAAAAATCCACCATCATTCCCAATTAAAAAACGATAAATTTCTCTATTTGTAGACCACGAAATGAGTCATGCTAGTGATGAAACATGAAAGGATGAAGATGGTAATCTTTAGAACCGAAGAATGGATGGGTGAATGAAGTCTTCACTAATCCCACAAGCATGAACTCCTTCCACGAGTAAGAATAGAGAGTAGGCAGAGAGCTTGAAATGGCTCTGGCTGGGGAAGAAGAAGGAGAAAGTATATAGCCCGTTACATGTAGTCCCGATTTGTAGTATAAACCCAGACTACAGGTAGAATTCTAGTCCCAGTTAGAGCCACCAACTGGGATTAAAGATTTAGTCACGGCTGGTAGCTCCAATCGGGACTGGAGGGTGACCTTTAGTCCCGGTTTGAGTCACCAACCGGGACTAAAGGTCCCCTCCTGCTCTCTTCCTACAAAAGCTACGCCTCTGGCCATTGGGCAGAGAACTTTAGTCCCAGTTGCTAGCTCCAACTGGAACTAATCATTTCTTTAGTCCCGGACCCAAAAATAGCCGGGACTAAAGCCTTAAACTGAAAGTCTGTTCTGTACTGGTGGTCTATGCAACCAATATTACTAAACGTATACAAATTGTGATTACGATTGTCACAATTGCATAAAGAACTGATAATATCTTTATCACAAATCTGGATACTAGTAGCGCTTATTAGCTATGCACGGGAGATATTTGTTATGTAAAATGAGGATATTTTTGGCCTTTTGACATATTGGAGATATTTCCCCCATTTGATCTTTTGATCCGAATCCTTGGCAGATGGTTGGGGTTTATATATGATTAATATAAAAATTAGAAACTTGTAGATTTTGTTGAGTTCTACAATTTTCATATGAACTTTTAGAACATGTGTATCACTACTTATTTGTATAGACGGTTGGTACCTCATTATAAACTGATTTCCGCAGGAGAAAAATGGGAAAACATATGTAAAACTTCATTGCAAAAAGTCAATGTAATGCAAGTATTGTTGTCAATGTAATGGAAGTATTGTTGCACCTAGAAGTTAGAAGTCACACAATTCTTTTGTGGGAAATATATGCACGTTCGGTTTCTAAGATTCAAATCCACGGCCTCTCCATCGCCCTACATTATCATCCCACTATAGAGTGGTTGTTGATGGCAAATGTGAACCAAAAACCATAGGCAGCTTGTTCACACAAAAAAGAAAAGAAACCGTAGGCTTGCTTTGGAGACTACTGTAGGAACGAACCTTGTTGGGAGTTAGTGCGCATTCAGTGGTGCTGTGATGCGTATGACGTGCCGTGCTATCGGTGAGAATCTAAGACCTTGCATTGATAGAACATATATCTACTATAGGTGTGAGCTCATTGCTAATGCTTCCTTAGTCCTCAATTTTATCACGCGTTTGCATTTCATGGCATTGCATAGAACATGTACAAGCATACATTTTTTTTTTAGAAAAAAGAGGTTTCCCCCGCTTTATTACTGATCATAAAGCCAACATTACACGTTTTAGTCCAAAGCGTAACGTACGGCACCACCGCCAGAAAAACACAAGGCCTAAAGGCCGGCTTGTTCAGTCACGTACAGCCAAGGAAAACACAGATACATATATCTGATGAGTCACAACGTTGGACACCAACACCGAAGACTGAGAAACCAATGTTGAAGCACTTGATTGACTCCAGTTGATTTCCGGCGGTTGAGTTGCTCTCAGCTCCAGCTGTTAAATGATCCACTCCATCTTCTCTTCCAGTACGTGCTCCACCGACCAAAGGCTTCCATCTCTTTAATCTCTTGGCAATCCAAGCAAAAGTACATTCATTCCTGACCATATAGCTCCCTGAAAACAAAACTTGTTACGTAATTTCCATAGCCACCATAGCCCAACGGCGATAGTTACATTCGTTAAAAGGTGTTTTTCATTAGCAATCCATAACGAAGCAACAGATTCATAAGACCAACTCCTAGCTAAACCCAGGATGTCACTCAAAGTTTTGCCCAGTAATCTGGCCACACAGCAATCAAAGAATAAATGGTTAATAGACTCTGCTTCAGAACTGAAAAGACAAGATTTATTAGACAGATATCTCCTTTTAGCTAAATTATCCCTAGTCAACGGTTTATTCTTAGATAACAACCACAGAAAAATCTGCACCCTGGGGGGATTTTCAATTTCCACACAGCATGAACAAAAACTGGTCTAACACCATGATGATTAATTATAGCAAATAGAGATTGAACAAAGAATTTACCGGTAGAACTAAAACTCATCCACAAGCTAAATATCTTCCACAATTCCTACTAGCTCATACCAAAGATCCATAAGTCTTGTAGAAACACTTCCCCTAAAGGAGAGTCTTAACACCTCTGATGAGAGTCAAACATAGGGGTACGTTAAGTCTCCGGAAAGCGTTCTCAACCGGCCTCTCAAGGTCACTTGGGGGCTATACCCATTGGGTACACTCGCGCGCACCCTCTGGTCCGGAGTTAGGCAGAGCCTGAGCACGCCCAGCGAGCGCCGGGCTCCCGTACGACGGCAGCCCAAGCCTGACTCCAACTAGGCACCCACCCGAGCCAACGCTCGGGCAAGGGACCGACATCCCGAGCAATGGCCAACCAGCCGAGCATCCGAGGCCCCGGCAAGTACAAAGGTCCTACGGCGCAAGTCCGTTCAACGGGCGTGAGGCGCTATCGGCCACTTCCTCGACAGGGTCATAACAGGACAAACGACTCCACCAGCTCTAGGGGCACGAGCTCTAGGGCCCACTCATCAGCTCCCCAGCCAGGGCTCCTTCGTGGCCAAGGAGGCCAGACCGCAATAGACAACTGAAAGCTCTATTTTGGTTTTGTTGAATTGATGAAATCCTAGGTACTAACCTTTGGCTCTAACTGATTATGAGATAGGTTAGTACACACCAAGTGATGGAGCAAATGAATGAAGATCGTAATAATGGTGGAGGCCATGGTGATGATCAAGCTCCGTACTTGGAAAAGAAGAAAGAGAAAAACAAAATGGATTCAAGGCAAAGGTATATTTGATAGGGCCATTTTGTTTTGGTGATCAAAACACTTTGTAAGTGTGATCACATTTAGGATAGATAGCCGTACTATTAAGAGGGGTGAAACTTGTCGTGAAATGCGGTTATCAAAGTGCCACTAGATGTTCTAACTCATTGCATATTCATTTAGATTCTAGTGAGTGCTAACACCCTTGAAAACGCTTGTGAAAATACTAACACAAGTGCACAATGGTGATACACTTGGTGGTTAGTACTTGAGAGCAAGGGTGAAGAAGTTTGAGAAGAGGAGGAGTCAGTTTGGAGGACCGGACCCTAGGTCTCGGGCTTACTGGACCCAAGCGAGGTCTAGTCCGGTCTCCTCCGCGTAGGAGCTGGGGAGCTTCGGACCTAGGCGTTGGACGCGACCGAACCCAGGCGCGAGGGTTCGGTTATGTGATGATGCTGACGCGTTGGCAAGCACTATGCGGAGGTGGCGATGTGGTAGCTCGGGAAGAACCGGACTCTGGGTCTGGGTTTGGTCATGAGTACTGGACGGAGTCCGATCATCTTTTTCCCTCCCTGGACGTCTCTAGAATCGATTGGAGCCTGGGGGCGCTGGGTTCGGTTGATTGTCACAGCAGAGTCCGGTCTTGGTGACAGTGGCATGCGAGCGAGTGAAGCTGGGGAGGACCGGACTCACCCGTGGATCCGATCATGCACGTTGGACTGAGTCTGATCATTTCTGGGCGCTCGGGAACTTTTATGGATCCCGTTGGACTCGCGTGCACAGTGGGCATCAGACTCTGGGGTCTGGGTCCGGCCCAGAGGAGGCTTGACTACGGTGCTGACTTAGCCATAGAAGATTAATGGCGCTAGTTTAAAATTGGGACCACATGGTGCTTATAGGGTGACCGGACCCTGGCGGTGCAGAGTCTGGTCTGGACTTAAGTGGGCCTGGTCACCCTGAAAAACCCCCAATCAGAGTGCCAACGGCTCTATTCTTTTGTTGTGCCCATTTAAGCTCGTTGGCCAGCCATGACTCACTCACTTGGTCATTTCTATTGAGAATACACCCTGGTGTGTCTAGCCATTCCTCTCTACCTCATCTTGATTGATTCGTCATTTGGTGAGATTGGAGAGCACCCAAGTGCATTGCTTTGAGTGATTGCATCTAGAGGCAGTTAGCGATTGTGTTTCGCTACGGGATTCGCTTGTTTCTCTTGGTGGTTGCCGCCACCAAGATGGCTTGGTGCAGCGAGGATCATCGAGCGAAGGAAGGTGCTCGTCTCCGGTTCCGATCATGGTGATTGTGAGGGGTTCTCGACCTTTCCCCGGAGGAGAGCGAAAAAGGTACTCTACTAAATCGTTCGTAGCTTGTGGATCCCCATCTTGTGTTGGTTATGCGGCACCCGATTGTGGGTTAGGCATGTGATTCCTATTAGCGCGTGAACCTCTAAGTGGGTGAATTGCTATAATAAGGAAGTAGCTTGTCGGCAAGCAAGTGAACATCAGTGAAAAAAATCATTGTGTCATCTTGTCTCCGAGGATTTCATAAGTATTCATTGTAATTGATTGATTACCTCTTGCCACAGTGGTATAACTCTCACTATCTCTCTTGTAGTTACATTCTAGTCTAGCTAAGCTCTTTAGTGTAACTAGTTTTGAAAGCTAGCTTGTGTCTTGTTAGTTTGGTTAGTGAGGCTCTTTAGTTAGTCTTTGAGAGCTCACTAACTTAGAGAGTAGTGACTTAGCCCTTGTGTGAAATAGAGATCATAGCAACTAGAATTATAGATAGGTGGCTTGCATTTTTAGTAGGCTAGCGCAACTTCGCTTTGCCACTTAATTGTCTAACCACTTGGCTTAAGTGTTATTGTAGAAATTTTTATAGGCTATTCACACCTCCTCTAGCCATTCGGACCTTTCAATAACCCCTGACGGTCAAGTGTCAGGGGCTATAGGGACGTTAGGTGCGCGACGCCTGCAGGTCCTCCAATTCCACAAGAAGGCTAAGGTCCATCCACTACGCATCAGTGACCTCCAACACCCGACACACGAAGACCATAGACCGAAACCCCTAAACCGACTTGTACCCAAACTTCCCTCAGTATATAAGGGGAGGGTCGGCTCTTAGAGAGGGGAGATGACGGACAGATCAACAATTAGACATTCAGATGTCGATTGGACAAGAGAACCGTCGACCAAAAGAGAAACCGAGAGAAACAACAAAGTGTTCCTCCCCATCAACCCAGCAAGAGAGAGGGCCGATTCCCTTACAAGCTGAAGGATAGCACCGAGCGATCCCCAAACTCTCATTCTCCTGCGTTGTAAACCCCCAATTTAAGTGCTCCTGAACACGAAGAACATCTTACAGCTGGATGTAGGGCCTCAATAGCCTGAACCAGGATAAACCATCATGTCTCTCCGGTGTTTTTTAGTGCCCGAGCCACCGGATACCCACATTTTCGACATCTGATAAACAACCACGATGCTTGCCACGGTTACGAACCCACGACAGCTGGTGCGCCAGCAGGTAGGGGAGCGCGTCGAGTGTGATTTTGGCTCTACAGTGGCCGGAGCCACCCGCCTCGTCTCCAGAGCAGGTGATGCTGCCCCAGAAGGCGGCGTCTGCTTCTCCGGTGAGGTCGTCATCACTGTCGACACCTCTGTCCCCAGCCAAGTTATCCAGCTTGGCTGTGGCCAAACCCCACCGTATCGAAATGATGTCAGATGTTCTACATGCTAGCGAACGTCCACTACCAAATCACGCACCGGTGAGGTGCTACCGCTGCCCATCATTTTTGGTACTACCTACCGGACTTCCCCTGTAGGATCCAAAACGCGGCGACGTCATTCCAGCTTGAGTTGGAGCACCTCGACAGCCGGGAGGCGCCGCATGGCGTCATCATCTCAGGCGTGGCGGGGACCAATGTCCCCTTTTTGCGTAACTTCCTCGAGGTCCTCTCGGGGTATGGTCCGGAGTACGACTCCGAAGATGCGGGCTACTTCTCTCCCTCCTGCGAGTGCTTCTTCATCTGCGATGGGGCCGCCACTGCTAACACCCCTGAGCTCACGCCTCTCGATCTGAGCTAGAGTGAAATAAAATCAAAGTAGAATGATTGGTCAAGTAAATAAGTTCAAATTATAATGAAATGATAATAGATCATATTTAATAAAATGATAACCAAAGTGAAATAAAATCAAAGTACATTTCTAATAATCTCTAATACCGAAGTGAACCAAATTATAATGGATAATATTTAATAAAATCATAGGTCAAGTAAATAAGTTCAAATTAGAATGGTAGGCAACAAGTAGCCATTTTACTTAATCGATGTTTTTGTAACTACAAAACTATTACACAAGCAGAGATTAAAATATGTCGCTATATAACATAGACAAGGGTAGCTCTAAAAAACAATATAGTTATGAAAAAATATTTAATAATTAAATATATCAATTAATCAATCATTATTTATATAATATTTATCATGAAATTATGAACTATATAAAATAGTTTACATTAGTAAAATAAAATAAAATAAAGTATTAAAATAACTTACAATCACAAATAAATTAGATTGAAACTAAATTAGAAAAATACTAAAATTGGTTTAGTACTTATGTATCATTAATTGTATTAAATTAATATTAAAAGTAGATTATAGATACTATTAAATAGTTTGCATGCATCATTAGTATTATTAAAATTAAATAATTAGTTATGGAGAGAAAACTTTTAAATAGATTTATTATACATTGTTCTTCGTGGGTACGGATTAATATCGGATATTCCATACTTTTGTTAAATACGGATCTAGAATCCGACAAAGGAAAAAGACTACGCACATCCATTTAAAACCCACGTTAGAAACAGATACAACTACGGATAACATATTACAAGTTTTAGCGGATACATATACCGGATAATCTGAATGTCCATTTTCATTTTTCACTAGATGTATATCGTTTGCAGCATCAGTGAACACACACACCGTACATACATGTACTCACTCCAAATTATAAGATGTTTTGCCTTTTTTTAGATATATAACTTTTGTTATAGATCTAGATAACGCTATGTTTAGATATAGAGTCAGAATATCTAGAAAAGCTAAAGTGTCTTATAATTTAAAACGAAGGTAGTACATATTAAGGCCAAATCAGCCTTTGAGTGCTCAATTTGCCTGTACCTTTTATTATGTCACTCCACTGGCAGCAGCTAGCACTGCAGTAGGATTGCTGGATTGGTGACCTGAGCTTGGTTTGGATGAATCCTCCGAAAAGATGGATGAAGAGCCGAGAAAAGGGGCAACGCTGCAGAGGCATCCGAGGAAGGGTGCAGTACATTCTACATACAACGGGACTAGTAAACACTACTGTAAACTGTACCAGTATACGAGAAGAAGTAGAAAACACAGTATACATAGCCTGTGGTTTGGTGGTAAGTTGTCGGTCATTCAAGCTGTTTCTGGCTCGCCGCATCCAACGCCGCGGCGACGGACAGAGACGACCTTCACAACTGCAGCACGAATATTGATTGGCAGGAAGAATTTCGATTCATCAGGTCTGCTGTACGACGAGTGTTTTCAGCACGGACTCACCTGTTCCTTGTGCTGAATTTCAAGCAGTCGTCAGCATCTTGATCTTGTTACCACAGCAGCATCTGTTTCACCACCACATTACCATACCACAGCATCTATTCCATACTGTACATGTCTGTACAGTACTCTGTAGCCGTTGGCCACCTCCACCTGAGAGGCTGGGGCATGCCTGAGCCTGACATGGTTTTCAGGCGCCCGGCCGGCAGAGACTCCGGCCTCTCATCATCGTCATGCATGTGCCACCACCGTACCTAACGTCGTCTCTGATGGCGCTGCGAAAGAAAGGGCCATGCCACGCATGTAAACGCAGGGGACGGCCCGGCGCGCGGGGCGCCCTGGACCCCTGCAGGTCTGGACCATGCATGCATGCGTGATGCGAGCACGACGTGCCATCATTCCCCTCGGAGCCCGTGCCGCGCCGATCACGACGGCTGCTGGTTGGTTCTGGACGCCTCGGACGTCACCGTAGGCTTGCGCTTGCGTCGTCGTCGCCGCCGGCCGGTGCGGTCCTCGTGTATGGCGTGTCCAATCCGTAGCTCTAGCTCATCATGGGCTACAGGGCTAGCGTTCTTGTGCGTGGTCGCAACCGTATGGGAGTAGATTCATAGCTCTTTGGGCTGGACCAGATACTAGTAGATGGCAGCGCTTAGATCCTTGACTACAGCTCATCTGTACATTGGTTGGTCCCCGGTCAATAATGGGACCTCATCTCCGGTCTTGTTCTTAGGAAAGCAGTGCTTTGGCGTGTGATTATTGTCAGTGCACTAGGTAGACAAATGCTGTTCACAAGTAATTGTATGATGGGGGAATATAATCAGGGTTCTGGGCCCATGGGAGGGAGTTTGCTTTTTGCACGATGGAGGAATTCCAACTTCAAGTGTAGCATCATCTCACAAATACCTTTGACTCTCAGAGTACCAAACGGATCGGATGTTAGTTCTATGACAAAATCCAAGTGTAACCTCATCTCACAAGATCCTAATCATTGATTTGATGCACTAAAAAAATCCTAGGACAAAATCCTATTACTACTGGAATACGTACACTGGAGATAAAAACTGAAGGGACTGTACTTGCAACTCTGAATAAATAACAGACACCAAGATACCAGGGGTCCAGGGGCGCATGCGAACATGCATCCATGTGCCACCACTGTGCGCTTATGAACTCGGAGTACGGCGCCTCGTACTGCAACCTAGTTACTCCGCTGTTGGATGGACAACATCTATGCGCTCCCGGCGCGTTCGATCGAGAATCGCCACGTTCGGTTGGGCTCGTTTGGCTTGTAGGTCTCGTTTGGTTTACCTATATCCAGCTTGTTCGGCTTCTTTTTTTAATTGGAATAGTGTTTTTCTCTTACAACATTTGAGTCAGAACAGTGTTTTCAGACAATTTTAGCCAAGATTCAGCAAGTCAAACGGGGCCATAAGGCGTATGTGGCAGAACCGCCTAATCTAATGCCTTTCAGGAGTGCTTGTCTTCCATTAGACACTAAGCACTCGAGAGAGAACACTAAATTACTCGGTTCCGTCGGGCACACCCTAGGGGAGAATCCGAAAATCCACATTTTTGCTATCAGGATCACAAATGAGAGAATAAAGCTTACATCATTCTTAACCCTTTCTTATATCACTTTTAATACAACATCAGAGTATAATAGTTATTATTATAATAGCGGAATATAACTATATTATTAGAGTTATAAATAATTTAATTAGACAGCGGAATATAAACATGTGAACAGAGTTACAACGGAAACAAATTGATATTCATGGCATGATAAAGCATTAATAACTAAACTATGACAACAAATTATAAAACTTTCATTTATAAAAGCATTTGGTGAAAGTTATAAGTATCAAATACGATCGCAGCGTAAAGGAATCCTCGTTGAGCCCACCAGGAGGTATCTACATACAAGGGTCAGCTTTAGCATCCACCTGTCACCTGCAACAGGGGAAAATAAAACCCTGAGTACTCAATTGTACTCAGCAAGACTTACCCGACAGGAGGAAATAAAAGACTCCAAGGATATGCAAGCCTATCTGGCTTGTGGATTTATTGCATTTGCAGGAAGCATTACTAAGCGTGTGTCCTTATATTTGATTTTTATTAATAGCCGCATTGGTTCATTAACTAACCATTCTTTGTAAGCACCTCTGCTACTTTCAAGCAGGTGGTAAGCAATCAGATTTTCTTTTTCCATCTTTCATCTTTCAGTTCTTACTACGATACTAATCACGAGACAAGCCGTACCGGATCGTCCGATGATTCGCGAATCAATGCCCCTAGCTAGGTACCCCAAAAACATACGCCCCGCTTGTACCCCCGGCACAAGCAGGACCAACCCATCACTGTCCTGTCCCGGGTGTCCAGGTCCCAATCCAAACTGGGACTCTAAGCCCCTGCCCTTGAGTCCCGGACTCAGTGCGGTGCAATGACCTCCTCCACCAAAATAAAACCCTGACAGTCGGTCCGAAAAGAGCTGGATCCGCGACAAGAGAGCAATAAGTCTTCCAAGCGCCTATACCTAAGTATGTGCTCGGGATAATAAGTCTGTGACTTGCCTAGATGCCTTATGCAATGATCGGTCCTTAACCGACCAGACATGGAAATCAGTGTAACCAAGCCATGCCCCGTGTCCACGGCGACACAACCTCTTACACCCACCAATACCCAAATCATATCCCTGTTTGGTCACCATTTTTCCTTTCCACCATTTTTATATTTCCCAAGTGATGATAATCCAATAATATATTTCCTATATCTCGCGAGTGACAGGCAATCACTCGACTTCTACCAGAGTCCTGTAGCATAGCAATCTATACGATCCTGTCATACTAGTAAGACTCATAGGATAAAGATATATATATAGGTGGGTTTCATTCAACTCCTTAAAACTTAATGCACAAATATAATTTAAAACTGCAGAAAAAGTAGGGGTTATGCACCGGGGCTTACCTGGGTAAGATATATTAAAAAGTTAGTAGATGCATCTTCAGATCATCCACCATCAGCTAAAAAACAAGCCCATTGCATTATCTCCTGGAGAGAATACCATCACATCATCTTCGGATTCCCAATCATCCTTCAATTTCTCCGTCGATCCATCATCGTACCTATATGATATGCAATGTGATGTAATGCAAAGACATAATTAATCGACTGTAACCGTGACTCGTAAAATACGACGTACGCCTCTCGAGTTAACGTGATAGCTCTAACGCTGGTCTACGTATCCATGTTGTCGAATAAGGCGTTACTTCCCAATAATTATTTTAGTTATATAAACCCAAGTTGTTTCTTTATTTTATCCTATCGAATTAGTCTTTATTCGCAATGGGATATCGTTTTCTATCTAGCAACTAATTATTCCGGAGCTATAAAAATTACAGTGAGTAGCTAATGATATTAGTAATTTACTATAAAATTTTTAGAGTTAATACTATCACTGATTTATCACGGGAATTCCTACAAGTTCTCCTTTTAACCATATTAAGCATGTTAAAATAATTAGAGCAACCTAAAAAGCATACCAAACCTATGTGAACAAAATACATTATTTGGTAGACCATGATTTTAGAAACTCGATAAAACTGATTTGGCATTTTTATAACTTTTCTACTATTTATTTTGAATTTCCAAGCATGCAGTAGGTTATTAAAATTGCAAAACACCGAAAAAGAAAGCTAAAACTCATTGGGTCCGAAACGGCCCAGCTCGGCCTGGCCCAGCGAGAAAGTAGCCCAGGCGGCAGCACCAGCCGGCCCAGCGACCAGCGCAACCGGCGGCCCAGCAGTGCGGCCCGCGGCCGGCCAGCGGATGCGCGGCAGCGGCCTAAGTGCGGGGACACAGCGCCCGACGAGCAGGCCGGCCCGCAGGCACGACTGACCGGCGGCAGCGGCACATCGTGGAGCGGCTGGCCCAGGAGCTACGTGGCCACGACGGCGTTGTGGCAACCCGAGCCCGGCGCGCTCGCAGGAGGCGGGGCGTCGGCGGCGAGTCGGCATCCGGGGACTGCGGCACGGTGGCTCCGGCGCAGAGCGAGGCGAAGGGGCGCGCTCGCACAACGCCGAGTGGGCCACGCGGTGGTGCGGCACGACGTCGACGAAGCAGGCGCCTGGAAGGAGCAGCGCGCTCGCGCGCGGACGGGGTGAGGCGCTGCGGCTGCGGAGCTGGAACGACGGCGAGTCGTCAAGGAGCAGCAGGGCAACGCCGCGGGCACCCGGGCGCGGCAGCGGCTTGGCAGCGGAGCTGCGCAGGTCCCGGGCGTGGCACGGCAGGGGCGCAGGAGGGGATGCAGTGACGACGGTTATGGTCCGAAGCGGACCAGTGCTCGGGCGGTTGCTCACGCGAGGCGGAGCTTGAACGGCGGGACAGCGCGGGGCCAAGGGGCAAGCGGGAGGGATGGCGCTACTGGCACAAGCAGCGGGGACGCGACCGCGCTTGGCACGGGCGCGCTGCGCGTACAGCGGTGGGGAAACGGGCGGAGCAGTGCTGGGAGCGAGGTGGAGGCGCGCGCGCGGCTGGGCAACGCGGGCGCGGACAAGCAGAGGAAAGAGGAGCGGCCATGGGCAAGAGCAAACGCCAAAGTGCGGAGCGCCATGGTAGACGAGGAAAAGAAAGAGGAGCCTGCTGTTGCCTGAAGGCTCGATGGTGCTGCGGTATAGAAAGGAAGAGGCAAGGGGATAGCCGCAGGAGGATTGTACACGTCGTACACACACTGGCACTGCGGATTCGTCGGAAGCTGAACACAGAGACAGCAGCAGCAAGTTGACTTCGGCACAGAGACAGACAGCGACAGGCCAGGACGATCAGAGGCAAAGCAAGCGAACAACGTGAGGGTTCGGCCAACCCCATCAACGCAGGAACAGCGCGGCGCGACGCGAATAATTCGGGTGACCGATTCAGAGCAGGGAAAACAACACTGTCGTACCGACGAGGCAGGTAGGACGAGTGGCCAGCGGCACTCACATTTTTATTTCTATTTCGTTTTTAAGTTTTGAACTCGATTAACTTTCACCAATAATTATTTCACGCAAAAGTTCATACATAGCACTAACCCATAGAGACAAAAATATTTAAGCGCTATTTAATTACTTTGCTCACTATCGTTTGCTAAAAATGGCATTTTAAACATAAGCTCAATATTTAAATTTTTAAAATCCGAGAAACTTGTTTAGGAAATTTTTCTTAGGCCTAAATCGCGGTGCTAAGCAAGCTCGTAACACCAGGGGTGTTACAGCGTACTTTTTCAGCCAACGAACATTATTTTTCTCTCTCACCAAATCAGCTAACAGTACTTTCAATCATGGCTTATCAGCCAAACAAGCCCAAACGAACAGGGCGTATCTTCAACCTCGCTCATTGTTGGCCTGAGAAAATTACAAAAGGTGTAGACAGAAACTATCCAAACAAAATTACAGAGAATGATCGAATGAGAAAAAGGTTGCATCTATTATATTGTTTTCAATTTTCTCTATGGCTTCTTTGCATAAACTCATTCCACATGTGTTGGAAGCAATGGGTCCATGTGAAGTTCGGAACAGGCACGAAAAATAGGGGTGCTAGCAAATATCAATGTTCTATTCTATCAAGTATCAACGACGACAAAACAACAGAGAATGGGAAAGAAGAATTTCCTGAATGTTGAAGGCGCCTTAGTGAAGCCAATTTTGTTGCTGGATACACATGCATGGACTTGGGATAAATTTTGCAGATGAAAAAGGAAGTAAAAAAAAACAGCGATCAACTCTGGTAACATTGGTGACAGTACAGCTCTACTGAATATCCATAGAACACGGCTTTTTCCCGGGCCGGATGTTCCGCAAAGCAAGGCAACCAGGCAGGTGAGGGTTCTGACGACATGCAGGTTCGTATGACTTCCATCATAAATGAAAATGAGTAAAACAAGGAGTCAAAAACACGATCGAGTTTGGTAAGTACGACAGCTGAAAGCTGAATATTTCTTACTGCTGAATATGACACAAGAGAGGAGACAAAAAAACTAATGTCAACACCAACATGCAACTAGAGCAGAGGTTCATGTGAAAATGATATGACAAACCCTGTCAGAAATGTGGTTCGGATAGGCTGCAATGTAATGCTCTAAACATTGTCTGCAGCACTGTGGATATATCTGAATCCCTAGCCTCATGGCATTTGGCAAGGGCGTTAATGCAGGAAGTATTTAGTGCTGCGTTGCTGCAGGGTATCAACCTTGAACACCACAATTTATTACTACAAGGAAAAGATCTGATTTAAACGCATGGGATCACCTAATGGTAGGAGTACGTTTTGCTGCTAGTCAATAAGATGGGACTGAATTATGTGAGATCTCCGAGCACTAAGGCAAGCGTTAAATGGCACTTGTAAATAATCATTGTGGATCCTGCTTGGATCTTGGACCATCAATTTGAGCCCACATAGTTTGTGAGAACAAGTGCCTGTTTGGAAGGCTTGTCCCATCCGACTCTTTGCTATAGTACTCAGATAAGCCAGTGCAGGTGAAACTAGTTTTTATTGTTTACTGGCTTTGAGTTTATTTTGGAGGGAGAGAAATACAGTTCCTTGCTATAGTTTACAGGATTTTCAAGAAGCCGGAGCTGTCCTACGACCAAATTAGGCATAGGAGAATTAGAATGTATTATGTTCGAAACATGGTTGGAATGCCACCCCCACCCCCAAAAAAAGAGTTAATAGTTTGTTAGTAAAGTTTCAGTACTTCATATGAAGCCACCAAATAGAAGTCGAAATTTAGCACCTTCGGCATTGCTGATGCACCTGTTGCCTTGGTCCAGAACAGTAATATTAGAAGAAAATTGTATTTAAACTGTTTTATACGATGCAATCCTGGATATGGAAAACGTGTACTAAGAAATTGTATTTTAACTGAACAATAAAGTACAAAAAAAGGTAATGTCCAGATTTACGTGCATGTCCTAAACAACAAAAGGTTCACTATTGAAGAAGTGGCATTCTAGCTATCTTGGTATTATCTCCTTAAATGCAATTGTGACAGCTAATTTTTATTTGTAGTACTTCAAAAGGCACTGCAAGTTATGCAAATAATTCAGAGGCAAATAAAACTATATCACATATCTCAATGGAATAAACAAACATGCTTTAAAGTGTCTGGAGAGAAATGAAACTATATATATCGCACATGAATATAATGTGTTGCACTTGCGAACACAGTAATGTAACTCTTAATATTGGAATACTCCCTCCATTTTTAAACAGAGGCAGTATTATGGTAGTAACAAATACTCCGTATTGAGCATTTAAGTACAAGGAGCGTGGATAATAGCATGCGCAGTGAGTAACAAACCAAAGCGAACGTCCAGAGCAGAAAAGTTCCTCGTGAGTGTCTACATGAAGGACACAATAAAGGAACCACAATATTTAGGACGGATACAGGTCATTTTGACGTCGCCACGGTTGCAAGCGCCATATGTTATGGTTTGTAAGCTTTCTTCAGGTTTTGAAGTTGTGCTTCTACATCTGTCATCTCTGGCCTCTTGTCCACTTCAAGCTTTAGACATTCTGAGATAATCATGGAAAGCTTACGAAGTATTTCCATATCTTTCCCTGCTATAATTTCTGCATCAAATAAATGAATGGCCCCATTCTCTTGGGTATATGCGTCAAGAAAAGTTTTAATTAGACTATTGTTTTCACCCAAAGCTGCCTTTTTCCTGGTCAAGAGCTCTAACAGCACAATTCCGAAACTGTATACATCACTCTGCTTCATTAACAAGCCTGACTGGATATATATCGGGTCAACATAACACATGTCACCTATCACATATTTAGTGTGTGCTATGCCTATTGCTATAAGCCTTGAGATTCCAAAATCAGAGATTTTTGGATCAAAGTTTTCATCCAAAAGTATGTTGCCGGGTTTGATGTCTCCATGCAAAATAGTAGTAGAGGTTTTTGAATGCATATATGCCAAACCTTTTGCTGCTCCTGCCGCTATATTTAGATGAATGTCAAGAGGGAGGCTCACCTTGGGACTGCTGTGCAAAATGTCATCAAGGCTACCCTTTGGAACAAACTCATATACCAGCATTGGGACATCAACCTCCAGGCAACAACCAATGAGCTTGACAATATTCTTGTGGATAACTCGTGATTGGATGATGATCTCATTTGCAAATTGCTTCTCTTGCGACTTGTCTACATTAATTGATTTCTTAATTGCAACCATCTGATTATCAAGAAGGCCTTTGTAAACCTGCCCAAAGCCACCTTTTCCAATAATGTTTTGAGATTGTATGATTGGCTTAAGCTCCTCTTTTTTGAATATCTTGATGTTGTTAACCTTTTCTAGTGTAGGACCCCCATTTTTAATGAAAAACTCTCTTGTCTTCCATTTCTCCTCCAGCAAAAGCTTGAACAATACTAAAATAGACAATTCAGATGTAACACCGATTATACCTGCGTACATAATAACATAATTACCCTCATTATGCTTCAATCGATGAATTTGCCCTTCATTTAAGTAATAAAGTATGGATAAAACTATTTTCTGGAATTAATAAAATTGGGATTGTTGGCCTAATCAAACATACAGAAGGTGCGGGCGATTTTTAGGGGGGGGCGCCCCTTATAAATCAGATTTGTAGGGGGCGGCTCCATTTTTCAGAAATCACGAATTCGGGCCACAAAAATCACAAATCATGCATTTTTTCACGATCACCAGGGTTTGAACCATGACCTCAAGCTTGCATATTCCGTCCTCTAACCACTCCATCTAACACTCACTTATATCTATCTTAGATATTCTTTCTACACATATTATGCTGAGCCAAACTTAAAATAAGTGTTTGTGACTCTTAATGTATTCAAATGAAAAAGTTGTCAACGACAAATTTGCATAACTTTTCGAGATCTACAACTTTCGTTTTTGTTGTTTCTCCATCCGAGGCCGTTTGAAAATTTTAAATTTCAAATGTTGGAAATTTAGACGTAGTTATCCTCGACTAGATGATTTCAAATGAAAAGTTGTCAACTACAAAGTTGCATAACTTTTCAAGATCTACAACTTTCGTTTTTGGTTGTTTCTCCATTTGAGGTCATTTGAAAAAAGATGATTTTAAATTTAAAAGTTGTCAACTACAAAGTTCTATAACCTTTCGAGATCTACAAATTTCATTTTGTCATCTTTTCATGTAACTTTGTTTGAACAATTCACAATTTGAATTTCGAAAAATGACTACTTCAAATAACATTTTGAAACAGTAAATGATTTCAGCTGAAAAAGTCATGAAAATAAAAGATGTAGAACTCATCAAGATCTACAACTTTTATTTTGGTCATTTGTTCATCTAACAAAGTGATAGTATACATTGTTCACAAATTTACATATCTCTCTTATAGTTGGAGGCCTAGTACGCTCGTTTGGGAACCATTTATAGGGGCGAATAAATATAGAGCCGCCCAAAAAAGGAGGCATTGCTATAAATCCTTTTTTAGTACTGTTTAGTACTTCTTTTATGAAGAACCTTACAAAAGTGCAAGATGTCCTTATAGTTCGGTGTAGAAGAATCGAGCTGATCCAGATCATAAGGAAAATTAGGTCCAAAAACCTTACAACCAGATTAGGAAAACTGGTGAAAACCCCTATACAAAAAAAATGAGGTTAGAGCGACAATCACCAAACTAACAAATAGATGGAGACCAACATGAGTCATCATTTACATCATTGCCAATCTTGTGTCGCACATCTCAATCACATCAGTGGTCAGTATTTCTGTCGATGGGGAAAACACTGCCGCTAGTTAGAACATCACTTTGGATGCTATTGGGGGTGTGCTTCTTAGCACCAAAATAGAGCTTGATCTTGGAAGTGTGCATCTACTGGGGTCACATCCTTCTATATCATAAAGCATGCTAGTTTTGTGTATGTCTTGGTGGGTTAGCCTTTTTTAATGTTATTGTGTGATCCTCATGTACATCTTACCATGACTTATTAAGTCCTTTAATTGTGTAACTGGTGTGGTGTTCATTTGGTATCATGTTTGTTGGTACTTTTGTATAGCTTCTTGTACCTTGCCAACATATTTGCTAGCTTGTTTTTAGTCATTTTGATTGGTATCATGTTACATGCTTTAAGTCCTCTAATTTGGTATAATCTTTGTTCATTGTAGCATGTGTTGAGATTTGTATCACTTTTGAGCTTTCATTTTACTTATGTTGCATTGTTTCTCTTTTGAGATTTATCTTCCCTTCATTTGATGTTGGAGCTTTTCTCTTGGATTTGTGCCTTTCGTATTTTGAGTTTTATTCTGCTAGGTGCCTTTTGTTGAGAGGAAATTCACCTTCTTCGGAGCTAGAGTTGGTTCAATTTTGTGCTTTCTTGTTGCTCGTGGTCAGCCTTCGCTTTGTGGCCGGATTCAACTATTAGCTTCTCATTTCATCTTGGAGATTTGTTTGGTATCACTTTCTTTCTTCCTTCAAGTAGTATCATGTTTTGGTCCCTCAAATGGTATCCTTTCTATGATACTCAATTGGTTCATTTTGATTGATGCCAAGGATTGTTTCAACCCTCCTAAGTGTTTCTTGATCTTGAACCAAATCCCGTCTCTTTTAGCACTGCATTTGCATCATATATCATATGAGAATCTTGCATGTAGTTGAGCTTCCTTGTATACCCTTAGCATTTTCTTGTGCCAAGAGTGGACTTGTGCTTTGTGTAGTAGAAATGTAGCAAGATGTGCAAGCTCACAGTCTAACTTTGATGCTTTGTCATAATTTTTTTTGAGCAAACCTTGTTTTTAAAATGAACATGTTCTTTTAAATATATAACTTGAAAAATCATGTTCACCCTGGAGTAAATACTTAGCATGTGTAGGGCTTGTATTAAGGCTAGTGATAATTTTATGCTTGGCTTGCATGTTCTTTTGGTCAGGTGAAATACCTTTTGTCATTGTAAATGTTTAGCCCATGATAGAACCTTGGGAGAGCTAGTCTCTTGTAACACCCTTGATGTTACACCCTGAATCATTTACTAAGACATGTCATGAGCATCATATTTATGTGTTAGTGCATGTGATGGAGTGCATAGATGAAGCATTGCAATTAAAACGATCAATAAAACTGTTAAATAAAAAGTTACTCCATAACTCATATAGTTAACAAGTAGGGTTGTAAACCAATTTTTATTAAGCAAAAACATATAGAACATACACGTGACACTTAAATAAAGCTTGAAATATGAACTTTGTATATGACTGTGAAATACTTGCTGTTGAAAAATGATATTACTAGCTAATATTTCTACTAGCCTAGAAATTGCAAATTGAAATCAAGTTTAGCTCAAAAACTTAGAAAATTTTCCAAGTTTGTCAACAGCTAGACATTGCTATGTTTAGCAAATTATTTTGAGAAATTGAGTTAAGAGGTAGTGTCGTATTTTAGCTCGGATTGGTAGCCTAATAGACCCTCTTTAGCGTAGCGAAGGCGATTTAGTGTCAACCTCAACTGTTTAGTTGCTATCGAAGCTTTAAAATTCGTGCACGACACGTTCTCGGGTTGGCTTACCAACTGGACACGGTCACCAAGCTCGGGCGCTCGACGTAAACGCGCTGGTCGTGCGTGCGTGGGCTACTGTGCAGGGCCGGCCGTGGCTGCCTCTGGCCTGCCCAGCCACCGCTGGCCCCGCGCGCGTGTTGCCGCTACTGCTATCGCCTGCACCGCCCCGCACCACGACAGAGCCGCTGCTGGTGCCATCACCTCATTGTCATGTCCGCACCGCTGCCCTGCCTCGCGTTGCTGCTACAGAAGCCACTGCGATGTTGTGTTGTGCTGTCGCTCGCCTTGTCCCCGCGTGCACTTGGGCTATCTCGGCTGCCTCGCGGCGTCGCCTCGCCTTAATGGCGCTGCAGCTACGCACGCCACACCCCAACCTACCTCCACGTGCGCGCATGTGGTCTGGTCGTGTTGTCGCATAGCAGGTGCATAGACACTGCCTCAGGTCTGGCCGACCGCTTGCCACTTAGGCGAGGATGAGCCGAGCTAGACCTACTCCTCTCTCTCTGCCACCGCGACTGCCCGACCCCACTCACTTAATTCGGGATGGTTGAGTTACCATCGCCCGATTCATCACGTCCCTGACTTCTCCATTAAGCCACCTAACCCCCCGACCCCACCCAGTCTTGAAGCGAGCATGGCCAAGCTCCAATTTGGAGTTTTTCCTCGCCATCGTGCCATTAAGGCCGCGCTCGGCCATGGTCGAGGGCAGTCCTCCTACCATCCCTCCAAAGCCAATTCGCCTGCACCACTAGCTTCTCCTTGCCTCCCTTGCCACCTTGCGTATGCTAGTGGAACCACTACCGCATCCCCGTCGTCGCTGACGCGACCGTGCCGCCGCAGTGCGCCACCGCACGGCTCGGCCGCACGTGGCTAGCCCTCCTCCGTCATCCTCTACCACAACCGTCACCTCAGCCTGATCCATGGTATCCTCCTGATGCTCACGCGCTAACCAATTAGGTCTATAGCTACCCTAGCTCTCTGAAATAGTGGCGTCGCCGTCGCGGATGGCCGCGCGCCGCTGCAGCCTTCCCTAGCAAGTCATGTCACCCCGCACCGCCGCTTAGCGTAGCCGCTCGGGTTGTAAATGGTGACCGACCCGTTAGGTGGTCTACCGAAGGTCCCAAGTGGCCGGCGTAGCCATGCTGTGTCATTGGCCGCCATGCGCTGAGTCACCGGGGGTGTGCGCAGGGGAATTTCAGGAAAGCCAGGGGGTTAAGTGAAAAGGATTGAGAGAGGGGAAAATAGTGTTAGTACTTAATTGTAATTAGGGAGAAGTTCGAGGTCTCTTTTGCAAAATAGCCAGTGTGCATGGGATTCCCCCCACCGTGGGCCGTACCGCGGGCCGCGCTGCAGGAGAATTCGCGTGGGCTGCACCGCGGGCCGCATCGCGGGCCGCGCGCACTGCGTCACGTGGGCCACGCGTGTTGGGCGTGCAGGAGAATTCGGTTTTCTTTTTTTATAAGGAATTTGTCGGGTTCACAAACCCGGGGTCCCTCGGGGACTGGCTTTTACGCCAGGGCTCGGCCCAAGAAAACAACATGTTGTTCACGGGCCGGACCGAAGGTCTAAAAATACGACGAGCAAGAAGGATAGTCCAGTCGCCGACCGAAAGGTCTGCCCGAAAGAACGAACGCCCGCTCATCAACCTCTTCGGCCCACCTCCGACCCGAGCGCTTGCCTCAGGCACCAGCCACCTCCGTGCAGTCTCTCCAATCGAAAGGCCTGGCCCAAAACGCTGCTTCCTACTCAGACCCCGCGACTCTGACCGGGGACCCGTAGGAAGCCTGTGTATCGCTCTTCTCCGACTGGCGTGGCTAGGGCCGACTAGAGCCATTCGACCGGGGATGCCCGCTCGGAAGGGACCAGGGGCAAACAGAGAACGTAGCGCACTAAGTCAAACCACGATACCGGGACCATACCCTGTACAGCTGCGAAAACAGTGCTCCATGACCGCCCTAACACAAGCAGTATTGTAGGCGCCGACATTTGTGTCTACAGTATTGTAGGCGTCGTTGGACTCCCATACGGCAAAAAGCCCCCCACATGCCTCTGGGCATCGGTAGTAGGCGCCAGGATTCACCATACCTGGTACACGTGGTAGGGCTCCTCACACACCAAACAGTATTTTGCAGGTACCAACATCCACCCTTCCTTGAGAAGCCAACACAACCTCCCATGTGCACCTGACATTCTACAGTGACGTCAACAGTATTGTGGGCGCCTACCATCATCGCTACCCTCATCGGCGTGGGCAACAAAGCTTAGAAACGTTCATACTCTCTCCCTCTCACCTGTAAAGCCATCCCCTTTATCTATAAAAGGGGGTGCGCTCCCTCCAACGGAGAAAGAGGATGATTCTTCTTCAAGCTTAGATTCACTAGATCGATAACTCGCAACACCTCAGGCACACGCTTGAACACCTAGCTCATAGCGGAGTTCCGGTCGCCCTCGGCCCTTCCGGTTGGACTCGACCGGGCCTCTCGTACACCCCTCATTTCTCCTTCTCGTTTGTAACCCCACTACAGACTTCGAGCACCTGGGCTCAGGAATAAAGTCACCGACCGACCCAGACTGGACGTAGGGCACGTTGCCTGAACCAGTATATATCCTGTGTCATTGAGTGCTAGGCCACCTTCGATCACAACGTACAACAAAACTATAAATATTCACTAGTTGGTCACTTTCTGTACTGACAGTTGGCGCCGTCCGTGGGAAAGATGCTGTACGTTCAACACTTTTTGGTCATTGGATGGCCCATTTTTCCACCACCCCCACCGTGGCGGGCTCGGGCGATACGATTCGCCTCGGCTCACTGGAGTATCCCACACTCTCACCTGCGGGGATGCGGGTTCCACTCGTTTTCGAGCCATCCCAGGCCTTCCTCTTTGGAAGCCTGGACTTCATCGCCGACCGGCTCGGTGTACTCCACCTCAACGGCGCGGCATCTGCGCTTCATTCTGAGCAAACTCTCTGCTCAAACCCCGCTATGAGTAATATATATGCCGTTCTTTACTTACTACATTCTGTCTTCCACCAAACACCCAGAGGGCTACTGTTGTCCCCATCACGGCCACCGTACGGCCGGTTCCCCTATGGCCTCGTGTCTCCCGTGGACGCGTACGCTCGGGGGCTCCAAAAGATTATGTCGCCGCTTGCTCTCACATCTGAGTTTGTGGGGATGGCGAGCTACGGCCCCACCTGTTTCCTCGACATCATGGATGACGACATCTGGAGTGATGGCTCCAGCATCAGTGACGTGGCACCCAGCCACCGTTCGTCCCGGGAGTATGCCATGATGGACGCTCCGGAACAGCCGCCAGGGGCAACGGAGTCCTCACAGACTCACGCCCCTCTAGGCCCTCATACGGAGACCTCCGAGCTCACACGTGAGCACAAGGAGGAACTACGACAAGAGTGGCCGCATCAGCCACTAATTGCGCCAGTGCGCTCGATGCACTACACTGCACCCCGTGCGCGCGGACCGGCGAATGGCGCTCAGGGTCGTGCCTGTTAGGTCCAGCGCAACACCCCGGATAGAGGGACCGATCCCCCACAGTTCGCTCGGGCCAGTCAGAACATTGCCGCCGCGGCAATGCTCCTGTGTGGCCTGTCCGAGCCGAACGACCCTCGCGAACGGGAGATCTACTGGAACCTCCGGGCACTGGTGGAGACCGCCGCCGTTCAACAAGCGGAAGGCTCCATGTTGCGAGGCCGACTTGCGACCTTGCTCCCCGTCCAAGGAACAGGGACGCTGCAGATGGGTCACTACCCCCTATCATCGCAACAACTGCTGAGCGCGACACATGAGGCCGCAGCGGCACCTCATCTTGACCTGACGACCGCTCCACACCAACTGCCTATCTACGCGTCGCTCGGACCGAGCCGAGGCACATGCAGCGGCGACCAGAGTCCCAGCACTGACGGCCCGGGACCACCGACCTTTGCCCAACTCCCCCAGCAAGCGCCGTCCTTACCGCGCTCCAACGGAGGCCATGGCAAAGGTAAGGCCAAGCGCTAGGATCAAGATGAGGGCCCCTCCACGCGGAGGGGAAAAAAGAACATAAAGGATCGCCGCCGACCGGCTAACGCCGTGTTGGTCGTCGCGGCCGATCACCTGGGCACGCAGCCCCAGCAGGACCGATTAGGGCACTTCTGCGAGCTCATGGAGAGCCCATGCACCAACCACAACTACCCCGTCAACCATCTCTACAAGGACTGCCAGCTCCTCAAGCGCCTGCTAAGGTAGACTAGCAGGCCAAGGAATGAAAAAGGCAAAGAAGCAGCAACAGATGAAGGGGGCACATCGGGCGAGGATCCAGACGACTAAAGCCTGAGTTGATCTGACCGGACGCCTAACGACTGAAAGACAACGACGACGACGTTCTCTCCAAACACTTAGAATAGCTATGTCGTTTTTCCTTTCCCTAAGTTTCAGTCTTTCCATTATTCACTAAACGTACGCTCCTGTAAGAGCACCCCGACCCGAACACTTTTTTGGCTCGGGGCGCTCGGGGGGCTCCACTAGGGGACAATACTACCTCTCTATTTTGTTCACTATCGTATGGAGAAAACTCCTTCCCACCCGAACAGAAGGGCGGTTCGTTCTTTTTTATTTGCCTTACGTAGCTTTGCTTTAAAACTTTCCGACTGATCGCACCCCACCTTTCCCTACGGTTACGAGCAGCCGAGCCTCGCGGGCCACGCCCCGGGCTCACAAGGTTGCAGCCTACGAGACAAACGGGCAGGTACGAGAAAGAAAGAAGTAAACAACAAAATTATGCTGAGGGAGAACTAAGGTACGAAAGGGAACAAGCTTCCCCGAACGGAGCAACTCCATCACAAAAACAAAAACCAATTGCAGTCATTAAAACACACCACGAACATCTTACACGGGGGCTCCCCCATGAACTTAAAACTTTTTACGTTTACTAACTACTTATATTCTGCAAGCTATTAAACCGACCCGGTGGCATCTGCTGGCGGTGCGACCGACGAAGGCGTAGGCGGCTCACCCCTCGGCGGCACGACGTTCGGCTCGACCGAGGCCAGGGTGACATTTCCCCCCGAACCAAGCTCCGGGCTATCCGCAGGCTCGGAAGCATTCTCTCCACGCATGCTTCGGGCCATGTCTTGACGGCGAACGTCCATCACCCACTCGGTGGAGACTTGCTCTGACACTGACCGCGCATGCGGCAGCAAGCAAACCCCGATTGATTGGATGTCCTCCATGCTCAGACCTTCAGCATACCCACTGCAGATAGCGTCGAAGTCTAGGTTTGGGTGGTGTGTCGCCACCGAGGTCAGCACCCTCGACGCTCCATAAAACAGCCCGCTCCTGACAAGGTCCTTGACCATGTCTGGGACCTCCGCCAGCTGAACCGTGGGCGCCTGGTACTTGGCGCTGACCCAAAGATTTCTGAGATGACAAGCTAGGCAACGTCGTGGATCTGGTCGAGATCCCCTTCGAGAGCATGTCGCTCTTCACGGGACTTGGCCAGCTCCTCGGTGTTCCGGCTGAAGCTTGCCTTGGACGTCTCCAGGTCTCGCTCCAGCGCCTGCACCTTTTCACCCAGCTCTGGAGGAAGGGCGACAAACTCAGAAATAGGCTGAGGGAAAAATCAACACCACGAGAAAACAAAAAGGTATGCACCGATGCGAGAGGCCTCAAGGGTGGACAAATCCTCTGCCTACCAAGCCACCTACTCGCGTAGCTGGGTACTCGCGTCCTCCATCCCCATCACCTGGCTCCGGAGCACGAGCACCTCCTGATCCGCCTCCGACCGGGCCCTCTGCTCCGCCTCCAGGGCCTTCTGTGCCCTCTCTAGGGCGGCCCGCTCCGGCTCAAGGGCCGCCAAGGCCTCTTGAAGCGCCACCTCAGTATTGGCCAGGGACGTCCGTAGCCCTGCCTCGATCTCCTCATGGCGGGCCTTCGCCGCCTCGAGCCCTTGCTCGGCAGCAGTCGCCCGCTCCGCCGCACGCTGCCCCTCCGCCTGCGCCGCGGCCGCCTCGGCCGTCTAGACTTGGGACTCACAGCAAGCAGACTCCGCCCAGCGCTCTAGCTGCGCCGTCCGGGCATGTTCCGTCTGGAGGAAGTATGACTTGCGGGACGACACCTTCCTTATTTCCTATGAAGAACAAGGATGCTAAAAAAACAACCAACAAAAAGATTCAAAGGGCAAGGATAAGTACCAGAAACTCACCTCCGCGGCGAGCTGCAGGTCGACCTCAACCAGCTGCTGGGCAAACTGAGCCTTCTTCCGGGTGCTCTCAAGCTTTGCGGACAGCTTGGTGAGCTCGGACACTGCGGCTTGCCCTTGCCCCCCAAAAATGTCCCAGAGCTGGTGCTCCCGGGAATCCCAAAGGACGAACCTCGCCTTCGACGGGTCCTCAGGAAAGGACCACTCTAGGTCACCCTCCGATGAACTGCCGGAGGGCCCAGCCTCCAACTGGACCACCACCGGCTCCCGTGGCGACACCATCAGCTCCTGTGGCGACACCGGCGGCCTCGTCGCAAGAACTGCCTCGTCGTTAGACGGGATCTCCACAACCTCGTTCGCATGGGACGCCACCGGGCGCCCTAACTCCATCATGGCCACACTTTCCGCCGGTGCCTTCTGCTTCGACGGCAAGGACAAGCCGAGCATCCCTCCACCCGGCGAGATAGGGAGTTCGCTCTCCCTCGTCTCCTCCACCGCGACCGCCGATGAGAGTCACCTCCGTCATCGGCACTGGGATCGTTGCCAACACCAACGCCGCTGCTGCCGCCTTATCAGCAGCCCCCCCAGGGGGGCAACACCCCTAGGAGGGAAGGCCTTGCTGCTGCCACCCCGCTGCCACCCTCGCTTGCCGCCACACGCTACAATGTGGGCCTCTGAACCACCTACATGGGGGTCAGGGCGATGCTCAACCCCGGCATCCCCTGGCCGCTGACAAAAATCGCGGGTAAGCCACACTCCAAAAAGACATGACCAACTATCTTTTTTCTCCGGCCTCCTGCCGGTGAACACCGGGAATGGCGCCGCTGCCGGATTCCTGATATAGAACCACTCCCCATGCCACCCCCGATTGGAGTCATAGGGGAGGTACCTGGGATACGAGTCTCCCACACCCGGCTTCCTCTGTAGGGCGAATCCTCCCACCGGCGCGATCTCAGCCGAGTCCCCCGCCATCAAGGCCTCAGGGAAAAGAGCCGCCGGAAGAAATCCACGTGCGGCTCCATCCCAACGAAAGCCTCGCGGACAGTGACATAACCGGCGAGGTGCAGCACCCCTGTCGGATTGAGATGCTACAGCTACAGCTCCAGACCCCACTCGTTGAGAAGTCCACGTAGGAACCAGTGCGCGGGGTATCCCAAACCGTGCTCATGGAAGGTAAGGAATGAAACCACCTCGTCGGGATGAGGTTGCGGGAACTCCTCCCTTCCGGGGACCCTCCAGTATGCCACCTCCTGCGGCGGCAAAAACACCTTCTGGACGAAGGCCTCCAGCACTGACTTCCTCATGGTGGACGACTTCTAGTCCGACATCCTCACTCCAGATTGCAAAAAGGATCAGTAAGTTCTTCTCCTCTCCCTCACTCTCTCTCTCTTTTCTTTCCTAGAGACCGTCGTGGCTCTTAGGAACGCTCACGACAAGAAAAGAAGAAGGGCGACAGCGGATGAGGAACAGGCAAAGGAACGGAGCGAAAAAAACCCTTTCCCTTCTCCTACTTAAGGAAAAGAGAGCAGCGGTTGGAAGGGCCGCACCGATCGGAGAAGGCAAAACGGCGAAGCGAGAAAATCTCTCTCTTTCCCATTTAATGCAGATAAGACGCCCCCCTGACCGATCAGACGTGCCCTGACCGACGGAACGGCTCCTGATAAGACAAGATGTGGCCTGGCCATGGCCCACCACTACCACATGATCAACCACTACCACACGACGGGCACAGGAACCGAAGCTTCACCACACGTGGGTGGCTCCCCGCTTCCCCAGGCTGGGCTTGGGGAGACCAAAAACGAAATCTCCGCCAGGAGACCGAACCGATCCCCTAAGTCGATCGAGTCGCTCAGTATCCACACCGAGACACAGGTAGGAAGCAAAGGGACGCCCTGTGTAGGCCGTGCCGACTCTGTCACAAACGACGAGCACGGGTCCCGGTCGGACATTTCCGTCTGAAAGCTCTCCGAACCCCGTCACTCCAGTCATCAAGGTAAACACTATCAAACCCCTCTATTTCTTTATAAATCATTCATACATCCATACGCGCATTCATTTCATACGCCTGAACCCCCCGGACGGTTAGGGCATGAATCACCCGGGGGCTCGGGAACTAAGCATCGCACGTGCAGCGAAATGCACCAGAACGCTCCGTGTTGTGTCACGAAGCGGCGGTTGCCTCATTCGACATGGGCAACCAACAGAGCCAGGGGAGAATACCGTAGATGAGCACCATGCGGCCCTAGCCTGGTCTGACAGACTGGGTCATCTCAACCTTCTCGTTCGATCCTAAACCTCTCGCCAGGCCCACAGAATCCCCATCGAGGGGAGGCCGTTAGGCCACCCGAGTCAATCTCTAGAACGACCTAGGCATCTGTCGGGTTACAGGTAATGGAGTAGTGGAATGTCACAAGAGGGCTATGCTGACCCCATCACAAATGACAGACCTGGATTCCACTCGATCACACCCGTTAGCGAACTCACCGAGCTAGTCTTTGAGCCCGAGAGATCGGGACAGGCAACGAAACTTAGCCCCTCCGGTTGTGAGGAACCGAGGATGGGGTAACGCACAATACTCACATCGACCCCCACAAAAGGCTTGATAGGGCTCGGGGGCTCAAGATAAAAATGCCAAGGACAGCGACCTCGAACTCGCCAGATCCACGACTCCGACTCGCCCGGTCCCGCGGCGCGCACCGATGCTAGGATCCGCGAGCACCACCTCGTCCAATCTTTAAACCAAACTAACTACGCTTCGGCTTCAAAACGCCTATGGCTCTTGGGACCACGACTCTGAACTCGCGTCGACAGGATCTACGACATCCAGCTACGGCTCTTGGGACCGTGACCCCGAACTCGCGTCGATAGGATCTATGACATCTGGCTATGGTTCCTGGGACCATGACTCCTAAACTCGCGTAACGGCTTCAGAAGGCTTCACTGCGCTCCAATAAAATGACTCCTAAACTCGCGTAACGGCTTCACTTCCGACCGCGCTCCCAGGATCCGCAAGTTCCGGCTCGTACGATTCCTGAACTAACTAAACTAACTCTCTCGATCCATGGCGCGCACCGACGCCTGGGTCTGTTCGCGGCTCTGCCTTGCCCGATCCAACAGCACGCATCGACGCCAAAGATCAGTGAACTCTGTCGCATACGAACCAAGCTATCTCCATCCGTGGCGCGCACCGACGCCAGGGTTTTTTCTTGTGCCAAACTAACCTTCACACCCGCTCCGCGGCACGCACCGACGCTAGGATCAGTAAGATCTATCTCAACCCTGCACCTAAAAAACTCCTCGGCTACACAACGACGCCCGGGTCGAACAAAAATCGTCTCAAAACTAAAACACGCGTCCACCGAAGCAACACCCCCCGGCCGGTTCAACCCGAACCACCCGGGGGCTCGGGGGCTACACCCATGGGTGCGCTCGCGCGCATCCACCAACACAACGCAGAAAAACCTCTCCCGCTGACAACACAGAAAACCCCCCAGCCGGTTCTGCCCGAACCGCCCAGGGGCTCGACGGCAACACCCACGAGTGCGCTCGCGCGCACCCGCCAGCAAGACAAAAAATCCCCCGGACGATTCTGCTCGAATCGCCCGGGGGCTCGGGGGCTGCTGTCGGGTTCACAAACCCAGGGTCCCTCGGGGACCGGCTTCTATGCCAGGGCTCGCCCCAAGAAAACAACATGTTGTTCACGGGCCGGCCCAAAGGTCTAAAAATACGACGGGCCGGAAGGACAGTCAGGTCGCCGACCGGAAGGTTTGCCCAAAAGAACAAACGCCCGCTCATCAACCTCTTCGGCCAACCTCCGACCAGAGCGCTCGCCTCGGGCACCAGCCGCCTCCGGGCGGTCTCTCTGATCGGAAGGCCTGGCCCAAAACGATGCTTCCTACTCCGACCCCGTGACTCCGACCGGGGACCCGTAGGAAGCCTGCGTACCGCTCTTCTCCGACTATCGCGGCCAGGGCCGACAGGAGCCATCCAACCAGGGATGCCCGCTTAGAAGGGACCAGGAGCGAACGGAGAACGCAGCGCACTAAGTCAAACCATGATACCGGGACCATACCCTGTACGCCTGCAGAAATAGTGCTCCACGACCGCCCTGACACAAGCAGTATTGTAGGCGCCGACATTCGTGTCTATAGTATTGTTGGCGTTGTTGGACTCCCATACGTCAAAAAGTCCCCCACATGCCTCTAGGCATCGGTAGTAGGCGCCAGGATTCACCATACCTGGTACACGTGGTAGGGCTCCTCACACACCAAACAGTATTTTGCAGGTACCAACATCTACCCTTCCTTGAGAAGCCAAGACAACCTCCCATGTGCACCTGACATTCTACAGTGACGTCAACAGTATTGTGGGCGCCTACCATCATCGCTACCCTCGTCGGCGTGGGCAACAAGGCTTAGAAACTTCGTAGTCTCTCCCTCTCACCTATAAATCCATCCCCTTTATCTATAAAGGGGGTGCGCTCCCTCCAACGGAGAAAGAGGATGATTCTTCTTCAAGCTTAGATTCACTAGATCGATAACTTGCAACCCCTCAAGCATACGCTTGAACACCTAGCTCATAGCAGAGTTTCGGTCACCCTCGGCCCTTTCGGTCGGACCTGATCGGGCCTCTCGTACACCCCTCATTTCTCCTTCTCGTTTGTAACCCCACTACAGACTTCGAACACCTGGGCTCAGGAATAAAGTCACTGACCGACCCAGACTGGACATAGGGCACGTTGCCTGAACCAGTATATATCATGTGTCAATGAGTACTAGGCCACCTCCGATCACAACGTAGAGCAAAACTACAAATATTCACCAGTTGGCCACTTTCTGTACCGACAGAATTAGAAATAGTTTTCTAATTTAATTTCTGAGCTAATCTTTGGCAATTAATATAAAATCATGTAGGTGTCCAAAAATTATGAAACAAATTTTGTTAGGATCATAAAATTGTGCTCTATCTGTTGGTTATTTAGTTCATATATATACATGTTGGTACCAGGAGCTATTAAATCGTTTGAGAATGCTTCATATTATTAAATTATCATTATAGGAATTTTTGTGGTAAATTGGAGCTAGCTTTGGTCCTAAAATTTTTATAGTAGCTTCATGGTATTATTACGTGCTCACTGTAATTTTTGTAGCCTTAGGATAGACTAAGCATTAGGGTAGTTAAATGCTCTTCGTTTCAATATACATTAAATCACTAGAAGAAATAAAGATATATCCTTTATTTGCCAAGCTAAGGGTTTGTTAGTTAAATCCAACACCCTGCTTGATGAAGATGATAGTTAGCTTAGTATCTTAGTTATTAGAGCTAGCTTAGTAGCTTAGTATGCGTATTCTTATTTTAAGAGTTGTTGTTGCCTAAATGCTAAGTGTTGCATCATCATCATATGCATGTAGAGAACGAATTAGTGGACATAGTGACCACCGACGATCGCGGGATCGAGGAGATCATCGAGGAGTACGAGAAAGAGATCCTCATGAAGGAGGAAGTCCCGGAGCCACCGACGACTGACTCAACTAACACCGCGCCTGCCCAAGGCAAGCCCCGGTGCATAACCTCTATTTTATAATTCACCGTATATATATGTGTTGTGCATTTACGTTACAGGAATTTTATGGAAACCAAATACATAGATACACCTATCCTAAGAGTCTTACTAGTGCAGGTTCGAGTAGATGCTATGCTTAGGTCATCGGTAGCATCAGTAACTTGCCATTGCTCATAATAGGGGATTATTATTGCTCTCATAATAAAATGATGAAAGGAAAAATGGAGACAGGGCAGGGATACGGTATGGGCATTGGTGGGTGTAACAGGTTGTGTCCCGCGACCAACAGGGCTTAGTTTAGTTACACTATTTTCCCTGTTCGTGTCGATTAAGGATCGTCCGTTGCTGTAGATGGTAGTCAGGTCACAGACTTATTATTCTGAGCATATACTTGATTATGGGAGTGGGAAGGCTCGTTACGCTCTTGTCGTGGGTTCTGGCTCTTTTCGGACCGACTGATTGTAGGCGGGGAAAGGTGGAGGTCTAAGCACCATATTAAGACCGGGTCTCAAGTGTGAGGGCTTGGAGTCCAAGTTTGGATGGGGACCTAGACCCCGTGATAGGAGTGGAATGGGTTGGTCTTGTTTGTGCCTGGGGTAGAAACGGGGCATGTGTTTCGGGGTACCCAACTGGGATACATTGGTTCACGAATCACCGTTTCCGTGAGATGGTACGACTTGGCTATGGTTTAGCACCGTAGTAAGAACTAGAAGATGAAAGATGGTGAAGTGGTTCTGATTGCTTAACCCTTGTTTGAAAGTAGAATAGGTGCTTACCTAGAATAGTTAGCTAATGAAGTAATCATGACTGCTAATAAAACTTGACTGTAAGGATGAACTATTAGTAAGGCTTTCCACAAACAAAAAGAAAACAGCAAATCTATATTGCCTATCATATCCTTTAGAGTCAGGAAACTATTCCCACTAGTCGGGTAAGTCTTGCGAGTATATTATGTACTCAGGGTTTATTTTACCCATGTTGCAGGTGCAGCTTGATGAGTAGCTTTTGTGTGGAGGATTCTTCTGGTGGGCACAGACGGATTCTTGTATCGATTCCGCTAGATGTTTATTTTCATTCCGCGGTTTAATTATCGCACTCTGAACTCTGGTATTGTAATAAATAATTTTCAATAACTCTTGTTGTATGAAATGGACTAAGTATTGTAAGCTCGTACTCATTATTGGATTCTGGATGTAAAACGTGGATTGTTTCGAGTTCTCCCTTGGGGTGTGCTCGATGGAACTGTCCGATGTAGCTCACTTTCGAGGTGCTTAGTGTCTAGTGGAAGACGAGCACCTCCGAAAGCGTGTTATTTCGGACGGTTCTGCCATATCTCTTTTGTGTTGCAAATACACAACTTGTGCTAAAATGTGTGTAGCTTTGTGTTTCATATAATCTTTCATAGGTTTGGTCCTCAAAACCATCAGCAACAAGTTTGACCAAGGAGTGGCGGATCGACAAAGACGTGGTGGCATCTCAAAGCTTGTGTTGAGGTGTGAAGCAAAGTCGAGAAGCCACTTGGTTCGTTGGATCGACAAACAAAAACTTGGACAGTTTTACCCCTAGGGGGCTATTTGGGCTGAGTCCTTGTAAGGACAACTTGGGAAATAACCAAGTGTCTATATATTTGGGAGATGGCGGGCTTGGAAGCTAAGACAAAGGGGATTAGGCTTGCATTTGTGTGGTTGACAGTTTTGCTTACATCTAGAGAGAGGAGGAGAGGAGAGGCTCTCTTTTGATTTGAGCCTTTTGCCATCCAAGCTTTGAGAATTGCTGGAAGTGGCTTGTAATCACACATCGTGAACTACTCTAAAGATCAATTTCGTGCTTCACTTGTTCTCCTCCCCAAATCTGAAATTTAACTTTTTCTATGGTTTTAAGAGCCATGTTTTGGGTGATTTTTTGTATCTACATTAGATCTGATTTTCCTGAGTGGTTTTGGAGCCCTTGGGACTTGGTCAAATCATGCCTTGAAGCCTAGTTCTCATTCCTTAAGGTCTCCTCTCCAAAAACCCTCATTTCAAGCCTCTATTTGTGAATTTCTTGATGATCGTAGTGCTGAGTTTTTTTGGGGATGTCCTTGATTGATTTTAGGTGCAGTGGTCTTTGAAACACATCTAGAATTTTCCTTCAACAAATTTCCCACAACCACGTTGAAATCATCTTCTGGAGGATTTTTGATAAAACCCCAAATTAAGAGAGGCATTTTGAGTTTCACTCCATAAAAAAGAGAGGCATTTTGAGTTTCTCATCCATGATTTGAACTCCTTGGTAGGACCGCCAAGAGTTCAGTTAATAGCTTTACGTTGATTGAGAGGTTCATGAGTTGTATTAGGATATAGGTCTCTTTTTCATTCCTGTGTGAGGCTCGTCTGTTCCGGTCCTTCTATTATAGTAGTTTTGAAGTTAACATAAACACCAGAAGCTTAAACAGTGCACTGGAAGTTGACGTGCCTGTTTCAAATAAGCTTGCATTCCTCATTCGGTTCAGTCCATTTCGTTTTATAACATGTATTCATGACAGGGTTCATTTTATAGGACTCTATCCTGCTCCAGCTCCATGCTACAATATCACAAGATCTGCTATGGTACTATCAATCCAAAGCATGTTAAGAGCCGGTAATGAAAAGACTTGGCTTATTTATTGAGTCCTAATCCATTTGGAGAAAAAAATCTATTTTTGAGAATGCTCTCGCTCCATGCGATAATATCACAAGTTCTCATGCTATTGGTACTATGAATCCAGAGTGTGTTAGAAGACGCTGAAGAAAAAACTGGCTTTATCAACTCTTACTCTATTTGGAGAATAAAAAATCTATTTTTGAGAAACAAAGAGAAAAAATCCAGAACGGGAGCGGCGATTCCTTGTCCCTGTGGAACTCACGGCGGTGACGCGCGGACGCTCCGGTGGCAGCCCATTGCCACGCCGGGACCCCGGGGGCCCTAGCCCAGCCTTCGTGCAGACGCCTGGCATCGCTAGGCCAGCAGGGCCTGCCGCTGCGGCCAGCAGGACGCGCAGCGGCAGACCCCGGCTGGAGGGCTCTCCGTTCGTGGAGGCGAAGAATGATAAATTCTCAGATGAGGTTCGTTCTTGATTTAGTGTTGTTACGGTTCTTGGACTAGATACTTAACTGATTGCTGATTCTTGTTAATCACTGGCTCAGTGGATGGGCTCTAAATAATATAACCTAATCAATGCTCAAAGGAGCTGAAAAATCTTATCACTGACATGTCAGATAAAGCCGCTGATGCTAAACTGCCTGAGTATCATTAACATAATGGTATTGCCAAACTTTCTCTCTCACACACACGCAATGGAATGCTTACAGTGTTTTGATTTCTGTTGCTTGCGATGGCTAATCCCATGCTGTAATGCTTACAGCCTTTGGTTTATGTTTCTATTATTGGCCAATCATCACTGCTGTGATCACAACCTGATTGGTGAACTAAAATGTTTGAAAAGAGTATCCTCTTTTTCCAACTGCATCAAATCTGTAAGGTCGTGTAAAATTGGCGTTCTGTTTCTTCTTTAAAAGTATCATTCTACTATGACATAGTCTTGGTGACCATACCAATGGACCCATCAAATTAAAGTTTAACCATTCTGCATATGCATTTTTTTTTTGAAAGAAACCATTCCACAAAAGCATGAAGCTGCTATTTGTGTGATTCTAGCTCTGTTTATTTGAGAAAGGACAAATATTATTGACTTGATTTGCTGTGGGATGCAGCTTCCATGACGAATAGGGTTTTATGCAGCAGCAGGTCTCAAGATATGACCCTTCAACAGCTTAAATCAGATACTACAATAGAGGTAGGCACTCTCAAGCTCCCAGCTTACATAGTCTATTAAGGAAGTAGGAGTATTATTATCTCGCATGTGAAGATGTATTTGCCCTATATTTTGCTGCTCAACAAAGTAGGTGTCCAGAAAAAACTGCATTGGCAGTTTTAACATGCTGGTATGCCTTCACCGTCACTGTTTCTTCTTATCTAGCTTTGGCCAATGGCTTTTACAGATTTGGACATTTAAGAATCCTTGATTGCATCAATAATGTATATACTTTGGTTTGTCTCTTACGTTCATATTTCCCAGCTGCCTACTTGGGACCTTACTAAAGTGAGAAAATAAAAGAAATTAAGTCATATTTCCCATGCTGAATTCCTGTAAGAACCGGATAAGTTGAGGCATGTTCAGAGTTAGCTTATGTTGTATGCGTTGGCAGGTCATGGTTTTTTGTTTAAATGTCAGTCTTGTTACCAGGTGTTCTTGTCAGCATCACTGTACTGTTTCCATGTATACCTTGCAGACCTTTCTTTCCTTCATTAGCTGAACACCAGCAGATTGAAAGAAAATCTGTCTCTAAAACATGTGTCAACACCATTTTTTCCAGTCTTAACAGAGAATTTTTGAGTTTTCTCTCTTAATGCATATTTATCAGTTTGGAAGGTTAATTTTTTTATTTAACATAATGCCATTTGCAGGTCCTTGGAATAGTAGGCACCAAACTCATACAAGTTGTGCAAAAAAAAAAGGTGTACCCTGAATCTGAGAACTCAAATTACTTTGGTGATCATTGCAAGGTTTTTTATATTGGCCAATTTATTTCTACTGAAAAGGCAAACTGTGATATTGCAACCTGTTGAAGAGCATCTATTCTTTGGCAGAATATAATTTTACAAACAAGATTTGCTTTCCTGAATTATAGAACCAGCTATAAAATTGAATTAACACTTGGACTAATGCTATGATTTGTATATGATTCTTTAGACACATGATAAGAATAGAGATAAATGTATATGACTGAGGTGACATTGGTGCATTGACAGGATCAAAGTGGTGAACAAGGAAATATTTTCTGCAATTTTGAACCACGTTGCCTAAATCAGGTAGCGCTATGCATAGGGATGTTGTTGCACTTCAGGGAAAAAAATTACATATTGCAATGCTATTGAACCAGGTTGCCTATAAAATTTTATCTTGGATTTTGGCTGAATGGAATTTGGCTTTGCTGGTAGTCTCTTCGGATTGTTTAGCTAGGGTGAACATACCTTATTGTACGAATAACAGTCATTTCCTAATCTTTTGTCAGGTTTGGTAGAGCTGTACTGATCTGCTGACGCTTTTGCCGTGTCGAAGTATAAATAATCTTTATCAGGTTTATCAGATAGGTTTTCATTTCAAATGTCCCCCCTGTACAACATCAATGTTTGTTTTCATCATAAATGGGAAAAAAATATGTTTTCATATGCATCCCTGAAATAAGGTCACGGTGTTAGTACGGGCACTGTACCAGTAGATTAAATAAAAAAGTAAAGAGTGATGTTAGACTAACTCATTCTTCAAACTAAATACCTTAGTAATGAACGCGTGCATCACTAGCCATCCCCAAAGGTATTGCTTACCGAAAAGTAAAGCGTCGCGGGTTCAGCAAAACAAGCTGAGACAAACGCTTTAAGTATAAGAAAAAAAATTTAGTTATTGTTCAAATACCACCCGAGTCAGATTTTAGACACTAAACTCCAAAACCGAATATCTGTGACCATCGACCTATCAAAATCGGGCAACTAGCGTTCATTACTATAAAAATAATTTTGTGAGACACTGTCCAAATATTAACCGAGGTGGTCATAAAATTCAACCGCCTCGTAAAATGTCTGAGGATTTTCAGAGGTGGACGTTTTTATTTACGGAGACCGTCTCGCAAAATGATTTACCGACGTAGAGATTTTGTTTGTGAAGACGGTAAAAAATGTCCGCCTCAGAAAATTAATTTACCGAGGTGGACTTCTTAAGAGGTCCACCTAAAAAATGAAGCCCATTTTCGGAGGCAGGCCTCTAAGGTTAATCGTGGCAGAGGCCAGCTAAAGTCTATATCGGACTTCTATCGGGCTATTATAAAAGTAGAAGCTAGGGTTCCGCCACTCTCTCTTTCTCTCAGGCTCTCCTGGTCCCTCTCCCAACTCAAGATCGTGGCGCCCCCTCCCTCTCCTCTGAGCACGGCGCCCCTACCTCTCACTCAAGCCCAATGCCCCCTCCCTCTCGTCCAAGCGTGGCGCCCCCTCCATCCTCTGAGCACGACGTGGCGCCCTGTCCTCCGAGCACGGCACCGCCTCCCTCTCCTCCGAGCACGGCGCGGCGCCCTCTCCTCCGAGCACAGCGCACCCTCCCTCTCCTCCGAGTGCGGCGCTCCCTCCCTCTCCTCCAAGCACGGCTCCCCTGCCCTCTCCCCCGTGCGGCGGTACCCGAGCCAGAGTGGCTCCCGGCGCAGATCCGGCCTCCAATCTGCCACCGGCAGCGGATTCGGCCACCAACCAGCCACCGGAGGCGGCGGGGGTGCAGATCCGGTCACCAGCAGCGGTGGGGCACGGATTCAGCCACTACCGAGCGGATCCGGCCACCACCGAGCGGATCCGGCCACCGGCGGCAGCAGGCGACAGCGCATGGGACCGGGCTGGGTGTTGGGCCAAGCGGTGGGCTTGGCGTCGGGCCTAGGCTTTTTTTTGTTTGTTAATCGATTTTCGCAGGCGGGCACGCGTTACTGGATTAACCGAGGCAAGCAAAACGATTGCCTCCGTATGTCCGCATTAACGCAGACCATTCGATGGAGGCGGTTGCTTTGCCCGCCTCGATTAACCATTTTCGTCCACCTCCATTAAGTTTTCTATAGTAATGTTTTGGCCTCGACTAGTTTCATAGGTGATTTTGCTTATATATATTTTCTAAAAATAATAAAAGTATAGGGTTATATCTCTAAAATCATAATCAGTTCATATTAAATAAAAATATATAAAACTAGTACCTTTTCTTCTTAAAATAAACAGTCTACCCATCCGTGCTCTATTTAGAGTTCTTGATCTTATTTGTTGATGTTGCTAATCTTTTATTGCTCGTGATGGATATTTATTTAAATTATTGCACTTTACTTTATGTTAATTGAATGAGTCCCTGTTTTTTTCAAACATACTCCCTCCGTTCCATTTTATCTGGTGCAAATTAGAATAAAATGGTCTCCTAGATTACACTTCGACCATTCATTTACTTTATACTATATTATTTATGCTTTTAAACTTATAATCATTGGATAATATAATTTCTTATAAATCTAATCATATAAAATTTGTATTATAATAGTTAAAAATTATTATCCTAATTATTGGTCGAAGTTTTTAAAGTTTGAATCTTGATATGCGTGTGCGTCAGATAAAATGGAACAGAGGTAGTATTACCTAGTCAAGCAATGAAAATAAGGCCCTTTTATTGGGGCTTCTCCACTAGCTTTATTAAAAGCCCTAGGAAACAAGCACATATGTAAACCGCTTCTGAAGCCAAAACAAAGAAAAAAAAGTTGAAGCTAAAGCTGTTTTTGGGCTAGAAGCCAAAGCCACTAAAATCTGGCTTTTTTTGCTTCTCTCTTTTTGAAGAAGCTCAAGCGCTCCCAAAGAAGACCCAAAGTAAGTCACTAGCCATGCAATGCCTAAATAAGAACTATATGTGGTAAATCAAAGTATCTGGGTGTCACCTTTGAGATCTTCCATGTACTGAGGATCTATTGGAATCTTTTGGTTGATCTTGTAGTCCAATATAGCACACAAAACGTTAAATTTAATAATTAATGGTCGAGACAACTATATCAATAAAAAACTTGCAACAAAAAAACTAAGACCCAAATAACTCTAAATTGAGTGCCAATAGATAGATTATATTTTTGGAAGAATGGCACTTGTTTCATATTCTTTTATTTAAACAAAATTAGTTACAACCTGTTTGAATTTGGAATTGGCATTGGTACCCTCTAATTCTATTTTTTGGATGGTCTTGGTATTGGCATGTGGAAATGAGCTCCAATACCATGCAACATTCGATCCACCCGCGGAACCTTGCCCACAATACCAAGCCCACCCCCTCCGTATTCATCCGAATCCGTGGCACCCCTTTGATCCCCGTGCGTTCGTTTGCGCCCGTGAAATATGTGGAGCGGAGAAATGTACAGACCCAAGAGGAAGGCGGCGGCCTGCGGGGTCGAGCTCCCATGGCGGCCTCGCTCCCTCCCTCCCCCATGGCGGACCTACTCCCTCCCTCGTCCCCCTCGCCCCCCTTGCCATTCTCAAGGTCGAGCTCCCCCATGGCGGCCTCGCTCTCTCCCTTGATGTTGGTGAGTTGCCGGGGTCGAGCTACCCCCATGGTCATGCCCCGAAGATGGGAGGCGACCCCTCCCTTGCGCTCAACATGCCTGGGGTCGAGCTCTCCCCATGGCCACGGCTGCCGAGGTTTGCTCGCCATGCCCGGGATCAAGTTCCCCCATGGCGGTTAGCGGGCTCCCCCGCTGTGGCCTCGTCACTGGGGTCGAGCTCCCTCTGCCATGTGAGAGAGTTTCAATTCTATGGTTTTGCATCTAGATAGGCATTGGATTTGAGCTACTGGCTAGATTCAAAAAAATAATAATTCAATGGTCATCCAAACAATCATATTCGAATTGTGGCTATTTCAATACTATGGCTGCCTTGGTATTGAACCCAATTCAATTTCAACCCCCTTAATATCTAATCCAAACGGATCCTTAGAGATTTAATCATCTCTAAGTTTAATGGCTCAAATTAGACTCAAGAGATAGTTTAATGGCCAAAAATAGATTTCTTCTTAATTTAAAATGGAGTAATGGTTATTGGATAATCTTACCGAATGTAACCACCATTTCTATCACAGGAAACACTATTTTGCATTTGCCATTCTTTGTATCACCTTTCATTCCAATTCCGCATTTACAATCATAGCCTCCTATTGTGTTCTAGCAGATCCCAGAGGAAGGATATGTATCTCGTACATCAGGGTGCATGTAACACCCTAGTGTCAAGCATTGCATTTAGCACTTGCATTTCATGAGCACAAGCATCATTCAAGCATTCATGGGCACGAGCATAAGAAGTTTCATCTCATTTACTTTATCTTTATCACATGTGATGTTGCTATATATACATACATATGCTTGTGATCTTGGGTGACCAATGTGAGAAATGGTTGTGAGGTCACAAAGACACCTTAGACATATCTAGAATGGTAAATGGAACAATGTTTGTATTCATGACATGGGCCAATTTTGCTTCTAAGTCCTAGTTTACTCAAAATGTCATTTTTCAGGTTACTAGTTTGACCAAAGTTGAACTATGCTTTAGATTGTTTGCATGATAGTGCACCCTTAAGAAAAGTTGTAGTACTTGACTAGAGTAAAAACTTTCATGTTTGGGCCAAGACCTCATTCGGTGCATAGTATGGTCAGATAGGGATCACAAGAATCAACAAAATGATGTTTTCAAACTTAGAAAAATTTGCTAAGTCACAAGCTGATTTCAGTTTCGATGTGACCTACTTTGGAGCTTTGCATTTTGAAAACCATGACGAATTAGATGTTACTCCCTAAAGCAAAGTTGGAGTGTACATTTAGCTCTACAACTTTTGTTAATGAAGTTTTTGCAAAGGATGAACGGATTAGGAGATAGAGGTGGAGGAAGTCGCGCTGTCAGTCGATTCATCACGGCCTGATGTCCGCGAACGCCACGCTGTCAGTGGACCGCGCCATGTGGTGGCCATATGCCGACGACGGCCGGGCTGGCCAGGCCAGCATGCAGACAAGAGGGCCACGCTCCTGCTGCTCCACTCCCACTCGTGCACTCCTCTCTCGCCAGCGCACGCAGAGCTAGCAACAGCACCACCTTTGCCATCGCCACCATGAGCTTCGCCAAGCTCGCGCGTAGCCATCACCGCTCCATTTCCAAATTGCCTGCGCCAATAGCTTTGCCTTGCTTGGCTCTACCACCTCGACCCAGTAGAGCTGCCGTTTGAGCCCAAGGGAAAGGCCTACGGCCGTTTCTGCCGCCGCGACATCACCGGAGCGCCGCCGCGCTCTTGGCTCACCGTGGCTAGGCCACTCCATTGCATCTCCCGCCTTCCTATCATCCCGTCCATAGTTGCCTTAGGTCACTGCTGCTCATTCCATAGCTAGGGTAGATGCTACTGCACCGTCACACGGGAATGCACCGCTGCTCCCGCCGCGCCCGCCATGGTCGCTAGCTCGAGCTCGCCGCAGCAGCCCCTAGGTCTCGTCATCCCCCACTCGAAGATGTTTATGCATAGCCACGAACACTAGCTCCTACCGCGAAGATGGAGACCCACCTCTCACCGCCGGTTCGCCGGAACGGCATGCGCCGCCACCGTGCACTAGGCGCCGCCGTGTCGCCATGCACGCGGTCAGGCTTCCCCACTGCTTCACCATGGCCAGATCTTGCTCTAGAGCTATGCTAGGTCACCGTAGAGGTAGGACCGTCCTTGCCGGAGCCTACCATGGCCGGAGATGGCCGGCGCGCCACCATGCGACCACCGCCGTCCGCCATGCTCGCTGGTGTGCTTGCTCCGGTGAGCCACCGACCCAACCTAGGGTACCCTTGGGTGCGGGTTGACGTGAGGAACACGACGGTGGTAACCTCGTCGTCGAAGACATCGCCGATGGCGAGGTATCGCCGATCAACCTCCATCCCTTGTTTCTGTTTCACTGACGAGCGGGCCCCATTGACCGTAGGCCTCATCTGTCAGTCTGTGTGTTCTTTGATTTTCTTATTTTTTCACAAATTTGAATACAAGTATCAAAAATTCACATCTAGAGCTAGGAGTGTGCAAATTGAGTGAACCAAATTTTGTTGGGTTCATCATGAAGTGTACTATTTTATAAAAATATGAAAGCAACTGTTTGGGATATTTTTCTAGGAGAATTAAATTGAGCTAGATAAGTGCTTTTAAATTGTTTTCAATCTTGTAAAATGCATAACTTGAGCTAGGAAAGTGATAAAATTATAATTCCAATTTTGCTGATCTTATGTTGACATGCTCTAGCTAAGAAAAATACTAAATATGGTCTTCCTATTTAATCTTAAATAATTGCTAGTTTATAGTGAAAATAAATGTGGTAAAAATACATAACGAATGATCATGCAAAATTTACACAGTGTTATGGTGTTAGAATGAAAGTAAAAAAATATGAAATTTGTTGTTTGACACTTTTCACTAGGCTAAACTATTTTTACTAAAATAAGCCTATGCAACTTGTCATTTTTGTAGAGATGGATATACTTATCTAAATGGCATACAATTTGTACAATAGACTTTTGGGGTCATATGTTGGCTACTGTAATTTTCTTAGAATTTAATGTACACTTTAGATATATGTTCCTTATTTCACCTTAGTGTCCAAATAAATTAATAAAGGCATTTAAATAATTTATTTGGGCTTGACCATTATGTTTTTCAAAGTGTATATGATGCCTATGAACTGTTGGTACCATTGTTTATGCCCAAATTTGATTGCTTGTATGCAATGAAATATTAATTGCTCTATAATTCAATTTTAGTGACTGTTTTGGATAGTTTCTGTTGTTAAGTAAATTGCATGGGTAAAATGATGTTTGTTGTGAATCTTGTCAATAACAAAGTTGTAGGTAACTTACTTATCTTGCTTGTGTCAATTTTTCATGGTAATATGCTAAATGGTTTAAGAGTTATAGCTGTTAGAAGTTGGTCTCCAAAAATGCTCATTCTCTGGAATTTCTGGACAGATATGGGAAATTGCTTTATTTGGCATTGATATCCATTGAATCATCTTGAGATGACTATAAGAAAGTTGTAGGCAGTTTTATAATCTTTCTATAAAGTCTAAGATCATAGTATTTGGTTGAGTAGAACTTCATATATGGCCACAATAAGTAACTGCTGTTTACAGCAGGAAAGGACTAAGTCAATTATAATTGTTTATCTTATGTGATGCTTGTGTAGATGCTTAGGATAATTGAGATTAGTTGTTAGCTGCAGGTTCTAAGCCTCTTACTGATGATGAACAACTTTACCTTAGGTTACTAGAACTTGGTGAGTGTATGTTTTTTGTACTATAGAAGAGATATGCACCTACTCAGTAAAGATCAACTAGAAGAAAGTTATAAATCTACTTGGTCAACGAATGTTAAACTTATCATACATCTTGTGGATAACCATGCTCATGTGTATACAATTTATCATATCATCTCATCTCTTATGCATTCATGATACACATTTGTGCATATGCATGCAATAGGTTCCCCGGAAGGAGTGACTCTACTCGAGTTCAAACCCGAGCATCAGGAGGAGCAACAGGCAGCCTAGGAGTAGGAGGTTCAGGTGGAAGGAGGCATCAACGTGGAAGATCTTCCTGAGTGTCCTGACCACCAACCTTCCTCGTTCTTGAAAGGCAAGCTCCAAAGCATTATAAGACCCTATGTTTTTTATAAATATCACTTGTGTCCTTTATGTTGATGCATTAGGTTATAGGAGTTGATTGGAAACACTTGTTGCATATATTTTCCTTGTCTAGACAAATATATCTTGAATCCTTTGTAGGTCCAAGATCGAATATATGCTTAGCCATGCTTAGTCCGGTAGAAGTCAGGTGATTTCCTGTCACCTACAAGATATAGGTAGATATCTGATCACGGTTGGCTATAATTGCTATCGTGGAAATAACCATGTGTTGATGAATAAAAAGGAGACCAGGTGGGATTGTGATAGAGAAGCACAAGGCATGGAGGTCTTGGTGCCTATTTGTCCCCATATGTGTCGATTAAGGACCGATTCGCTCTACGTCCTCATTACATGTTGAACGCATGCCTATCACTTAGTTAGCCGGATAAGTCGTTCCGACCGTGAAGCCGAGTAGCTCAACTCAGGCTGGGACTTGGTAAGTGAATGTGCGCACACTGGAGACAATAAGGATGTGCGGGGAGTCGGTGGCGTGAGTCCAAGGGTAGGGTGGGCCTAAACTTCCTGGCAGACTGGTAGAATCTCTGAGGGTGCGGTGCTGATCGGACCCATGACTGTACCTGAATTGTACCAAAGGTGACCCGATGCGACCCCAACGAGGGAAGTATGGGTTTGTGTTAGGAATAACTCCCCAGCTGGCTGGAATCAATTCGAGTCACCGTCTCTCCCGGATAGTGAAAACTTGACTGAGCAGCGGCAACGTAGTATTAATTGATGAAACTTGATGGTTATGATGATGCTCAAATTATTACACCAGATATGGTTACTAATGCTTGTAAGCTTAACCATGTGATTACTCTAGTACAGGTGCTAATCTAGAGATGCTTAATTGAATAGGTATTCAAATTGATGGTAGAGGTACTAAATCTCCAAGTTATGTTACTTAAGCTTTTATGCATGATGTTGTCAAGCTAGCTCCACCAATAAAGACTTTGAAAGGTCCTTGTTTGGTTTTGGTAATTGAGTGACAACCTAGGTGGACTAATTGTGTTTATGTGAGATACACAGGTGATTAGTTCATAGGTACATGTGTGTGAGCAACATATGCCATGAAGGTGATAATGGCTTGGAGATGTTGCAAAGCTCACACATGTGATGATGAAGGAGCTCATTGCAAATAAGACATGACATTGAGTCATGTGATCAAGGTGGAGAAGATCAAGACAAGACTTGGCTTAATGGACCGGTTGCAAGCGTGAAGGGCAAGTCGGAGGCTTTGGAGTGATGGACCACATGGCGGTGAAGCTTGAGCAAGACTTGGCGCCGATGGACGATGGCAACGGTGAAGAGCAAGTGAAGTCAAGATCAATGATCCAATATGATCACGTGATGATATGAAGTGGATCATATCATTGTTGATCATGTTGGTGCATGTGTTGCATCGACGTTGGAGGAGATGGAATGGAATGCGCAAGGCAAAGGTATAACCTAGGGCATTTCATTTCACTGGTCATAGGTGTGTAGAGAAGTTTATGACCGGATTTAGGATAGATTGCCGTTCTATCAAGAGGAGCAAACTTGTTTGCATATCGGTCATCTAGTGCCACTCGAGTGATCTAACTTTGCATCATCGCTAGGATTGAGTGGCGTGACAAGTTGAGTGGCTAATCCTTTGGAAAATTATTGTGAAAATGCTAACACACATACACATGGTGGTGTACACTTGGTGAGGTTAGCACATTTACAAAGGAGATGAAGTTGGAGTTGATGTGGATCAACTCGGTGAAGAAATGGAGGTGAAAGGAGAAACTCCACCGGCGGAGTGAGTGCGGACAATCCGACGGTGCCACCGGCGCCCTAGACAGAAAAGATAGGGTCTCACAGAGTGGACCGGACGCTGGTCACGTAGTGACCAGACGCTGGGGTCCTATGTCCAGTCAGAGCTGACATATGGTGACGCAGGCAGAGTAGAAAAGCTAAGAGTGACCGGACGCTGGTGCTGCGTCCGATCGCATCCGACTAGACGCGTCCGGTCATGTCCGGTACCTTACTGGAAACGATCGGACGCTGGGGTTGCTGCGTCCGGTCAGTTCATGCTGGAGCATCCGGTCGATAGATGATCGTTGAGATCCAGTGAACAGCGTTTGAAGGAGGGAACACGTGGTGTGCATCGCACGACCGGACGCTGAGGTCCAGCGTCCGGTCGATGGGACCGGAGCGTCTGGTCGTCCCAACATTTGCCTAGTGAAGGGGTAACGGCTAGTTTCTCCCTTGGGGCTATAAATAGAAGTGGCCCTCGGCCATGGCTAGAGTTGAGCACCTGAGGAGACTTAGTGTCCATGCTTGTGATTGCTTGGGAGCCCTCCATCACACATATACTTGATAGTGATCATTCGATTGTGAGTGAGTGATTCTAGTGCGATTGCATCGTGAGGTTGCATCGAGTGGCACTAGGTGATCGAGTTGCAAGCCGGTGGTGCTTGTTACTCTTGGAGGTTGCCACCTCCTAGACGGCTTGGTGGTGGTCTCCGTTGAAGCCCGCAAGAAGCTTGTGCGGGGCTCCGGAGAAGAGCTTTGTGAGGGGCATTGTGCTCGCCCCGCGGGAGCCGCGAAGAGCAACTTTAGTAAAGTGTGTCATTGAGCTACCCTCACTCAAGGGGTAGGTTCTTGCAGCGCCCAACGTGAGGGCTTATCCGGTGATGCTAATTAGCCGCCGAACCACCAAGTGAGCGGTCAACACAACGGGGACTAGCGTGTTGGCAAACACGTGAACCTCAGGAGAAAAATCATCGTGTCAACCTTGTTCTTCCCGTTGGTTTGCTTCCCCATTACACAAGCTTGCATTTACTTTCATATGTATTAAGCTTGTGTAGTTGCTCTTGTAATTAGTTTGCTTGTGTAGCATATTAGTTACCTTCTTGCTTGTGTAGCATAGAAGTAGCTCCCTTGTGTGGCTAATTTGGTTTGTGTAACCTTGTTAGTCACTTTGCTTAGTTTGTGTAGCTAAGTATTTGTGCTCTCTAATTTGGCATTGGTTGCCTTGTTATTGAGCATTGCTAGTGAGCTTAGTTGGCTTTGTGCTTTTGCTTATTAGCATGTGTAGGAGCTCCCTCATTGCATGAAATACTAGTGGCATAGGTTTGTGTGACCTTGCTCCTAGAATTGGTTAGGTGAGCTCTAGCTAGCCTGGCACCTTTGTTGCTTAATTAGGATCTTTGCAAGGTGCTAGAGAATATAGATAGAGGGGTGTAGTCTTGGCTAGACCGATAGTTTTAATTCCGCACTTGTTTCGGTTAGCCGACGCGATTAAGTTTTAGAAATGACTATTCACCCCCCCTCTAGTCATCATATCGACCCTTTCAGACTTGCATACTCCTTGTTGTCATATTATTTCTGGTTTATGACGGGTAAGTCTAGCTGAGTACATTCTCATACTTAGTGTTTATTCTCTCTTGTTACAGATGATATGATGTGTTGGTACAGAAAGTGACCAACTAGTGAATATTTGTAGTTTTGATGTACGTTGTGATCGGAGGTGGCCTAGCACTCAATGACACAGGATTTATACTGGTTCAGGCAACGTGCCCTACGTCTAATTTGGGTCTGTAGTGGGGTTACAAATGAGAAGGAGAAAGGTGGGGTGTATGAGAGGCCCAGTCGGGTCCGACCGGAAGGGCCAAGGGCGACCGGAACTCCGCTATGAGCTAGGTGTTTAAGCGTGTGCTTGAAGGGTTGTGAGTTATCGATCTAGTGAATCTCAACTTGAAGAAGTCGACCTCTTCCGTTGGAGGGAGCGTATCCCCTTTTATAGATGAAGGGGATGGCTTTACAGGTGAGAGGGAGAGAGTATGGATGTTACTAAGCCTTGTTGCCCACGCCGATGAGGACAGTGATGATGGTAGGCGCCCACAATACTATTGATGTCACTGTAGATCATCAGGTGCACATGGGAGGTTGCGTTGTCTTCTTTAGGAAGGGTAGATGTCGGTACTTGCAAAATACTGTTGGTATGTGAGGAGCCCTACCACATGTACCAGGTATGGTGAATCCTGGTGCCCACAGTACTATCGATGCCCAGAGGCATGTGGGGGGCTTTATGCCGTATGGGAGTCCAACGGCGCCTACAATACTGTAGACACAAATGTCGCCGCCTACAATACTATTTGTGTTAGAGCGGTTGTGGAGCACTGTTCCTGTAGGCGTACAGGGTATGGTCCCTAGTATCGTGGTTTGACTTGTGCGCTGCCTTCTCCATTCATCCCTGGTCCCTTTTGAGCGGGCGTCCCCGGTCGGATGGCCCCAGTCGGAGAAGAGCGGTAAGCAGACTTCCTACGGGGTCCCCGGTCGGAGACGCGGGGTCAAAGTAGGAAGCAGCATTTCGGGCCAGGCCTTTCGATCGGAGAGACCGCCCAGAGGCGGCTGGTGTCCGAAGCGAGTGCTCCGGTCGGAGAGGTGGACCGAAGAAGTTGACGAGCAGGTGTTTGTTCCTTTGGGTAGACCTTCCGGTCGGCGACCGGACTATCCTTCTGGCCCGTTGTGTTTTTAGACTCTTGGGCCGGCCCATGAACTACATGCTGTTTTCTTGGGCCGAGCCCTGGTGTGGAAGCCGGTCCCCGAGGGACCCCGGGTTTATGAACCCGATAGGAGCCCCCGAGCCCCTAGGCGATTTGAGTAGAATCGTCTAGGAGATTTTTTTGTCTTGCCGGTGGGTGCGCATGTGGGTGTAGCCCCCGAGCCCCCAGGCAATTTAGGCAGAACCGTCTGGGGGTGTTGTTTCAGCGGGCATGCGTGTTTTTAGTTTGAGACAGAATTTTGTTAACCACGGTGTCGTTGCGCAGCCAAGGCGGTTTTAGGCGCGGGGATGAGATAGAACTTACTGATCCCGGCGTCGGTGTGTGCCGTGGATCGGGTGAGAAGGTTAGTTCGGGATATACCCTAGCGTCGGTGCGCGCCATGGATGGAGATAGCTCGGTTCGGATGCGACAGAGCTCACTAATCTTTGGTGTCGATGCGCGCCGTGGGATCGGTCGAGGCGGAGTCGCGAGCGGACCCAGGCGTCGATGCGCGCCGTGGATCAAAAGTTAGTTTAGTTAGTTTAGGAATGGGTCAAGCTGGAGCTCCGTAGCCGTATGACGCGAGTTCGGGGTCGCAGTCCCAGGAGTCTAGAGCGCAGTCGGAAGTGAAGCCGTTTCGTGAGTTCGGAGTCACGGTCCCAGGATTTATTGGAGCGTAGTCAGAAGTGAAGCCATTACGCGAGTTCGGAGTCACGGTCCCAGAATTATTGGAGCGTAGTCGGAAGTGAAGCCGTTACGAGAGTTTGGAGTCGCAGTCCTAGGATTATTGGAGCGCAGTCGAAAGTGAAGCCGTTATGCGAGTTCGGAGTCGCGGTCCCAGGATTATTGGAGCGCAGTCGGAAGTGAAGCCGTTACGCGAGTTCGGAGTCGTGGTCCTAGGATTATTGGAGCACAGTTGAAAGTGAAGCCATTTGAAGCCGAAGCGTAGTTAGTTGGTTAAAGATCGGACGAGGCGATGTTCACGGATCCTGGCGTCGGTGCGCGCCGCGGGACCGGGCGAGTCGGAGTCGTGGATCTGGCGAGTTCGAGGTCATTGTCCTTGGCGTTTGTCTTGAGCCCTCGAGCCCTATCGGGCCTTCGTGGGGGTCAATATGAGTTATGTGCGTTACCCCATCCTCGGTTCCTCACAACCGGACGGGCTGAGTTTCATCGCCTGTCCTGATCGCTCGGGCTCAAAGACTAGCTCGGTGAGTTCGCTAACGGGTGTGATCGAGTGGAATCTGGGTCCGTCGATCGTGATGGGGTCGGCATAGCCCTCTTGTGACATTCCACTACTCCTTTACCTGCAACCCAGCAAATGCCTAGGTCGTTCCGGAGACCGACCCGGGTGGCCTAACGGCCTCCCCTCGATGGAGATTCTGTGGGCCTGGCGAGAGGTTAAGGATCGAACGAGAAGGTTGAGATGACCCGGTTTGCCGGACCGGGCGAGGGCCGCATGGTGCTCATCTACGGTTTTCTCCCCTGGCTCTGTTGGTCGCTCATGTCGAATGAGATGACCGCCGCTTCGTGACGCAACATGGAGTGTTCTAATGCATTTCGCTGCACGTGCGATGCTTAGTTCTCGTGCCCCCGGGAGGTTCAGGGCCTGAATTGTTCGGGAGGCACGGGTGTATGGAATGAAATGCGTGTATGGATGTATGAAATGATTTATGATGAAATAGAGGGGGTTTTGATAGTGTTTACCTTGATGACTGGAGTGGCGGGGCTCGGAGAGCTTAAGTCAGAAACGTCCGACCGGGACCCATGCTCGTCGTTCGTGACGGAGTCGGAATGTCCTACATGGGGCATCCCTTCGCTTCCTACCTGTGTCTCGGGGTGGATACTGAGCGATTCGATCGACTCAGGGGGCCAGTTGGTCTCCCAGCGGAGATTTTGTTTTTGGTCTCCCCAGGTCTATCCTGGGGAAGTGGGGAGCCGCCCGCATGCGGTGACGCTTCGGTTCCCGTGCCCATCGTGTGGTAGTGGCTGATCGTGTGGTAGTGGTGGGCCATGGCCAGGCCATGTCCCTTCTGATCAGGAGCCATTCTGTTGGGCAGAGCACGTCTCATCGGTCATGGCACGTCTCATCTGCATTAAATGGAAAAGAGAGATTTGCTCGCTCCGCCGTTCTACCTTCCCCGATCGGCGTGTCCTTCCCTAACTGTTGTTTCCTTTTCCTTAAGTAGGAGAAGTGAGAGGGTTTTTGTCCCATTCTTTTGCCTGTTCCTCCTCTGCCGCCGCCTTCCCTTCTCCTTCTTGCCGTGAGCATTCCTGAGAGCCGCGGTGTTTCTAGGAAAGAAAGGGGAGAGAACGAGGGAGGAGAGAAGAAACTCACTGATCCTTTCATGATCCGAAGTGAAATGTCGGACTGGAGGTCGTCCACCATGAGGCAGTCGGTGCTGGAGGCTTTCGTCAAGAAGGGGTTTCTGCCGCCGTAGGAGGTGGCGCACTGGAGGGTCCCTAGGAGAGAGGAGTCCCCGTGACCTCATCCCGACGAGGTGGTTTCTTTCCTTACCTTCCATGAGCGCGGATTAGGGTACCCCGCGCACTGGTTCCTGTGCGGGCTCCTCAACGAGTGGGGTCTGGAGCTGCAGCACCTTAATCCAATGGGGGTGCTGCACATTGCCGGCTTTGTCACCATCTGCGAGGCTTTCCTCTGGATGGAGCCGCACGTGGATTTCTTCTAGTGGCTGTTCTCCGGGAGGACCCTGACAGCGGGGAGTTCGGCCGAGACTGCGCCGGTGGGAGGTTTCGCCCTGCAGAGGAAGCCGAGCATAGGAGGTCGTACCCTGCGTACTCCCCCTGTGACTCCAACCGAGGGTGGCACAGGGAGTGGTTTTACATCCGGAATCCGGTGGAGGCGCCGTTTCCAGCGTTCACCGGTGGGAGGCCGAAGAAGCAGAAAAGCTAGTCGTGGGGTTGCGCCCGCACAGAGAGGCACAAGGTGGAGGTCATCGAGGAGGAGCTGCGGAAGCTCGTAAGGAGCGGCCTTGACGGGGTGCGGGTGTTCCACACCCTCTTCCGCCGCTGGGTTGCGCCATTTGCGGAGAGGACGCGGCTGATGTGGATGTACGGTGGCCGGTCGGACTCGGACCGTGCATCGCTAGAGGACCTGCCAGACGATGAGGTCTGGAGTCACCTTGGCCGGGTGCTGCAGTTGAGGCCCAAGGATATGGTTGTGGGGAAACCCATACCGTTCAATGCCTCTGTCGTGTCCAACCTGGTATGATCCCTTTGTTTTGTTCATGTTTCTTCCTCTACCTTTCTTGTTTCCCGATCTCGGGCCATCCGTTCTGTAGGGGCTTGAAAGGTACAAGTCCCGACTGCACCTTCCTAAGGGACCGGAGGGCAGGGCCCGGTAGGCCACCCAGAAGGAGGCGGCAGACACCTGGAAGAAGGAGAGAACCAGGGAGGTCCAGCGAAAGCAGGAGAAGGAGCAGGAGGTCGCCCGGCGCGTGAAGGCCGGGGAACGTAGCAGCGACGTTGAGTCAGAACTCGCGTCGGATGATCCTACGGATTTGGACGACATGGTCTTCTCCGATGAGGAGGAGAGTCGGGAGGTTGTTGTGACCTCGGCGGAGCGTCGTGACCCTGCGGCGATGTTCGCTGGGGAGGAGCAAGAGGCCGCACGGCGTGCGGAGGTTCCTGCGTCGAGGAAACGTGCGGCGAGCGCGAGCGTTGTTGGCGAGCGAGCCGCAAAGCAAACGCGGTCACCGCGCCCCTCAACAGCGTCGCTGGTTCCGTCCCTGCCTGTTGTGGACGTGGCGGAGCAAGGCAGGCGGTCCGAGGAGCGGACTGGCACCCGTTCGTCGCCGGGGTCGGTGATGGCGCGTGACTTGCAGCCAGGGACGGCCCTGCCCACCACGGATGCAGTCGAGCAAGCCGGTCAGTCTGAGGAGCAGACTGGTGCCCGTGCACTGCGTGACTTGCAGTTGGCGAACGTTCCGCCTGTCGCTCTGGTCGGGGAGTCCTAAGCCGGGGGTCATGGCGACCCGTAGGTCGGGCAGGAGCGCGGGTCGTAGTCTGGGAGCGGTCCTCGCCGTACATGCCCATCGTCGTCGGGATCTGCCTTCAGGGTTGTGCCGCTCGCCTCCCGATACGTCTTTCTCTGTTTCCTTTTGGTCTTTTGCTGGCTGAGTTTTTGTTGGAGTGTGACTTACCCGTACCTTCCGCCAGTGGCCTGGGAATGTCGGGGATAAGCATCACCCCAACTCCAGTGCAGGAGACTTGGAAGCCCATCCTACAGCGTGTTGCAGTGAGCGAGGGGGTTAGCAGGGTGGCGGTGGCAAAGCCTTCCCTCCCGAGGGTGGTGCCCCCGGGTCGGTTGTTGATATGGCGGCAGCGGCGGCGGCGGTGTTGGCGGCGATCCCAGCGCCGACGGCGGGGGTCGCGTCGGAGGTAACTCTCGCGGTCCCTCCTCCGTTGGTCACGGTGGAAGAGACGAGGGAGGGCGAGCTCCCTATCTCGCCGGGTGGAGGGTCGCATGGCTCATTCTTGCCGTCGGAGCCGAAGGCACAGGAGGGCAGTGCGGCCGGGACAGAGTCGGGACGCTCGGCAGCGGTCGACGCAACCGATGTGGTGGAGATCCTGTCTGACGACGAGGCAGAATTCATGGCGGACCAGCCGGCGTCGTCGCGGGAGCTAGTGGTGGTTTAGCCGAAGGCTGGGTCCTCTGGGGGACCATCGGAGGGTGACCTAGAGTGGCTCTGTCCTGAGGACCCAGTGAAGGCGCGGTTCGTCCTCCGGGATTCCCGGGAGTGTCAGCTCTGGGATATCTTTGGGGGGCAAGGGCATGCCGCGGTGTCTGAACTCACCAAGCTATCCGCGAAGCTTGAGAACGCCCGGAAGTAGGCTCAGTTCGCTCAGCAGTTGGTTGAGGTTGACCTGCAGCTCACCACGGAGGTGAGTTTCTGGTACTTGTCCTTGCCCTTTGAACCTTTCGTCGGTTGTTTTTAGCATGCTTGTTTTTTCATAGAAAATAAGGAAGATGTCGTCCCGCAAGTCTTACTTCCTCCGGACGGAACACGCCCGGATGGCCGAGCTTGAGCGTCGGGTGGAGTCTGCTTGCCGCGAGTCCCAGGTCTAGGCGGCCGAGGTAGCCGCGGCGCGGGTGGAGGGGCAGCGTGCGGTGGAGCGAGCAACTGCTGCCGAGCAAGGGCTCGAGGCGGCGAAGGTCCGCCAGGAGGAGACTGAGGCAGGGCTGCGGGCGTCCCTGGCGAACACCGAGGCGGTGCTTCAAGAGGCCTTGGCGGCCCTTGAGCTAGAGCAGGCCGCCCTAGAGTTGGCACAGAAGGCCCTGGAGGCGGAGCAGAGGGCCCGGTCGGAGGCGGATCAGGAGGTGCTCGTGCTCTGGGGCCAGGTGATGGGGATGGAGGACGCGAGTGCCCGGCTGCACGAGCAGGTGGCTCGGCAGGCAGAGGATCTCTCCACCCTTTAGGCCTCTCGCATCGGTGCGTACCTTTTTTGTTTTCTCGTGGTGTTGATCTTTCCCTCAGCCTGTTTCTGAGCTTGTCGCCCTTCTTCCAGAGCTGGGTGAAAAGGTGAAGGCGCTGGAGCGAGACCTAGAGATGACCAAGGCGAGCTTCAGCCGGAATGCTGAGGAGCTGGCCAAGTCCCGTGAAGAGCGACGTGCTCTCGAAGGGGATCTTGACCAGATTCGCAATGTTTTGCCCGGCTCGTCGTCTCAGAAGTCTTTGGGTCGGCGCCAAGTACCAGGGCGCCCGCGGTCCAGCTGGCGGAGGTCCCGAACACGGTCAAGGACTTTGTCAGGAGTGGGCTGTTTTATGGAGCGTCGGGGGTGCTGACCTCGGTGGCGACGTACCACCCGAATCTAGACTTCGCCACTATCTGCAGCGGGTATGCTGAAGGCCTGAGCATGGGGGACATCCAATCGATCGGGGAGAGCTTGCTGCCGCACGCGTGGTCGGTGTCAGAGCAAGTCTTCGTCGAGTGGGTGATGGATGTTCGCCGTGAGGACATGGCCCGAAGCATGCGTGGGGAGGACACTTCCGAGCCTGCGGATAGCACGGAGCCTATAAGGAATATGGGTTGAATGCCGTATTCTATGTATGGATTTTGTTGACCATGATGACAACTAAATTGCTAGAATTAACATGTGTATTAAGATATGTTAGACAAGTTTATTTAGATCCTAGGGATGCAAGGGAAGAGTTTGATCAAGATTTGATTTGAAACTGAGAAGAAACGACAAAGACTCACCACTGGTGTATGCACTCAATAAAACAAATTAGAGATGTTTGATCATATAGCGGCTAGTAGAGATAAAAACCAATGAAATTAGGGCCAACCAAATGATCTATTGAGAAGTTAGGAAGGCCAATGTACCATACAATGATGATATGTACCTAGGACAATGAAAAGATGACACTTGCAGTGCCGCTAAATCATCCACCAAATGAAGGAAGATAGGCTATGGGTTTCATATGCAACATAGGGGTGCGATTGGTGGAGCACTAGGACCAATCGATAGGTCATCCTTAATTGTTGTACCTAGTGTTATTGACTCAAGTGGCAACGACCATCAATTGTTAGATACCTCATTGGACTATTAGTTGCACAATTTTAGGAGCCATGGCATCATCTGGTGGTGACTGCTTTTGTAGATTTGTTCCCAATGCTAGCTAGATTCTTTGGTGCTATACATAGACAATTTAAAAGTGTGTCGAACCATAGAGCTAGAAAAATCTCCAGCATGTATTGCAACACTTCATCCACCATATGAATTCTTAGTGTGCATATTCAAAGCTTACAATCTTGCTTAGAGATAGATTCACAACAAGTGGTTAGGATTTAGCTTGTGTGCTAGACATAGCTGGGTTTGCGCCATTGTAATCTTGGTTTGTCAAGACACTTGGTGGCTTGGTGCTACTCTAGCGATGTCGACCATCTAATTTTGGTGTTGAGCGATGGCAAAGTGGTGTGTGAGGGATGAGGAGAGCACTTTCTTGATGAAGAAACTTCATAATGGATGGCTCCAATGTGATTGAAAGAGTTTGGCAGTGATGGCAAACCTTGGTGGCTTGCAGCACCTGCCTTAGTCTGTGCAATGCATTTCTATTTAATTAGCTCAACACCATGACCATCATAAGGCTTGGTGACCGAGAATGTACCAAGGTGGATCTTCAACATGTATTAGGTAGTGCATTTTCGCAACTGACTCCATAGGATACATCACCGTGTCTTTGAGAGTCTACCCTTGTTGCTTGATCTATTTACTTATCACATTTAATCTTCCATAGTATGCTTGTTTTTTGACCATTACCTTTCCTAGATTTGCTTAGGATAGTTGATAGGTTTGGGTTTAGGTTGTAAACTCTTGGGGTTTGGGTATGTAGAGGACACCAAAACACATAATTGCACATTTGGCTAGACTAGTCTATTGATTCTCCAATGTAAATCAACTAAAGCCCTTGAGTAAGTTTTTAGAATACCAATTCATCCCTCCCCCTCTTGGCTCTCCTAGTCTAAGGCACCATAGGTTCCTTTCAAGTGGCATTAGAGCTAGATCTCACACCTTTCAAAGAGGCTAATTAAATCTAATTCCATCGGCATACGTATGAAATCAGCTTATTTGGAACTGTTAGATAGGCTTCATTTCCTAGTGAGCAAAGAATCTGACAAAGGGGCGATAGATATAGATATGGCTCCTTTTTTATCACATAGGGTATTCACATTAGAAAGTGCTTATGCAGGAACACCTTCAATCAAAGAGGCTTGATTGCATAGCACACACGTGTCACGGAATTGGACATGAAGAATCAGACTAAGTTTAAGATAAAATTTTGATGTGGTTGCAAAATATAACCAACAATGTTTCCTTCTGTATGTGATGGTGTGTTCAGTCATGTTTTTTTTGTGTACAAATAAACAAGAGCTTTGGATTGTTATAGATAACCATGGAGGTACAAAGGGTGTGAAACTATCACTCTCATTGGAAAGCTTAACAGCTTCAAGCAACAAGAGCATGAAAATGCACATGATATACTCTCACTCTTAAATATTCTTGTTAATAAAATCAATGATTTAGGTGTGAAGAAAATTGAAGATGGAGAGCATGTCTCCAAGGTCATTCAATCTCTTCACCATTTAGAAGTATAATTTGGTCATTTCCATTCTCCTTGAGAAGGATCTTGACAAGATGACCACCAATCATGTGCCATCAACAAATTCATCACACATGAGCTTCCTATGGGCATCAACAACAATCCTTCTTCACCTACTACCAAGCATCTAAAGCTTAACCACCAAGCACACGAGAAAAAACATGCCAATGCATCAAGAATCAAACTCAAGTGAAGAATAAGAGAGAAATGATGAAGATGATGCTAGAAGCTCCTCAACTTTATAAGAGTGCCCAAGAGTCGTCCATGCACATACCAAAGGAGACAGTCATGCATGTGAAGGTCATATGGTCTAGTATATTAAGTCCTCTACAAACTTAGTTGAAATTAGAGATGTCTAGCTTAGGATAAAATAGAAATGACCTATATTTTGAATCGAAGAGAGTAGTAGGATTTACTTTCTCATGTTTGTTAACATTACTCGAATGGGCACATACTTTGTTTCCTGTGTATGTGAGAAATGTGCGAAGCAATTGAGAACTAAAAGCATTCTGCTAGCGTCACTACTCTGGGATTGAGACCAGAATTTTGTCGTAACGAGCTGATCCGACTGCGTGCTTGTATATACGTAATACAGATTGTCACAAGTTTGCGTACCTCGGCATCCATCGGGTAAGTAAGCGTTTCCTTCGTAACCATCGTTGCACTTGCAGAGATACCCAGGACCGTGGGTGGCGTTGACGCACACGCTGTTGCTGCTACGGCACGCTGCGGGCAGCCGTCCTCCGACCAGGCACGACTCATTCCTGATGGCGAAGTCGAGGACAAGCGGGACGCCATCGGAGGCCATCGTCCTGTCGAAAAGGTCGTGGCCGTACAGATCCCGTGCAGAGAAGTTGCAGGATTTGTCCACCACCATGGCGTATCTGCATGGGGTGGTCTTCCACCCAGTGTTGTTCTGGTGTTCCATACTGACGGTAAACATGTCGGTCCCCGGTGGCAGCTCTGCGCTGCAGCAGCCGAGCCCCAAGCATGTCCCGTTTTGCGCTACCGACGGCGTGTCGATCAGCGACTTGCATGTTGCAGAGTAGTTGGCGGTGCTGCTAATCTGGCCGGACAAACGGGCTTCGACGCTCATACCGACGCCCACCAGGGCGTTCCTCGTCGTCGACAAGAGGAACGCCGGCGACAACTTGACGCTGACGACGAAGACGCTATTGGAGTGGTAGGTCTCGTTCACGTTGCAGTCGTAGCTGACAGGCCCGTTGACCCACGCCACACCCTCTGCAACATCAATGTCGAAGAGGTCAAGGATCCAAAAGAGGCCGTCGTCTTTGTTTCTGATACCGGGCAGCTCGGCTTGGTTCTCTACGTAGTAGCCTCTCCCGTTCTTCGTGATGACGCCGCTGACGCTGGCCGGTGGCGTGTAGGAGAGGTTGCAGTTGATGTAGAAGCCTGCGTCGAAGGAGCAGCCCTCCTTGGTGCCGAAGGGATAGGGGATGCTGATGTAGCCGCACTTATCCGGGCAGCCAGGGAGCGCGATCGGCCGCACAGCTTGATCTTCTTCGGCAGCTACAGCTACGAGGGACATGATCAACAAAGTCGTTACTGCGGCAAGGCTCAGCAACGACGTTATTGGCATTAAACATCACCTGCTTGATCTTCTTGTGCGCAGTGAAGGGAACATAGCTAGCACTAGCTGTTGATGAATCTTGGTTTCCTGGCTAAATGCCTGCTCTAGCTATTACCCCTGGTAAGCTCGATTGTCCATACATGGCCCACGCACTTATACGCAATATGTAGACAAGGCAATCATATGTCAATCATCAGGCATTCAGCTGGCAACAACGGGAGAGGGAGAGATCATTAATTTCCTTCTATAAAAAAATTTCTAGATTGATGGCGGCATGGCGCCCTGGCATTGGCAGTTCACGTACAAGGAATAATTTCCAACGAACTACCTTCATTTTCTTGTGCTTGTTGACTTTGATGTTATATAGGTGAAAACAGGATATTGATAATTATTGGTCGGTCTGCTAACATTTACATTATTTGTTACATTACATCATCAAATTGGGCTCCATAGTGTGTAGTTATTTTTAACTTGTATAAGCACAGGTCATGAGTTCGTCACAGAAAAAACAATAAACCAATTAGCATTAATTCTTAGGTTGTGTTTGGATTAGGGACTAGGGGATAACCCGATGGGTTTATTCTAATTTTACGGAATGGGATGATTCTATATCTCCATTTGGTTGAGGGGATGGGAACGTCCATAGTTCTTGTTTCGATGAACCAGTGTGAGAATGAACCAGCCGTTACCCATCATATGCCACCATCTTCCGTTACACAATTGTGTAAATACCCACATCAGGAGGAGTATTGGACAGAATTTGTGAGTTGGAAGCTATCATATGAGGCAAAGGAACAGAATGATGCAAACATGATCAACTCCCACAAAAATAGGATCCCACATCGCACCGGCTGGCGCGGTTGCATGAGGAAAATCCTAGAGTGGGAGGAGGAGGTGGAATAGTTATCCCAGAGCGGTGTTACAATTAGTATAGATGGATGGGATGCTCGCTATGTAATGTATCTTTGTGCGAAGGGGATTTCTGTAACGACCCAAAAATTGTTACAATTTTTCACAAGCCCTTGAGCATAAAAATGCATCTAAAAGTTCCAATAATAAAAAACTTTGTATGTTACTTCTAAACTTGTTGAGCATCATGTGTATTTTTAATTCAAATTAAAATTTGACTTGTGCTTAGACCAACCAAAACCGAGCCCTGCTTGTTTTGGCGGATAGTCCGTCATCACCACCGGACCGTCCGTCTGGGCATTTCACAGACTTAGAATAATTTTAGCCAATTCGTGCACTGACGGAGTGTCCGTCGCCGCTGACAGACTGTCCGTCGAAAACCTTGCACAGTCAGTCAATCTATTAGGCACGGTCAAACACTACCGGACTGTCCGTCGCTCTGGCAGGACTGTACGCGAAAACAGCCCATGCAGCAGATTGAGGTGTCACTTGGAGGAGAAAATGGACCCCACACCACCCTACAGCTGTCCAGCTCATGGCTGACCAAATCAACAGCCACAGCCAGCTCCCTATCTCATTCTCACACACCCTCTCTCTCTCTAGTTCTTGCTGTCTCTCTCTCTCTCTACTCTCTCATCCACCCAAAGCAAAGCAAGGAAGAGGAAGAAGAGGGGAAGGGAAGGAGAAGGGATTGGAGGTTGCTGCAGCTCCTCATCACCATGGATTCAAGCTAGGGGCTGCCATCCACAAGAGGTGGGGATGGGAAGAGGGAGGAGCCCTCTCATCCTCACCATTTGGAGCAAGGAGGAGGAGAAAACAAGGGGGGAGAAGGAGTTCGAGCCACCCAGGTGTAGATCACACTTCTCCATCATCTTGGGGGGCTTGTATCCATGTTTTGCTACCCATGGTAAGGATTGAATCAAGCTCAAAATCATTTCTTGCTTCTCATGAGCCCAAAACCTAGAAATAGAAGAAATGGAGCTTAACACAAGTTTGCACACAATATAGCTAGATTCAACTAGTTAGATATGCTCCATAGCATGCTAGAACACTACCTTGAAGATGGTATGAACATGCAAAACCCCTAGGTCCAACTTTGCATTTCGAGATTGTATGAACCGCTCACTATCAGTGATTTGATGGAGGGTCCGGCCTCACTGGCGGAGGGTCCATCAAATATCGATGCAATCTATCTACACTTAAACAGAGCACATTATAATTCACCAGAGAGTCCGACGAATTTGGCGGAGAGTCTGTGGAATTATATTTCAGAGACAGAGAGTTAGGTGCTACAAACATGAGTTGACGGAGTCTCCGCCACACCCCACGGAGCGTCCGTCAATTTATAAACTTAGTAACCAAGAACCCGAGAGTACCCAATGGTCACTTGAACCTGGCGGAGGGTCCATGACCTACACCGGAGGGTCCACCACTTCATGGCTATCTAGTTTTCACTAAGTCCCTGAGTTATCGAACTGTCCGACAGTTATACCGGACTGTCCGATAACTCAAACCGACAGCCCAATCATACAACACCTAAACACTTAATGCATAACATATCATGTCATCTATTTTTGTGCATTGTACACATCAAGCATCATATTTATTTATTGCACTCACATAGGAGTTTAGCCACACACTGAACCTCTCTTGTCTTATGCTATCTCTCCTATGTTCTCCATCTCACATAATGTCTTGCATGCATAATCATAAGTATCTCGTACATGTGCATACATATAGGTACGTGATATCGGAGAGATGCCAAATGATGTTCCATGCTAATGGAACCTTGCTCTTCCAACAGGCAGGCACCCCACTACTATGAACCATATTTTGGATACTTATTGCTTGTCTCATTATGAGTATGCATTTCATTTGAATATGATTAACAACTTAATATTGCTCCATTAACCTAGAACTACTCATTAATTAATTAGAGCCTTTCATTTAATCAACAAGGATTTGAACGCTTAATTGCTTATTTGCTTAACAACATTAGAAGTCGAGTGTTAGAAGGAAACTCACTCTCATGAATGTAGGAGCTTCACCGGGATAATTGATTACTTAAAACTTGTAAGGGTATTAACTTGATTTATAGATGTTTAAATATGACTTAGACTGTCTCTAGCAACTGTTACCCAAAATACAAGACCCATTCCAAGTTTGGGTAGCGCTACAGGCAAAGGGTTCAATACCCATTTTTGGTCTTCTCCAACAACAAGACCCAAAATAGAATCATTTCTGTAAATGGGTCTTTAGGAAAGAGGATATTTAGATTTGGGTTATACCTCTCATGACACCCAAAATGGGTCTTCCATATAGGTACCCTATTGGAGGCTAAAGGCATTCTGCTGGAGGCCCATTTTGGGTTTTGCTCCCTTGGTGGGTCTCCTGTTGAAGACGGCCTTAGGATCAACCCTCAATTTGATATTAATTAATCAGGATGATCAATTTGTTAATCTCTACTCATGCGAGGGGTAAGGTCACTATGAATGCGAGATCTCAAGTGACGTAGCTCGCGAAGCAATTAAGGACCGTTCATTGGGATGCATGGATTGAGTAACCACCCGTACAGACCATATCTCAAGCAAGTATGGGTGCGACAAGCCTAGTAACCAATTGCGACCGATCTATCTGTGGAACTAGCAAGAAGGTGTCGCCGGTTAGATAGTGGTAGCATTAACCAGGAACCAATCGAACCTTTCATGGGACATTCTGGCCAGATTAGGGAATGGTTGGAGATGTGAGGCAACCCTTACTCAGGCACGGGTATGGTGGTTCGTCCCATTCTCTGTGTGGGTACAGTTGTACCCTCTGCGCAGAGTCTTTTGAAAGCCTAGAGTCCTTCGGGACGGAACCGGTTGTTCTTTCTTCTATACCCATTGTAGTGTTGATGATGATACTTGATTATGAGATGAATTATAATGTTGATCACTTTAATTATATTACTCATTACTACTTGTCATGAACTTATAATTGCTAACTAGATTAATTATGAATCATGAGCATGTCATTCTTTAATAAACGCCATGCTTTTATGCAAATGAACAAATGCCTATTAATCCCACTTGCATCCACCAAATATTTATATGTTGGAATTAAGTCCTGTGAGTACGTAATGTACACACGGTGCTGCCGTTAAGTTATTTTACAGGTAAAGGACATTGGCAGCCATCTCACCCCGTCGTTGGTGGCAAAGTGGGTGATGGCAAGAGCCATCCGAGTTATGGTGGCAACGCCCATGGGCAAGGCAACCACCAGTTACTAGATATATAGTTGATTCATAGCATAGATGTGTCATGGTAAGAGAGTCATTTGGTTCTCACTACATTTGATCCTATGTTGTATGATTAATTCAGAATATTCAACAAGATTTGTAATATATGTTTTCCGCTAAGTTATGTGCTCCGATGATGAGATGTAATCTTGAGTTCTGGAGGCTATCGTGGTATGATACTCAACTAGGATTCTTGGTATTGGAGATGTGGATTGTATCTCCAGGGGAGTCACTAATGTTGGTTTGCTTAAATTGAGTTGGTCAAGTGGGTGACACTCGATTTAGGTCAATTAGCGCGGCAAGTCCCTACAATTTCCTTCAACCCTGATGCTTCCCTATGTTATGGGGATGTTGCAGCTGAGGATCTCGTATGAAAGGTTTAGGTGGTCCACGATGAAGTAGCTCAGGATACGTTCAAGCCTAACAGGGAGGAGGATGAGCTCACCCGGGCACATAGAAACAAAGAGCATCCTGGTCGGACACGGGGATTTGGACTCATTTTCCATGGGCATTTTCCTTCCAAGATGACATCGCCACGTACAGAAGCCGTTCGAGGAGGAATGCCCAAAAAGAATTGGAGTGGCAACATATGATGGCAGTTGTTCGACAAGAAATGAAAGAAATCCATGAAAAAATATGTGCAGAGTTTGAGGTAGCATTAACCAACCATCCTCCGGCAATTGATCAAGACGCTACCCATGGACTCATCAGCCCAGAGAGGGTATAGAGTAGCTACGGAAGCAAACCGCTTGCTCTCGAAGATGCATCTAGCACATTCCCCATGGATAAGATCATAGATGATGAGGACATCACTCCGCCACATACTCCACCACATACAAGTTGAGGAGGAGGTCCAGCATGGGTGTCCAACTCGTCATCCTCATGGTGGTGGCCCAGTCCATCTGAAGTTCGAGTCCATCTCGGATTCTAGGAGCAGTCCCGGGTAAAATCAGCGCTCAGGACGCATACGGACTCCATTTTCGATGATCCAGATATGCTTGGAAAGATAACTTGATAAGCTATCCAATGGATTTGGTTTCACATCAAAATCCTTCCTGAGTCAATGGGAATAATCGAAATAAGTAAGCATCCAGAATCTGCCACAGTGCTGCGACACCGTCTTTTGGTCCGTTGGGTCGTGTATCGTGTTTGGGCCCATTAGGGGGCATGTCCAGGGGGTGACGTCCAAGACTCTACATTATGCCGTCGTCACTCTCATTAGGGTTGGGTTTTGTTGTGTTCTTGTTTTCCACATGAAACAGACATCGTGTGCTGCAACTATATTACCAAGATCGTTTGCTGTTGAACCAGGGCCCCTGTTCTTGATCTTATTTGCCTGTGGCGATTAGTCCTTTTGAATAAAGACTAGAACTCCTTCATATTCAGAGCCTCATATTTATTTACAATTTCATATTGTGCTTTACCTGTTCTTGCTTGTGTTCTCAATTCGCCTATAGGAAAGCCTTCTCGGCGAGGTTAATCGCGTCCGCGTGATTGATAACCAATGAAGCAGTGGTGTAACGGTTATGGGGGTCTGAATCAGTCTTGGTTCGAAGCATAGATCGTGAACATCAAGTCTCCACCAATTGACGCTATCTTACCTATCGGAAGATCGGGCCGCGTCTACATCAATAGAGCCAACACCTTACAAGCTATACATGCAGGACTCGGTCTTTAAGACCATGGTGGCGGTAGGTTAGGCTCATCCTACGGGCGAAGGAGTTATGTTGCACTCTCGTCCATTACCTATAGGATACGCCAAGGCGAACATTGATGAACTAGCTAAGGGCAGGTACCATGGAGTTGAGTTAGATCTCCCAAATGATTGGGATAGGAAGACACTAGGGCAGAACTTGGGTTGCTTTGTTGCCTGGCACAAGTGAAACATATCCTTTGGCTCGGATTTGGATTTTGATGATGAGGAGGATGAAGAAAGGAGAGCAATGAGACCACTCTCACTACCAAGAAATAGGAAAGATGTACTCCACCCAACACCTCATAGGGACTTAAGCCCTCCCCCTCAGCCCACTGTCACTACCCAAGACTCAGAAGATCGGTCCATCTAATAGGAGTAGAACTCAATCATCTAAGAAGGATGAAGTGAAGATGCCTCCAAAGCTGATATTCCATGGTGAATTTAGAAAAATGAAGTGAGCACGCGGTCCCTGCTTTTGCAACTAAACAAAATCATAGAGGAAGAACTTGCAAATTTTGAGCCTAGGCAAGATAGATAGGAGATGCCATGTGTATGGCAGTTTAAGTAGGGGTGTGATCTAGTGGCTTCCGGACAAGTCCCAACATTACAACCAAGAATGTAGCAGCTGCATGATTGGTACAAACAACAAAGCAGTGTCATGTTCGGGGCAAGATATAAAGATAGACATTTTCACACTAGACAAGACGTAGTGTGGATTGACCTTAAGGAATTTTATTAATTTTACCAAAAGTTTGCCCTAGACATGCATATCATGAGCTTCTGGACCATGTAAGTTTTGTTACTACATGTGCTTTATAGCACCAAGTTGAATGGCTCACAACTACACATTGTTTTGTACAATAAAGGCACTGTGGCAGAACCACCTAATCTAATGCCCTCCCAAGAGTACTTGTCCTCCATTAGACACTAAGTACCTAAGAGAGTGCACTAAATCATGTCGTTCCGTCGAACCCACCCACAGGGAGAGCTCAAAAATCCACATTTTTCGTTAGAATCATAAATGAGAGGATAAAGCTTACAACATTTTTAACCATTTCTTACATCACTTTATTACAACATTAGAGTTCTTAAACAAATTGAATGCAATATCAGAATTAAAATTGTTTACATGTAAACGAGTTTACACCCTTCAGGTTCACAAGTTTTATCTTGTAGCGAAAAATAAACATATGATCAGAGTTACAGTGGAAACAAAGATTAATTTAATGACATGGTGAAGCATTAACATAGTGGACGTTTATATACAAGATATGCTAGCAGATTTTACATCTTTTCTTATAAAAATATTTAGTGAGGGTTATAAATAAACACTATGATTCGTAGCGTGAAAGGAATCCTTTCTAAGCCCACCAGAAGGTTTCCACACACAAGAGTCAGCCCTAGCATCCACCTGTCACCTGCAACAGGGGGAATGAAACCCTGAGTACTCGATTGTACTCAGCAAGACTTACCCGATAGGAGGAAAATAAAAGACACCAAGGATACGCAAGGCTTATTTGGCTTGCTAGTTTATTGCATTTGCAAGACGCGTTACTAATAGTGCATCCTTATATTCAAGTTTTAGCAGTTATTTTTAGTTGATTAGCTACCCATTCTAGGTAAGCACCTATGCTATTTCCAAACATGTGATAAGCAACGAAACCATTTTATCACCTTCCATGCTCTAGTTCTTACTATGGTGGTACACCATAGCCAAGTCGGTACTGTCTCACAGAAACAACGATTCGTGAATCAATGTATCCTAGCTGGGTACCCCAAAACACATGTCTTGCTTGTGCCCCAGGCACAAACAAGACCAACCCATTCCACTCCTATCAAGGGGTCTAGGTCCCCGTCCAAACTTGGACACCAAGCCCCCAACACCTGAGACCCGGTCTCAGTATGGTGCTTAGACCTCCACCTAGTACCACCCCTAAAAGCCAGTTTGGAAAGAGCCGGAGCCCATGACAAGAGAGTAACAGGTCTTCCCGCTCCCATAAGCAAGTATGTGCTCAGGATAATAAGTCTATGACCTAACTACCATCCACAGCAACGGTCGGTCCTCAATTGACTCAGGCGAGACAAATGTAATCGGAGCCTTGCTCAGTTGCCTAACCAAGTTCAAATCCAAAGTACAATACCGCCCGGTCTCCAATTATCATCCATATATGATAATAAAAACAATAATATCTTTCCTATCTCTCGCGAGTAACAGGTAATCACTCGACTTCTACCAGGGTCCTATAGCATAACAGCTACATGATCCTGCCATACTAGTAAGACTCATAGGATAAGGATATATATATGCAAGTGGTTTCCATTCAACTCCTTAAAACTTAAGGCACAAGCATAAAATAAAGTGTAGAATAATAGGGGTCATGCACCGGGGCTTGCCTGGGTAAGATATAACCAAAGGTTAGCACTCCATCGTGGTGACACGATCATCAAGGCACCATCTTTTCTACTACTCTAGTCGACTCCATGATCCATCGTTATTCCTATTATGATATACATGGATGCAACGTAGAGACATAATTAATCAATGGCGACCGCAATAACAACAACAACAACAACATAGCCTTTCAGTCCCAAGCAAGTTGGGGTAGGCTAGAGTTGAAGCCCACCAAGAGCCCCAAGTCATGGTTTAGGCACTTCAATAGCTGGTTTCCAAGTACTCCTATTCAAACATAGATCTCTAGGTATATCTCAAGCTTTCAAATCTCTTTTTATTGCCTCCCCCTATGTCAATTTTGGTCTTCCTCTACCTCTCCTCATATTATTATCTTGGCGTAGGACTCCATAATGCACTGGTGCCTTTGGAGGTCTCCTTTAGACATGGCCAAACCACCTCAACCGATGTTGGACAAGCTTTTCTTCAATTGGTGCTACCTCTAGGCGATCACGTATATCATCGTTCCGAACTCGGTCCATTCTTGTGTGACCGCAAATCCATCTCAACATACGCATTTATGCAACACTCAGTTGTTGAACATGTTGAATCTTTGTAGGCCAACATTCTGCTCCATACAACATAGCCAGTCTAATCGCCGTTCTATAGAACTTGCCTTTTAGCTTTTGTGGTACCCTCTTGTCATAGAGAATGCCAAAAGCTTATCGCCACTTGATCCGCCCTGCTTTGATTCTATGGCTAACGTCCGCATCAATATCTCCATCCCTCTGTAACATCAACCCTAGATACCAAAAGGTATCCTTCTTAGGCACTACTTGACCTTCCAAACTCATATCTCCCTCCTCTTGTACAACTCCACCAAAGTCGCATCTCATGTATTCGGTTTTAGTTCTGCTCAATTTAAAACCTTTAGACTCAAGGGTCTGCCGCCATAACTCTATTTTCCTATTTACTCCCGCCTGGCTTTCGTCCACTAACACTACATCATCAACGAACAACATACACCAAGGGATATCCCCTTGTATGTTCCTAGTAACCTCATCCATTACCAAGGCAAAAAGATATGGGCTTAAGGCTGACCCTTGATGAAGTCCAATTTTAATCAGGAAGTAATCTGTGTTACCATCATTTGTTCGAACACTAGTCACAACATTGTTGTACATGTCCTTGATGAGGGTCACGTACTTTGATGGGACTTTATGTTTGTCCAAAGACCACCACATAACATTTCTTGGTATCTTGTGATAAGCCTTCTCCAAGTCAATAAAAATCAAGTGGAGGTCCTTCTGCTCTCTAAACCGCTCCATAACCTGTCTTATTAAGAAGATTGCTTCTGTGGTTGACCTTCTGGGCATGAAACCAAAATTGTTTATTGATATCTGCATCATTCCTCACAGGCGCTGCTCGATGACTCTCTCCCATAACTTCATAGTGTGGCTCATCAACTTAATTCCCCGATAATTAGTACAACTTTGGATATCTCCCTTGTTCTTGTAGATTGGTATCAATATGCTTCTTCTCCACTCCTCAGGCATTTTATTCGATCGAAAGATATCGTTGAACATCTTGGTTAGCCATACTATAGCTATATCCCTAAGACATCTCCACACCTTGATTGGGATACCATCAGGGCCCATCGCTTTGCCCCCTTTCATCCTTTTCAAGGCTTCTCTGACCTCTGATTCTTGAATCCTCCGCACAAAGTGCCTATTAGTGTCATCAAATGAGTCATCCAGCTGAATAGTGGTGTTCTCATTCTCGTCATTGAACAATTTATCAAAATACTCTTGCCATCCATGTCTGATCTCATCCTCCTTCACCAAGAGCTGCTCCCTCTCATCCTTTATGCAATTGACTTGATTGAAGTCCCTTGTCTTCCTATCGCGAGCCCTAGCCATCCTATAAATGTCCTTCTCTCCTTCCTTCATACTCAAACATCGATAAAGGTCCTCATAGGCCTACCCCTTTGCCTCACTCAACGCTTGTTTTACAGTCTTCTTTGCCACCTTGTACTTCTCTATGTTGTTTGCACAACTATCATGATACAAGCGCTTATAGCACTCCTTCTTTTCCTTAATAGCCTTTTGCACATCTTCATTCCACCACCAAGTGTCTTTCGAGTCACATCCGCTCCCTTTTGTCACTCCAAGCACCTCTAAAGCAACCTTCCGAACACATGTTGTCATCTTCTCCCACATGTTGTTTGCATCGCCTTCATCATTCCAAGGGCCCTCTTCAATGACCTTTTCCTTAAAGACCTTTGATGCCTCCCCTTCTAATTTCCACCACTTCGTTCTAGCAACCCTAGATTGTTTGTTCCCACGAGCTTGCACCAGAAAGTGTAAGTCAGCCACCACCAGCTTGTGTTGAGCGACCACACATTCTCTAGGTACCACCTTACAGTCCACGCATGTTCGTTTATCCCTCCTTGTAAGGACAAAGTCGATTTGACTAGAGTACTGGCTGCTATTAAGGGTCACTAAATGGGACTATCTCTTATGGAAGAAAGTGTTAGCTATCATCAGATCAAAAACTATGGCGAAGTCTAAGACTTCCTCTCCCTCTTGGTTTCTACTACCATATCCGAAACCCCCATGAACCACCTCAAAACCTGCACCTGATGTACCTACATGGCCATTAAGATCACCTCCTATAAAGAGCTTCTCGCTACTAGGGACATCTCTAACCAAGCGATCTAAGTCTTCCCAGAAAAGCCACTTAGCACTCTCATCATGGCCTACTTGGGGGCATACGCACTAATTATGTTTAAGACCATATCACTAATGACAAGTTTAACTAAGATGATCATATCCCCTTGCCTTCTCACCTCCACCACACCATCCTTGAGGCTCTTATCAATCAAAACTCCTACTCCATTTTTATTTGAAGTTGTCCCTGTGTACCAGAGCTTGAAGCCGGTATTGTCCACCTCCTTCGCCTTCTGCCCCTTTCATTTAGTCTCTTGGACGCATAAGATATTTACACGCCTCCTAACCGCTATGTCCACTAACTCTCTTAACTTATTGTAAGGGACCCTACATTCTAGCTACCTAAACGGATCCTAGTTCGCTCGACCCCCCTTTCATTTAGTCTCTTGGATGCATAAGATATTTGCACGCCTCCTAACCGCTATGTCCACTAACTCTCTTAACTTACCTGTAAGAGACCCTACATTCTAGCTACCTAAACAGATCCTAGTTGGCTCGACTAGCTTCTTTACCCTTCACACCCGCCGAGGTAGGTGTGAAGACCCTTGCTCATTTTGCACCACACCCAGGCATCGATGTGGCATGCCACTAAGGATGCGACGACCTGATCCTTGGTCACTTGACACCGGGTTCCGACATGGCACGTGGCTAAGAGGGTTATGCTCCAATAGGATTCTTTTGGGTTTCATATCCATTAAAGTGGCTAAGTTTTTACATTGGCTCGCCACGCCTAACATAACCCTCCTCCTTTACTAGGGCTTAAGACTTGCTATGCTGGGACACCAATGGTGCCCCACCATAGACGTAGTTCATCAACGGCGACTGCAACTCTTAAAAATACGACGATTACGCCTCTCAAGCTAATGAGCTAGCTCTAATGACTAACGTACTTGGCTACGTATCCACGTTGTCGAATAAGGCATTATTTCCCTACAAGTGATTTAGTTCTAAACTCTCAAGGTGTTTCTTTATTTCCTTGATTTAATATATATATTCGAATTAGGGCTCCTTAGCTATCTTAGCAACTAATTATTATGGAGCTACAAAATTACAGTGAGCACCTAATAATATTAAGAATTTACTGTGGAAATTTTAGAGCCAACACTATCACCAATTTGTTATAAAAATTCCTACAAGTTTATATCTTAACAATATTAAGCATCTCAATTTAATTAGATAACTCCTGAAAATAATATGAAACTATGTGAATAAGATATATTAGCAGGTAGATCATGATTTTAGAAACCTAACAAAATTAGTTTTATAATTTTTGGCCAACTACACAAATTTATATTGAATTTACAAGTTTGCCTTAGAAACTAAATTAGAAAATGCTTAGAGAAAGCAAAAGGGCTGGCAGCAACCAATTCTGGCCCGGCAGCCTAGCGGCCCAGCGTGAGACGCGGCCTCACGCGTGGTGCGATGGACTCACGATGGCCCAAACAGGGAGGCCCGCGTGTGATGGTGGCTTTGTAGAAAAACACCCGAGCTTTTAGATATTAATATGATTACTATGCGCACTATTCCTACCGATAGCGGTTTTGCAAACAAGCCCCCGAACTATCCCATCTTCACAACAGGGTGGTCCTCGATGCCACCGCGCTCGCCGGCGTGGCCTGGGTCGGCACTGCGTGGCCAAGCCAGCCAACTAAGGGCCTAATCGGCGCATCTAACCGGTCGATGGGGACCTACGGGCCAACGCGCAGCAATGTGAAGCGGAAGGAAGCTCGACGATGCACTACTGAAACCTATCCTCGACGTCGGGCCGAACCGCGTGGCGGCGCGACCGTTCCGATGACCTAGGGTGCTAATCGAAGGGTAAAGGCGACGGGGAAGCATCAGAAGCTCACCACGGTCCGTGTCGAGGTGATGGTTGAAGCAGAGGAGGACCAAGATGACCTAGCCACGTGCGTGCGAGCCCGGCAGCGACGCTCCAAGGTGGACACCGACGCGTCAGGTCCTCACCCATGCCATTCCTGAACAAACGGAGATGAGCAGCATCACGAGGGGAACAAGGCGAGCTCAAAGGGATGACTCGTTGATCCTTTACCGAGGAATAGGGCTCTACCCCAATTCCTTGGTCATGGTGGCGCACATGACCAGCGGCGAGGAGAAACTAAAATTGGCCACCAACAGACCATGGCTGGGCTCGATGAGAATGGGGCGCCTAGCGAACTTCCTATGCTACTCACTGGCATAAGGAATTGGACCAAGAAGCCTTGAGCTAGTGATTATGATGGGAGAGAGAACGATGCATTGCCACTACCATGTCGCGGAGAGTGGCCATGGCTGAAGGGGCCCGGCCGAGACCCGACAAGGGCACGGTAGGACAGGGACATGACCACACAAGCGAGGGGCAGGAGGCACGTTGGTTAGTGCTCGGATGGAGCCATAGAGATGTGCCTGTGCAAGGCCACATGCAAGCAGCAGCGCGGCAGGCCACGCAACAGCGTAGAGAGCAAGGTGTGGTAGGTGGGTTGAGTGGCGGAGGGCGAGCGCTATAGTGATCGAGGTGACAAGAGGGTAAGGGCGCAGCCCTGCATGTGTGCGCAACCAACACCAAGGCTGGTAGCAACTCACGCATGGAGGAGAGCGACTACAGCCATGCCTAGATCGGCGTCCAGCCGACAGCCACAAGGGCTGGCCAGCGGGACAGTGGCCATGGTCACAAGGTAAGCCAGGCAACACGCGACGTGGACACACGTGGTAGGGCACAAGGAATTGGACCGAGACGCCTTGAGCTAGTGATTATGATGGGAGAGAGAACGGTGCATTGCCACTGCCACGTCGTGGAGAGTGGCCATGGCTAAAGTGGCCCGACCAAGACCCGACAAGGGCATGACAGCGTAGGGACATGACCACACAAGCGAGGGGCAGGAGGCGCATTGGTTAGTGCTCGGATGGAGCCGTAGAGATGTGCATGTGCGTGGCCATGTGCAAGCAGCAGCGTGGCAGTCCATGCAACGGCGTCGAGACCAGGGTGTGGTAGGTGGGTGGAGTGGCAGAGGGCGAGCACTGTAGTGACCGAGGTGACAAGAGGATAAGGGCGTAGCCCTGCATGTGTGCGCAACCCACGCCATGACTGGTAGCAACTCGTGCACGGTGGAGAGCGGCTGTGGCCATGCCTCGCTCGGCGTGCAGCCGACGGCCACAAGGGCTGGCCAGTGGGATAGTGGCCACGGTCACAAGGTAAGCCAAGCAATGCGCGACGCGGGCACGCACGGTAGCAACAGTCGACAGCAGTATAGAGAGCCTGCGACGAACGCGACACCAGGCGTGGTGACCGTGTCCCCGGGTCCGAACGGCTGAACCGTGTGCTTGCACGAATTTTGAAACGTGCCAAACTTTGAACCCAGCTCAGTGGAGGTTCAACCGAAACCACTAACCTAAAGTCGATACTATCACCCAACTAGCAAAGCAAACCTCTCGTCCAGAGAGTGACCAGAGAGGGAGATAGGGAGGTGCCAACATGAGTTCGTCATGCTGAACGTCGGTTCACGAACTGAGCACCAAATCATGGTTCACAGCGCGTTCTAAGGAGGTTTGGGCAATTTTTACAACGCCAACGCAAAATCAAACTAGTCCATGAGCTACACCATGATAAGGTACTCACTATGTTGCAACCAACAATACAAAAACATGGATCTAGTGTTTAAGAAGTTTAATCAAAATTTAAATACCAAAACGGCATCGTCATTAGGTTTTCAGAGTTTAAGTCATTTTCGTTCTAGAAGCTAAAATTGAATTCCGCATTCAATTCTTGAGCTATCAAAAACACTATTGAACAACATCTACTTACCAAAACAAAAGTTACATTTTTATCTACTAAACTTGTACTCCAAATTTTATTTAAGTACTAAATACAAGTTATATTTTATTTTTGTTTATAAAAATTGTTTTCATTGCTTAATCGAATACAACAAGCCATTCACTATTTACTTGCTAGAATTGCTATAAGGCATTTTTAAGCACTTTCTTCATACTTTTCCAAAATAAACCCTAAACAACTTTTGTTCCCAAGATTATTTAAGATCTTTTAAGCACCAAGGCAAATTGATTAGCAACACTTATTTGTTTCTTTAGTAACGAAGGCGAGTCACACAAAGTTCACCCTACCATTTCATATGAGAATTCATTGTAAAAACCTGGAAAACATATTCACTAGGGTTTATTAGGCCTTAACCTCTATGCTAACTAAGTCCGTAACACCAGGGGTGTTACAGGGACACACATGCAGGTTGAGAGGGATTAACACAGACTTCTTGAACCCAGCAATGTACATTGAGAAGAAAATACATGACAATACCACCATTGATGAATCAACAAAGGGCTTGCTTGCCCAACAAAACAAATCCTCCATACTTCTAGCCTACAACTACATGTAAGAGTGTTGTAAATGCCTAATTTTCTACTACATTACATATTTCAGGGTTGAGCCTAATTAGCAACGGGGCACTATGAATGCAGCAATCATTATGTCCTTCTTGACATAAACCTAGAGAAATGCACTTTCACTATTTTTGACTATCGAAGGAGACCACGAGAGCATATATAACCCTTCATTGACATGCTAAACAAGTAAAACAAGCTACTCCTACATTGCGTTAGCTATAGAATTATTGTTAAAGCTTTGATCATTATATGTCACTCTCATGAACTTGTCACACAGGTGCTTCGGGAAGTACAAGAAAAAGATGAACTTGTCACACAGGTGCTTCGAGAAGTACAAGAAAAAGAGCAAGAAATATCAACCATTTTTTAATTTTGGTTCACTGTACATAAGGCGAATTCGATCGCAACATAACCTTGGGCAATGATCAATGCGGCTTCTATGTCATGCATTACATGCACACCCTCATCGAAGATGGCTACTCTGGCACACATGTTGTCCCCCTTTAGTCAATTGATGACCTACCCACCTAATTAGAGTGTATAGCAATGCATGCCTTAATTGTGTTTTACCTTGTGTTGCAGAAACTAGGGTCCAGTACAGCAGAGTTGGCTGATTTGGACATATCTAGGATGAAAGAAGAGCTTGTTGGCTTCATTATGGACCAAGTTTTGAATCTAGATGTAGAGCATTTACTTTATCTAATCAAGGTGTTAATGTTCTTCACCTTGTATTGCCAATTTTATTATGGACGATCTTATGTTTGTTTTTGTTCTAAAAAATATATCATTGTGGTTGGATTTGTTGTATGGACTTGTGTCATGTATGTTTGGATACTTTGTGTGTATATATGGTTCTAGACTCATGTAAACCAAATACTATTTGTTTTTATTATTACAATTGTATTATGAACAATGTTGTATCACCAAAGTCCTATCCAAATCGTTGGTGCTATGGCAAACCCAGCAGTGATCATAGTGCCAACATCGGCGGTAGTGGACAAGACACTACCACCGGAACCAAAACTCAACGGCAGCGGTGCTGCCGCCCTCATCACCGCCGGATGGAATGCCAAGTGGATGTGCTAATACCTATATCAACACTGGATCATATGCCACACCGATGTTGTTGTCTCCATCATCACTGCCAGATAGAACGACCAACTGACGTTGATGTCTCTACCATCGCCATCAGATGGTACGTCCGTCCGGCGTCGATGTCTCGACCATCACCGCCGGATGGTACGCCCATCTGGCGTTGATGTTTCCATCGTCAGCACTGCTGGATTGAACATTGATCCAACGATGATGAACAATACCACCACTAGTTTCTGAAACCGATAGTGATCACCAACGATGGCCATAACCAGTGGTGAAGGGGGGTTTAGAACTGGTCGTGATGAAGTTTCTGTAGTAGTGATATTTCTACCATTTTACTGCTCCCTCCATCCTGAAATATGAGGAATTAAGAGTTCAAAAATTATATCAAAATATAAGGTATTCTAGGTCCTCGACTCTTTTCTCTCCTCTACCTTTATTAACCCAACACTCATTTCCTTCTAATAAGTACAACATGCATTACCTCTCTAATTCATGGCCAGCATAATAACATGTAAAGATTCCTTTTAAACTAGTAAAGCAATAACATAACTACTCCTCCCTCCTAATTAGTGAGGGATAATGAAGTATTTTTCAAGCTTATATTTCAGGACGAAGAGAGTATTTAATAGGAGGAAGGATTTGTTATTTTATATAGGAGTAGAATATTTTTGTGGTCTATTATTTTTATTAGTGCCCACACGATGTTTTAGCTATGTACAGTACGGAGTATACTCAATCGAAAAGTGCAATTGCACAAAGCACCTCGGCATACCTTCCAATTAATACTCTGTTAATGGTATGCATCTGATTTATGACACTACGCCAGTCTCGATGGATAGTTTCACGGTGTTGTTTCTAAAACTGCTATCTCATATAAAATAAAATAAAAATAGATGAAATACCCACTCTGAATGCAAAGTTTTATTTTATAGCTTTATAGATATTTAATTTGATGACTAATAGTGAGTTGATAATCTGCCAAGGGAGTTTTATTTAGATGAAACTAATTTATTCTCTCTCTTATTAAATATATTGTCATGTCATCGAAAATGTCTACTACATGCCAACCTATTTCATGTAAATAAAATTAATATAAAACTTCCTCTGAGACCGGCACACTAATTACTGTGGCTATACCCAGTGTTGTGTCCCTTCAAAGGCATTAATTTGTATCGACCCGAAGACAGTACAGACTCGTAGGAATATATCTGGTACTTTCGGCAGACCGCTGGGCGCCGGGCGCCGGCCCGTTAATCACGTCGGGAATCTCTCGGTCTGCTTATTCGTGCCAGCACGTTCCATTGTTAAGCTGATCTGTTGCTTTGTCGGTTCTCGACGAATTAATAACAGCCCTCCGTTCAAAAAAAAATTGTACATGCACTTTCTAGGGCGCTTACAATTGCACATTCGCCCTTCGCTACCCTAACCTTCATCCGATTGCACAATCGAGAGATCCCCACCCTAGGAATCCTTGAATCTCCATTATTGAGAGGAGAATTTCCTCTATTATTGTCAACCCCCTCCCCCCCAACAGAGCTGCATCCCCCGCAATCCAGCCATCAGCCATAGCACTCCTAAAAACTGTCTTCCCATGAGAAAACTCGCCTCGATTTGCCGCGTGTGAGTTCTCCCGTGAAGCACCCGCCCACCAGACATCTTGTCGGAGTCGGAGATCTTGTCGCCGACTCCAGCGAAGCCTCGGTAGAGGAGCCACCTGGTCGCTTCGCGGGGAGAGCTCGAGCTGACTCATCTCCACTCACTTGCCTTCGTTTTCTTTTTTCTCTCTGGTTCTTTGCCTTACTCTTTACTTGGTCTAGTCTTGTTGATTGCAAGCTTCTTGATGGATAACTAGGAATGAACTGTGAGTGTGCTTATCGTAGGTTTCATACTTGCAAAACTAAGGACTTTACTCTTAGTGTGGTTTTTTTTTTTTTTTTTTTTTTTGAAGACTTGATTAGTTATGTTAACCCTAAGGAATCATTGGCTTGCTTTTGTAGTCCAACAGCTGTAGTGATCTTGCTCATAAGCGACCTGATCCAATTATTGTTACGCATTCTTGCTCAACGGTACAGTTTTGTTCTCTTGCTTGATAAGCAAATCTTAAAACTTTGCCACATTTCTTCCGAGTTGTATTCTCAGTAGCTATGAACAAGAAATTAGTCAGGAATGAGGGATGATTCAGACTGCAATCATTTGGAGATTTGGGATCGAACAGTAAAAGTAACGATCACAAGAATATGATTACAAATATGTATTTACATGCACGATCACAAAGGCACTTTGCTCATATCGAGCCAAAGAAGCAGCCTCCGTGGTCTCCCCAGATACCTAGCCTTCCATGCAGGTTCTTCGCCTTCATAAACAAATCCACTCTTCTCGTACAGCTTTTGCCCTGCTATGTTATCAATGGCGACATGGACATACAGGTCTGTTATGCCTGCCAAAGTTGTTGCGAGCACACCAATTTGACGTGAGCATAATGGTATCAGCAAAGAAAGAATAAGGACTAAGGACTAAATAATTGCAAATCAGGAGCACCGGTATGAAAAAAACAAGTAAATGGATCAACTACACTTACCCCATTCACGAGCTAATTTCTTGGACTTGTCAACCAATGTACAGCCTAAGCCCTTTTTCTGAAGCTCCTTGGCCACACAGACATTGCTTAGATACGCTCTTGTCTGGATGTCTTCATTTACCTATTGGTAATCAATCATGGAACAACATTTTCATTCTGTGAAGCAGTAGAACAAATTTAAGCATTTTGCACAATATCTATGCTTAGAAAAAAATTATCTTGGCAGCCAACAAGGCTTTCCAAATGATCAAATAAAAGTGGGAGTGGCACTGAAAAGTTATTGTCAAGAGAAAATTAGGTGTAGTGAGTTTATCTTTATTGCCAAAAAAACAACCAAGAGATGACCAAAGCAAGTCCAACAATACCAATAACAACTATCAAAAAATATGTTTTGACCATCAGTATTCTGCAATAGCATAGAAAAAGGAAGCAACAGTCGTACCCCAGGCCTCTTTCCAGTCAATTCATCTGGTAGCCAAAGACACTGATTAAGGTCTAAACTACTAACTACTACTCTCTCTTCTCCATCCTCCACAAACTGCATGTATAGCCAACTAAAATGACATCAATTTTAGAGTCAAATCCTTGTATAAAGGAGCATCCATATTTACTTTATTGGAAATAACATAGATGACAACTGAAAAGAGGGCAGAATGCAAGGAAAAAGAGACGAGATGCCAGAAAATTGCATTATGAAGGGTATATTTTATCTAAATGAACAAATAGCAAATACTGTACCATTGCAGCAAAAGTTGGCATTTTAGTTTCCACATTTCTTTTACTCCAAAAATAAGCGACCATAAAAATGAATTACTCTCTCCAGTCATAAAAGCATGTCGTTTAAGATTTAGTAAAACCTTAAATACTACAAACATCAGTAAGACAATAGCTAGCTATCTTATTTTGTTTAGAAACATGTAAGATTATGTGTAGATTTGTATCAAAAACTATTTTGCAAAACCTAATAAAATAGAAGGATTTTTATAATATATATTGTAGAAATAGTGGTCAAAGATATACATCAAACAGATGCAAGCTCAAATGCGAAAGTATTTTTGAACGGGGGAGTAGATAGGAAATCTATAGGCCAACAAAACTATTTACACGTTTCTTCTTATTATCAAGGCTTTAATGAACGTAGAACATATATAAATGAATTAAAAACATTTTGTCTACCAATTTCAATAAATCCAGTTGGGTGAAATGGAAAAGAACAGTGCCAAAGAAACGAACGATGTGAGGAAATACAATCTGTACCTTGCACATAGAACAAAGTTCCTCAGCTGACATTAATGATGGGGACAGTGGAACAGTCCCGTTTATGCAAGAAACTCTTTGAAAATTTATCATCTTCCCAGAAATTCTATCCTGTAATGCTTCAAACTCCCTATCTGCAAGAGCCTTTCTGTGATCCTAACAGAACTTAACAACATCGAGTAAAATTTAAGTCATTACTGGACCGATACAATCATACAATGATGCAGTAGTGCAATCAAACAAAAAAGAAACAGAAAATTGCATGGAAAGTGAATAAGGAACTAGTAAGAACTAAACAGGAATTTACATCCTGCACAATATGGTATTTTTTTATAAAGGAAGGATTTTATTAATTCACAATCATTACATCGAATTGATACAATAATCATGAACTCACTTCCGGCCTCTGCGTAAAAGCGCACAGCCTAAACAAAACAACAATGAGGTATTCAAGTCATGATTCAGTCTAATAATATTGTATTGTTTTCAACAAGAAAACTTGTTTCAGCTAACAACCAAAATAGACCTGACCAGAGGAGTGTGATTTCCAGAAAAGAAACTATCTATTAGTGAGACACACGCTCAACTTTAATCCCTTTCTTTTCCCAAATAACATTGGTTAACCTCAACAGTACATTTGTCTCTTTAAAAGAACAATGTGATACACAGCAAGATTGGGATGAAGGACCAGTCAGTTAACAACATAATAAAGCTTGGTGCAGTTCATCACAGAAAAACCAATTATCTACTTAGCTTTATAGTATTCTATTGTGAACTTGTGATGCTCCATTGCATCAACAGAGACCAGTGTCTTTACATTTCAAGCACCAGTCTGTCCTGCCAGCATGGATATTATCTCCATCAGCATTACATTGGAAATGGTTTCAAGCACCAGTCCATCGTATTGCAAGTTGACGCCACCAATCTCAATGGCATCTTAGAGATCATGCATCTGGAGCTTCACCTTCATCAAAAAGGACCACTCATTTCAGTTTTCCTTTGTGACCAATGGTACTTTGCTAAGCCTCTGACCTCCTTCACCACACGGTGTATCACTAGCCCGCGGTTCATCATGCTCCCATTGTGTCCACTAGAGCTCGGTGGAAGGGAGCTTGAGGTGGCGTCATCTGACCTCAGGGCATGAGGACTACGTCTAGCGCCTACCAGAATTCGTCGAGAGTTTGAGAACACACACGATTTAAGTAGCGAACATGGTAGTTTTGGTGTTACACTATCAGAGCAGCTTTTCTGATTGTATTTGTTTGCCCAGTCTAGTCCTACCTTTTCATTAATATAATCCGCAGCTCTCCTACTTGGTTTGTTTCATTTAAAGGAAAAACAATGCTAACTGCAGCAGTTAATCTCGTGTCGCTACACACTACCTCACAGTTCCCTTACCGTTTTCTTTAGAGTCATTCTGTGCAACAACAGAGTAATCCAAGGGCAACCATCACTTGACCATTTTGGCAATTAGATATAAAATACAGTGCCCAGATTGAATCTATCTCTCTCCACCTTATCTTCTTCCCTCCTCCTTCCACCGCCAGTGCCCATGCCCGTGCCCGCACACAACCCTGACCCCAATGCACCACTCGCCCCCACCGTCTCCGCCTCTCCGCCCGATTACGGTGGATCCTGCGCCACCAGATGTATCGCCAACCACCACGGCCTGGCCCTAAATCCATCAGATGTGCCGCCTCCTAATCTTCTTCTTCATCTCGGACTGAGCTCCCCTTCAGGCACCACCTCCTGCCAAGCTTCGGCGCCCCACCGCATCTGCCACCACCGCGATGCTAACCCAGTGGACGTTGGCGGGCTGTCTCATTACGCCCCTGTCCTTGCCCTGCTCGACCGCCTTCCCCCTTCCCACACTGCCTGGCCAACGGCGCCATCGCTGCCTCACCCCACGCCACACCCACACCCGCCACCACCACTGGGCTAGCCTCCTCCCCAGCAATCCTTGTAAGCCCGCCGGATTCACGTAAGTCCCCAAATCCCGAACCTAACTGTAACCTTGCCAGAGTTAGGAAAGAAGACAACTTGTCATTCTTGGGTTGGGCAGAAAAATTCGATTGAAAAGAAGCCTTGAATCGGTGAAGTTTATAGCTTTACTCTTTCTTTAACAAAACTTCCATTAAGATATGCGCTCCGCATGCTCGTTCATAACTTGCAGTTAGCAACGAGTGCCGCTGTTGTATTGTGGCAATGTGACTGCGGCACGACAGAACAAAAGCGGTAGTCTGAAACAGGTAAAACGCCTCTGATGACGTGACAAGAGTATCGCAACATAACTTGCGAAACTGAAACTTACGAATCACACACCAATTGACAACACCTATGGTGAATATTTCACAGAATTCTTCCAAACTAAGAACAAATCACACAATTGGATTCATTCAACCTACCGAACACTTAAAGGGCTAATCAAGTCGTCCAGTTCCTCGACACTTCCTGACTAAGGTGGTGTTTGGTTGCCCCTCCTAAATTTTAGTCGTTGTCCTATCGAATGTTTGGACACATGCATGGAGTATTAAATATAGACTCATTACGAAACTAATTAAATAGTTTGCGACTAATTTGCGAGACGAATCTTTTAAGCCTAATTAGTCCATGATTTGACAATGTGATGCTACAGTAAACATATGCTAATGACGAATTAATTAGGCTTAAAAATTCGTCTCGTGGAGTACTGACGGATTATGTAATTTATTTTTTTATTAGTATCCGAACACCCCACGCAACATCCTGCCAACACGTGCTAAATTCACCTAAGAAATGATAGAACCAAGAACAGTCTCGCGATCCAATCACAATCAGACAGCACGCCAGAAAACAGATGAGACGGGATCAAGCACCTCGGTTCCGACGGAGTCGACGGCGTACTCGTAGAAGGTGCGGACGCGGAGGCGCACAGCGGCGCGGAGCTCGTCAAGCGTAACAAACTCCCGCACGGCCACCGCCGCGGGACCGCCCCGCTCCAGCAGCACGGCGCCATCAGTGGCCGAGGCGGAGGCGGCGGCGCGGCACCGGAGGTGCGGCACGGCGAGGTGGTCCCGCGGGCCGCAGAGCTGGGCGGTCGGAGGAGGCGCGGGCGGGAGCAGCCGCGACGCCGACGCCATCGGTGGCTGTGTTGTTTGATTCGGGTGGTTGGGAAGCGGAGGCGTCTCCGCCACAGCTGCCGGACTGGCTTGGCTTATGCTAACTGTCACTGCGTTGTGCACGTCTGCTGCTGCAGCAGCTTTGCCCGGCGAAATTAGTCACAAAATTATTGAACTCTAGTTTTGTGTTTCAGGACCCGTTTGGAACAAAAGAATCAGTTCAACTTAAATTTCACAAAAAACATATAGAGACAAAAAATTCTCCGGTTCCAGACAGACTCTCAGAGCATTTCCAAGAGTTCTCAATAAAAACTCTCAATCTAGGATTTTTTGTAACAATAGAAAAAAATCATCTCCAAAAGTTCTCAATCTTTTGGCACTTGAAAAAAATCACCAAACGTGCACATATAACCGCGCGTCTTTGACATGCGTATCGATCTGCCAATCTAAGGTGAAAGCGCATGAGAAAGAATAAAATATAGAAAAGGGTTCCTATGCAAATATACAAGAGAGAAATAATATATAAAAGTAGTGAGTATAATTTAGAAAATAGTATATGATTCTTGATGTAAATATGATCTTATTTATTCCTTCCAATACTTTTTCGTAGTTGAAAAACTATATAATTTTGGGAATAAATTCTTAGGAACTCTTGGCATCTCCGAGAGTACCCGGTCCCAATATAGGATTTTTAGCCAGAATGGAACCCCCCGTCTCCAATAGTTCCCAAATCCACCACCGGTCGTTCCGCGCTCGAAAAATCACGCATCTGCCACGCGCGTATCCATTGGTCAATCTAAAGGTGGAAGGGCGTGGGAAACAGTAAAGAGTAGGAAAGAGATCCTGATGCAAATATAAAAGAATATATAAAAGGGGTGAGGATAATTTAGAAATAGTATGGAGATGGTCTTATTTATTCTTTCTAATAATTTTTTACGAGTAAAAAAACTTCATGATTTTAGAAAAAAAATTTGTTAGAAACTCTCGGAGATGCTCTTACTGTTCTACATTTTCAGGTCATGGGCTCCAAAGAAACCTCTTGACTAATTAAAAAATTATATTATAATTACCGATTTACCATAGACAAAGCCCGGTCCTGTCTGTTTGGTGGCCTGGAGCAAACCTAAAAAGATGGGCCCTTTAATGTAGCTATAATAATAATGATGTTTCTAATAAACACTTTAATACATCCAAAAATATTCTTATTAGACAAATTATAAATATTATCTTAAAATTTTCTTCAAATATTTGCAAATGTGAAGTTATTGATGCAGGCTTCCGTATCAATCTCATGTAACAATTTCTTCTCAATGCATAAAGTCACCAAACCATTTAATCTGTCTAAAGACATTACGGACCTCGAATAGTTCATCAGTAATTCCAAAAAAATTATTAGCAAGTATTTTCCAAAACTATGTTTTGCTAGATTCAATATTAAAATCAAAAGAGTATAGATTTAGGTCACACTACACTATAACTGCATGCCAGCTCTCTACAGGATTCCTAAATCCCATATCAGAATAGTCTCGAAGTCTTGTGCTCTAAAGAATAAAGATTGAGGACAAACAAAAAATCAAAGCATTAATGATTAAACATATACGTCAAGCTTTGACGTAGATGCAACTGATATCTCGTCTGGTCGTCACTCGGACACGCGTGGCTCGGAAATGCAGAAACAAAGGGCATGTTTGGATAGAGACTTGGGTGACTTGTCTGGTAAAAAGTGCTGCCTGGAAGTTGTCTGGAAAGTTGATGAGTTTTGCCTGGTGAGGCAATGTGAGAGAAAGTATGTTTGGTTAGATGTCTGTGCCTGAGAATGTTTATGCGAGTGAAATTTTACTTTTTTATTGTTTGTATAGGATTAATGAACACTACTATGGTGTGTTTACTAGAATAATAACTTAGGTTAATTATCTCTTCTTTGCTAAAAAATTAATTTAAATTAATTTTTTTCTAATGAAAGATCTCTATATGTATTTAATTAAAGAGTAGAAAGCTTCAGAATACAAACTATGCTAGCGTTTACATGGAAAAAGGAGAGGAAAAATCTGTTGTAATCATGGTCTTATGGACTTAATCAAGTGACCATTAACGTCAATTAAGAATAGAATACTTTATTGCGTCCAGGCAAACTACGGAGCCTGAGCCAGGCGGGCGTTTTCCATCGCCTGGGCGTGCGCACGGCTGCCTGGGTCAGTCAAGCTCTCAGGGCTTCATCCAAACACTGCACAGGCAGTTTCCAGGCGAGGTCCTAGCCAGGCATCTTGCGTCCAGGTTCGTATCCAAACAGGCTCAAAGTGCGTGAGTCGCCGGCTGCCTAGCCTTTGCCGCGTAGCTGTTCACGTCGAGTACTCGGAGTCGGCGACGGCGTGACGCACATCGACAAAAGCAGCGTTGGAGCGGCCGAAGGCAAATCGATTTGCCTGTATGCGTATTTCTTACTGGGCCAGATATCTCATACACCTACATTATCCATATCTAGAATTGGGCCCCTTTCTTTTAAGGGAACAGTGCGACCGCCCAGCTCGACCCCCCTTAGGCTGGGTCTAACCGTAGATAAAGATTATAATATCTTTGCAAAATTTCTCTGGTACGGGCTCGAGCTCTATCCGTGCTACTACTACGGCGTCATGTAATCCCTACTAATTTTGGGGAAAAAAATTGTGGGCACCATCCGCACGTAGCATCGTGCGGACGTCCACTCATTCCTAACTCGTGGACCCTTTAATCTGACCTGCCACCACAACTTTCTAGCGTTGGTTCCAAATTTTCTTGTCCCGAACTCCTCTGTCCCATTTTATAAGTCATTCTAGTCTTCAACGAGGTGTAGTAAAGATTCTTTGAACCAAGATGGTGGCTATGTCCACATGCATGGATGAATATCTGAACCTGGACACTTCAATGCAGTGCTAGAAAGTCATTCATACTAGGACAGAGGGAGTATGGATTTGGTTCGTCTTTTACACTGGTGGTTTTGCTTTTGTATTAGCGTAATACACATCTTGTCCACAAACTTCAATGTTCAATAACCTATATACCACATAATTTAATTCATACAATGTACTAGTACTCTCACTTATAGTAAATAAAGCACCCATCCTATACGCAGCTTCTGTTACAAAATACATATAATACATGGACGTTCGTATATGTGGCAGAAACCACATCGTCCACAGCACATATAATGGATCACTCACTCATCGGAGACGAGTGGGCAGGAACAACTCTAACACGTGCACGCATGTGGCTCCGGAAGCAGGATGAGCTTCTCCTTTCGACGGACTAACAATCCAAACACCTCTGTCATATCAATATCCCCTTCCGTCATGCCAATGGGCAGACCCCAGTCAAAACAGTAGGCGAGGTTTGCCAACATAATCTCAACAGTAGCAAGGCCAAAGTTGAGGCCAGGGCAGATCCTTCGCCCAGCCCCGAATGGCACAAACTGGAAGTCGTTTCCCCTCAAGTCAATGGCCGCGGAGCTGGCACCGTCCATGAACCTCTCTGGCATGAACTCCTCCGCGCTCTCCCAGGACTCTGGATCCCTACTGATGGCCCATCCGTTGATGATGACTCGTGTTCCCGAGGGGATTCTGTAGCCGTCCACGTCACAGTCCACCATTGAGAGGTGAGGAAGCAGGAGTGGTGCCGGTGGGTGTAACCTCAGCGTCTCTTTCACCACGGCTCTTAGATATGGCATGCTAGCTAGGTTCTCTTGCTCAACCATCTCTTGTCCTTTGGGTGTGTTCTTCCGCACCTCGTCTTCGGTCTTGTAGCTTGCTCATGAGCTGAGGGTGGCGCATAAGCTCCGCCATGGCGAGTTCTAGAACTAGTGATGAAGTCTCTGTGCCCGCAGCAAACATGTCCTGAATTTCCAAAACGTTATTAATTAGTTATATCTATATATTCTATTTTTTATATAAATTAAACAAATGGAAATTATTGGGAAATATATATATATATATATATATATATATAATATATATATATATATATATATATATATATATATATATATATATATATATATATATATATATATATATATATATAACCATCAAGATGGCCTTGATATGATCTCTAGTGATACCATACTCTTGCTGAACTGAGAGCAACACATCGATGAAGTTACTCTCTTCTTGGTCAACACCACCACCACCACCATGCCCATGCTCAGATCTTCTTCGTCTCTCGTGGTCGCTTACTATCGTTTCAAGTAAATCGTCCCATCTTTTGTGTGCCTCGTCGGCCTTGTTGCTTACAAACCACCTGGTGAGCAAACCTAACACGTTCGCTAGCCCTGGGAAGTTGTCTTCGAGGCTGAACCCTCCAAACAGAATAGTATTCATCTGGATCAGCTCTCGGAAGACCTTGTTCCGCCCTGAAGAACTTTCCTCACACGGCACGACACACGATATCGTTGGCGAACGTGTTCATCATTTCGCTGATGTCCACCTCCTTGCTCGCAGCTGCCGCCTCCTGGATCTTCTTGATCACTAGGCGCACCTATGCACAGATGAGGATATTCATGTTAGACGTAAGGTCTGAGCTATATATGCACCTATTGGACACACATATATATATAATAACCCGGTCTTTGTTATAAAGGTCCGATCTTTATTTTTAATAAGTAAAGCTTCCTTCATCTAAAAAAACTCGTGTTGGTAATCTAGGCCCTGTTCGGCTGGCTGAAAAAACAGCTGATTCTGATTTGTTGTGAAAGAAAAACATTGTTATTTTGCTAAAAATGTACGGCTGATAAGTTCAAGCGAACAGGACCCTAAATATTACCTCCTCTTGCCGGGAGAGCCGGTAGGAGTTCACCTTCTTGACGGTGAAGAGATGAGTGGTAACGAGCCTCCTAACCTGACGCCAATGATTGCCGTAGGGGGAGAAGGCAATATCAGATGACACATAGACGAGGGTATTGGAGATCTTGGAAGCTAGCCGCGAGGCGAAGGCGGTCATGTGTTTGCATGATCAGCCGAGCCGCGCGCGCGTGGATGACACGACGAGGTTTGGGACGGTGCCAAAGCGGAGGAGCATGAGACCGCCGTGCTTTGCGGCCAGGCTGCGGAGGGAGACGTGTGGGAGGTCACCGACGAGGTGCAGGTGGCCTATGATGGGCAGGACCAGAGGCGAAGGAGGCGGGATATGGTTCGGTCGCTTCTGCTTTTCGTTGCTGCCACGATGGCTTCGGGAGGCGAAGTGCAGTAGCATTAGGAGGAGAGGGACGAGCAGTAATAGCCGTTGTGCAAGAGATGCTTGCAGGAGCTGGTATACTACATTCACATGACCCATGTTTCCTAGCACCAAATTGCTCTGGTTTAGTACTAGATTCGATCTGGTGTTTCTGGCTAAAAATGATAGCCTTGGGCTGCTATATATATAACTGCGTGGGTGTTTTTACATTTGCATGCCATGCTCTCTTTGGCTGGCCATCGTTTTCCTTGAACATGGAAGCATGAATGATTGAGCTCATTACAACCGTTCTTTTTCGAGAAAGAGTTCTAGAGATTAAACTAAGTTCTTGCTCTTGCACGTGCTGAACATATTCTTCCTCCCAGTATCAACCATTACATGATCCGATCCAGTGTCATCGCATTGAAATTAGAACACTAAATCAAGAACTTTAGTCAAAGTTATCACGAAAAATGGCTACAAACCATAAAAAAACGCGGCCAAAAGAACTCACATTGCGATCCGGACATGTGTAGAAGATGCGCCCATGGTTATGACCCTCCTTCACCCTATACTCCAACACAGTCTTCTGCTTACACTTGCCGCACACAATGAGAAGAGAGGTCTGGCCTCAGTTGCGGAGATGAACCTGATGTGAGGCCTAAGACCCCGAAGCTGTCGCCATCTACTCTATACTCATTTTGATCGACTACTATAAATTTCACCATTTCTAAACCAACGAAATGAGCTATATATACTAGTAATGAAAGGTGGATACTAGTTTTGACAAACTACTATAAGCTTCCTTCATCTACACATGCAAACTATCAAGTGAGTTTGAGTTCAAATGGCGTATAAATCAGAAAAATCCACCATTATTCCCAATCTAAAAAACCACAAATTTCTTTATTTCTAAACCATGAAATGATCCATACTAGTACTGAAACAGGAGAGGATGAAGGTGCTAACCTTTAGAACTCAAGAATTGATGGAGGAATGAAGTCTTCACAAATCCCTGCAAGCATGAACTCCTTCCACGAGCGAGCAACAGAGAGCAAGCAGAGAGCTTGAAATGGCTCGGGCTAGGAGAATTAAAGGTCACTTTATAGTCCTAGTTGGAGCCACCAACCGGGATTAAAGGTTTATTCCCGGCTAGTAGCTCTAACCGAGATTAGAGGATGACCTTTAGTCTTGGATGGAAGCACCAACTAGGGCTAGAGGTCCTCTCCTACAAAAGCCTGCGGACCTAGCCGTTGGGTCAGGTACTTTAGTCCCGGTTGGTGGCTCCAACCGGGACTAATTCTCCCTTTAGTCCTGGGCCTAAATCTGGGCGAGACTAAAGCCATAGATGAAAGGTATGTTGTCTACTAGTGTGTGTAGGAATATTTTTAGTAGACCAAGTTCGATGATCCTAGTGATGGCGTTGGAGGCGTCTAAGCAGATCCTGATGGATGACACGTTTCCTGACGGGGTGGATGGTGGCAACGTTTCCTGACTGGGTGGATGGTGGCACTGATTGGGCTCAAGTCCACACTGGTTGCTCGAGGCCAGGCAGTGCCAAGCAGCACTGTGTTGTGGCTAGTCGAGCATGTTGTGGAGTGTTTTCTCAATTGTGTGTAGTTATCAACCAAGAGGTCTAAGAGAGGTGAAATGCCTAAGCACACCACCTATTTATACCCCCACACAAAAGTAGCCGTTGTCAACTTTCTATGTAGAAAACGCATGTCTAGTGCGTGATCACCAGAGTTCCCCACCAGAGGATCCCAATGGTCAAATTCCAAGAGCACAAAAACTAGTCTTTACATTAATGATTACTTTGGTGAGAACTGCAGAGTGACACTCCATGCACATTCCTATGCAACCACCAGATGGTTCCCTTGACCACAAGAAACTAAAGATGAGATTTTTGGCGCTCCCAGGTCTATCTGGTGAGTTGCTCCAGTGCTCACCAGGCACTTTCGGTGCCCTCATATGAAAAGCTCGTGCGTTTCAGTTGGCACTGCTCCAAAACTCCAGGGCAACCTTTGCGGTGAGCACCGAAAGTTAACTTGATCGTCCAGATGCTTGAACCAACAAGCAGGCACTAAGAAACTCTCTAGTACACCAACTCAAGTGACCACCAGAGGTTTTCGATGAGTACAGAAATGCCTCATCAAGTGCAGCCCTCAAACCAATTTTCAATTGTGCTAACTCCCAACTATGTCCCACCGAGACATCAACAACTTTAGCATTGAGTTAGCATTTTCAAAATATTTTTTAAAGCATGTCTCTTGCTTCTTCACCACGTCACTAGATCTAACGCATATGCAAGGTTAATATATAGTATGTCTAACTGTCCTAACCGAGCCATGTACTGTATTGCACCTTAGCTGGTGACAACAAAACCCTGTATGATATACCTTTGGCTTCTGAGTTTTTGCTCTCCATCCACCTCCATCATCTCCTTCATCTATGTTGAGCACTTCATTGCTTGGCCATCACCATCTCCACCACGGTTTCCACCTTGCTCAATACCTTGGTGTGGACTAACCTAGCTTATCACTCAAGTAAAACATTAGTCCAGCTGTCACTCAATTACTAAAACCAAACTAGGTACTTTCAAAGTGTAGGGATACTGACCATGGCTTGAGTTCTTGTACGTGATTTACACTAATTGATACATCCTTTCCTAATGTCCAGATATTCTGAGTCCAGGTAGAGTATAATTTATTTGTCACTTATTTGAGTCTAGGAACTAAGCCACATATGGGTGTTTTTATCATTCTTGCTTAATCTTCATTCATGCACATAAGCAAGCTGAACTTACTGATGAGTTAGCTGGATTTTCTTGAACGTTTTCTTCATATGGTAAATAAGAAGAGTTTATGACTACATAATACTCCCTCGACCCTGAAATACAAGAATCTAGTTCTGTCTTAATTACAATCACTAATAGAATCTACTGGTTTCCTTAGAGTTATTTGTTTTTCATATAGGCAAGTTAAAGAAACTCAAGGGGAAGTATCATTTCTTTAGGTCAGCATTTGAAAACCATAGTGATACCTTATCTTTATTTAGGACTTGGCTATTTTCTTGGGATCAAAATGCCATGTATACAACAAACTGGTTGATTTCCCTAGGGAAACTTGGAAACTTTAGGGACATACTATCTCTATGATGCGCGAGGCTAAAAACCCTAAGCACACACATACACGCTCTCTCCCTGTGAATGATGGGGCCCACTAGAACCTTATCATCTCAGCTCCCATCCATTTTCTCCACTACATGCCTCTCATTCTCTCTTCTATCAACTCCCACATCCCTCGACTCTCTTAGATCCAGAGCAACCATGGGAGGGTTGAAGCGGCAACGCGACACTAATGCTGGCGACCCAGAAAGGTGGAGTTGCAGTAGATGAGAGGGTCCATGGCTAACTTTCGCGGTGGTGTGCAGCCCTCATCGACGAAGCTCTTTGGCCCATCGACCTCCCAAGCATCTATCTCTATCACTACCCACAAGGTAAACCTCACCTTCATCCAGTTCAATGATCTATCGACAAGGTAACCATCTTTCTTCCTGATATAGAGGAGAGCAGTCACAAAAAAATCTCTGTGATGATGCTGATGCAGTCGCATAAGATGAGGAGTGGGCTAGGGCCAATGCTTGATGGTCAGCCTTGATGTTGCCACGATTATTCCCACCACCGTCGTCGCCGTCCTGCGGTGAGGAGGAGCATGTTGGAGCCAACACGTAGGGGCCGGGCCTGCCACTTCCACAGTATGTTTCCTCTAGCCGCTGTCATCGTCTTGCGGTGAAGGGGCCTGCATGGGGCCAGCCATGAAGGAGGCAAGTGAGATGGAGGAAAGAGCTAGTGGGAGCACGGCTCATGAGTTAGCATTTTCCTCTCGTAGTCTGTTTTTAATCCTCTAAATCCTTGATTCATGATTTACAATGCATTTTATTTCTTCTACTGATGAAACTAGCAGTACAGTAATATAATTTAACTTTGTTTTTTATCAGGATAATCTAATTCTTGTTTTAGGTGCAGTTGTGGAAGTGACATTGATTTGGAAGCTTGCAAGCTTTTAAAAGTTGGTGGTTTGTTGCATGCTTGGATTCACATTGAGCATCCCAATATTATATAAATAAAATAAATTTCAAAAATGCATATGTAACTTATGGATCTCAATGTAAAATTCAATATATAAAAGATTACTTTTGTTTGTGTTGTGAATTGTTGTACATTTGAGATAACATATTCATAATAGATACTGTTTACACCAAAATTTAGGAAAAGAACGCAGGAACTTGCAGGCTTCCAAGATTGTGCCAATCAAAGAATCGATTGAATGAGGATCGATGTCAGCCAATTCAGATATGACTCTGGAATCAGATCTCTTGGGGTGACGTCAGCGGATAGCGATGATGAACTACGGTTGGCGCCAGGAAACTATATATCGGACTCTGCAAGAAGGGAAAGATTAGAGTCCAAGTTATCTTAAATTAGGAATGTTTTCGTTTATGCCAAAGATTGAATCATGCTCGAGTAGAATTCATGTTTAGACTCTGGGTATAAATATCAGACCCCGGCTATTGTAAAAAACAACAACAATCAATCCAATATACAAGTTATTTACATTTTCGGCTCCGACCACCCCTTAGGAGTAGGAGTAGAGTAGATCTCGGTGAGTTCTTCAGCAAGTACGGCTGTATCAATCCGGTCGACCTCCACTGCTTGTTGTAGGTACCATCATGGCTTATACCTCTATTCATATGGTTGCATCGATCCGGTCGACCTTCACTGCTACTCTGGTATAAGTTAGTTATCGATTCTTGCCTAGTTCAAGTATGGCTGCATCGATCTGGTCGACCCCCACTGCATTAACTAGATCAAGGTCAAGTTATCGGCTCTACCTTAGAATGGTAGTCTTTGGTAGATTCATTAAATTACTGATCTTGCTTATTGCTTTCATTATTTATCTAAATTACGGCAATATCACTATGCTGGATTGGGATTGATCTAGATCGGCCTCATATCTTTTTTAGCTCATCGTTTGCTAATCTAAAACTGATCTAATCTATACATTAAACGATGAGTTACGTTTTATCGGCTGTGGGGGTATTAACCCCTATACCCTTACGGCTAAGCTTGGGTTGGCCTGGATCGATAGGTTCAGATTCACCCAAAAGATGACGTCTTGACCCGATTAACTTTGATCGAGTCCCGCACGAGGAATCAAAGACAGATTTGGCGATCAAGCGGATCTGGTCGATTAGAATAGGAATCCTTATCCGGCCACATATGGCAATTGTAACCGACTAGGATTAGTTTCGGATCTGTAACCTGCCCCGGACTATATAAAGCGGGCGGGGACCCCTCTAAAATCATCTCTCATTGACATACAACAATACAAATCGGGCGCGGGGCGTAGGTATTACGCCTTCTTGGCGGCCGAACACAGGATAAAACCTCGTGTCTATCTTGCGTCACCATCTTGTTTGGGACTTGCGCTTTGTCTCGCCGATAATCTACTACCTTGGGCATACCCTAGGTAGGCTGCCGACCATATTTAAATTCGGACGATGCGCGCGCGAGTAGGGGAGTGCGTACTGCTCTCCAAGCAAACAAGATGGTCATCATCTCCGGCTCCATGGCTACGCCCAACGGTCTCACGTTCACCATCGGCCAGATCACTTGGACCACCGGCCCTGACGTCTCCATCACCATGACCGGCGTGTATTCAACCCGCAGCAACGACTACTTCACCTGCGCCGGCTACGGCTCCGACCACGGTGAACACGGCTCCGACCACGGTGAACACGGCTCACGACCACGGCGAACACGGCCCGACCCACGATGGATCGCTCGACCACGGTACATCCGGCTCCGACCACGCCTCTGACCACGCCAACCCGTCATCCGCTTCCCGCTACGGAGAGAAGCGGATCGACGACACCGACCTGCTTTCGACTCCATCGATCGGGTAACAGACTCCCCTAGCAGATCTATCCGACCAGCTCGGGCGGTCGTCTGCGGCTTGGAACAGATCTTGTGGTCGTATCTACTCTCGAGGCGCTCCGCTCGTCGCCCGGCCAACCTTCAGCGACGGGCCTCCGACTCTGCGATCTGAAGTCCCGACGGAGAACCACGAGTCCAGCCCTACGGCTGCGAAACGTCGCCTTCAGCTCGCGTGCAACCTCTGACGCCGTTTGGATCTATGTCCTACACACCGATCTCGTCCGAAGCCATGCAACATCGTCAACATGGTCCGGATTGAAGATTATCAAGAAGGATTTGTCCACCACGGTCCGAGAGGGTGACTCCGGCTCCTCATCCGGCGCCGCATCCAACGCATCATCCACACCGAGCTTCAAGCGTCACGAAGATGAAGGCGTCAAATACGATCTGGATCTACGGACCACGCCCGGTTTCCCCCAATTTCCATCTTTCCGCCAAGACGAGGGATTTGATCCATGTTGTCGACAACGGCGAGCCGCCGGCGATTGGCGAAAGCAGAACAAGAAAGGATCGCACGCGAGGCACGCAACATTGACCGGTTCAATCACCGGCAAATCGGTGAAGCGAACCCGGAGAGCACGCGGCGCGCAAGATCCAACCGCGACCTCAACAATGCTTTCGACGGGGTGGGGACAAACAAGTCTTCAAGACCCCAAGCGCCAACGTAGCCGTTGCCATGGCGACAATCGTGGCTGCCCAACACTCGAAACCCAAGCGATCCGCGATGAAATACAAGCATATCGGCGGTGCTATGGCTCGAACCGCGAAGATGAATCAAGCCCGGCCCCATCGGTTTCGGTGGAATCAAGCCACGGCCGCCAATACTCAAATCGCTCACGGCCGCTCAACCGGCGTGGCTCGCGCAACAACGACCCGTCGGACAATCGTCAAAGCGGAAGCGGTGGTCATGATGGTGGTCGGGACGAAAACCGTCGCCGAGAGGATAACCGTCCGGCGTTCGGTGACAACCGCCGGGATAACCACGACAATCGCCGTGATAACCACGGTCGCGAGCTAGTCCGGATGGCAATCGAGATCGCCGCGACGGCAATAACGATCTTCGCCATTACCTCGGCGGACGTGATCTGCGTGCTCGCATCAACCGAGAGAGCCAACGATCGTGCATCCCATGAAAGCTATCGCCATATGGAGTATGACACCGCCCACGGCCCTCCGGTCTGGGCGATTCACTCCACACCTTCGCCAAGTCATATGGCCCAAGAATTTCAAGCTCGAGAAACTTGAATCGACGGCAAGGAAAACCCCGAATTATGGGTCATGCTCTCTGAAACAGCGTGCCAATCAGCCATGGCTGACGAGCACGTTATGTCTAACTACTTCCCAATCGCCGTTGGTCATGCAGGTCACCAATGGCTAGTCAGCTTGCCGACAAACTATTTTGACTCTTGGCGGGAGCTCAAGCGGGCCTTCATCGACAATTTCGCCGCTACTTGTGAACAACCCGGCAACAAATACGATCTGCAACGATCCGAGATTGGAAAGACGAACCACTTGCACGAATCGTTCGGCGTTTCTCGGAGATGCGCATCAAGGTCCCATCAATCTCCGACAACGAAGCAATCGAGGCTTTCGTCACGGCCTCCGTTTCCACGACGCCCTAAGAGATAAGCTCCTCCGGAAAAGACTGAAGTCGATCCACGGCGCTCTTGGCCACCGCTAAGAAATCGCGACGGCGGCGCGCTAAAAAGATAATCGTCGAAGAAGAAGCAAGGATCCCACGCTCCGACCACCCTCCACGCCGCGACGATTACGCGGCAACCGTGGTCGGAACGACAATTTTGACCGCCGCAACCCGGTATAGCGACTCCGGCGACCACCGTGATCAGCGTAATCGGTAGGCGCAACCGCCGTGACGATTACGAGAACAAGCGTGCTTTCGGAAGACGCGAGGTCGGCGAGGTCAAAAAAGGGGCGGCGGACGTCGTAACTCACGAGGACGACTACGCCAAAGCATTGAAGGGCCCCTGCCAGCTCCATCCCAAGTCGAACCATACCATGGAGAATTGTCGTCCTCAAGACTATCTACACGCGCCAGCAGCTCCGGATATTTCCGACAAGCCCTAATGGCGTAAGGGAACAGCGCAGCGAGGACAACGGCGACGATGATGCGATCCTCGTCATAATCGTCAAAGCCGACGATCGCGTGCACACCATCATCGCGGCAAGGTGTCCATTGAGACCAAACAAGAACGCAAAACGCTGCTCGCCCGCGCCGCTTGAACGTGGCAAAGAACGACAACCTTCTTACCGATCCGCGGCTTCCTCCGTGGTCTCACCGTGAAATCTACTTCAGCGGGAAGGACCAATGGGCGCCATACCCGAGCAGGCGTTTTCCCTGTCCTCGATCCTTGTATCAACAAGGTTCAGATTCGACAAGTCTTGATCGACGGCGGCAGCTCCATTGATATCTTGTTCAAGAACAGCCTGCCCGCTCTGAAAATAGCCCGGCGGACTGAAGCCGTCGAGAGAGCCACGGTTCTAGGCGTTCTCCCGGACGAGCTCCACACCTCTCGGGCGGATCACGCTACATGCGGTTTGTGACTCCGGACCACTTCCGCACCGACTTCGTCAACCGTGGTCGCTGATTTCGACAGCACCTACCATGCTATTCTTGGTCGACCGTCGCTCACCAAGTTCATGGCCATACCTCATTACAGGTATCCGGTGCTCAAAATGCCTCTCTGAGAAAGGAGTTTTAACCTCGGGGGCAATGTATCGCAGCTTATACCTGCGAGGACGACGACTTCAAAATAGCGAGGCCCACGACCTCTCTATTCGCATGGCCGAGACCATGCTCGGCGCTAGAAGACCACGGCCGACCACATGGAGATCCCAGGCTCGAGGCTCCACGCAAGAACATCGAGATCCAAGGAGCACAAGGCGATCCAATGGTCGAGGCGATCCCAAGACTGCGGCCCTCATCGGGGCCAACACGGATCCCAAATAGGAAGACGCGCTCGTCGAGGTTCTTGAGGGCAACGTGGATGTGTTTGCATGGAAACCTTCCGACATGCCCGGTGTACCTCGGGACTTGATTGAGCACTCCTTAAATGTCAACAACAAAGCCAAACCAATCAAGCGAAGCTTACTGACGGTTCGCTCGCGACAAAAAGGAGGCGATTAGGGTAGAAGTTACACGGCTTTTGGCGGCCGGATTTATCAAAGAAGTGTATCATCCGGAATGGTTAGCCAACCCGGTTCTTGTGCATAAAAAGAATAATGAATGGAGAATGTGCGTTGATTACACCGATCTCAACAAACAACGCCTAAAGGACCCTTTGGCTTACCTCGCATAGACGAAGTCGTAGATTCAACCGCCGGTTGTGAGCTGCTTTCCTTTCTCGATTGCTACTCTGGTTATCACCAGATCGCTCTCAAAAAAGGACGACCAGATCAAGGCGTCTTTCATCACGCCTTTTCGGCGCCCTTCGCTACTACGACTATGTCGTTCGGGCTCAAAAACGCCGGTGCTGCTACCTACCAACGCGCTATCTGAGCCTGCCTCAACGACGAGATAAAAAGGCGGCCTCGTCGAGGCTTACATCGACGATGTAGTTGTCAAAACCAAGGAAGCACATACCCTTGTTGACAATCTGGAACGCACCTTTGCAGCCCTTAATACGTTCAATGGAAATTAAACCCAAAGAAGTGCATCTTTGGTGTCCCTTCGGCATATTGCTCGAACAGCGTCGTCGATTCTGACGGCATACGCCCTAACCCGGAGAAAGTCAAAGCTGTCTTAGACATGAAGCCCCCAAAAAAGGTGAAGGATGTCCGAAGCTCACCGGTACATGGCCGCTCTAAGCCGTTCATATCAAGATTAGGAGAAAAAGGACTACCGTTCTTCAAACTGCTCAAATCGTCCGAAAGTTTGAGTGGTCGGAGGAAGCGAGAGGTGCCTTCACGCAAATGAAACAATACCTCACGTCACCTCCGTTACTTACGCTCCCGGAGAAGGCGAAACTCTCCTACTTTACATTGCGGCAACCGATCGGGTGGTTTCCACTACAATGGTGGTCGGCGCGACGAGTCGGGCCACGCCTACAAGGTACAATGACCAATTTATTTCATCGGTGAGGTACTCAACGAATCCAAGACCAGGTACCCACAGATTCGAAACGCTCTCGCCATCTTGATAACATCCCGAAAGTTGAGACATTACTTGACGGATATCGTGTGGTGGTCATGACCGAGTATCCTTTGGGGACATCATTACGCAATAAGGATGCGAGCAGGCGCGTCGTCAAATGGGCAATGGAGCTATGCCCTTTTCCTTGGAATTTGCAAGTCGTACTTACAATAAAGTCTCGGGCACTCGTCGATTTCATCGTCGAGTGGATGAGACTCAAGCACTTGCCTCTCACGAGATCCGAAGCGAATATTGGACGATGTACTTGACGGTTCTCTCAACATTGACGGTCTTGGGAGCGAGGGTTCTTTTGTATCACCATCCAAGGAGCAGCTCCGAAAGTGCGTCCTCGAGATTTATTTCCCAAAGATCTAATAATGCCGCCGAGTATGAAGCATGCACGCATGGTCTACGCATTCGCGGTTGAGCTTGGAGTTAAACGTCTCTATGTCTCACGGAGATTCGGCTCTGGGTCATCAACCAACTCAACAAGGACTGGGACACGACCGGTGAAAAGATGGGCGATATTGCAAATCGATAAGAAAATTTGGAAGGCGGGTTCTATGGCATCGAGTACATACACGTGGTCCGGGACAAGAACCGGGCGGCGGATCGTTGTCAAAGTTAGGATCATCCCGAGCCAAAATCCCACATGGCATATTCGTCCAAGACACTGCTCACGCCTTCCATTGAAGACAAAGATTCAACAACCGACAAAGTTTGGACCAGCAATTAGTGGCTACGGTTCCGGCGCCGAGCACAACCGAGCCGCTTCCGACCACTCATGAGCCGGACCGAGAACACCTTTTATCAAGTACTTAACAGACGGTGGCGGTTATATCGATCGAATGAAAATGAGCGCTGATGCGTCGTAGTAAGCGATATCTGCTTTCGTCGATGGCAAGTTATGGCGCAAAACGCTAAGGAGGAAATCTTGATGAAGTGTATAACCCAGGAGGAAGGCAAGCATCTCCTAGACCAAATCCACTCGGCTCCTGCGGCAACCACGCGGCCTCAAGAACAACTGGTCGGTAAGGCTTTCCGGGCGGGTTTTATTGGCCGTCGGCGATGGCCGCAGAAAAAGCTAGTCCGCCGTTTGTGAAGGTTGTCGGTTCTTCTCAAGAGAATCCATGTACCAAAGACATGAGATCCAGACAATTCCGACCTCTTGGCCCTTCGCATCTTTGGGAATTTGGACATGATCGGGCCTTTCAAACCAGCTCTGGGAAATTTACATGCGTCTTCGTACTAATTGATAAGTTTTCTAAGTGGATAGAATACATGCCTCTGCATACAGGCATCCTCGAGAGAAAATTGTCACATTCCTCGACCAGTCATCCACCGTTTGGCGTGCCCAACAAAGATCATTCTTGATCTGGGTACTCGGTTCACCGGGAACGCTTTTGGGACTTCTGCGATGAAAGGAGCATAGTTGTAAAAAAATACGTCTCGGTGGCGCACCTAGAGCTAATGGACAGGTCGGCGGGCAAATGGCATGATCTTGGGCGCATTGAAGAAGAGGATATCTGAGAAAAGCGATAAAGCTCTGGAAGATGGCTCAAGGAGTTACGGCCGTTATGCAGGGCCTCCGAACTCAACCCGATAATCGTAACACGGCGTCTCACCATACTTTATGGTTTACGGTGGCGAGGCGATCCTCCCACCGATATAGCTTTCGGATCAAGACGGGTAGAGAACTTCAACGAAAGGCAAGGTCGACCAATGCACGGAGCTAGAAGTCAACAGTAGCGAAGAAAAAGCTTGATTCTTGCATCTGAACGGCCAAATACCTTCTTTTTTTTTGCGAGTACTACAACAAGAACGTTAAAGAGCGTTTCTTTGTGGTGGGGACTTAGTCCTGAAGTGGAAGACGAACCAGTGGTGTCCACAAACTTCGCAACCCCATGGGAGGGACCCTTCATGATCAAGGAAGTCACACGCCCAACGTCTTACTGAGTTAGCTCATCTAGGCAGCGCAGACGTGCCAACTCATGGCACATCGACAAGCTTAGACGCTTCTATGCTTAACCACCGAGATATGTACTCTACTTGTATTTTCGATTTATTTTACTAAAGCAACTATGATTTCTCCGACCACTCATGTATCACTCCAAATTTTATAATTATTCTAACTTAAGCCCGATTACAAGCCCGACCACCACCACTCTTTCTACGGTTTTTGAGGCAGGCCTCGCTCTCTGTTTCCTCCCAACACGTGCAGGATCCGTTCTCTCACGTTGCGGGTAATCGGCGAGTCCCCCAGGTTTGACTTGTGCAAATCCCACGTGTGCACAGTCATAGTACCTCATACTCCGACCACATGCCGACTAGGGCCGCACAAACTTTTCGAGGTGGCGTGTCGAGCAAAACGGTACAACTAAATGCGAACGTTAACACGTTCCCACTTAGTTACACCAACAAAAATTTCAAGCTTAAAGTGCGTTTTATATAAAACAAACAAGCTTATAATGATATCTGATTACGTTATTACAAGCTTGCACGAAAAGGCTCAAGTTTACAATAACACAACTATGTCCTCCTTCTCTCGACTCTAAGCCTATTACATTGGCTGGTGGGCGCATATGGCGTTCTTGCCGCCGCCTCTGATACCCTACTCGAGTCTCGGGGACTCTAGGGCTGGTCAAGCTGAAGGGGATGGCCCCGCCGGTGCCTGGCTGGTCGAGACCGTAGGCTTCGTTGGTTGGCTTGCAGCTGATGGCATTTCCAGCTGGCTTGTCGATGGCATACCCTGCACAGGTGATGTCCCACCTCCGCATGCAGCTAATATCGCCAATTATCTTTGGCGACAATTCCATTTGGGCCGTCCGAAGCTCTTGACCTTATGTCAGGTCTATCTCCTTCGTACCCGACTTCCAAGCGTTCGAGGTTGATCGGGGGGTAGTGAGCACGCACCATGCTTAGCACATGGGCACCCGTGTACTCACCGCCTCCTTCACGAAGTCTTGGAACCATCCCCATGCTTGCTTGCATCTCTCGACCAGTCCGAGTGACGCATCCTTAGCTCTACCTACGTGGCGCCGGGTCGATAAGGTCGAGGGGCGGGCACAATGCCGGTTGCCATTTCTTGGCACCGTTTGCTCCACATGTCCCGCTCCTCGGTGGCCTTAAGGCATTAAGCTTTCCGGTCGTCACGCTCCTTGATCGCGGCCTCAAGGGTGCCTCTTGGCGTTGACTTTCAAAACTGAAAAGCAGTACAAGACATCAAACGTGATGACACGACAAGGCCATGTGGGCAATTGAATGAGAAAGGTGGTGCAGAGTGCTTACCTTTCAGGTTGTCCTTCATTACATTAGCGTGGTCTTGGAGTTACGATGGCGGCGTGCGGTTTCTCGTTGTCCTCCTTGAGCGACCACATTACTCGCAGCGCACGATTGTTCTCCCCACAGGGCGGGTCACTTCAGCTTCTAAACCTGCATTACAGCTATTACTGTCAAGAACAAAGTAACACAAGTCCCGCACTTGCTATGATACGGTGAACACTTACCTGTTTTCTCCTGCTCTTTGTTTTCGAGCTGACCGACCAGGCTTTGGTTCTGTGCTTCTTGGTTTTTTCTCTCCTGGTCGGCGGCTTCAAGTTGGCGTCGTAGGCGATCCACTTCAGCCGTCAGCTCCTTATTGGTCATCATGATTCCTTCTATCTGGTGAAGCACCTTTTTTTGGTATCTTGCGCTTTTCATCAAGTCCTCGCACCACAGACAAATTCGTCGAGACAGTTCGACTACACAACAGGGTCAACGACTAAAGCCAAATATACCTGGACTTCAGTCACCAGACGCTTGGCCGCCCGTTCGACTCTTATGGTCTCTTCGACCTCTGGGATTTCTTCGTGCATGACCCATTCGCCGTTCCGATAGCGCGACACATATACATGTTGTCGCCCTATCTTGGGGACGACCGGACTTCTTCCACTTCATCCTCTTGATTTCTGTTCGGGGCGGCGGCTTTGGTCCAGATTCGTGAGACTCCACGATCACCGAGGCTTTCCCACGAGCCGTCGCGTCGGCAACCATGTTCCGGCAACTTCGGCGCTGCCCCTCGGTTAGATCCAGCTCACTGGCGCCGTGGTATCCGCCTCATCGGGGTTAGTGCTTGAGCACTTGTATTACTGCTGGGGGCGGCGTGCGGTCGTCCGCTTCTTTGAGGCCCAGGCGGAGTCCCTGCCATGGGCTCCTCCACGGCTGGTTGCTGAGCAGTTTGTCCCGCTGTTGTTGGTTCGGACGTTCCGCACCCAGCTAGGCTGGTCGGGGCTTTTCGGTGGGCGCCGATCTAATACATTCGAGAGACAATTCGAAAGATAATAGCATCAATGCAAAACGCATAAGCTTACATCAAAAAGTATAGATACTTACAGTTTTGACTTGCGAAAGGATGTGGCGAAGGAACGTCTCCTCGACCGCCCCTGCTCCGCTTGCTCGGCAGTGTCCACTGGGCTTGGTCAACCTCCGGTACGGGCGTCGGAGTATGATGCGGCATGTTCCTTCGTCTCATGCTTTCGTGTTGCAGATGGTCGGTCTTTGTTACCACTTCTTTGCACGGAGGAGCCACCACTCCGACGGTCCCACCCCTTTCTCCTCTTTTTTGGGGACGAGCGGAGGATGTCCGCATCCTCTGCTTCGTCGTCCGGCGAGGGAAGATAAAGCTTGACGTCGTTCTTGTGGCAGCGGGGGGCTTGCCGGCGGCTCTGGTCGGCGTCCTCTACGGTCTCGAGTACCGCCCGATGAACGTCGTCGGTCCGGTATTGATGCAAGGCGGCTGGCCCGATAGCTTGTGGCCATTCTACACCGAGGGAGGCGACACAAACACTCCTGCCAGTCCACGACCATTACTGCTGAGACACAAAATGAAGTAAAAATGATTATTTTCTTGATGCAACATGATTCTCTGATTAAAAAGGTGGCGTTATTTACCTTTGGAGGAGGGCGAGCCAAATTGAAGGCGTGTTCGATGGCGTCGATGCAACATAATTGGGATCGGCCAGGTTGAATAGCTCTCAATCCTGGCCTTGATTTCCACCTTGTCGAAGCGGCTCCTTCCTGGTCCTCGTCGGATCAGGCGCCTCCTTGGTACTCGTGGCGGGGTGAATCCTTTTCTGGCGGGGCTGGATTCTTGGTGATGAAGTTGCCGACAACGCTTTCGGGCCATCAAGCCTTCCCCAGGATCATCCCGGCGATTCGGCGATCTGCTCCAAGTTCTCGGGTTTCTCCGACCAGCTGCTTTTCTTCTCTGGAATTAGTCCCACATCGCACAGAGTGATGGTGTTCGGCTCTTCATGGATGTAGAACCATTTCTTGTACCACTCGTCCAAGGAGGTGTTCCAGGGGCAGTGCAGGTATTGAGCCTTCATGCCGTCCACGCGAGTTCAAGTAAACGCCACCGGCGATCTTGAAAGCCACCGCTCCCTTTCTTCCGAAGAGCAGAATAGGTGGCGAAATAGGTCAAAATAAATTTGGAAGACACCATAAGCCTCGCAGAGATGGATGAAGGTGGAGACAAGAAGAATCGAGTTGGGATGCAGATTGCAAATCCCAATCTCGTAGTACAAGCAGAGACCCTGAAGGAAAGGGTGCACTGGAATCCCAAAACCCCGTTTGAAGAAATCTTCAAAGACCACAATCTCACACGGTTGTGGATCGGGAAGCTTTCTCCTACCGGTGCACGCCATCCCGCATAAGTGCCTTGTTGTGGAGCACCCCCATGGCGGCGAGGTCCTCGATGGTCTGCTTTCGTTGCTCATGATTTCCACCATTCCTTCGCCATGACCACCTTTTCTTACAGGCGTCTCTCTTAGCCATTAGGTCGTGCTTACTAAGTGGGTGGATGCAGGAGACCGAGGGGATTGGTGATGATTTTTGGGGCAATAGGGTTCGGCGGGAGGAAGAAGAAGGTTGCGCGGCGGATGACAATGGGGAGCGGTATGAGTAGCTTACGGATCTGCATTATATAAAACAACGAGCACCGTCGTTTAAATCCGCCCGAGAATATTGGGAGTCGTGCGACGCTAGCCGCGCAGAGGGTTATTCACACAACCTCGAAATCTGCTGCGCCAATAAACGCTACTACTTCATTAACGATGTCTGCGCCTCCTCGTTGATGGTGTAAGGAGGCCCTGGCGACACACCTCAATACAGGTGTCAACCAACTGTTTGCAAAAAAAAAAGAGAGAAGATAGAATGACGTACTGTACCTATTGACTTTTTTGACCAGACGTGTCAGACTGGTCTTGGCAGAGAATAGAGAAAAGTACACAAAATAATAGTACAAGCAGCGCAAGTGATCGTGGATTTGTTTTGACCACTACTGTGCTTGGATACTGCCCAGACCACTAATGTGCTCGGGGACTGCACCGACCACTACTGTGCTTGGATACTGCCCAGACCATTTTTGTGCTCGGGGATCGCTCCGACCACGGCCGTGCTCGGGGATTGCCCCCGACCACTTTGCTGAATAATGGTTCTCCTTGGCTACATGTGATATGTACTCACATACGATTAAGAGACTTTTCTTTTAGACCTTGCTACAAGGCTCATACTTCGCTTTCCAAAGAAGCCACAGGACTACATCGGCACGATGCACCCGCCATGCATCTTGTATCGCTCAGCTGTCTGGCAATTGGATTCTTAACCTCGGTGAATTTCTTTTTTAGACCACTGCACCACGTGCTGCGTCACCTACTACCGTGCTCGGGGACTAAGTGGGCACACTTCACCTTGCGGTGAATGTGTTTGATTAAATTGACCCTTGTGTTTTGAATGGTTATGAGGATTATTAGTATGCTCAAGGGACCCGCCCGACCACTTTGCTGAATAATGGTTCTCCTTGGCTACATGTGATTTGTACTCACATACGCTTAAGAGACTTTTCTTTTAGACCTTGCTACAAGGCTCATACTTTGCCTTCCAAAGAAGCTCGGGGACTAAGTGGGCACACTTCACCTTTGCGGTGAATGTGTTTATTTTATGACCCCTACGCCTATGATTTTTAAGGATGCTATGCTTGAGGACCACTTACATTTCTTTTCAGAAATACAAGTGGGCACACTTCTCAGGACAGAAATCTTTTTTTTTTTTAAGAGCACCATACATTCTTGGGACAACCTACTTCTCCGGTGATGACGGTGGTCGGGCGTCAAAATTCAAGCCTTGCTTGTCGGAGAAGGTTAAAATGGTGTGTCGCAAAGACATAATACATGATGCTCGGGGACTAGCTGTGGGGTATTAACCCCTATACCCTTACTGGCTAAGCTTGGGTTGGCTTTGGATCGATAGGTTGATTCACCACGAAAGATGACGTCTTGGCCCGATTAACTTTGATCGGAGTCCCGCGACAGGAATCAAGACGGATTTGGCGATCAAGCAGGATCCTGGTCGATTAGAATAGGAATCCTTATCCGGCCACATATGGCAATTGTAACCGACTAGGATTAGTTTCCAGATCTGTAACCCTGCCCCCCGGACTATATAAGGCGGGCAAGGGACCCCTCTAAAAATCATCTCTCATTGACATACAGCAATACAAATCAGACGCAGGACGTAGGTATTACGCCTTCTTGGCGGCCGAACCTGGATAAAACCTCGTGTCTGTCTTGCGTCACCATCTTGTTTGGGACTTGCGCACCTGTCTGCCGATAATCTACTACCTTGGGCATACCCCTAGGTAGACTGCCGACCATATTTCGTCGACATCGGCCGTTTTACATTAATCTTGATCGTGCATAACGTGCGGTTAAAGCATGTTGCGTCTTGAGTAGATTTATTGGCTAGCGAGAACTATTCCATGGCCCGTTATCACAGCCTGTGTGATTCTGCCTCACACCCCACTGTTAGCACCGTGGAGTGGGGATCGTTATTTGATAGATCTATTCTTGATAAGACATGACTTTGACTGTGCACTATGCCTGAATCGGCTATTTTAGCCGATATCGAGTGCTTTCACGAATAGTTCGCATCACGAGACCGCTGAAGTAAAGATAGGTTGAAAGATATGTCAGCCCCATGATCTTATTATTATATTACGGCCTACATGATTCTGCCTCATGCCCCACTGATATTAGTAATGAGTTAGGGTCGTCGAGTCTATCGTTATTTCTACGGCCTGCATGATTCTGCCTCATGCCCCACTAGTCATAGCGATAGATGAGATCTAACATGTTCATTAGATTTATCTTTATTAAACGGTTAACTGGCGTTGAATTGTTTCATCATATAAAAAGGGGTTCGGTTACTTGTAATCATTGGCTCAGCATAAACCAATAATTGTTGATATCTTATTGCCATTGATTAATATTTGTTTAAATAATGACATTTATCCTGAATGATAACCGATTCTTCTTATACTACCCAATGAGCTTTAACCGATTTATTATCATGAATATGCCGAAATCCTTTCATATCGGCTCTCATAGCTGCACATTCGGGACTGTCTGGCAACACCGGCAAGTTTCGCCCTTAATTACTGATGAACTTTCTCTCCTTGTCAATTACAGGGTCAAATTAACTAGCATGTCTCAGGAGGAGTGCATAGGATCGACCACCCCTGCACTGAAGCTAGGCAGATCTACAGCTCCATCGACCAGATCTTTCCAGCTTGCTGCGTGTGTCCTCGGCACGGGACAAAAATTCTGTGTCGACACACGTTTCTGGCATGCTCGGTGGGACCCCACAATCGTCATGGCGGTTCACAACAACAACGACATCCTTATGCTGCATTACGAAGATCTACCTGATGGGGATAAGGGTATCATCAGCAAAGCTACAGAAGAGTTTCAGAACAAGTGTTTGTTGTCCTACACCAAAACACGTGACAACACAATTGTTCAAAAATTTCCACTACCAAGAGTTCTACTACACGGGCAGACAGACACAACTGAAGCTGAAGACAGACGTTTCTTTAAGGAAGTTGTAGACAAATCTATTCGTGATGCCATATCAAGCCATAACGAAGTTTTCATGGACATATTCCATAATGTCATGAGAGAGGCGATTCATGGGTTTCCAGTTGATCAAGGTGGGCCGACTTATTACAACATTCTAGATCCATCGACCCAAGGGACCAATCAAGTCGGTACCAGCCATCAAGAAGCAGCACCAGCTAGTAGTGGTGATGTCCAGACAGTTCAGGGTTTATCTAAACAAACTAAAGGAACTACTGCATATCAGACACAGTACAATTCTAGACCATCAGCACAGCATGTGCAACAGCCGGCGGGGCAAAGTCAGAACCAGGTGATCAATTTTGGCACATCAGGCCACATACCATCGTCGGCTCAAAAAATAGCACCATCAATTCAAAGGATCCGTTGAGATATGGATCCTTATGTCTACAATCAGAGACTTCAAGCAGCAAGCCAGTAAAGGACCCAGCAGATTGAGATTCCATTAGGGTATTACTATGGCACAGAGTATAATACCCTCCACATGATGCCAAATCTAGGATATCAAGACACATGGGATTTCAATCCACAAATGGGTCAGTATGTGTAGAGGAATCCAAATCTGCAAGCTGATGAATTATTGCTGAGGGTGACCGAGATGATGAAGAATCAGTTCAGTCTGAAACCAAAAGGGCTGACCTTTTCATACAAACACCCATATCCAGAATGGTATGATTTGGTCACTCTTCCAACAAATTACAGGCTCCCAGAATTCGCTAAGTTCACTGGCCAAGACAGTACAAGCACGATAGAACATATCAGTCGGTATCTTACACAATTCGGTGAAGCGTCAGTTGAGGATGCCCATCGAGTTTGTTTCTTCTCTCTGTCCTTATCAGGGCCAGCCTTCACTTGGTTTTTATCATTGCCAGTCAATTCCATTGCCAATTGGGCTGACCTAGAGAGGAAGTTTCATACATATTTTTACACTGGGACTGGAGAAAAGAAGATTACCGATCTGACAACTATAAGACAAAAGACTAATGAATCGGGAACTGAATTTCTTCAGAGGTTCCGAGAAACCAGGAACTTGTGTTTCTCCTTAAACTTGACCGATGATCAATTAGCTGCTTTAGCTGTTCAAGGAATGCTGTCGATGTGGAAAGAAAAGCTGTTGGGACAAGAATTTGACAACTTGGGTCAATTGGCTCAATGAGTAGCAGCGCTCAATAGCCAATTCTAGAGTATGCGCAGAGATATCCGGTTCTAGAAGAGTACCACAGTAGCCAAAGCTTATGATCCATACTAAGTCGATGATGGCTATGAAGATGAAAAAGAAGAGGTTGTTGTGACTGAATGGAATTGGGGCAAGAAGACAGTGATGGTGCCAAATCCTTGGGGAAGAGGAGTTGAGGAGAGCTATGACTTTGATGTCACCAAATCAGACAAGCTCTTCAATTTCTTACTTGAGAAAGGGCAGATCAAGTTTCTCGATGGTCTTGTCATGTTGCCCCCTGATCAGTTGAAAAATAAGAAGTTCTGCAAGTTCCATAATGCTACTTCTTATTCCACTAATGAATGCAGAATCTTCAGGCAACATATACAGAGAGCTATTCAGTAGGGGAGGCTCAAATTTGATACGCCTCGGAAAATGAAAGTTGATGATAATCCTTTCCCAGGAGATCAAAACATGGTTGATGCTGGGCTGTTCAAAGGAAAAACTAAGGTCCTGACATCAACCAAATCAAAAGAAGCTAGAACAGTCGATCCCAAGATGCAAATATCGGCTGACGAGTACAGAGGGATTAGAAGATGTCATGCTGAACAAAAGAGCCGATACAAGCAGGGGAAGACGTCAAAAGCAGAGACGACAAAGCCGTGGGTCACATCGTGGATTCTGTTGAATAAATGGCAACGACAAAAGGAAAAGGATTATCAGCGTTGGTTAAAAGATCAAGCGTACCAACATCAACTAAAAGAAGAGAGGTATGAAAGGATACAAACCAAATTACATTGGAAGTGTCCTTCCTTCAGACATTGCTGGAATGAAGGTTTGAAGTTGCCTACTAGACATGACTGTCCAGAATGCAGCAATCAATATCGGGAGTATAGGCACTCTCAAACCAACCGCCGGTCTATCCATGCTCAAGATGCATATCATCATAATAACATGGATCGGCGCTTAAAAAATAAAAGTGTTCATGATCGGCTTGGAAAAAGAGTCATTGATCAGGACTGGGCTGATCATGAAGAGGGAGGCACTGAAAAAAGATATGTGTGGCAGGAAGGCCTGTGGTGCCCAAGAGGTTTGACAAGAAGCCAGAAGAGAAGGGTGCAATGCCTAAGGAATAAAGAGATGGAACAGGCTCAGGCATCTGGTAAAACTCAAGTGTGGCGTACCAAGCATATAGCCGAGAGGAAGCAACCATCGGCTAATATACAAATGGCTTTTCTGTTGCCATCGGAATTTAGAGCTCCGGTAGATCAAGAAGTTTATTCAGATTTCGATGAATCAGAGTATGAGGAGATGGTTGCTGAGTTGATGGTTGTACAACAAGCAATATTTGACAAACCAGTCAAACATTGGCACTTAAAAGCGTTATATATGAAAGGTCTTGTTGATGGGAAGCCAATGAATAAGATGTTGGTGGACGGAGGTGCTTCTGTCAATCTTATTCCTTACACTACTTTTCGTAAACTTGGCAAAGGACCAGAAGATCTGATGGAGACTGATATGATGCTTAAGGATTTTGGAGGTAATACATCTAAGACCCGGGGGGCAATAAACGTCGAGCTAACAATCGGAAGCAAGACTGCTCACCACGTTCTTCGTCATTGATGGAAAATGGTCATACAGTTTGCTCCTCGGTCATGATTGGATTCATGCGAATTGCTTTATACCATTGACCATGCATCAGAGTTTGATTCAATGGCATGGAGATGATGTCAAACTGGTTCACGCTAATGAGTCCGTGAGCATCGCAACAGCCGATCCAGTCTTTTGGGAACTAGGAGACTTCGAATGTTTTTCTAGCAAGTCATGGGAAGGAGGCTTCATTAAAATCAGCAATGATAGCCAACAGCCGATGCAAGCAATCATCTCTGAGAGTTTGTTTTAGTAGAAAAATCACGGCTTCACATCGGCCATTGGATTAATGGAAAAAATAAGTGTTGAGTCTTGGAGATGGGTTTAGGCCGACGTATGTGAATGATGAGTCAAAGTGTAAGCGCAATTTAGAGTTAGTGGATTCCTTGAAAGAAGTTCTGTTTTGCTTAATAGGACGCTTGACCTGGGTTGATTGATCATTTGACTTTTGATATGAAAAGTTATGCGGTACGTTATCCTGACACCCGTTCAACATTTGATAGCCAATTCGTTCTCGGCTCTAGTAGCCGGTACCAGGAGGGTATCGCCTCTAGTTCAAAAAATGAAAATCTTCAAAGACAATAAAAGCCGATATGATATGTATCACCTATAGAGCAAAAACAAAAGATAAAAATAGTCATACACAAGAGCATTGTACTGAGGTACATTCACGGAAAGAATAGGAGTCTTTGTTCATCGGATGACCCTAGATACAATCTAACCAAAGATCTTGTTCACCACATCCTGGGCGGATGTGATGTCTACTATGGCCTCTGCTGCCAAGATGAATTCTTTGAGCAGGTCCTCATGCTCCTCAGGGTCGTCGCCCATTGGGAAACCGGTCTCCATGTCGTAGAGCTCATACCCAGTCTGGACTTGTGCCGCGGTCAGCGCCACCGCCGCACCATGACGAACACCATGGAGGGCGATCTCCCAAATGCGGACCAGGACGTCTTAGAGACGAGCATCGATAAGGGAACCCCGGGCATTGATGGCGTCTACGACAGCATTTGCCGCTAGTTGGAGAGATTCCAACTGCGCTGTCAGGGCTAACAATCACAAAAACAAGAAGACTATCAAGATGAAGATAATGGAAGTCGGAGTAAAAGGCCTTCATGGGGTTCATCTTACCCACCATCGTGGCGTTGGATTCGGCCAGCCGCACTCGGATGGCGCTGGCCTCTTCCTTGACTTCATGAAGAGCAGCCTAAGAAACCCCAAGGCGGATCTTGAGCTGGCCATTTTCTCGAGTCACCTCGGAGTAGCGGTTTTGAGCCGCCCTCCACTCCCGAAGGAAGCGCTGGGCGTCGTCGCCGTTGTACGAGTCGGAGGAGTCCGACAACGAAGCCGGAGCAGAAGATATAATGTTAGAGGGCTCACCAGCCCTGGGAAGAGGACAAAGGCTGTCATTCACGATGAACCTAGAAACAAAGTAGAAGAGTTCATCGCTATGAACAGAAGATTTGCAGATCGTCGCCATGAACAAAAGCCATCAATCTCACCTCATACGTCAGAGGCGCTGACTCACTGGCATGTTCTCCTCCAGGATCTCTTCTGCTGCTCGCTCACCACGGTTATCCTCGCCGACCATGAATTTGATTGGATCTACGAGAAGGGAAGGAAACCGCTACAGGGTTTTAGAAGGCGGAGAAGTGCAAAGGAACAGTTACGAGTGGAGATGTGTTCGAGGCTAAAACCATCAGCTGGTATTTGAAGCTACGAAGCGAAGAGGTGAACGCCTCGAGAAGTGCAGTAGGCAACCGTAATTAATAGAAGACAAATCGTCGCCTCACTAATGCCAAAGAGAATACGGCGTTGGGCGACTAAAGGCAGAAAATCGAGGGGTTCTCTTAATGAATGCCGTGTTTTTAGACTCAATTGGATTGAGATCAGAAGTCTAGGACCGACTGTTTTAAATCAGCTCTTTAGCCAAAACAAGAGATACAATGAGATAGCAGGAAAGTATGGTTATCATTAGTTTTACGCAAGATACATGTGTTAACCTATGGATTACAAGTTCAAAACATCCTGAATGACTTTTAATATTTCAAGCCAGACAACATCAGCTTCTGCAATCTTTTGCTCGTATTCTTCGGCTGTTCCAGGGGCATTCTCAAGGCTACTACGGATGGCTCTGCTTTCTTTTACTTTGGCCAACAGCTCCTGTTTCTTCTATTTGATAGCGTCAGGTATTTGGGCTAGAATGGACTTGCGATCATCAATGGCAGCCTTCATGTTTTTTAGCTCCCTCTCATGTTCTGCACGCTTGACTTCTAGTTGGGATAACTCTGGATCGGTCCCGAGGGAAGAGTGCTTCAAAGCATCAATCGACTGCGTCAGTTCTTTAACCTCTTGCCTTTTGGAGTCCCATTTGGGCAGTAGGGCTTCACGATTGGACAAGTTCATCTGGATCATTTTCACCTTCAAGGCCTGATCTTCGAAAACAGACAGAGACGACAAGACCCTAGAGAGAGCTAGGGATGGATCACCTTTAATGGCCAAAAAGACTCTCTACATTAAATCAGTATCTTGGACCAAATCGGCTATATTCTTCTCAAATATGGGCAGTATATTCCTTAGCTGATTTCTAATCTCCTCTGGCAAAGCTTCATTAGTGGAAGTGGTTGACGATCTAATTTCATCTTCATCAAAATACTCCTCAAGATTGAAAGAATAGCTCCAGGCTAGAAGATCGAGCGCATGTGTGTAAGGGAAATCTTGATTAGGAGGTTTGAATCGGTTTGTCGCAAAGTGGATGGCGAAAAAGATATAGTACCTTCCCTGTAATAGCCTCTATCAGAAGAGGGGGAACATCTGATGATGCATCGATGACATCTGGTTGAATTGGCTCCGAGCTTCCAGCATTGGTGTCTGCAATAACAAGGAACGATTTTTAATTCATGTTTGTTATAGAGAAACAAATGGAGCAAGTAACTCCCTCACCATCGGTTGTTTGCCGGGCTAGGGAATCAACAGCCTGAGTATGGATGGCAACAAGACCATCTTCAGCGCCGGCAAGGTCGCTAAGCGGACTGTCAGGTGTTTCCTCGAGAAGTATCTGGCATAAGTAAAAAGTTAGGTGAAGGGTAAAAGACTAAGTAAATCAAAAAGTTAAAGAAAATATTTCGACAAGCATCAAGGAAAATTCACATTTTCTGTCGTTGTGGAAGCATCGGTTACTTCCACCGAAATCGGCTCCTGTTGAGGATCGGCCGACAAAGGTTTGGTTGGTGTTGAATCAAGCACCTGAGATAGTAGTCCCGCACCCAAAGCAGACTAGGATGCAATGCTCGATAATTGTGAGAAAATGGGATCAGAAAGTTGAACATCAGTTTGAGAAAAGTATGAATCATTCACCTGAGCAACTGATGGCCTTGTCCTATGGAGTATTTTTCCAGTAGTGGCCTTCTGAGTTACCCCTAGAACCGCCTTGCTCTTTGGGGATTGACGTGTCACGATCGTGGGAGCGGTAGGGGTTCTCATCAACTTCTTCAAAGAAGGTGCGGTTGATCCCATCCTTGAAACTAGGCAGCCACCTGGTACATCAGATGATAAGCAGCTCCTAGCAGATATTTTCTAAGAGGGATGTCCTTGCCTAATGCTAGGTGCTCCGCCATGAGTTTGTGATTGTAAGTCAGACCACAAGACGACCCACAAAAGATGAATCTCTCCAACCACCTATTCAAAAAAGCCACATATTCTTGTTCGCTGACAGATGATTTGTCTCCGACATGATTTAGAATGTAACTTGCCCATCCGGTGCAGTCTGCTATCTTGGCCAATCTTTTGGAGCCGACATTCAAGTACTCATAGGGTTGCACTGATCCGGTAATTCTAAGGCCGGTCAACATATACACATCGGCCAGAGTGATGGTCATTGGGCCATGGCCAAAAATAAAAGCATTCAGAGCATTAGATCATAAATAAGAAGCAGAGATCAAGAGTGAATCATTCCTCTCCATTTCGAACAACAAAAGTGTCAAGCACTGGTTTAGATCATAAAGCTCCCAGTCTCCGCCTTTTTTCGTAGATACCCTACGAAACCAATCTCTCCATCCATTAGGCGCTTTAGGCCAGTTTCTGAAGGGAGTTTTGTTCCCGGAAGATGAATCCACTACAAACTATTTAAAGGGGATTTGGCTGGTTTCTTGGCGGATAAAATCAGATGGATCAGGATCACCCATAGGCCTGAGAAAATAAACATTAGGGATGGCAGCTGATGGAATCAAGATCTCGTTCCTCATTTCCTAGAAATCGGAGAAAATAAATTTAAGAAGAGAAGAAATACAGGGTAACGATCGACGCTTGGATAGGGGAAACTTGGAAACATACCTCGGGAACGTGGTCGTTGGTCACCATTACAGTCGGAACAGGTTCAAATCTGATGAAAATAGCTTGAATTGACGGCTCGATGGAACGACAGACTTGCTAGGGTTTGAGGCCTTGGCGATAGCTGCGTTGGCTGTTGGAGTTGGCACAAGAAAAGAGGGGAAAGCAAAAAGGCCGAGTGCGTCGAAAGAGGTACTATTGGGATGTTGTATAAGACTCGGGCCGGGAAGTCAGGAGTTATGCGTATATCTCGGGATAGAGCGGTTATGGCGTGATAAACCAATAAGCTAGAATTTTGGAATAAAACCATTTTATCTCAAAATTAGGGGCATGTGTTTACATCAAAATTTAGGAAAAGAACGTGAGAACTCGCAGGCTTCCAAGATTGTTCCAATCAAAGAATCGATTGAATGAGAATCAATGTCAGCCGATTCAAATACGACTCTAGAATTGGATCTCTTGGGGTGACATCAGCGGATAGCGATGATGAACTACGGTTGGCGCCAGGAAACTATATATCAGACTCTGTAAGAAGGGAAAGATTAGAGTCCAAGTTATATTAAATTAGGAATGTTTTTGTTTATGCCAAAGATTGAATCGTGCTCGAGTAGAATTCATGTTTAGACTCTAGGTATAAATATCAGACCCCGGCTATTGTAAAAAAGAACAACAATCAATCCAATATACAAGTTATTTACTTTTTTAGCTCCGGCCACCCCTTAGGAGGAGTAGAGTAGATCTCAGTGAGTTCTTCAGCAAGTACGGCTGCATCGATATGGTCGACCTCCACTACTTGTTGCCGTCATGGCTTATACCTCTATTCGTACGGCTACATCGATCCGGTCGACCTCCACTGCGACTCTGATATAAGTTAGTTATCAATTCTTGCCTAGTTCAAGTATGGCTGCATCGATCCGGTCGACCTCCATTGCATGAACTAGATCAAGGTCAAGTTATCGGCTCTACCTTAGAATAACAGTCTTTGGTAGATTCATTAAGTTACCGATATTGCTTATTGCTTTCATTATTTATCTAAATTACAGCAATATCACTTTGCCCGATTAGGATTGATCTAGATCGGCCTCATATCTTTTTTAGCCCATCGTTTGCTAATCTAAAACTGATCTAATCTATACATTAAACGATGAGTTATGTTTTATCAGCCGTTTTATGTCAATCTTCATCGTGTATAACGTGTGGTTAAAGCATGTTGCGCTTTGAGTAGATTTATTGGCTAGCGAGAACTATTCCATGGCCCGTTATCACGGCCTGTGTGATTCTGCCTCACACCCCACTGTTAGGGCCGTAGAGTGGGGATCATTATTTGATAGATCTATTCCTGATAAGACATGACTTTGACTATGCGCTATGCCTGAATCGGATGTTTTAGCCGATATCGAGTGCTTTCACGAACAGTTCGCATCACGAGACCGCTGAAGTAAAGATAGGTTGAAAGATATATTAGCCCCATGATCTTATTATTGTATTACAGCCTGCATGATTCTACCTTATGCCCCACTGATATTAGTAATGAGTTAGGGTTGTCGAGTCTATCATTATTTCTATGGTCTGCATGATTCTGCCTCATGCCCCACTGGTCATAGTGATAGATGAGATCTAACATGTTCATTAGATTTATCTTTATTAAATGGTTAACTGGTGTTGAATTGTTTCATCATATAAAAAGGGTTTGGTTACTTGTAATCATTGGCTCAGCATAAACCAATCATTGTTGACATCTTATTATCATTAATTAATATTTGTTTAAATAATGACATTTATCCTGAATGATAACCGATTCTTCTTATACAACCCAATGAGCTTTAACCGATTTATTCTTATGAATATGCCGGAATGGACTATTTAGTCAATCTCCTTTCATATTGGCTCTCATAGCCACACATTCGGGACTGTCTGGCAACACCAACAAGTTCCGCCCTTAATTACTGATGAACTTTCTCTCCTTGTCAATTACAAGGTCAAATTGACTGGCACGTCTCGGGAGGAGTGCGCAGGATCAACCACCCCTGCATTGAAGCTAGGTGGATCTACAGCTTCATTGAGCAGTTCCTTCCGGCTTGCTGCGTGTGTCCTTGGCATGGGACAAAAATTTTGTATCAACAGATACAAGCAAGATTATGATTAGCATTAAAAAATATACTATTATATTTAAATAAGAAGACTAAATCAATGTTTTCTAAGAAAATTGACCCTAGGGAAAGTTGTTTTACATGCTGGGTACCACGCCATAGGGCCATTATTCTCCTTTCCATGCTGGGTACCGTGCCACGCGGGCATGATTCCACGCGTCTCAAAATCTCTAGGGAGAGGGTTTCGATAAAGAAAACCGTAGGGCACGTTATCTTTCCCGTTGAAGTTGTCCTTAGGAGACTTTCCTTACGAAAATTCCTAGGGAAAGAGTTTTCCTACCAAGCCTTTCCTTAGGGTTTCAACCATAGGGAAACCAGCGGATTCTAGGAGAGCGGTGCTTACTTTTACCAAACTTATAGAAAAGAAGAATAATATTTAATTAACAACATTGGATCATTATGAAATATATTTTCATAAGTTACTTCTCTTTGATATGGTATATTTTCTTTTTGTGAAACCTGGTAGAAATGCAAATGCTCACATACACGGTGTACAATCTTCTTTAAATATTTGGTTAAATTTAACATAGTTTGACTTATGATGAACTTGGATCCATCATATTTTACAACAGAGAAGTAGTTTGCTTTACATGGTTACAAGAAGAGTTATAATCTGTTGTCATCTTGTAATCATATCTTTGCATGATGTACTGACATCTATGAAACTTATGGCATATGTAATTTTGCATAATTTATTGGTTTGATTTGTTTTTGTGTGGACGAACTCTGGACATTGTTGGACCTATCTTTGATTATATATAATTACTTGTTTCATTTGTTTTTATGTGATGTAATTATATAGAACCTAGCTACATTGATAGATTAAGGAAAACTCTCTGACAACTTTGACACGGATGCATATCTAGCTTTGGAGTTGTAGCAGCCTTTTCCAAACCATAGTCAAGGTTTTGTCACTATGGACACTCAGACAGCAACATGCAAATTGGCAAAACATGTGTATTCTGATTATATTCTCTGTCAAGTTAACTTTTTTCAGCCGCATTAGGTGAATTGGCACGGTGACTTTTGAACCCACTAGTCTTGATCGCTGTCGATTGGTTTGGATCTTTTGTAGCGTGTTAATATAAAAAAAACGTCCTATGAATGGCTATGATCTTCTTTATAATTAAAAAATATTTATTCTTAAACGAAAGTGCAGTGCTCCTTCTCATTGTTGAAATCAAGAAGATCTTCGTTATTATAGTATTTGTTCCCACAGGAAGATTATTGTTATAATATTAGGGACACAACACACGATCTTATCTCATATATACATATCCAATTAAATTAAGAGCATGGATAAGATGAAAACTACGGCCCACAAAAAAAAGCATGGTTTGTCAGTAGATCTTTATCTTGCTAAAATTGCTAGGGGCTTTGAAATTAACTGAAATAACGAATTGAAACAAGTTCCTGGATGCTAGCTAGGTGAGCAGATTAAACAATAAACCAATGCCAGCATTAGGGTTTCTGGAGGGCTACCTGATGCCTGTTAAAAGAAGCCCAAACTAATATAGGCCCAGCAGGGCCTGTGAGTGATTCATGAATGTGCTGGTGACGTGAGAAGGTAGACGACAGTATTGCACTATGAATGCGCTTAGGACAGCCTCAATGCAAAGCAAGGATCATTTATAGTGTCATTTAATACCCTGCCATGTCAGCAATTTGATGACATGGAAGAAGAATAAACGGAGAAAGAGAGAGAAACGGTTTGTTATTTGAACCAAGGAATGAAGAAACCACCGTTATTGCGCTAGGGCCGAGGCTCGTTTCCATCTCGTCATGAAGGCATGGCACCATTGCTCATGGCGAGCAGCTCGCCATCGGCCACCCTCCATAGTGTGGTGGTTCACTGTTCAGCACGCTCGCACCATGCGGGCTCGCCGCCTGCTGCCTTAAAATCTACTTCGACACATATGAATTGAGATGAATACACATGTATCCAAATAAGACCTTAGCTGAAGAAGAACCATGCTGCTATCAGCGGGATGGCCACTCCGGCTGCAAACAACAGCGTGAACGCCATCCCTGCCTAGTCTGGGTTCGAGAGGCCTGCAGCCGAGTCCAGTATAATGAAGCTCCATCTATGCAAGCACGGTCACAGACACGTGCTTGCCATAAAATTTGAAATCATTTTAATAGAGTTCAACTATACATTGTTCATGAATTGATCTCTCACATAGTTACTTTCAACGCTCGCTTGTTGTATGTCTAGCGATGATAACCATGCTGTGGCATAATAAATTTATAACTTTTTTCAAATAAAGTCGGATGAGAACAAACTTTATAATAAAGTTGTAGACCTCGATGAGAAATATAACTTTGTAGTTGTTGACTTTTTCATTTGAGCTCTCATCCTATAAATCAAAAAAATGAAGTGATTTCTTATGGATTAACCGAACTTGTGTTTTGGTGACTTAGACAACAAAAGGTATTAATATCGAAAAGTGGTTGAAAAATCCTAACAATTGGCATGAGGCCGTCATGTGGATGTATAAACTCGTCAAAAAATTCAAACGATTTTAACAAAGTGATAGTATACATTGTTCATAAACTATATGAGAGATGCATCCATTTGTAAAAATACTGATGTGTTATGATCATTTGAGTTTTGTTTTGGATAGGTTCTACACCAAAAACATGTTGTCATGTAAGTCTGTAGAATTTTCTAACCAACTTTAGATATTATTATAATAATTTTATTATAACTTAGAAATAGAATGATGAATTATCCCAGCAAACAAATAATATTTTTGTCCATCCCAGAGATATGGATTACACTGAAATGTATGAACATAAATATGTTTTTTTAATTGAAATCCTATTTGGAGGCACACACAGTTCAATTCGGAATTACTTTTGATAAGCATGCACAAATTCATTTTAACTATAAAAAATAGTAAACCAGTTCATAAAATTTTGAAACTCCTATACAATAACATATATGTAGGTCATTGCATGACAAAAAAATTTCGAAGTATAGAAGATATTTTTTATAAAATTGCTTCACAATGTGCCTTCTCTTTTACTTAAAGAAATGAGATGACCGATAAAATATGGTCACCAACCGGCGTTGGAAGGCTGCCTTATGCAGCAACCTCCTGTTTTGAGAGCAATTTGATATAAACAACTATGTTTATGTTTTTAATTTGTCTCCATCATCTACAACCATGTTTTTGTTTCAGCGAGCGTGCTTTGCAAGCTGGGCTGCGGTTGGGCCAACAGTAGGAGAGTTGGGAAAGCACAAGACTTCACCAGGCCAAATTTTACGTGAGTGGAAGGAAACAAGTAATATGCACAAGGAACCAACAAATTGCAGCTTGTTTGGTTGGTTAAAATTTTACGTCAGAGTATTATTATATTATTTTCTAATTTTAATTTGTTTTATCAGCCTGCAAGCTTTTTTGTTATATAAGCATTATATGACAATGCCAGCGAGGCATTCAGGTGCTATCCAAAGAATGGATTGTGCTAAGGCCTTTTCGTTGGATGGAAGCGCTGATATAAACTAAGGCCTTTTTCGATTTTCCGTCACATCGATCTTGGAAGCGCATACATGATATAAAATGTGAGCGAAAAAAAACTAATTACACAGTTAACCGCAGCAATCTTTTAAAACCTAAATAGTCCATAATTGCTTTTTACCAAATACAAACTCTACAGTGGTCCAAAAATTTCGAACCCCTTTTTTACAAACTGATGCTTCACAGCTCAGTGGTCAGACCCCTTTTCCTGTGTGCAGCAACTTTTCTCCGTTGGTTTGCTTGATTTTTTGGGGTCACAACAAGTAGTAGCATCCTCGACTATTATACCACGCATAAAAGTGCCATTAGCTGTTAAAGTTTATGTGTTTTTCTGCTTTGTTTCGAAAAATAGCTCCATGTTGAACTACATATCATGTCAAACAAAGTCAAGAATAATACAAGATGTATTTGGGGTCACAACAACATATCATGTCAAACAAAGTCAACAAATAATACAAGATATGTATTTGGGGTCACAAGTAGCATCCTCGACTATTAGCACGCATAAGTGCCATTAGCTGTTAAAGTTTATGTTATTTTCTGCGTTGTTTCGAAAAATAACTCCAAGTTGAACTACACATCAGACAGAAACGGAGAATGGCGATCTTGGCGACTTCCTTCGGTTCTGCCCATGGATAGCTGCCTTTGGTCATGGATCTCCCGGGCATGAACTTCAGGCCGGGGCGTGTAGTTGAAGCTGAAATCCGTCGCAAGTTTGGATCCCCGGTTTGTCATGATCTCTCTGCCTCCTCTCCAGAGTTCTTCCTTGTTCTTTCTTTTGGTCGTTGTCAATTCCGATTAACTGAGCTTTCAGCGACTAACATCCCTCCAGAGTTCTTTTGGTTGTTGTCGCTGGTTTCTGCCTTCGTTTGCTTGGCGATCGTGTGTTCTGCTTCTCTGTTTCGTCACCGACTGTTGGTTTCTACAAGCTTCGTTCTTTAGAGTGTTCTTATTAGTTCAAGCTTTTCTTTAATCTTTTGCATAATGGTGGCCCGAATTTTGTTTCTGAATTTCGTCACTAGGAAGGTGAGGAAGAGGCTTAATGGACAAAAGTCTCCAGACGCCCACAACCTCCACCTCCAGCGAGGCCAATGCCACTCACCGGCGTGAACAAGATTCCAGTCAGGAACTGGCGTCAGGTCAACATTCCAATTTTGAATTATGGTGACGGCGCGATTTTTCAATCTCCTCAATCACGCTGGCAATCAGTTTTTTCTCCCCTTAACTTTGACGCTAAATCTCCAGATAAGCATTTGTTTTTCCTCAACGGTGCCAAACCAGGCATTTTGGGGAAAAGTCCCATGTCAGTTCGGCATACAATCCACTGCTCACGTTGCCTGGCCCAAAACCACGTTAGGGCCCAATGCAAAAATTGTTTCCGTTGTCGGGCATGCTTACGGTTTGGGCATTATTCTGGCAACTGTTGTTTCATGCCTCGATCAGCGTGCCCCTCTGTTGGAACACTCCGGCAGAGAATTTGCCCCTTACCATTTTGACCTGGGTTCCAATCGCGTTGTTTCGCCTCTTTCAGTGCTTACTTTTATCATTTTATAGGCATTACTCCCCCTTCCCCTTCCCTTGTTACGGTCCCTTGGAGTCGGTCTTGGCGCATTATGGTGCTGGAGTTTCTGGACGAGGATGCTTCGATCATCTAGGATTCTCCTTCCCTCCAAGCGCTCCTTGCACGTGTTTCTTCTCGACTTTTGGTGACACTAAAATATCCACTTTTATGATGAATAGATTTCGCCACTGAAGAAGCCAAATTCGCCATAATTTCTATTATGAATTTATGACAAAAAACAGTTTGTCATAGAAGTCGCGTCGACTTTGCACATCTATGACGAATCTGACAAAATTATCATAGAAGTGTATCACTGTGACGAAAAACAGACCGTCGTAGAACTGTTTTGGCATACATGGTAGGGGCTACCACGCTGGTGGGTACTTCCGTTGGAGATGTTTTCCACGTGTACATGCTATAGCCGGTTGCATTGGAGATGGTTCGGGTACGTGTCACCTTCTTATTGCACAACATGGTCATCTCTGGTTCTTGCACGTATCAGGTTCTTACTGGATCACGTGTCAGGTCCCTGTTGTTCCACATGTCAGTTTTTTATTGGTACACGTGTCATGTTGTGGTTGGATCACGTGTCACTTCTTCATTAAAACATGTGTCATATTTTTATTGGTCCACGTGGCCGTTTCTTATTCGATCACGTGTCACGGCGCTGTCCGTCCACGTTTCGTATTTTTATTCGACCACGTGGCTTCACGACTTCCTTCCACGTGTCGGATTTTAATAGCCCACGTGTTAAGTCCTGGCTATTGCACGTGTTATGCACGGGTTCGTCCACGTGTCGCATTTTTATTTGGTCACATAGCCTGTCCTGATTCTACCACTTGGAGTACAATCAATTCGTTATAGAAGTAATTCGAGATCGTCACTGCTGCATAGATTTACTACATAACTATTTAGCCTGGGAATCGAATAACAACAATTAACATTTCACACATCAGCAGCAAACCACTAACAGAGTATCACCACATCAAACCGGCATACGAGTCCACACATCAAACCGGCACATGAGTCCACACATCAAACCACAAATGTTCATTGCATCAAGCCATAGGAGTTGAAGACTGAGAGTTACCAGAAGAGCTGAAGCGTGTGGATAGCTCATGGAGATTGTTGTACTCCTGTTGCTGTTTCTTGTATTCCTCAAGCTCCCTTTTAATCTTTTCTGCCTTTCTCTTTAGTTCATCCACTTGATTGACGAGGGCAGCAGAACTTTTCTGTTCAGCAGCAAGCTGTTCTCGAAGCATTCTCTCTATCTATGTCTCTGTTCTGGTGGAGCTTGTCTGGATACCAGCATTCTTCAAAAAAAGACTGTTGCCGCTTCCCTGGGAGGGGGCCTTACCCTAGTAGACATAGAGGACCTTGCAAACAACATTAGCACTAGTCATTGGTTACTGTCCATCAACAATAGGTTCTGCTTGCATAGTTTCCATAGCTTCCTATGAAATTCAATAGTAAAACATTAGGTTACAGATAGTGTAAGAGGACTTCAATTGAAAACCCAAGAGATTGATTCATAATAAGTAATGCATAGGTCTTCCTCAGCCTACTGCTGATAGAGATTACATAAGCTTCAGTAGATTTTAGTAGATTTTCATAACACTAGGCTCCAGCTATGTTTCCTTCTTTTATGGCAATGGCTTCAATAGATTTCAAGGGAAGCAAAAGAAGGTACTTACAACTATTGCTCTTGCAGAATCACTTAGGCCTTTTTGCTACTGGTATGGAAGTCTCTGAAGACTTCTACAACATTAATATCTTCATCAGGTGGACCATTTTCTTCTTTAAGTCCTTGATCATGTTCTGCTGTCTTCCTCTTGTTCTCCTTCTGTTTACATTGCACAAGAGTTTTGGTTTATATTTATACAAAGGCAAGAGTAATAGTACAAAAAAACCATCACTTATAATTTTTTGCAGCTGGACAATATAGGAGTGAGATTCTATAGCCTGGTGGTACTTCACATTTGCTTGGTTTTGCTTGTTCTTTTCAGATGTTTCTATAGCTTCATTTTTGTTAGATTGCAGCACAAGTAGACCATAGCAAGACTAGACAGTAAATCGATGGGTTCACACACCTTGTTCTTAGCACTATACCAAATCTTGACAAGTTCACACCACTGTGCATCATTCATGGACGAGATAGGAGAGGTCATACGGATGTGATCAGCAGGGACACCATTGAAGTATTTTTTCTTCAACCTGTAGCGTTCCTGCCATACCGCAGGCTGCATTACATTCTGGAAAGCTTCTTTTGTTGGTGAGTGAGCACCGTTAACACACAGATTTCCCTGCACACAGTAGTGTGAATGAAAAGTAAATCCGTTAAAGTTGCTCAAAGCAGAGTTGAATGTCAAGAGAGGATGCCCATACATACATTTAGCCTTTCCACAAATCTTGTGCAATAGACGGCGTCGGGCCTCTCCTCCTTGTATTGTTTCCAATGCGTCAAAATTGGTACTTCATGGCTGACTACTACAATTGCCTCTGAGGCAAACTTGGCTGCTTGCACTGGATCATGTGGCCTTCTGTTCCCCTCGGCAACAGAGATGGGCATCCTCAATCCCCCTAGTGATTTGCTCATTTTGTCAAGCATAATTCCATGAGTTTGAGGCCTTGGCTTCCTCGGTCTTTCCGGCAATGGTACTACATAGTTTTCATACATTCAGATTGTTTGAAAAGTTACATGGATATTAAATAGCTAGTGTAAATTGATTGATTGACATCTGTAAAGTAATACTTACCTTGGCAAATTTCATCGTTCTGCGGGTTGGGGGAGACGATAGTTTGCTGAGAGGTCTCCTCTTCGGCAGGGCTATAATCATCTAGCCGTGAGGAGTCTTTCTCAGGGCTAGGTAGGGTGCCATCTCGACCAATGTCTCCAGTCAATTCATGAACTTAGAATTGATCCCTGGGTCCAGGTGTCGATCGTGATGGAGAATTATGTTCAGCTACTACTACTACTACCTCCACCCTTTTGCCAACAGAAGACCTCCGACTACAAACTCCATGAGCAGCCAGTTCTAGTGGTGTTGACCTCACTCGCTTGGAGGGCCTTCGCCTAGGACTCATAGTAGCGCTGCCTTTTGTCTCTGCTGGCAAACTTAAGCAGCAAGCATGTACCAATTCCATTGCTATCCAAACAGTAAAGCATTGCATGGCTACCTACACCCCCTCCCCCTCTGAACTAAATACAAGATAGAACAAGCACCTCAATTGATAGGGGCACTGCCTCATCTTCTAAATCTGAATCTGTTTCATCTATATCATCAAATCCCTCAACTACCTCGCCTGGTTCAAGGATATATTCTAAATCTTCACCATGTCTATCCTTTGTGGTTGACTTTTTTGCCTTTGGAGACACAAGTTTTAGGCCCACACGTATTCCAAGTCCTTCCATCTTTCTATGATTCCTTGCGATTTTTGCATCCCATGCTTGTTCATAAGCAGTTAGTGGTTGTTCATCTAGATTACAAAGGCATTTATTAACTAAAACTTCTACGGAATGTCAACACAACAGAGCAAGAGTATGCAAATAAGCTCCTAACAAGTAACTACAGCTTATATAGAAGTCATTAATCCAATAAAGCACATGTCAGCTACATTCAACTATAGGAAATATGTAACCCCATCGCTATCTACATATCCTTGGTTCAACCACGAAGGTAGAACACACATCATAAAATGAATTTGGGTACCTCTTCCTTCGTGTTCTCTGGCTTTGCTTTATCATCGGCACCGCGGTCCTGTCATCGCGGTCGCGGAGCTAGTGCGGCCGACGTTGACGAAGGGTACCAATCTGGCTCCGGCTATGGATCAGATCTGGTCGGTCATGATAGGTGCCAAGCTAGGTAGGGGATCCGAATCCGGCTTCTACCATTGTCGAAGCAGTCCTTCCACCGTCAGCTGATCGACTGCTGTCAACGAATTGAAGGGGATCCGGCTAGTGTTTAGAAATGTACGAGAGAGGGTGTGGCTAGAGAGTGGAGAGGGAGTCGAGCTGCTGTTTCGATGGCACCTAGGGTCCGGAGCGGGGTGGCAGAGGGGACGGCTGGAGAGTGGAGAGGGAGGCCATGGGACTAGGATTTAGAGTTGGAGGAGAGACTGTGCGGCTAGAGAATAGAGATGGAGGCAGAGACAATGACTCTTTGTGCTTTTATGTGACCATCATATTATCACAAATGCCCTTGTCTAAAATCGATGGCGTGGTAAACCTATTTTTCGCATGGAGGGCAAAAGAGAGACATCTAATTTTTGGTTCATGTTGGCAAGACTGCTTGGCGCGGTGAGAAATCAAATTTTCGGAGCATGTTGGTGGGACTGCTCAGCGCGATGCTCAGCAGAGACTGAAATTTATTTCGTGTTTTAATAGAAAATGATTACAACAAAATGTTGTACTTACCTAATATCCGCCTTTTCATTTTTTTTTCTTGTGCACCTGTTTATATATCCGATCAGTTAGTTGTTGCCTTTTGGTTTTTTTATAATATAAATAAATATAAAACTAAAATAGGATGATAACAAACAATTAATAGATCCATGAATTTTACACCTAAGAAACAAAAAAAGAAAAAATAAACATGCTCACTGCAGATTATTGCGCTGCAATTGGCGATTTTTTTGTGTGTGACTACATCTGCGGCTGTTTGAACTAAGGCCTATAATTAGGAAGCAAGGGAAGGCATGCCCAAGAATGGAAAACCCTTTAAAAAAACTAAATGGGTTATTTAAATGATATCCCCGTGGATTTCCCACCCTGGAAAAAGTAGTCATAGATTCTAAGGTGCTTTGAGTTTTCGGAAAAGAGAAAAAAATTAAAGCATCCTCCTCTTGGCTAGCGCTCTTGTGATTCACCGACTCGCCAGTACTCGGAATCACCCGCCTCCTCACTAGAGTTGCAGTTGGTGCTGTACTTTCCATTGCTCGAGTATGTTCCCATTGTTTGTGAGCCTCGAGCCGGTCGCCAACACTGTCTTAGCGAAGGTGAACGTAGATGACAACATCCTGCACGCCCGCCTCGACCCTTGATCTATGGGATGTATCAGTAGTACAAGTCATGTCTAGGTTTAGTCTATGGGACGACTGTATGTGAAGTCTTATTTGCATGCTTGTCTATGTTAACTTTTGTTGAACTTTGTATTAGGTCGGTTAAACTGTTGATCGTGGTGTAGCTCAGGTCCTTTGGTCATTTGGTAACTGGTTGTACTAATGGTGTTCGCCCTTTTGGATCGGAGGACGTGGGTGTATAGATGTTGAAATTTTCTGGACCCTAAGACAGTCCGACCCTACAAAATATAGATGATCCGGATCACTATGAAATATAGGGGCCATCCAACTAGTCCACAGAACCCGACTACCAGGGGCTAACAACTAGTTCTAGTCCATAGAACCCAACATTTAGTTTAGGATACAAACAGGCATGGACTAATAAGACAACTAATTGGCTGATTTTTTAGCCATGGCTAACTAGTCGCAGTCCATCCAAATAGGGCCTAAGACAGTCCGATACTAAAGAAATCTTGATAGATCGGATCATAGTTTTGATGAGACAACAAAATATAGATCATGTCAACTCTTGCGCCGTATATGTGGGGTTGTGGGTGCGCGTGTGTAGGTTGTGGTGTGGAACATGACCCGCGAACTATATAACAGCAGAGACAAGGGGTGAGAGGAAGGCTCTCTAGAGCTCCTGCTTCAGTTCCATCCTAAAGCTTTTGCCCTCAACCCTACTACTAGGCATCTTTGTTCTTCGTTTGTTTCTACATATTGTTTTGTTTTTTACACAGATCATGGATAACTATGATCATTCTTGGGACATGTCTGTGTATCGCTATATCTTCCATGAGCTTCATGTTCACCATGGCCTACAAACAAGGGTTGTAGTACTTGCAGTGCATTCTAACTTTTATAGTGGGTGGTACATTGCTACTGTAGTTGTTCATCAAGTTCTTGACCATTGAAACTACTGTCTTGCTGAAGATCATCTAGGACCCTATGTGTTTGTTGTGGTTCCTTCAAATGCAGATCTCTAGACTTTGATTTCATACCGCTATGAGTTCCATGGTGTAGAAGTATTCTCTCATCGTATCCGTTATCTTACAATCCGTCTGAATGATCTAGAGATTGGTGGAGTTTGTGCAGTTCCTTTCAACTGAGCAGTAGCAACATGGTCAGATGATGTTAACATTTACTATCTATGGCATTAGAGATATGCCCTTGTTCTCTATTTCTAAAATAGGTGTAATGTTCAAGGATCTCATAACACTGATATTCTGATTTGTGTTTTCAATGTTCACTGGAGACAATTGTGATGTTCTTTAGTTTATCTTGTTGTAATAATATCCATGTAAATGGACTTTTGTTGAACTTTATATTAGGTGGGTTAAACTCTGTTGACCAAATATATATAGACAAGTATAGTATTGACAAAATGACGTTTACCTATTTCTTATAAATCGTATGCACGCCTCATAGTCTGAGTTGTGTAAATTTGACTAGCCCGGACATTTTACTCTGCTACTGAGCTATGACTAGAACTTTTGCCAGATCGGTTGTGCTACAAAGAACAGCTGCACCGGCTGTGGCTGTATGCATGAAGTACTAGTAAGGTAGTTGGATTTGAAGCGGCATCTTCAGCCATAGCTGAGCGAGTGTAGACGATCAGGACCTATGAATCCATGTAGCCATCTCTAGCTAGCTGCTGCTCTACAAAACCAAGCAAGAGAAATTGCTTACGAAAGCAAGAGCAACATGTCTTCACTCTTCAGTCTGCCCCTCAACTGCTATGAATGCTTGGAGTGAAATAACTATAGAGGCTTTCCACATGCATTTAATTCACTCATCACAACCGCACAAGGGTTGCTTTGTGCCTTGGTTTGTTGAACCAAACACGTATCAGTAGTACTAGTAGTCATGAGTGGGTTTGATCTTGCAAGAACCAAACACGTGTATCAGTAGTCTTCGATAAAATTTGTTAAACTTGGAAGAACCATGCAGCGAGGAGTTCATCTCAACAAGTATCACCTAGATCTAATGCATAATGGATGAGACATAGCTGTTGAATTTTACTACGAATGCAAGAAAGTTCGGCCGCTGTATATTTGATCTCATAGGACACAGTATAAAGGGTTGTCAGTTTTGAATGTCATAGCAACTAGTGTGCCCCTCAACTGTTGTGATTGCTAGGATTGGAGTAAAAAAAGTACAGAAAAGACGCATCACAACCGCACCAGGCAAACACGTGTCAAGCGTGTCATGGTGGTCAAAAGCTCCTTTTCTTGATTCCTTCTTGTGTCCAGCTTTCCTGCCGCATTTACTTCACTCTCATCAACCGTGGAAGGTCTATATGAAAAGAACGTCCCTCCTTCCCTCGTCCGATAGCATTCCATCAATTTGCTTGCTCCCCCCTTCCCTCACTTGTTTGCATTTTCCCAATCGCGTTCCCAAGTGGTTTTAGGATCTAGATAAAGGTAATGTGCTTCATATCAAACTGTACTATTTGTATGAACTTATTATTGTGTCTGCTAACCTCATTGCTTTCCCCCTTTCCTCGATTGTCATTTATTCTAACCAAAATCATGTTTATAGATGGCAACTACTTACCATACCACGGATGTGTACTCTACAACAAATGATGTGTTTTGGCAGCTAGGTGTGGAGCCAGGAGAACATAATAGGTTGCTTGTGACTTTGGGGCATCGTGTACATGACCGAGCTACGTGATGCCTAATCATTGAAGCTACTATTTGTGCGGTTGTTGGGCAACAATGCATTACCAGAGTTGTTGAAGACCATGATTCTAGAGAAATCTTTATGCTTTGTAGCACTGTTGCGGATGCTCGTCGGCTCTCTAACTATAGTGTCGATGTTAGTGGAGACTACATCATTTTCAAGATGGATCACTGTCTCAACTTGATCAGAAGTCCTTATGACCTCAACTATCACAACAAGACCAAACCGATTTGATGACATTGAGATTTTGTGTGCTTTGGGTACTGTTCGTTGCCCTATATCAGTAGTACTAGTACTAGTAGTAGTAGCCATGACTAGCTTTGATCTGTGGGATAGCACAAAGTCATGTAGTGTATGTGTTGAACTCATGTAGTACGAACCCTTGCTAATATATGTTGTGTTATTTGCATGTTTGTGTCAAACTTTGTTAAACTTGACATAATCTTAAACTGAGGAGTAAGTCTGGCCTTAATCTAATGTAGAAAAGAAGAGCCATTGGTGTTGAAATGTTACTGAACAAGCAAGAAAGTCCACCTGCCATTTTTTTAATGCCTTAGACAGTGAAGATGCTGTAGTAGATGAAGTTTCCTCAGTTGGTTTATGTTTGTTTTTTTTTGTTACCTTGGGTGTCTGGCCTACTGGCACAAAGTCATGTATTTTATGTGTTGAGCACATATACGAGAGGGCAACCACATGTTCCTCGCAGTTTAGATCTGTAGAGGGAATCGGAGAGCTCCGAGAAGGAAGGAAAACAAGTGGAGTTACAGACGAGATTGTGGCGGTTAGAGCGATAGAGCGGAGAAAGCAATGGAGCGGAGATTTACTCAAAGATTTTGAATTTTGACCAAATATATATAGAGAAGTATGATGCATAATAAGTATTTGATCTTGTAGGACACAGTATAAAGGGTTGTCCATTTTGAATGTCATAGCAACAAGTCTGCCCCTGGATTGTTGTGACTGCTTGGATTAGAGTCAAATAAAAGTACAAAAAAGACCCCTCACAATCGCACCAGGCATTCAAGTCTTAGCATGTCATGGTGGTCAAAATCTCCTTTTCTTAAGTATGAAGTCATGTTAATCATCTGTAGTTAGAACTAGTATGTATTGGTAGTAGTTAGATGACATTGAGTAGTGGGATTGCACTACTCTCCTCTTATTTGCATGTATTAGATAAAATTTTTTGAACTTGCAAGAACCATGCAGCAATGAGTTCATACTAGCAAGTCTCATTTTTCCTTGTTTTCCTATGATGCTTGTTACTATGCCGTTTACAATTTTAAGTTTGGGTCCTATTTTTAAATCTGGGTCGGAGCGTAGGATTGTCCGTCCGTTGAGAAATGACATGGGCCAGACTTTAGTGCACCATGCGACATGACATACATCGAATGGAATTTTTCTTACTCCTCTTCTAATTTTCTAAGAACAAGGGAACATGGAGCCCCTGAACAAGCACATCACAAACTTGAAGCACCCCAATCGAGTATGGAGCCCCTAAATAGGAGACAACCAAATAATTATGGATCTTCTATAAACACAAGATTTGCAATCATCAAGGTCAAGCTCCTGTTCAATAGCAGCACCTCGCAAAGGATGGAGAAGGAGCACCTCACAAAACTTGCACCAGCATCTCAGTGAGGTGCTTTATATTCCATAATCTTGCTACCTCTGAGGATCGAGCGATGCAGATCTGCATCTCGATGCTCAAATGCAACAAGATTATGAAATCTAAAGCACCCAATCTTGAAGGCCTTCTCCAAACACTAGCATCCCTGTATGAGGTGCTTTATCTCCATCTTGAACCTCTCATGGGCTCCAGGCCATGAGAGGTGCAAGGAGGAAGACAAAGCACCTCTAGGCGATGAAGAAAGATGATTGTCTCACGAGTGTGTGGATTCAAGAGTGTGTGGATTGAGCCCAACAAGTGCATCCAAACCCAGGTTAACTAGGCCAGCCAAAGATGGAGAAGTACAAGTAATGGTGATGCAAGTACTTGGGAATTAACTCATGGTGACTTTACCACTAATAGACCAAATCTGACTGTGGGGGTATGCCCCCCAGTATCCACAAGACAAGACATGGGCCGCACCATCAGAGGTGGCCCAGCCCACAAGATTAAGGCATGCATGGCGCTGCTTGGCATGCACCGCAAGATATTGTATAGTACCAAATAGGCTACTTTCCTTGTAACCCTACCCCTCCAGAGTATATAAGGAGAGGCAGGGGTCCCCTAGCGGACGAGCTACTTGGTCATCCAGATCAATACAATACACCAAAGACACAGGACGTAGGGTATTACATCGATCAGACGGCCCGATCCTGTCTAAATCGCTGTCTCTGCGCCTTGTGTCACCATTCGATTCCTGATTACGCGCACCCCCACCGACAAATCTACCATCATGGGATACCCCTCGATGGACTGCCGAGCATCTTCTGTCGATAGTTGGCGCACCAGGTAGGGGTGTGCGCTTGATCCCATGGCAAACCAGATGGATCTCAAGATCATCAGCACGTTCACGACGATGGCCTCGTGCATCCAACTGCTTGTACAGGCTATCGTTGGGAAGGTGCTCCTACACAAGCAAGCTCCTGCGCCATCCGATCTCAAGATGCTATGCTAGAGTTTCACCATGATTACATACCGGGTCGTGCTCATGGCCACAACATGCATAGGCGTCCAGTCACCGAGATCCAATCAAGACGTATGGCCTACAGCTGCATCCACGCGACTCCCTCATGGGCGTCTTCTCAGACTTCGCTGACTCGCCGAGGACTCGACGGTGCGACTATGTGATGTTCCTACTACGAAACGCATCCACACGGGATTCCTACTCCGGCATTGGATATGCATGAGAGCAAAGTCTAAATCAAGCACGTCGTCAAACAGGACTATGCAAGATGACGTCAGGCAAGCAATCGGGAGCTACACGTATTCATGTTCATGCGTATACGTTGCATATTCGGCCATGCCTCTTGCTGACTCGTGGCGATGCTCGGCAACCTCTCGTGCCCATGGACTACGGCATCAGATCAGCACGAGGCAAAAAGCAGGCAAGGACGTACGATAATAGCACCATGAAGCCGATGCAAGCAAGCAAGGCCAAGTATGCATGCATATATGCATGCCATGTAGCTCTACGTCAATTTCCAAGAGCCAAGCTTGATCAACACACAATCCAACGACGATGACGAGTACTCTAGTGGCGACAAAGGCTACTCCTACTGCTTCTACACCATCGCCGATCGCGAGCTGCCCGAGTCACCGACCACCGATATAAGGACGATGTTACCCAGACTACTCGCTCCGACCACCTACCGCGCCACAATGATGATCGCCGCATACAACTATGTCGTGACAACCACGACCGCCATCATGATGATAGTTCAGAAAGCTCAAGCGTCGGGTAACTTCGTCACGCCACCCAGATAATGCCATATGCCGCCGATCAGACGCTCCATCTAAAGCTAAGTCACGCTTTAATATTCTTCTAAATATTCTCCAATCTTCGTATATCGCCATAATGTTTTCTCCGAGCTGTTTTCTCCATGTTTGCTCTCCAAACGATTTTCCGAACCCCCAAATAGTCACGTTGATGCTCGGATGCCTCCAGGGACGGCCCTATCTCCGGCTCCTCCCTACACATGCTACGGGCTCCGTGCTCTACGTTATGGGTGGTCGGTAGTGGCTCCTTGGTCACGCCTGTTCCTCCTACATGCACGAACTCCGCGCCCCACGTTATGGTTAACGGGCTAGCTAGGGCTAGAGACTCAGCTACACACTAACTGTTCAGGCGGTTTATATTAAATATAAATATATTTTCATGCCAACTGATCGCCGAACTACATACGCCGTTTCATCGCCATTGTTGATTTTTCTCCGAGTTCATATATTTTTACATCATGTACTACCCGTTCTACATATTTGTATTGCAGGATCATCGTCTAGGTGATCGGATCACCTGGTGCTCGGACTTCTCCACCGATCAACTGATCCGACCGCTTGGTTCATGGACTCCATCACCGACCAGTTGATCGGATTGTTTGCCGGTCGCTTCTACTCAATGCTGACTTCACCACCGACCAGTTGACCAGAATATTCATCGCTCGTGCTTCATCGCTAGCTACGCCGGTTACTCCACAACGCTCGGATTCTTCATGCTCGAGGACTAAGTGGGCACACTTCATCGCTTGAGACATCGCCAGCTGATGTCGGGGACTCCTCGCTCCTCCATGCTCGGACATCACCAGCGACGCTGAGGACTCCTTGCTCCTCGGTGCTCGACATCGCCAGCGACGCCAGGGACTCCTCGCTCTTCGGTGCTCGGACATCGCCAACGACGCCATGGACTCTTCGCTCCTCGGTGTTTGGACATCGCCAGCGACACCAGGGACTCCTCGCTCCTCGGTGCTCGGACATCGCTAGCGACGCCGGGGACTCCTTGCTCTTCGATGCTCGGACATCGCCAGCTACGCCGGAGACTCCTCTCTCTTCGGTGCTCGAGAATCTCCAGCGACATCGAGGACTCCTCGCTCTTGATGTTCGGACATCGCCAGCGATACCGAGGACTCCTCGCTCCTCGGTGCTCAACATCGCCAGCGACGCCGGGGACTCCTCGCTCTTCGGTGCTTGGACATCGCCAGCTACGCCGGAGACTCCTCGCTCTTCGGTGCTCGGGAATCGCCAATGATGCTGGGGACTCCTCGCTCCTCGGTCCACGGACATCGCCAGCGATGCCAGAGACTCCTCGCTCTTCTGTGCTCGGAATCGCTAGCGACGCCGGGGACTCCTCGCTCCTCGGTGCTCGAACATCGCTAGCGATGTCGGGGACTCCTCTCTTCTTGGTGCTCGGGAATCGCCAGCGACGCCGGGGACTCCTCACTCCTCGGGACTCGGACATCGCCAGCGACACCGGGGACTCCTCGCTCTTCGGTGCTCGGAATTGCCAACGACATCGGGGACTCCTCGCTCCTCTGTGCTCAGACATCACCAGCGATGTCGAGGACTTCTCGCTCTTCGGTGCTCGGACATTGTTAGTGACGCCGGGGACTCCTCGCTCCTCGGTGCTCGGACATCGCCGCCTACGCGGGGGACTCCTCGCTCTTCGGTGCTCGGACATCGCCCGCGACACCGAGACTCCTCGCTCTTCGGTGCTCGGACTTCGCCAACGACGCCGGGGAGTCCTCGGCGCTTGGACATCACCAGCTACGCCAGGGACTCCCTTGCTGGTCGGATCTTGCAACGTCTCGTCGGTGTGCTATCAAGCTGCTCCATGCTGTTCGGATCAGGGTGCTGATATTGGGCAGCACGTCTGGGGTCTTGATACGCGCATGTCCGACGACGTCGGCAAGCTTTCAGACTTCTTTTTCTTTGACCCTGCTATAAGATTCATTCTTCATCTTCCAGCAGGCTCAGGGACTAAGTGGGCACACTTCACCTTGCGGTGAATGTGCGCTTTTCTCATCTCAAGGCTACGCCCGGGGACTGGCTGCCAGCTCGGCTGGTCTTCTACTTTCTGACCCTGGCACCACGTGACTACGTCACCTACTGTCAGGCTCAAGGACTAGCTGTGGGGGTACGGCCCCCGATATCCACAAGACAAGACATGGGCCACACCATCAGAGGTGGCCCAGCCCACAAGATCAAGGTGTGCACGGTGCTGCTCGGCGTGCACCGCAAGATATTGTATAGTACCAAATAGGCTACTTTCCTTGTAACCCTGCCCCTCCAGAGTATATAAGGAGAGGCAGGGGTCCCCTAGCGGACGAGCTACTTGGTCATCCAGATCAATACAATACACCAAAGATACAAGACATAGGGTATTACGTCGATCAGACGGCCCGAACCTATCTAAATCGCTGTCTCTGTGCCTTGTGTCACCATCCGGTTCCTGATTACATGCACCCCCACCGATAAATCTACCATCGTGGGATACCCCTCGGTGGACTGCCGAGCATCTTCTGTCGACACTGACCGAGCCGATAGACCAAATCTGACCGAGCCGGACACATCTCACTCTTCACTCTTCAGTCTGCCCCTCGACTACTGTGACTGCTTGGATTGGAATCAAATAAGTATAGAAAAAGACCTATCACAACTGCACTAGGCATTCGACTCTCAAGTGTATCAGAAGCTCTTTTCCTCGATTCACTTCTTGTGTCAAGCTTTCCTGCCACATTCGCTTCACTCTAATATTTTACTGTGCTCATAAGAAAGTCTGATGCGGCACATTTCATCTCATCGGACACTATATAGTACAGAGCAGTGAGCAAAACTATTGCTTACGGAGTGCAGTCAGTCAATTTGTATCAGTTGTAGTAGTGGTCATGAGTGGCTTTGATTTGTGTTGAACCCTACTCATCTTATTTTTGTGTATTTGATAAGATTTGTTGAACTTGCAAGAACCATGCATCAAAGATTATTTTTATTTAGAATTTTTATACTTCACATGATCACACAAGGTCCGACCGGCTGAAATCTTGACTACCCGACAACATGCACCTACATTCCTGCAGGCGCACTCATGTGGGTGGCGTCAGTAGCCTGTTATAGTAGGGGACATCGCCTTCCGGCCCATCACATTGACGTGATGGGGCAAAGCCCCACCGCCCACCCACGCAAACGCTCGGTCATGGGGCGGTCGACGGCCCCCAAACTATAGCAGCAGAGACAAGAGGCAAGAGGGAAGGTTATACACTTGCTGCCTTCTCTTTCCAGAGCTCCTGATTCCATCCCAAAGCTTTTGCCTTCCATCCTACTACACCATCGACGCCTCCTGCCAGGAGCATGGCGGAGCCCACGAGGTCGTCTATCGATGGGGAGGCCCCGGAGGCCTTCCAAGTCGGCAATCCTCCACCGATAGATGGACCTATCATCGGCATGGTCTGTCACCCGCCAGTTCCCCCTTTAGAGGTGGATCGTCACCGTACCGCTGTTCATGTTGCTTATCTTCATTTAACTAGAGTATGCGAGGAATGCTCACACTAGTATTTGTGTTCATGCTGTTTAATTTAACTAGTATTTGAAATTTGCCTACTATCTCAACAGGTGAACATGGGTGTGACAGCATCCCGAGCCTCATTGGCCCTAGAGCCCAGTTCTTTGTTCATAGTTTCACTCGGAAAGCGGCCCCGCGAGGCATCCCCCGATGGAGGCAGTCGCCCACGACTCTGTGCTATGCTGCGCCGGTCAGTTCAGTAAAAGTCGATTGCCTTCTTAATCAGATCGCTCTCTATAACATCCCAGATGTTAAAAAAGTAACAAAGAAGGTGATCATGTCATCATTATGCATAATCATCATGCATCAACTCATGAATGCATTTCATGTTTATACTATAGCATGCAAATGTTGTTTATGAAGTGTTTTATATGTTACATGAAATAATGTCAATAATCGTGGTTAAGAAACTTTGTGAATATTTGGTGTGAAAATCTTCTAAACAATTAAAAATCTTTTCTTAATAAAGTTTGAAGTTCTAAGTTGATACTTTACTTTAGAATCAAAGATATGTTGTGTTTTTCAATCAAGTTCGAAATCTTTGTATTGATTTGAATTTCCGAAAACCCTAATTTTCAGCGTTTAAGTTTACCCTGGAAAACCCATTTCAAAATCTAAGCACATTTCGGGGTGAGTTGCTTATCCTTTCCAAGCGCTTAGTTTGACTGCTACCGGTCTCACATCGCCGGCGTAGCGCAGCCGCGTCACCATGTCCGCCATGGACGGCGTCAAGCTCGTACATCGCTGTAATTGGTCTAGATAGTACATTCAATCGATGTGGGGTGGTGTGGGGAGTGTTTTGGTACCTTCGTCGTGGCCGGAGACCTCGCCGTCGGCGAGATTTCACCGATCAAAGCCGCTGTCGCCGTGGTCAGTGCGGGAGGTAGGGGATGACAGGTGGGGTCAAGGTGTCTATGACCGTGAGTTCAAAATGGAATTTTTCTATTTTCTGAAATGAATGAATAGTATGAGTTTTTGTTATTTTTGTGTAGAGTTATTTAGAGCTCCAAAAATTATGAAATTTTTTTGTGACCTCTCCGTGATGTATATTATTTAGGAAAAATATGAAATGTTGTTTTTCAGTACTTTTTGAATGTGATAAAAATTGCTCAATTAATTAATAAATGAGTTTCCATGATTTTTCTAGGTTTAATTAATTATCAAAAAATTATGAAAATTGTTTTTCCTCTTAGTTATCATGTGATGAACCTTTACAAAAAAGTTGAGATCAATTGGAACAAGTTGATTTATTTCATAATTTTTAATTAAATAATTAATTCATAAAAGCAAATAGTAACCTTTAATGCTTTAGGTTTTGATTGAATTTTGGATTGAGTGATGACCTTTGGTCATTACTTGGTAATGATCCTTGGCAATGGAATTAAGTGTGATGAAAAAGGTTTAGTTAGTTTGACTTGTAACTGTACCACGAAGGAAAGTTGTATTCAAGTTGTTAATTTTGCATCCATCATCAAGCATCATGTTTTATATCTCGCATCATGTTAAACATGGCATTATTACTACGTGTAGTGAACGAAGGTGAGCACGTGGTAGTTAATCAAGTTGTGGAAGAAGTTAATCCATCTGTGGAGGTCGGATTTGATAAGTGTGGAACGACTCCGGAACCTAACTTTTCCGTCAACAAAGGCAAGCCCCGGATGCATTTAAACCTACCTTGTGTTTTACAATTTGATATCGCTTTTGCTTTTCTACTGCATTAAGTGATTAGGAGTTGAGTGAAAACCTAATTGGTGCATTACCAACCTTGTTTTCCATATCTACCTTGTTCACCGTTTTAATTAGTATATGGCTAGTTATGCTTAGTCATGCTTAGACAAATAAAAGTCGGGTGATTACCTGTCACCTGCGAGTTTTAAATGGATCTTTGGTTACGTTTGGTTACTTATGTTATCATGAGATATGAGCATGTGGAGTAATAAATCTAGACCAGGCGGACTCGGTGTGTGTGTGAGCCACAAGACATGGAGGTCTTGTGAGCGGGTTCTTTTCGCCTTTGTCGATTGAGGCCCATCTGTTGTTGAACTGCATGAGGTAAGACTTTGTAGTACTAACCGCATACTCCGGTAAGCCTTAACTTGGCTATTCTATTACGAGAATGGCTACTCGCGCACTGCGAGTGGAGAGATGGCGGGAATAGCGTGTACCCACGTGGCAATGGGCTGGATTGGTGGAGTACTGTATTCTCGGGTGGCGCGGACCCGTTCTTGTTTTAGAGGATCCGAGGGTAGGTTGATATATGTAAGTCGGGGACCTGCATATGTCGTGTGGTCTGGAATCCCCAGCTGGGTTTAATCGGTTTGAATCATCGTTGCTCCTCGGTTATGGAGACTCAACTCACTGTCCATCATCGTAGTTTAATAACTGGAACTTGAGGATGGTTTGAGAAGGTGTTGGATATGAAGTTTTATGATCTCAATATGGATCTTGTCAGGTTTGTATATGATCTTTATGAAGTTTTAAATGTTGATATAAAGAATTTTGTTAAAGAGCTTTTACGCAAAAGAACTTTGATTATTGCTAAAGCCATACCTTGAATCCCTGAGCCTGCATTCCTGAGTTCTATCAGTTTTTATTTTTGGTTAATTCTTGTTGAGTACTTTTGTACTCAGGGTTCGTTGACCCTTGTTGCAGGTGAGGCTCATGAGCAGGTCTGCTTTGGACCGTGCTGCACGACTGTTGTTCAATGCGATGACGATAAGTAAATGCGTGGCCCTTGGATAGGGCAATCTATTTGTGTGTTTGTATTATGTTATAATACCACTCCACTACTACGTTTTGTAATAATTATCGAACTTAGTTGTAAGGTTTGAAACTACTGTTTTGTAAACTATGTTATTGTAAGACTTTCGCTAATTTACTCTGGTGTAGATATTTGAATAAATGTTATAATACTGTAATGACTTTGTAATGTGATCCTGCTCGGAAATCGTGGATGATTCGGGGTTCTCCGAGGACACCGGACAGTCTTCTTATGTTACCGGGAACATATGCATAGATGTCAAAGGTCGTTGGACAGTGACAGGTGCATGTGGGCCCTATAGTTTAGGAGGTTCTGCCACAGAATAGTATCAGAGCGATCGTTACAAAGTCTTTGTTGTATTGTTTTACAAAAAACTTTAAAATGATTTGGGACAAATCTATTTAACTTGTTAATTTAGTCCAAATTGCTTCTGACTTATCTTATTCATTCTCCCCATTCCTTATTTGATTAAAAAGGTTTTGTGTGGTGGAGTAGTAATCTTATTATGCCCTATATAATAAAAACAAAAACTTTTGTTTGTTTACAATAGGAGCTTTGATGTTTAAGTTTTGTAAGGACAATTCATGCATCATGTCATTAATGAAACACTGCATATATTCTGGTTATAATCATTCATATGAAGTTGAAATATAATGATGTTTGAAACTTCCTCCTTCCATTTAGAGAATGGCTATTGCTTGTTATAGTTATTTTTGTCCCAAGGAATTTGGTCATATACCAAGCTTTGCCAGTAAACTACTCTTTGCTTATTTTTGCTCATAAGTTCTACATCATTTGGAACTTTTGATGCACTTTAAATTTTTCCCCATCTACTCAATGTTGAAACTTGGGACTAATCCTTGACTTCTTAAACCTGTGCATGTGTCATGTCTTGGTCTCTCCTAATGCAACCCATGCTAGTTTCTTGATCTTGCTAGCTTGACAAGTGTTACTTGTGAGTTACTTTAGTTGTGCCCTATGGTGGTGCCATGATCCATGATTTACGGTGCCGCATCGAAACCTGGGGTCTCTTGTGGACTGCAGCCATAAGGAAATACTGCTGGGTGCTCGTTGGTATCAAGGTCTGCGGTCATGATCCATTATAGCTCCGCAATTAATGTGATTCACTCATCTTGGAACTCTCATTTGGAATTCATGTTCCATCATTCCATTGAAGTTACTAAATCCTTTGTCCTTTACAACTGTCTTTTTGATCTCGTTTATAATTTCAAGTCAACTCTTGTTGTTTTATGAACAACTTGAAAGTTAATGTGTTTGACACATTTCCTTTTCCACTACTCAACCCAACGCTTTTTGCACTTTGTAAATCTCGGGACGAGATTTCTTTAAGGGGGAAGGATTGTAACATCCCAGATGTTAAAAAAGTAATTAAGAAGGTGATCATGTCATCATTATGCATAATCATCATGCATCAACTCATGAATGCATTTCATGTTTATATTATAGCATGTAAATGTTGTTTATGAAGTGTTTTATATGTTACATGAAATAATGTCAATAATAGTGGTTAAGAAACTTTGTGAATATTTGGTGTGAAAATCTTCTAAACAATTAAAAATCTTTTCTTAATAAAGTTTGAAGTGCTAAGTTGATACTTTACTTTAGAATCAAAGATATGTTGTGTTTTTTAATCAAGTTCTAAATCTTTGTATTAATTTGAATTTCCGAAAACACTAATTTTCAGCGTTTAAGTTTACCCTGGAAAACCCATTTCAAAATCTAAGCACATTTTGGGGTTGAGCCTAAAAGCAAAAGTGTAGAGCTTGTCGAGTTGTACAAAGTTGGTTTTTGGAGTTTTCAAAGTTGTTTTATAAAAATTGAAGTAATTTGAAAAGGCATAATTCTTTAAATGTTCCCTTTTTTATTTCAAATTTGCATTTCAAAATGTAGACCGAATTAGGGGGTGGTTATAAAAGCAAAGTTGTAGAACTTTACATTTTGAGCAACTTTTGTTTTTGGAGATTTTTGAGTTGTTACATAAATTTGGGAGTAATTTGGTTTTTAAATCGAATGGCAATTTTGTAATTATGGTGAACAGTGCTCGTGGGAGACACCTCATCGCCGGCGAGCTTCTAACGCGTTCTGGTCATCGCCATGGCCCTCTTAGGCTTTACGCTGGCGCAAGGAAGGCTCCCACGTGGCTTCCTTGCGCTTCTGAGCCACACTATAATTCCTTCATCGCCGTCGTTCTTCACCGTTTCTTTTCCTCTGCTTTTCTAGTCGCCATCGCCGCTACTCTGTTGAGCTTTCGCCGTCGACCTAGCGCCTTTACCGTCTCAGCAAAGTGCGCCATAGTTTTGCCTACTCCTTGCGCACCCAACCAACCAACCATTTTAGCTTGACTCCACCGAGGAACCGCTGTGCGTCACTTTCTTCCTCGTGGCGGCAGCACCGTTGTTGTGTGCGCGTTACCGTGGCCAGCGCTCCACGGTGCGTGTCTATCCTTGCGAAGTATTGTTTTAGTTTTGCCATGATGCCGTGATGCTTATTACCTTGTTACTTGCTCATTTCATCCACCATAGTCGCCGGAGCACCGCCATCGACGATCGTTGCTTTGCCGTGGTTGCTGTGCACGTCGACCCACCTCTCCGTTGCTCTTCCGGTCCTGCTCCTTGCTCAGTCGTGTTCGGGGTGAGTTGCTGATCCTTTCCAAGCGCTTAGTTTGACTACTACCGGTCTCATGTCGTTGGCGTAGCGCAGCCGCGTCACCGTGTCCGCCATGGACGGCGTCAAGCTCGTACATCGCTGTAATTAGTCTAGATAGTACATTCAATCGATGTGGGGTGGTGTGGGGAGTGTTTTGGTACCTTCACCGTGGCCGGAGACCTCGCCGTCGGCGAGATTTCGCCGGTCAAAGCCGCTGTCGCCGTGGTCAGCATGGGAGGTAGGGGATGACAGGTGGGGTCAAGGTGTCTGTTACCGTGAGTTCAAAATGGAATTTTTCTATTTTCTGAAATGAATGAATAGTATGAGTTTTTGTTATTTTTGTGTAGAGTTATTTAGAGGTCCAAAAATTATGAAATTTTTTTGTGACCTCTCTGTGATGTATATTATTTAGGAAAAATATGAAATGTTGTTTTTCAGTATTGTTGAATGTGATAAAAATTGCTTAATTAATTAATAAATGAGTTTCCATGATTTTTCTAGGTTTAATTAATTATCAAAAAATTATGAAAAGTGTTTTTCCTCTTAGTTATCATGTGATGAACCTTTACAAAAAATTTGAGGTCAATTGGAAGAAGTTGATTTATTTCATAATTTTTAATTAAATAATTAATTCATAAAAGCAAATAGTAACGTTTAATGATTTAGGTTTTGATTGAATTTTGGATTGAGTGATGACCTTGGGTCATTAGTTGGTAATGATCCTTGGCAATGGAATTAAGTGTTATGAAAAAGATTTAGTTAGTTTGACTTGTAACTGTACCACGAAGGAAAGTTGTATTCAAGTTGTTAATTTTGCATCCATCATCAAGCATCATGTTTTATATCTCGCATCATGTTAAACATGGCATTATTACTACATGTAGTGAACGAAGGTGAGCACGTGGTAGTTAATCAAGTTGTGGAAGAAGTTAATCCGTCTGTGGAGGTCGGATTTGATAAGTGTGGAATGACTCTGGAACCTAACTTTTCCGTCAACGAAGGCAAGCCCCGGATGCATTTAAACCTACCTTGTGTTTTACAATTTGATATTGCTTTTGCTATTCTACTGCATTAAGTGATTAGGAGTTGAGTGAAAACCTAATTGGTGCATTACCAACCTTGTTTTCCATATCTACCTTGTTAACCGTTTTAATTAGTATATGGCTAGTTATGCTTAGTCATGCTTAGACAAATAAAAGTCGGGTGATTACCTGTCACCTGCAAGTTTTAAATGGATCTTTGGTTACGTTTGGTTACTTATGTTATCATGAGATATGAGCATGTGGAGTAATAAATCTAGACCGGGCGGACTCAGTGTATGTGAGCCACAAGACATGGAGGTCTTGTGAGCGGGTTCTTTCCGTCTGTGTCGATTGAGGCCCATCCGTTGTTGAACTGCATGAGGTGAGACTTTGTAGTACTAACCGCATACTCCGGTAAGCCTTAACTTGGCTATTCTGTTACGAGAATGGCTACTGGCGCACTGGGAGTGGAGAGATGGCAGGAATAGCATGTACCCACATGGCAATGGACCCGTTCTTGTTTTAGAGGATCCGAAGGTAGGTTGATATATGTAAGTCGGGGACCTGCATATGTCGTGTGGTCTGGAATCCCTAGCTGGGTTTAATTGGTTCGAATCATCGTTGCTCCTCGGTTATGGAGACTCAACTCACTGTTCATCATCGTAATTTAATAACTAGAACTTGAGGATGGTTTGAGAAGGTGTTGGATATGAAATTTCATGATCTCAATACGGATCATGTCAGCTTTGTATATGATCTTTATGAAGTTTTAAATGTTGATATAAAGAATTTTGTTAAAGAGCTTTTACGCAAAAGAACTTTGATTATTGCTAAAGCCATACCTTGAATCCCTGAGCCTACATTCCTGAGTTCTATCAGTTTTTATTTTCGGTTAAGTCTTGTTGAGTACTTTTGTACTCAGGGTTTGTTGACCCTTGTTGCAGGTGAGGCTCATGAGCAGGTCTGCTTTGGACTGTGCTGCATGACTGTTGTTCAATGCGATGATGATAAGTAAATGTGTGGCCCTTGGACAGGGCAATCTATTTGTGTGTTTGTATTATGTTATAATACCACTCCACTACTACGTTTTGTAATAATTATCGAACTTAGTTGTAAGGTTTGAAACTACTGTTTTGTAAACTATGTTATTGTAAGACTTCCGCTAATTTACTCTGGTGTAGATATTTGAATAAATGTTATAATACTGCAATGACTCTGTAATGTGATCCTGCTCGGAAATCATGGATGATTCGGGGTTCTCCGAGGACACCCGATAGTCTTCTTATGTTACCGGGAACATATGCATAGATGTCAAAGATCGTTGGACAGTGACAGGTGCATGTGGGCCCTATAATTTAGGAGGTTCTGCCACACTCTCCCCCTTATCCTATATGGGCTTGACCTTGGCTTGCATTGTCTAGTGCTTCCTCTATGGTGGCGCCATCCCCGGTCTTGGGGCTTGTTTTAAGTAGCCACCTATTATAATCCTATATCTCCTAACATTACTTTACTAGGTTATCATCCCTAGTGATGATGCTAGAGATGCTTGTTGGTACTACACAGCATTACTACTAGAATAATACTAAATAGTTCTTTATCATTTTTTGTGACTAGAAAGAATATATAAAGATATGATTAAAAAGGATTTGCAAACGCACAGATTATATACCATTGTATCACTTTACCCAAGAGTATTCTAGGTATCGTTATTTATATTTTTACCACAGGGAAGGTCTAGCATGGACATGTATTGATAACTTATACTATTGAAGGAGAAATAAACAATAACCAATGTTCTACTCATAATAGAGGTAAGTCATAGGATAAGATATATATATGATAAGTATTGATCAATAATAATGATAAATCACTCAGAATACTCCTTTCTATGGCATTAGCATGGTCTGGTAGAATATTAGAGGAATGATTCCTAACTTATTCTTAATTACAAGTCAAAGCATACATTGATCAGTGCAATTATACCTACTAGTCATTGCTAAGATCATCCTCATATCTACACATAAGGGATATTACTAAGGAAGATTAAGAACAGAGCATGCTCTTCCTTCGTAACCGGACCCTACGTGCGCCTATATTCGGGGAGTAGACTACAAAGGACTCAACGGGAGTGTCACATCCACGATCTACCACATAACCCAAAATATAGGGTGTATCCGCAGGTAAACAATGTATAAGCACCACACTTACACGATGTCGACCACTCACCCCGTGTGCAGCGGGCGAGTGCTATATGAACTTATGCATGAATATAATGATAAAGTAGCTATACTAAGCATATAACCAAAGTAGACAATGAACATTATAACAAAGAACATCAATAAGATGAATACTAATATTGTCATAACAATTGTAACTAGCATATAAAAGTAATAGAGATACAAAAGAGAGGGGGTACAAAGATTATACTGAACCACGCACTTGACAAGATTAGGAATTCAAGCGAAGTCTACTTGCCTCCCTCTAGACCTGGCCTAACTAGCTATGCCCTAGAATATGGTGAAGCTCTGAGGATGATTAGGGTTTCTGTCTTCTCAAATGACTTATTCCTTCAGGGGGCAGGGGCTGATATATATAGGCCAGAGCTTCAACGTGAGCCCTTGTATCTAACTGACTTAAAGGATGGTGTAGATGCAACCTAGGAGGCGGTGGAGAACCGACATTGCAACGAGGGGCTGACAGGTGGACCCCAGGGGCCGGGCGGCTTACAAGTGGTGCCGGGTAGCCCCACCTGGTAGCATCTCGCCCTTATACATGTTATATTGATGGTTTATAATGATTGTTAACTATAGTCAACAGTCCTCTTACTAGAGCATCTGCTACGGGGATGGATGACAAACCCGAAAGAAAATAATGACCAAAACTAATCTTAAAGTAGAACCTACTACCTCAATTTAGGTCTTGGTCTAAACATGTATGTATGAAAGATTAAGAATAAAGTTTCATATGCTAAATGAATAACAAAAGAACTTTGCTCTAATTTCATAACATAACTTTATTGATAAAATGAGAACAAGAACATAAGGGAGCTCTTCATATTATTCATACCAAGTTTGCCCCTAGAGGTTCACGCTCTCCAATGAAGCTTGCCTTGCTCCAAACATTAAAAATAGTAAAAAAGTACAAGTGGAGGGAGAGAGACTCAAGTGTGGTGTGTGTTTTGACGGTGAGCACTACCCCTCCTTTTATACTAATTTGTGGTCGGTTTGGCTGAGGTAAAATAGGAAACTACTCAAAACCAACCCTAGGCGTCAACAATGCACCACCTGATGAAGATGGGCCTGAGAGGTGGGGGGGGGATGTGGGCGCATCCCTAGTGCGACCACACTAGGGCTGGCCCCCCTCGCCACTGTCTTCATGCTGTGGGCTGCTGGCTAGGCCTGGATCATCCCCATGTCGGTGCTTGCCCAGGGTTTGCATGTTGGATGGGCCGTCTTCTTGTTCTTTGGTGTATGATCTACATTACGCTTTGTCTGATGGTGTATTTTGATTATAATTCCCTTGTATTCATGTATGTGACCCACAAAACAGTAATCCCACAATACAAGTGGAACTATGTCAATAGTAAAGGTATATGTGTGTAAAAATATGTAGTTTCCTCCGTTTTGAATCATAGTTGGCGGTTGGATTTTGTCGATAAGAACTGCCAACAGTAGCAATCAGTCTACTCCACAACTATCATGACTACTTGAATTGGAGTGAAATAAGTATAGAAAAGACCTATCACAACTGCACCAGGCATTCAAGTCTCAAGCGTGTCATGGTGGCCAAAAGCTCTTTTTCTCGATTTACTTCTTGTGTCCAGCTTTCCTGCCGCATTCGATTCATTCTTATATTTTACTACGCTTGCAAGAAAGTCTGAATGCGGCACATTTGATCACATGGGACACTATTATTGGTATAAATTAATGCACATAGAATAATCCACAAGCGCACGAATATTATACCGATGTAGCACTTCACCGGGAGTACCCAATTTTATATCGAACTCGAGGAAGCGTGTGTGAGAATAACCAAATCTAACTTAACCCAACTCACAATCAAGGCTAGATAATAGGAGCATAGAGGAGATTACTAAAGTCTTCTAGTTCTATCTTCAGTAAGCTTTGTCTTCTATTGTTCAATTCTAGGAAAATTACTAAAGAAAACACAAGCAGAGTATGTTTCCTATAGTAACAAAATCCTGCTAGGCCTACTGATGGGAGGTGGACTACAAAGGATTCAACAAGGCTATAAGAGTCACCATCGCGAGCTGCCACCGATCTAGAAAGTAGGGTACATCCATGAGTAACCAAGTCTAAGCACCACGCTTACACTACGAATACTACTTTAACCCAGGAGCTACAAGGATTAAAGAACTAAAAAAGAGTCGCAAACCAAAAGAATAATATGAACAATGCTTACTTACATTAAAAGCCGATTACCAGAGAATCTCAGAAGAAAGTTCAAGAACTTGATTCCGCTAGGGTGCAAGACGTAGAGAGAGCACCAATAGGCCGGGACTCCTCCGAAACTCTTCCCTATTACTCTATCTCTAATACAAGATTAGATCCTATTGAGGACTAATCTTCTCTTGATTGCTAGCTCTGATCCTGGTGGACATATGAATTAGGGTTTCTGGCCTCAGGCTCTTAGGATCAAATGCATGGATGCCGTGGAGAGGGAGGGTACATGTAGGTATATATAGGGCCCTTCAAGCATCCTAGACCCTTGGATCAAACCGACTTAAAAGGATGGCGTAGATGCAAACCATAAGGCGGTGGAGAACCGATATAGCGAAGAGACCGCCAGGTGGGGCGCATAGGCGGGCGGTCAGCCTGACTATGGGGCTGGCTGGCCCCACATGTCATGGACACGTGGCTTGCTTTGGTGATTTGCCTTCTGGAGTCTTCTAGAGTCTTCCCATGTAGATATCGCTATGGAATTCCGTGATTTCCTTTGACGAATAGGTCCTCCTTGGTGGTTTTCTGATTAAATCCTACTGGAAACATAGATTCACCAAAACTTGTGGAAATTGTCAATTAAAACCCCTAAGTCTATGTTGGTGATCCATTTGTCATTTATGCAAGGTATATTGATGGTTTGTGATGAATGTTAACTACCGTCAATAAACTCCCCACACTTAGGCTTTTATTCACCCTCAATAATAGGATGGATTACTTAAGAAATAACCATGGGATAAGTCATCAACATAAAACTATTCCTAGTCATTCATGCACTGCAGGATTTTAAGTTGTTCTATTCTTCAACCGCCCAAAGTTTCATGGTAGACACTTTGAATCCTGTAGTGGGGAAACATTTTAAGATTTTTGAAAACAAAGCATAGCTTACCTTCTCCTTTTTTAGTTCTCAAATCACTCTATATATGTAGTGTTTTTTTATCCTTACCAAGGCATTGATGATTTTGCCTTCTTTTTACCTACTTCTAAAAAGCTTATGTGGAGCTCAGGAAGAGAAAAATATGAAAACATACTTGCATTGCATATATTGTAAAGTCAAAACAAGGATCCAAAGCGAAAAATGTCATACTCTTAGATCAAGATGTGCATGTGTATGATATGTATGTGGTGGCTAATGTAATTCTATTGTGCTCCTTGAAACATATCTCTCTTGTTTGAAACTTGGAAAACTTTTGCAAGAAAACATGGGCTATCTTATTCATCTCTTTCTTCTTCTTCTTCTTCTTTTTCAGGCAGACATCTGAGTACCCATTGTTTTAGATATCTTGAACACTTGTCCATTTTTTTTCTATTTTCTTTTTTTATGAATAACTTTTGCATAGACCATGCCTCTTCTTCTGCAATTGAAACTTTTTCAAGAGAGGTATTTATAAGAGCTTGGAGCATTTATCCTAACAAACATATTTTTGTGTCTATTCTCAATGTAGGAGTAGAATATTTTTGGGTGGATGGAAAACATGTTTTTGCATACCCCTAGTGTAGGAGCAGCAGATATATGTGTAGTGTATGTGGTCTTGATCTCAAGAGCATGATAAACTTCTCAACAAGGGTCACAAGGTTTGACCAAACTCAATACAATAACAAGTAATATATGTAGAAGGTTTCCTAGTCTATATATCATATTTGGCTTCGGTGGGACATTGCTTACCACAAAGGAGAGGTGTAGCTATTTTTTAACTTTTTGAAATAAAATTCTTCAATAACAAGACATCAAGAATCAAGTTCTCATTATTCTACTATATCTCATTATACAACAACTTAAGTACTAGGGGGTCCCAATAATAAATTCCCAATAGTAGCAAGACTTCTAGGAAAAGTGTTATGTGAGTCTATCCTTTAGTCATGACTAAAATAATCTTTTTCTTAGTTTTAAAGTTGTTTATCATAGGATTTTCAATTTGGTTCGAAATAGAAAGCGAGACATGTGAAAATAGATCATATGGGCCACAAACCTGACCGTGGACAAAGCACGAGGCAAGGCAGAGCTGGGTTGGGCCAGCAAGCCCATGTAGGAGGCCGGGCGGCCCACTCTCGGACCCATTTCGGTCTAACTTTGGCGAGCGTGGTATTTGCTCCATTGCTTTCTGAATTTCATGATTTTCATGATCGAATTCCATTTTATCATCGAGGTGTGCTTCCCCAACACTTATTTACCGTTTACCTTTATGCATAACATGTGGAGACAAACACATATCCAAAAAGAAATAGAGAATAGGTAATAATAACAAAATTTATTGATAGGGCACTTTATTACACAATCCAACCTAACACGAACTTTTAACTAACAAACTTCAATCACTTTAACAATCTGAGCTAAGCAAACAACCTAAACTCTGGCCTAACTATGCCCTATTGATTCACAACCTAACTCTTAACTCTCATACTTCTCTTTGTTGATGACATAGCGACTTAAGATACTAAGCTCATACTCTAGGTTCTTACGATAAATGTGCTCCTTATCTATCCTAAACTACAGAGCGTGGATATAATCGGTGAGGGGTTTTGATCTTGTCATGCAGCATGGCAACGGTCAGACGTTGGCGCTTCTCGTCGTTCTCTAGGACAGAGGGTGGTGCCCTCTTCTTCTTCTCTTTTAGTGGAATGGCCTTCACTTGTTTTGGCGCAGCGCGAACTCCATCTATGCTCAAGCGAGGGGTGACCAACTTGTACTTTGTGCATGTGACATCTCCAAACTTGTTGGTCTTGACTCCGGTCAGCGTCTCGTTTGCCCTTGGAGGAAGGAGGTTGATCTCCTTTGGGACCTTGATCGTCGGCGGTGCATCGGGTTGATTGGCTTGTCTTTGAGAAGCAGATGCGGCGGCGATGAAGCAAGGACTGGACGACGGATGGCGTGGGTGAAGTAAGATTGGTTGGAGGGAATAGGAGCTACTCCTCGCGGTGGGATGATGCTTAGCGGTATGTGTTCATCAACTCCATAGGGAACAATCTCTTTTCTGACCATTGGATCTAGGGTGGTGGATAGCTTTGGTGCTGCTGGAGGTGGAAGACATTGATGGAATGGCTATGGATGTAGGCAGAGGCTCATTTATATAGGGAGGAAACTTGCAGCAGGGGTCAAGATCTTATCCTAATAGGGTTTCGTAACAAAGAAAAAATGAATTGGGTAGAAAATTGTGGGATAGCAGAGGGGAAGACTCTAGAAGATACGAGAGAATCGATCGGACATGAGGTGGCTGACAGGTTGGTCGGCCATCCTAGAGGTGGGGTCAGCTGGCCCCACACGTCATCTCCTTGCATGGGTTTTTTTCGCAGTGGTTTCTAATGCCTAACTAATCTCAAAAAAGATATTTTCACGTTATGAAATGGAAAGAGGAGGGCAGTGGCATAAATCTATGGTAAAATTAGAAAATATACCTCATCCAAATCCTCAAGTGAATTTTTAGGTTCTAGAAAGATCTTGAGAGGCTGGCCATTTACCTTGAATAACATACTTTCATCATTTTGAAGTGTCACCGCTCCATGCGACAAAGTGTTTATAACCTTGAGTGGTCCTTCCCATTTGCCTCAAAGTTTCCCGTGCCCGAATAATTTAACCCTCGAATTAAAAAGTAATGCCTTATCTCTTGGGGTGAACTCCTTCTTGATCCTCTTATCATGCCATCTTTTGGTTCTCTCCTTATATATCTTAGCAATAGATATCATCAAGCTTAGAGAGTTGCATCTTCCTCTTGGTTCCTGCAGCTTCAAAGTCCATGTTCCATCACTTGATAGCCCAGTGAGCTTTAAATTCTAGCTCAATAGGTAGATGACATGTCTTTCCATAGACAAGTTGATATGGTGACATGCCCAATGGTGTTTTATAGGTCGTTCTGTAAGCCCATAGTGCATCGGGTAGTCTATCCTTCCATGCAGTCCCCATCTTGTTGACCGTGTTCTATAGAATATTCTTCATTTGTTTGTTCGATGTTTCTGCTTGGACATTTGTCTGAGGGTGATATGGAGTAGTGATGTCATGATGGATCCCATGTCTCGACAAGTAGTTGTGAAAGTTCTTGTCAGTAAAGTGAATGCCTCCATCACTAATCACCAACCTTGGAACTCCAAAACGTGGAAATATTGTCTCTTCAAACATCTTCTTGGAGTTCTTAGCATCAGTAGCTTTGCATGGCATGGCATCAACCCACTTGGAGACATAGTCAACTGCCACCAAGATGTATTTACAATTCTTTGACTTTGGAAACGGTCCCATGTAGTCAATTCCCTAGACATCGAAAAGTTTGATCTGGAGGTTGGTGGTGAGTGGCATGGCATCTCTTGAATTGATATTCCCGTGCCTCTAACATGCTCCACATCTCTAGATGAAGTCCTTCATGTCTTCATACATGGTTGGCCAGAAGAATCCACTTTGCTAGATCTTTGAATGAGTGTGGAACGCACCATAATGCCCACCATATGGTGATAAGTGGAATCGCTCGATGATCTTGATGCCTTCTTCTGCCAGTACACATCTTCTGAGTAGGCCATTAGAGCAAACTCTGAAGAGGTATGGCTCATCCCATATGTGGAGACGACTTTCGTAGATGAAGTTTTCTTTTGTTTTCCCCTGGTGGTACATAACCTGCAAGCATAAAATTAACAATATGTGTGTGCTAGGGGTTGGATTTTGTGATCTTGAAGAGCATGTCATCCCGAAGTGAATCATTGATGGGCAATTCCTATGGATTTTCAAACTGCGTTCTGGACAAGTGATCGGCAACAGAATTTTCTACTCCTTTTTTATCTTTTATTTCTAAGTCAAATTCTTGGAGTAACAAAATCCATCTTATAAGTCTTGGTTTAGCACCTTTCTTAGTGAGTAGGTATTTTAAAGTAGCATGATCAGTATAAAAAATCACCTTAGCTCCTACTAAGTAAGATCTAAATTTATCAATAGCAAAAACAACAGTCAGGAGTTGTTTTTCAGTTGTTGCATAATTAAGTTGAGGTCTTATCAAAGTTATGCTAGCATAAGCAATTGCATGATGCTTTTTATCTTTTGTTTGACCCAAAACTGCCCCCACAGCATAATCACTAGCATCACACATAATTTCAAAAGGCAATGTCCAATCAGGGGGTGGAATGATTAGAGATGAGTGCTTTCTTAAGAATGTTAAAAGATTTCAAGCATGCATCATCAAATTTAAAGGGAACATCCTTAGCCAAAAGATTTGTAAGCGGTCTAGCAATGTGTGAAAAATCTTTTATAAAGCAGCAGTAAAACCCCACATGACCAAGACAACTGCGGATCCCTCTGATATTTACGGGATGAGGTAATTGTTCAATTACTTCAATTTGAGCTCTATCTACCTCAATCCCTCGTTCGGACACCAAGTGTCCAAGCACTATGCCTTCTCTAACCATCAAATGATATTTTTCTCAATTAAGGACTAGGTGCTTTTCTTCACATCTTTGCAAAACCTTCTAAATTTTCAAGACAATCATCAAAAGTTTTTCCATAAACAGAAAAGACATCCATGAAAACTTCATGATTTCTTCAATCATATCAGAAAATATAGACATCATGCATCTTTGAAAAAAGCTAGAGCATCCCATAATCCAAAAGACATTCTTCGATAAGCATACCCACAACTAGATTATAAAGAGCATCAAAAGAAGCTCTGTTAATTTGGCAACAAATAGAGATAGAAGGTGAATCTAGATGAATTACATCAGAGAAAATCTCTAATTCTACTAACTATTTATTGCTTATAATAGACACTAACTCTTTCATAGTCTTTTTAAGGAAAGCTTCCTCAGAAGGGTCAAGATTTTCTTCATGGAATGATGATTTCCTAGGCTTCTGGGGTCTCCTCATGGTATGATAATTCGAGGTATCTTCATATTCATCAAAAAGTTCATCCTCAAATTTAAGCATAAAATCCAAAATTAGAGTTTCCTCCTTTTCCGGTGGTTCGGGATTTGGGATAGCTAAAGCTGATGATGGGTTAGGCATAGATTCTAGTTCACCTATCTGGGATTCCTCTTCTAGCAGCTTTTTTTCTACTTCTTTAGGGGTGTTCTATAGGATTTTAGTAAGAATGTTTCTCTCTAAATTAATAGCAACATGGAGGAACGAGCCTCCTAAGGCCGTATCAAGACGTTTTGAGTTTTTCCTATCAAGACCCATGTAAAAGTGTTGAAGAAGAATGGGGTCCTGAATGGTAAGGTCAGGGCCAGTATTAATGAGAGCATTAAAATGTTCCCATGCCAGGCCTAGAGATTCTTTTTCTTCTTATTTAAAAGATAGAACCTCTGAACAAAGGCTGACTACTCTAGAGATGGGAAAGAATTGCAAGCAAAAGCTAGAACACAAGGCTTCCCAATCTCCTTGTCTACTCCCTATGGTGAGCTTATACCAACGTTTAGCTTTTCCTGTCAAAGAGAAAGGAAAGAGCTTCCATCATAAGATTTCGTCTGACATGCCTGCTATGCGTAGGCATGCCCAGGTCTGCTCAAACTCATTTAGGTGGGAATAGGGATTTTTGTCATCTTCACCCAAAAAGGATTGATCCTGAACCATGTTAATTAAACACGAGTGTAGCTCATAACCGGGCTTTGCAGATTCTAGTGGCTGTAAGCAAGCTCTCGTATGTACAGTGTATTAGTAGATAGGGGTGGATTCTAAATCCAGAGTAAAAGAATAAAAAGATAAAGATAAAAGAATAATGATACAATGTTAAGCTAGGTTCGAAGTTGACTCGGCAACTGTTTCCTCGGCAACGGTGCCTGAAATACTTGTTGGTATAAATTAATGCACACAAAATAATCCTCAAGCGCACGGATATTATACCGATGTAGCACTTCACCAGGAGTACCTAGTTTTATATTGAACTCAAGGAAACATGTGTGAGAATAACCAGAAAGTAGGGTACATCCACGAGTAACCGAGTCTAAGCACCACGCTTACACTATGAATACTACTTTAACCCAGGAGCTACAAAGATTAAAGTACTCAAAAAGAGTCACAAACCTAAAAAACAATATGAATAAGATGCTTACTTGAATTAGAAGTTGCTTACCAGAGAATCTCAGAAGCAAGTTCAAGAAGAACTTGATTCTGCCAGAGTACAAGCCATAGAGAGGGCACCGACAGGCCAGGACTCCTCCAAAACTCTTCCTTCTCACTCTATCTCTTTATCTCTAATACAAGATTATATCCTATTGAGGACTAATCTTCTCTTGATTGCTAGCTCTGATCCTGGTGGACATATGAATTAGGGTTTCTGGCCTCAGGCTCTCAGGATCAAATGCATGGATGCCCTGGAGAGGGGGGTATAGGCAGGTATATATATAGGGCCCTTAAAGCATCCTAGACCCTTCGATCAAACCGACTTAAAAGGACAGTGTAGATGCAAACCCAAAGGTGGTGGAGAACCGATGTAGCGAAGAGAGACCGCCAGGTGGGGCCCATAGGCCGATCGGCCTGACGGTGGGGCCGGCCGGCCCCACATGTCATGGACACGTGCCTTGCTTTAGTGATTTTCCTTCTAGAGTCTTCTAGAGTCTTCCCACTTAGGTACCGCTGCGGAATTCCATGATTTCCTTTGATGAATAGGTCCTCCTTGGTAGTTTTCTAATTAAATCCTGCTGAAAACACAGATTCACAAAAACTCATAGAAATTGTCAGTTAAAACCTCTAAGTCTATATCGGTAATCCATTTTAGTCATTTATGCAAGGTATATTGATGGTTTGTGATGAATGTTAACTACCGTCAATAACTATATAGTATAGAGCTATGAGTAAAAATATTATGTACGGTGTGCACTCGGTCACAACATTTGTATCAATAGTAGTAGTAGTCATGAGTGGCTTTCCCCTTGCATCGATTGGCACTAACCAAAATCATGCTTACAGATGGCAACTAGTTACCATACCACGGATGTGTACTCTACAACAAAGGATCACAACTTTGCCCTAACCACGTCCCTCTAGTATATTCGATGAAATGGCATTTACCTGTTTCTTGTAAACCGTTTGCTCGCCTAATAGTCCGAGCAGCGTAAATTTGAATGGGATGGACATGTAACTAGTTTCAATTTTATTTGTTTCCTTTAGGGATTCAACCTATGTATTCATACGAAATAGGTTTTCCTATATAACGTGAGATGTGTCCGGCCTGGTAAGATTTACGATGCTCGGACTTTCTTGCGTGTGCTATAAAATTTGAATATCTATGTGGCTCCTCCGTTAGGCATTACATCGACGTGAGACTTGATTGGATGAATTATGTTATGCATGTTTACCATACTATAGACCAGAAAGAGTACCAGAAAGAAATCTATAGGCAAAACCAACCAACAGGGGCTAGAAACTGGCTACCAATTGACCAAAGGACCTGATCTACACCATGCTCAATAGAGTTTAACCCACTGAATACAAAGTTCAACAAAAGTAAATACAAACATGCAAATCAGACTTCACAAATCAAAACCTCTATATATCAAATGCAACTTTATTTACTACTTTGCTAATGACTCCAACTCCGAGAACAAGGGAACATAGGGAAGATAGTAAGGTCTACCGATGATTTCTGGTAGGATGTCATGTCTACCATATGGAATGTAATGTGTAGGGATGACATGAACTTTTCTGTTGTGCATGTTATATGCAATGACGACTCTTTCCACCCCAACCCCAACAAAGAAAACCAAATTCCATTCTGGATGGACTATAACCGCTGTGTAGCACGACTTAAAATCAAAGTAACCCATTTGTTTCTTAATCTTTCCAAACAACTTATGCAGGTTGATAGTATGCTTCAATGTCCATTTATTATTAGTACCATAGTCTTCAAGGATCTAGATTGGAAGCTTGGACATATTGCAACCACCAATAGTACATTGACACAAGTGACCCCGAGCTTGATGGATGGAGCGTGAAAAACCATGCGACCTGCTAGGAATTTTCCTCCATGCCTTTCCCTCCATATCCACAGCAAGTATACAACGGTAACCCTCACAGAACCCAATATAGTGTAGACAACCATTAAGAAACACAGTAGCTAATTTTAAAAATGTCCACTCAGCCTCATCTCCCCATTTAGATTCCTTAAAGATCCATGCTGCAGTTTAAAATGAGTAGATGTCCACACCCACGCACTGACCATCCTCCTCCATATTTTCAAACACATGGAAGTGCGAGGAGGCTATCGGATCGAACCCTAATCGGGCCTCACCAACAAAATGGATTCTAGGCGGCAGTACCTTCAACTTTTGGTTTGCCAAATTACAGATGACATAGTGGTATCCATTAGCCCCAAGACACCAGCATAGGATGGGGCCATTGCAGCAATCTGAGATAGCTACATTGTTCATGGTGAAGGGCAAGAAGGACAAGGAGGGGTAAACACCGGTGATGCTGGTGAAGTTTCGATGGCCGTAGATTCCATCGTAGAAGAAGCAGGCCACAGTCTGGGCATCAACTTATGGTTGTCCGAGATGAGGGATTTTTAGGAGCCACAGACATATTTGCAGTAGAATAAGGAGCGGGCAGAGAGGCGGTGGAGGATCTCAACAAAGACATCGTCCATGAGGCTAGCTAGTGCGTTCCTCTTGTTGGGGGCCTCCTCCATTTCATCAATGTGCATGTAGTAGGATGAGAGCTTGTTTAGTAATGAGATCACTAAGGAAGAAAATAATCCAACAAAGATCCATCAGTGAAGTCCACAACTCATACCAAAGTGCAACTTTAACAATCATTAACAATTTTCATGGTACGACCTCATCTAAATTTAGAGTAGCACCACATATATATATATAACTCAAACTAGAGTAGTAGTTAATGGAGCTGTAATCATTACAATTCTAGCTAAATCAAGTCTAACCATCACACTTACAATCAGTACACGAGCTCAAAGCTTCTTCCATAGGAGACAGACAAAGATTAAGAGGATTATAATTACGACAGTTTTGAAGGATGAAGAGGGTGGAGCAGCTATTGGGTTTTGAAGATACAAGTCATCATCATGAGCTAAGGCTGGATTTGAGTTGGTTTTGAAGATACAAGTCATCATCATGAGCTAAGGCTGGATTTGAGTTGGTTCTTGACTTGAAGGCAGTAATTCCTTCTTCATAGGAGTTGTACTTTTTATAACAAGCACCACGAAACCTATGAACCTGTCTATGGCAGTCAGGCCAGTTGTAGTAAACTCCTGGCTCGTGGCCATTGAACACAACATAGCAGGGATGACTCATCTCAAATCTACACAACCCGAACAAGTTGCCTTAGTTTTCACAAGTAGAATGTCAGTGAACAAGTGGTAGTGATCATCATTGGCATCAGTAGCAACATGTGGAGCTTAGACATTAGTGGACTCAGTCATGTGAATGATGAACACAAAGCATTGATTTGTTTTTGATGCCTTCATCTTATTTGGAACCAAATGGATAACTTGGTTGTCAACAAGGAGAAGACACAGAAAGCAAACATATGAGCTACATCCTAATACATCCAAAAGCCATGTAGACATCATTAGCATAGAAATGTGGCCTTAGATATGTTACAAGTTCAAAATACCATAAGGACACACTGGTGGCACTGGAGCATACGAAACAGAAATGTACAATCAAGCAAGCATTGGACAAAAAAATAGTTTAAGGAAGAAGCGAATGGCCTATTTGTTTGCCTAGATAGATCTGCATGTGACACGCGCCGGTAGAAAACCAACCAGTGCCACCTCCTACTTCTTTTCATCATCATTGGCCTAACCAGATCTGAAACACTACAATGTTTCTTGTATACCTCATGTTCAAGCAAGGACCAAAACAGTGAAGCGAATAGGAAAAGGCGAGAAAGAAGACCTACGGATCGGATCTGTCGCCTCTGCGCGGCACATGACGGACATGGACGCTAATGCCGTCGTGCTCCACAATGAAGACGAGGCCTAGCCTCCAAAAGGACGCCTTGTAACAACCCGGGTTTTTGTGCAACCAAAAATATGAACTTTTTAAAAAAAATTCCTGCAATGTATGAGGCAAGTAGTCGCTGGCTCAAACCTAAGCCAATTCCTTCCCTTCTTGGCCTAACATCAAGACTAGGACTTCGTAGTCTTGTGCACTGCATATTGAGTGTCTTGAGTTGGATCCTCATTCGAGTTGGTTGAATGATTATAGGTTTAATTAGCTAGATGCTTGGACTAAAAACCCCTTGGCAAGAAATGGAGAATTAAGAAAAAGGAAAAATACCTATTCTCCAAACCAGCCCAGCCTGCGCCTCATTTTCCCTCCTCCCACGCTGGCCTAGCCGGCCTGCTCGCCTGTCCACCTGCTCGGCCCATGCGGGCAGCGCAAGCACAAAGCCCAGCTGTAGCCCCTCTGGCCCAACGCAACCCTATAGGCCTAGCAAGGAGACCTCCCTAGCCAGCCTGGAGACCGGATAGCGAGCCGCTACCGCCATCTTGTGCCCCATCATCCCTCCATCGCATCACTATCTCCTTCCTCTCTGCTTTTCTATCCGGTCGCTACTGCTATCCGTTTGCTACTTGACAACAAGCCGCTCCCCTCGGATGCCCTCATGTGAGTCATCATGGGCCCGCCAAGCTACCTGCACTGTGATTCGCAGGCGAGAGACCCTGACCGCATGGACAGAGCCATGACTGCTCCACTTCAAGAAGCTTTCGAGCTGCGCCACCTACTCCGGACCCTAGATGGATGCCACATCACGGCAGCCATCACATCCACGGGCGTGGATGCCTAGGAGCCTCGGCGCCCTAGCCACTAGCCTATATAAGCCAAGCACGATCCTCACCCTCACCCTCTTCCTCCTATCCATCGCCACAAAGCTCCACTCCACCCTCTCTGCCTATTCCCCAGTCCTAGGCCGCCATGGCCATGAAGCCCTAAGGCCGCCATGGCGCCAACCACAGCATCATCGTAGCGCAGCAGTGGCACCACAACGACGATGTGGAGCTTTGCCACACCGGATTCCGTGCACCGCCTCAATCGTTCGCGTGCTCGAAACCACTGGGGCCACCTCTATTCGCCAGCGAGCCACGCCACAATCACAACCCTGGCCTGTCCTCGACCAACAACGACGCTGAGCACCACCGTCCACCCTTACACCATGCACGGGCCACGCCGACTGTCGTGGATGTGACCCAAACCTGCCTCCATGACCCTGAGCTGCTCGCCATGGCTAGGAGCAGCGTCGACCGTCCATGACCATGCCATCCTACCCTCAACCTCGCCCGGCACCACGACCACAATGGCGCCGCCCCGAGCCACAGCCATGAGGCACCGGCACAAACTCCGTCCAACAAGCCCGTACAGCCGCACCATGACTTCCTGCTTGCTTGGAAGCCACACGACGTCGGCCACATCGTAAAGCCACAGCGCGCCCACGCCTGCTCGTCCTCCCATAGTTCTGCACAACGCGCGCCCGTGCTAGGAGTCTGCATGGCCATGACACAGGTGAGCCCTTCCTCACCAAAGGTGCCTCCTTTCTCATGATAGCACTACTACGCCGCGCCTGACCTGCCCCAGCCCTCGACGCCGGCAACATGCTTCTACCATCTTCCAGCAGCCTGTGCCAAGGAACATTGAGCCTCCCTAGAATGCCTTCACCTCGAGCCCAGTCACCACCTTGCCACTAGCCAGGACATGGACTCGTCAGGACACCATGACGTCATGGCCACGATCAGAAACACCACCACCCCAATGCGATCTGCCGGCCTTGGGCCCGACCTGCACTAGGCAATCTGCCACCACCGAGCCCACCAGTGTGTACCCACCGACCCCAAAGCCTGGCCTTTTCGCTATTTTTCTCGTAACCATGCCAGTCCTGGCCTTCATGCCGACGTACTTTCCCTACTGAAGCACCAAGTTGCACCGGAGGCCACCCCTGATCGCAAGGGTGCGCAACCGCGTCGCGCACCACACAGGCATGTCTTGGCTATGGCGGGCCGCTGCCACCCACAGCCACAGTGTGGCCTCCGTGCCATCTCACTCTGCCCATCATGAACATGCAGAAGCTAGGCCCTTTTGGGCACTGCATCGAACGCCCATGGGTGCCATGGATGCTGCCCCACCTCCTTGCTAATGCTCTGGAGCCCATGGTCGAACGCTCTCGCACGTGCACATCATGGTGTCTCCACACAGCGCACCCTCACATGGACACAGCCAGGCACATGTCCCCACCCGAGCATAGGCTTAGGCCCTCTCTTCCTCACCACCGCCTTGACATCGTAGCCCCGGGCAGCCGTCTCGCTGTCGCCGCGCACATGCGCGTCACGTGCAACCCGACACACCGGCATAAACATTGGCCCCCAGACTTGCCTTGCCTTTTTGCCTCACCATCGAAGCCTCATAGCAGCCAGTGCTGCTTGCGTAAGAGGCGCTTGTTGTGGCCACAGAAGCTGGTTGTCCACCCTACCCCCTTCCCTTCGCTGAGCACCTACTGGAGCATCGTCTCTGTCCTTCCATTCCTATAGCTGGGGCATAAAGCCCAGAGACCAACACCAGCAAAGCACCACACACCACCTAGCTCCTTCGAGCTCTTGGGCAAGAGCACCATCGCACCACGCGCCCATGTCACGGGCATACCACGCTGGCACCTACACTAGCCTTTGCTCTCGGTTGTCAAGGTCCCGCCTTTGTCTCGGCGCCACGGCGTCGACGAACCCCATCATGGCCACGACCATGCCCATGCACACACCACCTCGCCTGCAAGTCCATGCCATGGCACCATCACCATGGCCTCAGCATGCCGTAGTCCAAAGAGCTCAGCTGACCTCTACACCTCTGTGACCCTTGACCTTGCCGTCACACTCACGATCGAGGCCACCGCTCGAACGGACGCACACATAGACCCAAAGCCTGACCTTGGCCTTATTAGCGCCCATGCACCAAGCAGTGTAATGGGTGAGCCGAGCGTGCACAACGTCTATGCCCTCTGGCTCTTCGGTCGAGCACCACTAGGCACGGCCATGAGCCGCTCAACCGAGCCATCCCCGCAACGTCCTAGCCTCGTGGTGTCAATAGCAAGCCACCACAGCCACCTGGCCTCACCTTGTGGCTACGCACGTGCGGACACATACACTACCGCCGCCACCGTAGGGCATTTGTCCGAGCATGTGGAGCCCCAACCGCCTCCTGCTGCACCCAAGACCGTGTCTTCTCCACCAGACACACACCATGGCCAACCACCATCATGCCTCAACCACCTCGCTAGACCCTGCAGCCACCTCTAGTCACCTACAGCTGGTCCCTGGCCAGCGATAGCCACTGCTGGTTGGCTACAGCCACCCCTGGCTTGCCGCGACTGGCCGTAGCTCGCCTGCAGTTGCCATAACCCGCTAGTAGCTGGCCATAATAGGCTATTCTTGGCTATTATTGGCAAGAGCAAGCCTCAACTGGCCATGGATGTCTTTAACAAGCCCCTGCCTTCCTCGGACCTCCTCGCAACTCGACTCATGACCACCACCACGACGTCGGCATCACCTTGGCACAACCCTTGTTGTATGGCTATGGGTGTTATGACCGTCACGTACACGCGTGCATCGAGGATGCAATGGCCTAGCCATGGCCATGACCGAAATCTTGGAAGGCATCCATGATACTTAGGCCGTCCTCGCTAACCTATGCTAACTAACCCTCGCTTTCTCACGTGGGAGGCATATATACGGCTGTGTCCTAGCTTCGCTCGAACCTTGCATGTGCACCACCATGACTCGGCCACAGCACAAGCGAGTGGATCCCCATCCTCCACTGATGGCCTTCTAGATACCCAATCCTAGCGCAACAAAGCATCGGCATGTTCAACCCATTTAGCCATGGGAGTCCGAGTCACCACCAATCGTATGACCAGACCGAACCGAATTCCATCATGGCACCCTAACCGTGACCTAGCCACCTAGTGCCTACAATGTTCCCTAGCCATCCTTGAGCTCACAACCATGTATGAGTGAATTTGGTTCTTCTTCATTCTTTTGGTTCTTTGTGATAATCTTTAGCTTATAGTCTTACCGGTTACATGTGAAACAGCTCTGAAGGAGGACTCATGAGACGAATCTAACCCGGCGTACACTGAGTGGGCAACGATGGAACAAAGGTGCAACGTCCCACCCAACCTCGTAGAATCCTATTAGACATTCTATAATGTAGATGCTAGTGCTCTACTTTTATGCAAATGATCTGTGATAGGTTGCATGGTAGAATTGCTTGTGAGCCATTACCTTGTCGCAACCTATACCCCTACACACCTGCTGTTAGGCTAGACGCTCGCTTACTTACTTGCTACTGCTTCTACTATGCATTATATTTGTGATGTGATGCTTGCTGCAGGATTGTTTGTGAGTGGTTAAGGCACTTGGTGCCGATAATGTGGTAACAACCGCGGCGATCTTGGCGTGCATCTTGGGTGTGTAGTGAGGGTTGAGTCGATCAGGTAGGATCTTACGATGAGTCGTTAAACGAGTCTTGCCAGGGGGTGCAACTTGGGCATCCCCTACGAGAGGTACCTGTGGCGGGTGCATGTGAGATGAGGAGATCTCGAGGTGGAGTGTCTTTGTGGGATGAAGCCCCTAGGATGGAGGTGTCATTGAGGCACAGGGTGTTGGTTATCCCATTTTGAGAAGATATCTTGTCTGGTCCCCCTAAGGACTGGAATGTCGAGAGAACCGGATCATAGGACCCTACGTGCACACCACTTGTTCCTGAATGGGGGGAATGGATGCTAACCAGCTAGGACGGTGCCACTACTACTAGGTTCTTAGCAGATAGTGTAGGGAGGTATGGGCATGGGACCCACACCCTCCTTAAACAACGTAGTGACCTCTGCAGGCCTAGTACTACATCTCACAGCCTCAGCGTGCCGGTGGACTCCGGGGTGGCCTAGGGCTGAGTGGTAGGGTGGCATCGCGCCGGTTGAAAGGTAGCCCGGTATCAGCCTAGGCAGGGCACCACCGATGATGGAGATCTTGTGGTTCTAGGTGTACAAGCTCTACTGAGTTGATCGATCTATACGTATAGCCATGTCCTCAGATATTGACATTCCTATGACCTACGCTTCCCTTGATTATTGAGTGGAGTCCTTTCTTCTTCTCCCCCTGGGTTTGGTGTTGGATTCCGGCGTGAGCCAATGAGGCAAGGCACAAGAGGGAGTCATCCTTGTCACCTAGAGAGTGAGAGTGTGGTGAGATGTGTGTGATGGGATGGGTGAACGTGGATGAAATGGGTTAAAACTTGATGAACTATTATAAAATGTTGATGAACTTGCATAGGAAACCTACAGCCATATATTGGCCCTTTTGCTCTACCCTTGCATTCCACTTACCACAAGCAACGTAAAGCATAGGGTGGGAGCCAGTGGCCAGTACAAATCATACTAAAAGATATTTAGCAGTTTTGTATGTCATCTACGACGACGATAACAGAGGATATAAGGATTAGGTGGTCTCGTTCCTATGCTCAAGTTTGGTTGAGGAGATGAAGTCTCGCGCCACTGACTTTCAGCGCTGACTCTGATGATTACCCATGAAAGAGGAGCCTTCACCCGTCGACGCGCTATGTCTACCCTGATCTGTGTGTTTCTGCTAGTATGTGTTGTATCAAGTGTTGTAATACCTTGTAAACTTATAATTTCTCGATGTATGAACTATGGTATCAACTGAATAATGATAATGTGACAGCTTGGTGTTCCTGGACTATCACATTATGATATAATCTGTGAATTTCCCCTTAAGGAAATCATGGATCATTTCACGCCTGAGCCACCACAGCACACTAGGGATCCTCCGTTGCCGCCACCGCCACCGTAAGTCCAACGGGCATAGATTTGTTTCCACTTGCAGGGGATATATCCAATATATAAGTCAACCTATCCACACAAAGAACATATACTACTCCAAAGACTTGTCAACACAACTAGGTATCTAGCGCAATGGTGGAGACAATCTATTCCTTGCTCTGGATCTCAGGTTCGACTCCCAGATCTCATGGTTTTTTTGAGTTTGAATTTATTAAACCCCGGTGGCAACAAGTGACACGCAAGCCGTCGGGTCCCACAGGTCGGATGGAGATGAAGAAAGGTCCCATAGGTACACGTGATACGTCAACCGTCAGGTCCCACAGGTCGGATAGAGAAATGGTCCACAAGTGACACGCAAGCCATCGGGTCCCACATGTTGGATGGAGATGGAGAAGGGTCCTATAGGTTCACGTGACACGCAAGTCGTCAGGTCCCACATGTCGAATGGAGATGGAAAAGGTGCCATCAGATCCCACAAGTCAGACACGTGAACACGCAAGCCGTCGAGTCCCACAGGTTGGATGGTGATGGAGAAAGGTGCCGTCGAGTCCCACAAGTCGGATGGAGAAGGGTCCACAAGCTGACAAGCAAGTCGTCGGGTCCCACGGTACACATCACATGGAGAAAGGATCGAGCGGAGACTTTTATGACGAATTGCAAGCATCACGGATGAATAACTGCAGGTCTCATGGGTACACATCGGATGGAGAAAGTACCGTGTGGAGATCTATGATGAAACACCATCATTACAGATAGAATATTGTTCGTCACAGATCAGTAATTAGTTCACTAACGAAGCTTTGTTCGTCACAGTTTTAAAATAAGATCATCACAGATGAGCAGGAACAGTCGCACGAGTGATCTGTGATGAAACCCTATGCTGTTCTATGATGTTTTTTGTGATGATACCCGATTTCATCATAGATAAGGGGGTTCGAGGATCGATGATCTATGACGAAACCAAATTTTCGTCATAAAAACGATTTTTTATGACGGTTTCGGATTCGTCATTAAGATTTTCGTCATAGAAGTGGATATTTCTAATAGTGTGAGTTTGCTTCCACTAATTAACAAACTCCTGCTTCGGTTTTCTATGGTATCTTTCAAGTATATCAATAAATACTTTGTTAGTAAGCAATCAATGTTAGAGAAGTCTTTACTAATAGATATTCAAATGAAAAAAAAGATACGACAGTCCCTATTACTCCCCTCATTTGATACTTATCAAAAGCTCAATTTTGTACTGCATCAGGGCATCCTATTAGTAAACCAGTTTGGACTGACTTATCAGATTGGGATATTCTTGATTGTTTTGGTTGGATATGTAGAAATCTTTTTCATTATCATAGTGGATCTTTAAAAAACATGCGTCACTGTTAATAGTGATTTTTAGATATGGACATCTTAGGATGCCCACCTCTGAAAATCGGTTTACAGAGACAAACATCCTAACGTGATCGTCTCTATTAATCGATGATTTTTAGTGGCAGAGGCTATCTCCTAAAATCATTTTTGTGGTAATGATAACAGGAAGTGATAGCTATTTCTCGTTATGAGAAGTGGTACTCTAACACTATCAGTTTTAAACACACCTGGGCTGATAAGGTTGGCAGCGCTGCTGAGTTTTAGTGACTGTTTGGTAGGGCTCTCGGAGGGGCTCCCCAGCTCCGGCTCTTGTAGGAGCCCTGCCAACAGCGCTGCCAGAAATGGCTTCATTGGAGGAGCCATCAAAAGAGCCAGAGCCTTTTTGCACCAGAGAGAAGGAGCCACGATTCGAGGCTTCTCGCGGCTCCGCCTGACGGCCGCAGAAGCAAATACGTTGGTGCCCTCGTCCCCTCACTTGGTTAGGCAGAGGTGAGGCCTGCGCGGCGCGGGTGTTCCACTGAAGCATGTAGGCGGCGACGCAGGCACCTGAGCTGAGTAGGCAGAGCGGCAGCGTGGGAGAGGGCGAGTGCGGTGTCGGAGACGGCGAGGAGCAGCGCAAGCGCCAGTGCTGGCGGACCACGGGGCAGCGGACATGTGCGAGCGTAGCATGCGGCGACGACGGTGGCCTGTGCGAGCACAGATCGAGTGGGGTGGCTGTATACGAGAGGATGAGGATGCATTTGGCATTTTTTATTATACAGGAGCGTGTGGCATCTTGTTGGTAGAGGCCATTTTACACCCGGTTTGTTTGGGTTCGCTTAGGCTGATAAGCTATGGTTGAAAGTACTATTGGTTAATTTGGTGTGAGAGAAAAATATTATTTGTTGGCTGAAAAAGTACGGCTTATAAGCCAAACAAGCCCAAGCGAACAGGGTTAGGCCTGAGCCTATACCATGCTTGATTTAGCCTTTTTTCTGTTAAACAATGTATATTTTAAATATATAGTTTATTTTAATCATGACCAATGCTATAAATAATCGGTGTAAGATTGTCAATTAGCTATAATTTAATTTCTTATGTATAAGGGTAGTATGGTCATTTGATATCTTTCATCCATTCATGAAAACCGAAGAAGTCGTTTTGTCGAATGTTTTTCACAAGTGTTTTGATTTCTCCAAACAAGACACTTTTTCAGAGTAGCTAGAGTTGAAGCTGTTTTTAGAGGAGCTAGAGACCTGCTAACCGTTGGGGGTACCAATCGTGAAAAGGTTGTTTATGATGTTTGTCAAAAGGTGATTCATTGGGTGTGGAACTTCCCCAGCAACTTTTTTTTCCTTGCATGTCAATGGCGTTAGGGGTCTTTCATGTTCTCTGATTGACGTATGGGGTTCTTTTACAGAGTTAGGTGGTGTTTAAATTTTAGTTACTGTCCCATTGAATGTTTGACATATGTATGGAGTATTAAATATAGACTAATTATGAAACTAATTGCATAGTTTACGACTAATTTACGAGATGAATCTTTTAAGCCTAATTAGTTCATGATTTGACAATGTGGTGCTATAGTAACACATGTGCTAATGACGGATTAATTAGGCTTCAAAAATTCATCTCATGGAGTAGTGACAGATTATGTAATTTGTTTTTTATTACTATCCGAATATCTCACGCAACATTCTTTCCGACATACCTGCTAAATTTTAGTCACGGAATCCGAACACCACACGAGAATGAACATGCGCAGTGTAGGAACTTTTTCTTTATTTATTATAGCCGAATTCAAACTTTGCAGAGAGTGAGTGACTGAAATGAGAACTTGTGTCATATATGGCACTTACGAGTGGGCCACGAAACAGTCAAGATCTGGTAAAATGGAATCTACCCGTGTCCTGCGGTGCAAATTATATATGTGCTGCGTGCAACCTCGACTCTAGCTAGAACCCTATAATGTGTGTACAGGACACTGAACATACCAGTAGGTACTCCTTTTTGAAAAAAAAAATTACCAGTAGCTACTGCCACCAAATTATTAACATGAACATTCCCAAGGAAGAGGTCTTTTCCTCTTTTATATCTTGTTTCTCCATCATAATTCATGCCTTTCATGTTGGCAACCTTATTTACCTTGGTTATCATACTGATTAAATGTAAGTGTACATACAACACACATGCCCGTGGAGTTAGGACTATTCCGTGATGGATATTAACATTAATCTGATGGATTATAACAGACTATAAAAAAAGCAATGCTGAGCATAATTCTTAGTGGAGGGGTGCATGTCTCCCTTTCGTCTCAACAGCCAATTGTTAGGGCCCCTTATTAGATAGGGCTTTAAAACCGGCTTCTCCAAAAGCCCTGCAGAATAGGCACCATAAAATGATTTTGCACAAGAAACATGAATGGAATCAAAGAAGTTTTTAATAGACTGTTGGAGCAAAAACTTCTTGGCTAGCTCCTCCCGTATCCCCGCCAGCTCTACTCTACCAAACGTTGCCAAACGTTGATACAGAGTAGAGCAGGCGGGGCTCCCAGACTCTACAAACGTTCTACTCTACCAAACGTTCAACGTTTGGTAGAGTAGAGCTGGCGGGGATATGGGATGATTTACATTATGCGAGCATTTATAGTTTCCTAGAAATAAGTTGAAGTGGCCTGTTTTAGAAAAAACTATTTTTTGTTTGACGATTTACTTGTACTTTAGCAAAATAAATTTTTTTTTCTTTCCATTCTTCACTAAATTAAATTTAACGAAAGCATGCTTTAAAAACCTAGACCAAAATAGGACGGAATGTATTTTTAGTTGAGACAACATTTATGCTTAATCCTTTGTGTGCATTTGAGTCGAAAGGTTCTCTATATTATTAATGATTGGCCGTTGGATTCTGATGCATAGTGTATATGTTAGTTCTGCAGTGTTTCATTGTCCAAATGAACATTTGATTCATATTTAGGAGTTTAGTTACAGAACTGGTAAACTAACGTAACAGATGGGAACCCTTAGCTAACGGATGATAAACTTCTATCCAAATTCTATTTGTGTTATAAATATGTGGTGCAACAAACAAACAAAAATACCATAGTTATTGCTTTCAGCTAATATTCATTCAACAAATAATCTATTATCAGCCTAGAAGCATATAAGTCATTTTACACAGGACAGAGAATCCATGAGGCAATAATTTAGAACTGCTAAACACCCAGATTTTTTGGCTGCATATTTTTAGACCGTGACTTATCAGAAAATCTTGATGATCAGATTAAAATTGATTCTCTCGTAAGCGGTTCCAAACATGTCCTACCGCTATACATCTGAAGCATAGCACAACGTTGTTTAGGATGGAGCCTGGCACAGGGGGGACGAATGGAGAGCCTCCTGCAAAACGACTGGTTCCTTGCGTGGCTTTCTTCATAATGCAGGCAGACAGACATGCCTTCCTTGTGGGTTTGGATCACCGCTAGTTTCTTCTTGGACCTAATAATATACAAAACAAGTGGCAGCATTGTGATGCTGCCAATAGAATATGAGGGAGAAACCAACAAAGAAACAGCTCGCCATGTTCCCTTGCACAATATTTGCTTAATGTACAAAGCACTGGAGAAACAGAAGGAAAAGAACAATGCAGAATAGGAAAGGATGTCTCCAGTTGAAAAATATGACGTATTGAAAAGGTCGTTTGCTTGTTGAGATCAACAAACGCGATGATTTTCCTCGCAGTGTTTGCTAACTGAAAAAAGGGGGTACGGCAGCCTTGGAAAATGTCGCCTGCTTTAAAACATTAATAAGTTGTCGTTGTCTGCAGTTCCCACGAATTTATGCCATCTGTCAGCCTGTTCGGTTGGCTGGTTCGTATCGTTACTGATTCGTAAATAAATATTGCTAGCTGGTTTGTGTGAGAGAAAAATACTATTGCGACTGAAAATTTACGATTATTTACGACAAGCCACAATCATCGCTAAACTAAATGCCTAATGTACTAGCCTGCTCCCCGCTGCTGTACAAGGCTGCAAAGAGCACAGCCGAGCTCATGCATCTACTCTCTCTAATCTAAAATAAGCGCGCTTCTAAAATTATGATGAAAATATCAATGCTATTGAAAAATTACATATATATCCCTATAAAAGTGTAATCATTGTGCTTTAGAAAGAGAGAAAGTAAAAAAAAACAACTAGAGTTGGTTTGTCTCATATGTATTTCCTCCGTTCCAAAATAAGTGCACTTATAGAGTTTAGGGAAGAGAATAAGGTTAGTGAGAATTTATATTTATGCCCTTATAAAAGTCTAATCATTGCACCTTGGAAAGAGAGAAAGTAGAAAAAGAAAAGTAAAGTTAGTTTATCTTACATGTAGAGGTGTACTTATTTTGGTAAAAAAAATTGAACTCGGGAAGGGCACCTATTTGCACTTATTTTGGACAGAGGGAGTATTTCAGAAAATGCGAAAATTCTGATGTATTAATGAAGGTAAGTTTGTCCTTGTGATTTGACAAAATCCTACACAAAAAATTTAAAAATGAAAAGTCATGTGCAACCATCAAGCACAAGTCCGTGAGGCTTAAATATCATCTACTTCCTTGAATAGAGAAGAACTAACAATGTAAATGTAAACAAAAAAAATTATTTCAGCCTTTGATAACGTCATTATTATTTACAGACAAAAATGTAGCTATATTTAACAATGTGATGGGCAATCCGTCATATCAACTCGTATCAATAGGTAATGCATATTCCATACATCCGTTAAATATATAGTTAGCAAATAGATGTCAGCTCGTATTTGTTAACTCCACACACGATATGGTTTTATATATTTTTTTTGCCAAACAGTGGTTTTGCAGTTGACCACAGCTAATAACACTAAAGGTAATTGATGGAAGCAAAGATATACGCTCCGCCAGGAACTATGCTAAAATATACAGCTAAAACTTGAATATAAGTTTGGAGCACATTTTTTTAGTACCTTTTGTTTACAAACCATTATCTATTTACATGGAGAAGTGCGTGTGCGAATATTTACTTTATGGGCCTTCTGTAGGATATATGGATAAAACGAAAAAAAACATATAAGATGGACCATGTCTTATTAGGGCCGTTTGGAGGCGCTCCTCCCGTCTCTGGCTCCGACATCATAGAAACATTGTGAGTGTAGCAGAGCCGAGAGAAGCCTAAAAATGCAGCTCCTCTGGCTCCTCTCTCGCTTCATTTCTAGGCAGAGCCATATCATCTACAGTAGTAAACAGTGCTCTGCAATTCTCGTGGAGCCGGAGCCTCTCGAAGCCATACGAAACAGGGCCTTAACATGAGATGACAGTACTACCGACCCAACTCTCCATGCTATCCAACATTGTAGTCTTAGTGTCTTACTCCTAAAGGTAGGGAATAGTATTTGTGCCCTGGTTGGTAATCTTTTTTGTGGTACAAATGCATGTACTCATGTATGAATATTCACTCCTATAAATTCACACACATCCCATCTCTACTAGCACCTTTAAAAATACTAAGTTGTTAGTAGATTTAGAGATTAACGAAGTCACCATAGACTTCTTATTGTCGATGAGCATATTGCCTATGACTGAAGGAATAGCGTCACTAAATTCTAGAATAAATTTAGAAAAATGTGAGCATCCATGTCAGGTCGAGAACTTAAACCCGGTTGGACAGATTTCACAACAAAGAACTTAAACAGTTGAGCTACCACTACTACACACGCATCTTTCACAGTCACGTCGTAACACACATCACAGTTCAATTTTGGTCTTGGCAGTAAGCTGTTGACAGTGATGGTAATAGCCTTCACCGTTGGCATCTAGGACCTACTGCGGTGTACACTAACACCGCTGATTGGCTTATAATCCATCCGTAATTGGGTCCTTACTTTAGTCGTAATGGAGCACGACCCGATTGTGGATGTACACTAACACCGTCGCATTGGCAAATGAGACGACTGTGTTAAGGGTATCAAAACTGTCGTGTGGGCACATCAACCGCCTGTGTAGCGGTCACCAGCACCGTCGTCTTGTACTTCGACCTGACTGTCAGCATGCGGGTTCACTATCGGTTCGATGACCGAGATGCCTGTGTAGAGGTTAACACCATCGTCGCTTCAACGTATGATCCACTAGTACAAAGGTCATGGTCACCGTCGTCTTGCACCATGATCCGTCTTTGATGATCATTTAGTCGGTGTTGAGTTATTAAAGGATTCGGCGGTGATATAGTTTTGATCCCTGCCGCATCATACATATAGCGACGATGACAGAATTTCATCCGATTTCACAATAGTTACTAATTCAGCTGGGCCCTTAATAGCTTCATGAACACAAAGCATACAGATATATAATCATTACATGCATAAATCATGTTCACAAACAAGAGTACCTTTTACAATAACAATGGACGCTACCATAACATCTTTCTCAACTGATGTCCTAACACAAGCTGTACATAGAGCATACTAAAGGTACTGATGTATACAGACTTACATAACATAACGAAACGACGTAGATGTGCTCCTTCTATGTGGCACTCTTGCTTGCAAGGAAAAATAAATATAATTAGTGCATCCTTCGAATTGATAGCCAATACACCATGGAACCCCTCTTCTTCATCTCTGATCCACAACATGAACAAAAGTAGCAGAATTAATAATATTGAACATACCATTCCTTTAGTTAACAAGCCAAAATTGGCCTATACATACATAGAATGAAAACAACTACCTACATGAACAAAGATTGTCGTAACGACGAAATGCAAGAAATGCACCTTTACTGCTCTGCTAATGACTCCATGAATAAGGAAACATAAGAAAAATAGTAAGGCCTGTTCATATGGAAACACCCTCTTGATCTACAAAAGCGGATGACATGGGTATGGATGACATGAACCTTTCTGCGGTCCATGTCATATGCAATCAATGTTCTATCCTTCCCAACAAGGAAAATAAAATTCCATTCTGGGTGAACTGTAATCAATATGTACTCCTTATCACAAAGCTTAGAACCAACTTTAATATTCATGCGTCCAAACAGTTCCACCGTATCCACAACATGCTTCAAACTTCAGTTATCAGTACCATAGTCTTCAAGTATCCACACTAAAAGCTAAGACCTATTGCGAAAATCAGCACAGCACACACACAGGTGACCCTGAGCTTGATGGATGGACATTTCAGCACCACCTTTTTTATGAATTGTCCTCCATGTCTTTTCCTCCATATCCACAACAACTATCACAGAGTACTCAAGCATGTGCATAAAACCATTAAGAAAAAACACTTCTCAATTTTGAACGTAGAACAATACTACCCTCGCCCCATTCATATTCCTTAAAGATCCATGCTACAGTTAGATGAGTAGATCTCCACACCTACAAACGCACCCTCAACCTCAACAAATTCAATCACATGGAAGTGCAAGGATGTTGGGTCAAAACCTAAGCGATCCTAACCAACAGAACATATGCTACACGTCGGTACACGCCATTTGTGGGTCATCGGATTACAGACAACATAGCGACGTAATCCATCAAGCCCAGCACACTAGCAAAGGACGAGACCGCTGCAACAATCTGAGACTAGGACTTTTTAAGGGGAAGGGCAAGAAGGATAAGGAGGGTCGTTCACCGGTGATGCTGGTGAAATAGCGATTGCCCTTCCACCAGCTGTCATAGAAGAAGTCGACAATAGTTTGTGAAAGCTTCTTACGTTGATAGGAGTCAGAGATGACACACCTCTAGGAGCGAGAGACACACTTGCAGTAGCACAAGGACTAGGCGGGGAGGTAGCTGAAGATGTCAGCAAGCACATCGTCTAAGAGGCTATCCACTATGTTCCTCATGTTACAGGCCTCCTTCGTCTGGAAGGACACCACCAGCTGAAGAGATGAGGTCATCCTGCCATGAAATTGCATCAATAAACATTAGTAAGCAGATCAGTTTCGAGGAGAAGGGACGGCGATGCAAGTAAAGCCTTATTACACTTGCCTTTGGATCTAGCGACGGTGAGCATGAGTGGCAACGCCGGTGACAGTAGCAGCTCGTTCATCGGTGGATCTATGCGGGCAATCCGGCGATGTGCACCGGTGCAGAGCAAGGGCTGAGCAGTGCTGATGAGCAGGAGCAGCGATGACGAACAACAACAATGAGAAAAAAGAAAAGCTATGTGTATGTGGGAGAGGGAGGGCGGCAGCGGGGTGGGGGTGCGGGGCTGGGGGTTTAGGGGGATGTTGGAGTAGGTTGCTAGCTCTCTGCGTAACTTTTATGGCACGTGAGAATCGAACTTTCATCAGTTCCGTGCGGGAGGGTTCAAACGTGGGATTGGAAATTTTGCAACTAAGCGGTGGTGAATGCACAATACCATCACCGGCGGCTAGGTCCTTTTACCACTGGAGATCTCTGTATGATATGGTGATGAACACTATGACACACAATCCCACACTTAGAAAACTAAGAAAAGCATAATTCTAGTACTCAGATTGAAAGAAAGCCAACTTGAGTTCGATGGTGAATAATAAGGCACACAGATTTACATTGAGGCGAAGGTCAAAACACGCACTTAGAAAACATAAGGAAAGCACAATGCCAGTATTCTTGGATTGAAAGGGATCCAACTTGAGTTCTATACATTCATACTGAATAAGTAGGTGGACACTACCAAGCTAACAAGTATGTTGAAAGCTAAAATGCAGATACTAATTAGGCTAACACTATGCAAAAGTTAAAAGGCCTTTATATGTACATCATTGGTTGCATAATTAATCATTCTCCATGCAGATCCTAGTCAACCTTCAAGGGATCGTTGTGAATCTCCATAATATCCCGCAGATCGTTGTCGGCCTCCACGGGATCATTGTCAATCTCCATGTCATCCCGAGCCTTGACCACTACAACCCTGTCCACATCCATTGGTACACTTTCATTTAGCTCATCGACTTTGTTCACAAAGCACTGATTTAGTGAACCAATACTGAGGACAATAAGGCTCACAAGCTACACTCCATGGATATACAAGACCACAAAGTCCAGAACAAGAAGATGCATTTTCATCTGTAGATCCAACAAAATTACTGTAGCTAGGTTGGAGGTGAAGAAGTAGAGAGCACGTGAGATCAATACAAAGGAATATAGAATCTGGTGAAGAAGGAGAAGATCCAGTGCTGTTACCTTAGATCCGGATGGAGCAGAGAAGCAAGGACGGCACGCTGAAGATTTGTGCACCGGCGAGGTTGGAGGTGAAGGAGCAGTGAGCACGCGAGAGGTTGCCTTTCGTCCGACACTAGCAAGGTGAAGCAGAGAAAGGGAGCAGAGTGGGGAATGGATGGGAGGAAGGTGTTGTAGGACCGTAGGAGTGTATATACAGTTCAATAAATTGGTTGCCCCTATACCAGGGCCCAGTGTCTAGGGAAGTAGGATGCCTCCAACACATCAATTGGTACTTGGACCTACTATCATTTACAGTTCAATAAATTAAACACCTGAATAATCACCTTGCATTTAGTTCAACAATAGTTGTACAAAAGTGATATATTTTAGTCTGATACATCATAAATTGATACTTAAATCTACTGCGGTGAACTAAGCAACTTGCCATTGAACATGCGAAGAACTAAGGTAAGTACAAAATAGGTAAAAGAAGAACAGGAAGCACATTTCTTTCTCAAAGGTATGAAATCTTCCATCATCTTCGTTGAAACCCTGGCCATTTCTTCAATCCGTGGCATAATCTCTTCCTCCTCCTGCAAATGTTGTTTATTTGTTGTACCATTGGCCTCCGCCTTTAGCTTCATTTTTTGTAACATTGGCCTCCGCATTCAGCTCCCAAATCTTGTTACGTAAATCCAAAATCAAAGTCCTTAGAAAATTTTTATATGGGGGATGCCACTTAAAGAACCCACAATCTAAGTCGGACTACAAAAAACCAAATTACCATAAGTACAGCGGGATTTCAGCATTTACATTATGAAAACAGAATGAACAAGAAAGAAATCGAGTTATATTATTTGCCTTAGAGAATCTGTGGTACCGACGTCCTAGGTTTCCATCACTCCACAAAATCCATTGAGGCGTCTTCAAGCCGCAGCGACACAAAAGTGGTGACTGGTATGCGTAGGGGTGGTTCTCGACATGGCATGGGATGTGCGGCCCCCTCCTATTCTATCCTCCTTCGCTGAAAGCCGGTGTTCTTCTTGCGACGGCGCCCTAGGATGGTGCCAACCACTAGGAGGAGTTCAAGCTAGATGCAGCCATGGAGCAATCAGGGTTCAAAGTGTTGAACTCTCTGAGTGAAGAGGTCGGCCTAGGTCTTTTTTTACGCTTTTGCCTCCCGCCAAGGTGCCAAAATGTCCTTCAAAACCCTCGCACTCCCGCCAAAATGAAATATTGTGTCACCGCCAGTTCAGGATACTATCCGCCTATAGAAGAAGGCCTATTTTGGATCCTCTGTGCTTACATAGAGGTGTATACGTGGACCACAATCAAGACCAACTAATTCAATTAACAGTTCAACCGAAGTAATAGTTCAACGATTATGCAATACTCATACATACTAATCCAGAGGTTTCATCAGTACATATAAACTTCATTAACATAAAAGTTTCACAAATTCTAAGACTTAATGTCGGATGGGTAGGCAGTTGCTAAGGTACTCAATTGGTTGATGCGGTCTCGAAAACTAGAGGTAGTGAACCATAGCGAAGATAATAGCATCTCCATCCATGGACACATTGTATCAATAAAGTATGTCTACTTCCTATCTAGTCCTGCAAAGCACAAAAATCTCTCCACAAACAGGGTCTTGAATTTGTGGTCCGAGAAGGTGACGAACAGGGGCTTCAACAACCCATAGTCGGTCCGAGTAAATGCTCCATCCCCAAGTAGCAAACAACATCATATGGGGTCCTGATGCCACCCCTAGCCACCAAAACGCAAGGTTGCTCACATTAAAATGGCTTCTTCCGAAGTAAGACATCTATTGCAATGAAGATATTCCTAATATGAACAAAACTGATACCAAACCCAAAACCGATTGGAACCAAATGCTAACAGGGGGGTGACCAAATCCATCTAACCTTCACAGGGCGCGAAGTAAGACATCTATTGCAATGAAGAAATTTCTAATATGAACAAAACTGATACCGAACCCAAAACCAATTGGAACCAAATGCTAACAGGGGGGTGACCGAATCCATCTAACCTTCACGGGGCGTTGTCCACTACGACAATGCAAGGTGCTCAAGGCTAAACAAGTACAGGTGATGGGTCAAAATAAAGATGAAGCAATAGGTGGAGAGAATGAGGATGAAGCAATGAGTGTGGAGAACTAATGGATTCGTATTGGGGTTTTTTAGTTAGTCGAACCATCGCCAAGGCACCGACAGGACCTAAGGGGAGTTGGGAACTGGACAGGCACTTCTAGGTTTATTGCTAAACGGACGGTCCAGATTGATCGGCAGTGAGAATGGACGGCACGGGATAAGTTTAATAGTGTCTGTATTAAGCCGACCATTGCCACACTAATCCAACACTATAATACGATGATTGTCAGCGATTAAACTATTTTAAGATTCTCCTAGAAACAACCACAACCGTACATGATAGTTTTTTCCCTTTTCATTCACAAATATACTGAAAAACAAAAAAAACATTCACCGAGAGATCAAATCCGTGCACTGGCATTTTGAAAGTAGTATTGAAAAGAACTTGCTTTGCATTTCATATAAAAAAGGTGGCATTAAAGAGATCAAATCTACGCGAATAATTTTTTTTTCATTAATTCATTATGTATATGTAACATATAGATACAATTTGGACGAGTATATGATTGTACTTGTCCGGAAGCATAATAACTAACCTAAACTATTAAAACTACTTATACTAACTATAAACTACTTAATCTAAACATATGAGGATCATGCTCGCCTCACACGTTTGGGAGGAGGCGAGGCAAAGTCGAATCAGAGTTGGAGTCGTCAGAGTCGGAGTCATCGGAGTTGTCGTCGCTGTCTTCGGCGTCGTCCTCGTCCTCGTCGTCCTCCTCTGGGTCCTCCTGCTCGGAGCTCCAGAGAGGACTATAATCAGAAGACCTCGAGTCATCGGAGGAGACGTCCTCCTCGGAGGACTGGTGGGCTGGCAAGTTGTCCTCGCTGGACGACAGGCTGCTTGGGGGGTGATGGATGAAGAAGAGGTGTGGTTTCAGAGGGCACTGGGCTTGAAGTATATGTAGAGTAGTGGGTACGGCTCTTAGGCTTCAGGTGGCGGAAGTAATGGTGATTTGACAGCCTTGGAAGTTAAGGCAATTCGACACTCACGCTGAATTTATCGCCGCTTGACCAAACGCTAGTTTAGGGCCAGCGGACAAAATGCGTATCCCAGTTGGCCCGACTTTTCATGCGATGGAGTAAATGCAACCCCAATACCACTATCGCATCTAATGTTAACCCGTCGGTGGTAGAAGTCTGAACTGCCGGTTTCATTTCTAGGAGGCCTCGCTATCGTTCCAACCGACGGTGGAAGTATCACACGGTCACTTCTATCGCTACGGCAGTGAAAGTAGCGATAGTGATAAGCCAATCTGTAGGAGTGTACATTCAGTTTGTGTCTTGGTTGGCAATCTAGTACTTCAATAGGCTTGGACCTAAAACTGGTGTCACTTTTTAGTTAAAGAAAGCTTTATCGATCTTAGGTAATCATTACATCAAGATGATATAATCACTTTAAGATTATTAAAGCTGCTAATTATTCAAGAGTAACACTACTAAGTGTTGTCACCTATATCACTGTCGGTTTCTATAGAAACATTACCGATGAGGTATTACCAATAGGTCACCAGTGCCATTTTTTAGAATAGCCCATAGTGTCATCTCTGCAAACAAACTGACAGTGATAGTAGCATTGTCAGTTTATAGTTTGAGCTTGTGGGGAATATGACGCCCGGTATCCATAGGATAAGACATGGGCCACACTATCAGAGGTGGCCCAGCCCACAAGATCAAGGCGTGTGGCGCACGGCACTGGTCAGCGTGCACTGCAAGGCTACAAAAAGATATTGTAATATCAAATAGGATATTTTCCTTGTAACCCTACCCCTCCAGAGTATATAAGGAGGAGCAAGGGTCCCCTAGACGAGATATATTGAATTTGATACACAATCAATACAAAATAGCAGAGCACAGGATGTTACGTCAAGCTGACGGCCTAAACCTGTATAAATCTTGTGTCTTGTGTCTCTGTTACCATCTGATTCATATCATACGCACCTCCACCGATTCATCTACTACCGTGGATGCAGTTAAAGTTTTGGATAGTCTAATTTTCTTTAAATCCCACTGCCCCTAACCCCATATTCCTTCCTTCTCCTACACCCGTCTAACTCCTCTCTCCCTCGCTTCCTAATGTCTCTGCCCAACTTTCCTCCTATCTCTACATCCACATTTCTACCCATCTCCCTCTCTCTCTCATACCTCCAATTGTGCTACCCCTCCCTTTTCTCCATCCCTAGTGTGCCATGTCCCACATATCTACACCGCACCACCTCTATCTTTCTATGCCTCCCTAGCATGCCACCCATCCCAAAATTCCCATGATGTTGACCATCTAGATCTCCTTTCTCCCTAGTGTGTAGTAGCTCTGAATCACCTCCCCTCCCTAGCGTAGGGGTAATGGAGGGTGTGGGCGTTAGCAGCGCTATGACAGGCAATGATGGGTTGCGACTATGATGTGATGACACATCGGGCTATGGCGGCGCACAAGGCTACTATAACACCCCATTTAAATTTTGCCTACAGGCACAACTCCACGTGGAGCAGACCTTCATACGTATACCACCTCTTTTACATTTTTCATCCTTGCTCTGTGTAAAAAGGTAAAACCAGAAGTGCTACATTTAGAATGACAAAAATACAAAGATTATAAGGTGGCCTGAACCTATTGAAACATCCTAGTAGGACTAATTCCACTAGAACACATGAGACATAGCCACGATGTCCCAAAAACATAACACTAATGGGCTAGGTATTACAGTTGCAGTGAGGTGTATTTTTTTTGTGTTTTTGAAAAGGTAAATGACGATTTAGGTGGGCAATTGACAGCCCAATCTTACATTGCGGCTTGCCCACTAGCTGTTGCAAAACCGGTAGTAGTGGCTAATTCTACATTAGTGTAAAAACATGGTGTCATATATCATGACATAGCAAGGTACAATACACAGCATAATCTTTATTAGTTCTCTGCACCACTATAGCAACGCTTGATGCAGATGGAAGGTCCCCCAAAATCAGTTGCTCCAAGAAGGATTAGGACATGCTAATGCTCCACCATTATCATGATACGACCAATAAAGACGACATCATATGTTTTCACCCTAGTGAGCCAATTCTTCAGACTCTAGACAATGCCTTCATCAAGAAAGATGTCTCCTAGAGTCGAGGAACCTGTGCTTAACAAGCATCACAAATCAAAGTGCACAAGTGCCTAGGCAGTCACGAATTCACCATATTGTGGGTCCATTTGGCATAACTATAGCTCCATGATCCATGTCGTGTCTATAATATGTAGACTAAATTAAGTAGCTAAAATATTTTTATTTAGTCTAAATTATAAATGAAATAAGTAATGTAAATGCACTCGATATACCTCCAGCTCCATATATAAGATTTTCTAGAGCTAGAAGTATCTAGCTCCAAATTTTGTGGAGCTAGAGCTCTACCAAATAGAGGCCACAACTGCCATCATCACTGCCCGCAAACTTCACAAATTTTGTTTGTTCACTAATAATAATAATAATAATAATAATAATAATAATAATAATAATAATAATAATAATAATAATGATGATGATGATGATGATGATGATAATGTTGTTGTTGTTGTTGCTGTTGTTGTAGGTGCATGAATATGAGCCTCTAGGATTTCATAACTATACGATGAAAACATACAAACAAGATTATATCAGTTGCATGAAAAAGAAAGTGGAACAAATAAATTAGGGAACATAGATAGCCATGGATACTTGAGAGAGGGCAGAGAGCAGGGCCGGCCCTAGGGGGCATGGGGTGCGACGGCCAAGGGCCCAGGCGGGGGAGGGGCCTAAGCCTAGATATACAAACCTCCAGGTCCTATAGTCCATTAGGCATCAGCAAACCAATGAAAAGGCGGCCCAAGAAGGCAAGAAGATCGTCAGCCTCTTTCTTTCCTAGGAGGCTGGCGCACGCCTGCACATCGCGATTGGCGTGATCGCTACGCTAGACGCGACACGTGAGATCGCGACGCCGACTCGTCGAGGAGAGCTGGACGCCTGGACTGCCAGAGAACTGGAGAAGAGAACGGTGCATGATGGTCGACGGCGCATGACGATGGTTCTTGCCTTCTGCCCTTCTTGTGAATCTTGGTTCTGAATCAGTTCATGTCCAAATTGTCCAGGTCCTAGGTATTTGTTTCCTTGTTCATTTTTTATTCCAAATTAATTATCTGTATAGTATTTCAGACTTCTAATACTTTGTACTCATATAGTCATGTTTTTCTTCTAATTTATGTGTTAGAATTTTAGAATGTTACCTAAGAAACATTTGTCTGGTGGCTACGAAAAGAAAACTAAAAAGACAAGAAGATCAGTTTATTCAATCACAACAAGGTGCTATCCAAATATTTCAGTTGCCTATCGAATTCTCTTAACTATACGACCGTAGCTTCGACTGAAAGAAGTTTCTCAAAATTAAAGTTGTTGAAGAACTATTTGAGATCAACTGTTACAAGAAAGGTTAAATGGCTTGTTTTATTGCACCATCGAGAAGGATATTTTTGACACTATTGATCTCAATACCGTCCTTAATGATTTTGCATCAAGAAATATCTGAAGAAGTATTTTTTATGAGAATCAATGTATATGATGGAGTTCTATTCTTTCTTAAGGTAAACATATTAGTTCTAGAAGTACAAATATATTGCTTTCTCAATACTTATCAGACATGTTAAATTAAAAAATATTAATAGATTTGCTTTTCCTTTATAAATAAAATTAACATCTATATATTATAAGATTTTATACATGGTCTAGAGGGCCTGTCGCGATGAGTTCGCAAGAGGCAGGACCGGCGCTGGCAGAGAGTGTGCAGATCTCGTGTCACTGAGACGATTGACATCAAGGTGCCGGATAAGTAACAAATGTCAATGCGAGGTGACACTAATAATGACAAAAGGAAGAAAATAAGAAAGCATCTCTGTAGATTTCAAACACCGAGTATCTGAGTTTGAACAACCAATTGATGGAAGACTGACCCCACCAACAAACTGCACAATGAAATAGGAGATGTCAAATGGTTTAGTTGGTCAACTGTGACAGGTAAGCCCTGTGCCAAACCCTCGGGCCCCTCTCAATTCAAGCTCCCATACCAATCCCTTCTTTTTCTATCATTTTTTTATAAGCCCTCTCTCGACATCTATGATATAGTTGTACGAAAGTAATCCCGTGTTGAAATTAGTAGGCTATTTCGTTTCATAGGTGTTAGGACAAACATTTGATCAATAAGTTTTTGATCAACACATGTTTTTTCTATCAAAATTGATAATGTTAAATTCAAAATGAAAATATTTATCTATGGTTACGATTTTATATCACAGAAGAAATTAATAGAGTAATTGTTGGTAAAAATCTTTGTCCTAATAACGAAGCAAAATAAGTCTACTAATTCGAAACAGAGGAGGTATGCCTGTGAATCATATGTACGTGGTTGAAGGGTGAAGCACTTTTGTTAAAACATAAGGGGTACCACTTCCTTTAGGTCACGTTCGTTTGAAGGGGAACGACTCTAGGAATTATTCTCGATGAATGTGTCACCGAAGCAATTCCGGCCAGAATGATTCTAGGCCACCAAACCCCAGGAACCCAGCAGGCCCTTAGTGGTCCAAATATTGAACAAGTTGAGTGCACCCATTATATGGTGACACAGAAGATTAATTCATGAAATTAAGGGGCAGGTATCCTTTCCTTTTCACCTCCTCTTCCCCTGCTTTTCATTTCATCATGTCAAAGATGTGCAGGGTTTGAGGTCCATTATATCAGGGATAAGCACGGATTGAACTTTATTACCTTGCCCTTCAGATGTTGTACGATGTACTATACCTCCTTACCCGTACACTGATCCAGCCAAATGGACGTCTATCTGAGGAGTGTACCTCTATTTCAAAACAGATGGCGTTCAACAAAAGCAAAAGTCAGCAATCAGCATGCAAGTTGCAAATAAATGTCATCTTTTAGTTTCTCAGGCTATATATTTTTCACCAGGTGCCTCTGTTAATTCAATTTCTGTACTATTTTCGGAGAGAAGAATAAACTAGTACATTAATGTATCGTATGCCGCATCCAAATTATAGAGAGTCAAAATATTTCAAGTATAACCAAAGTTACAGATAGAATTACAAAGATTTATGACATCAAATAGATATACTATAAAAATATAATTAATAAAAAATCTCATGATACTTATTTAAATATCATAAATGTTATTATTTTATTATATAAATTTGGTTAAACTTAAAATGCTTTGGCTAAAAAAAGTTAGAGTGATTTATAATTTGGGAGGGTAAAGATAGCAGAGAGAATAGGTAACAGGTAATTCAGGTAACGACTGTTAAGAATGCAACTATGGATTGTGTGCCAAAAAAAGTGATTCACGTTTGACCAAATTTTTAGTGAATAATATTCATATTTATGATTTTAAATTAATTTATTATAAAAATATATTTCGTAATTAATCTGACGGTATTTATTTAGTATCATGAATATGAATATTTTTTATTTATAATTGGTTAAATTTAAAATACTAAAACGTGACGCTGTAATTGCATTCTTTTGTCAAGGGCAGAGGCCGGCGGGCGGAGCAGGGAGCATTCGCCACTCGGCATTCGCCATTCGCCAGAGACGGACACCTCTGCGGCTCCGCCTCGACAGACGACAGCGGTCAGAGCAGCGGCTCTACAAGAAAGAAGAGAAATTGCAGAAACCGCGAGGGCAGGCGCGGCAGCGAGTCCCATGTGTTTGTGCTCGTCCTCATACAATACACCCTCCTCCAGCTCCCGTCTCCTCGTGCCTTACTCTCCACTGCTGCATGCGCCTCTTGTCCTGTCCCCCTGCCCCCACCCCCACCTTGTTCTTCCCATCCCGCGCCGTCTCTGCACGACGCAGCGCCGGTCCACTGACAAGGACAGCTACGACTACGACGCGCAGAGCGCCAGAGCCATCGCCCAGCTGGGGCTGTCCTCGGTTACTCCTCCCCTCTGCCTTGTCCACAGCTGTCGTTAATTTCTTGATGAGTTGGCGTCGGCGCCAGCGGGGCCGAGGAGGAGAAGGAGGCGGGGATTCAGATTCCCCGGCGCCGGCCGCCGCCTGAAGATCCCTTCTTCTTCTCCTGTCGTCTGGCGGGCGAGGTGAGGCGGGTTCTTCCGTTTCTTAATTTTGGTTGCTTGCGCAGAGCCGTCCCGCTTGTCCATTTCTTCGCCGAGAGATCTCATCTTTATTTGGTAATTTGGTACTACCTATTTAACGCTAGACATCCCCTTTTGTAGTTTCGGGTTAAATGCTAGTATGATCCGGGCTCGATTTTAATCGTGGAATGCGCCTTTCTTCCCCATCAAATACCAAAAGGGAATGTTTGTACTGATTCGCTCAGGTTGTTCTTCCCATTTGCCGTTCCTGCTTTTTCTTGTTCGCCTATGTACAAGGTCAATCTGCGAGCTCAATGCCGGCGCTCAATGCCGGCGCTTGTAGTTGTGCCATTCCTCGTTGGGCCGATGGGGCCGACGGCCGTTGGGCTCCTGCCTGAGAGGGACAGGGGAGACAGCGACGCGTCTCTGCTGCTGTTTCTTCCACCACCATTACTGCTCCCCCCGCCTCCGTCTGACCATCATATCGCCTTTGCAGTCTGCAGAATAGTAGTAAACTAATAATTGCAGTTAAAAAGAGAGAGGGGGTAGCTCAGCTCTTTAGATCCTGCCGCTTACCATTTCTTGGATAAGTTGGGGGAAGATGGTGTCTTCGTTTCGATCCTTGTTCTTCCTAGTCAATTTGGGGCAGTTTGGTCTATATGTGGATCCAGTGCCAAATTGGATCGATTGAGGTTGGTTCCTTTGTTCAAATTCCCTGTTTAACGGATCAATTCGGTTAGTTGATTCTTGCTTGCAGAAAGTGCCCAACTGTGCTGCCATTCATTTCCATTGAATCCTTGGCTATCCACTCACAGAAACACCGAGTCCGTGAGGTCATTTTGTCGCTGCTTATGTAGGATTCTTGTGTTTATTTCCAAGTGGACATGTGGCGCATTCCCCAGCTTTTCACAAATCAGTTTCTTCTGGACTCTGGAGTGCAAGTGGTTGTTCCCTTCCCATATCGATATAAGGCTAACACCATTCTCCATTCTGATGCCTGCCTCAATACATCTTGGCTCCAAGAATTTTCTGTGATTCTGTTCAGTTCCATAGGGTGCTCAATAAGTGATATCCACTATTTAGAGAGTCTATGCAAGAAATGTTGCTCATATATTTGTGTTCTGATAGGTCCAAGAACCATGGGGCTCTTAGGTATGATGGGCGACTCGTTTGGTTGCTCGGCGACTGGGGAGCGACTTGTCTCCGCTGCAAGAGATGGAGACATCCAGGAGGCTAGAGCTCTTTTGGAACTCAATCCCCGCCTTGCACGGTACTCGACTTTCGGGATCCGGAACTCGCCTCTCCATTACTCGGCAGCAAAGGGCCACCATGAGGTGAACCATTGATTTTATCTATAGTATTGTTTTCCCATCTATATGCAATAATTGTAGATCCAGATAACTTTGTTAACCCATTTAATTACTTGTTAGTATGTGAACTTGTTATTGTTTTACAAAATAATCCTCTCCTTCCTCTGTGATAGATTGTCTCCCTCCTAATCGAATCCGGCGTTAATATTAACCTTAGAAATTGCAGAGGACAGGTAAATTCTTCTCTTTCTCATCTTAGATCTTCAACCATATTGATCACTGTGCTTTGGCTGCCTTTAGAGTATTTCATCATTAGTGAATTTCCATTCAGGATTATATTAGGAAATGCATTATGTAACAGTATGGTTAAAAATACTAGCAGGCTTTGCAGTCCTGTGCATTTATATATAACTGAGGTTACCTATTTTTTTGGCAGTGTGAATTAGTAGCTTGATGGAGAGGAACTATACCCTTGCTTCTTTTTCGTCGTTGAGTTATACTGTATGCTAACTCAACAATGTTCGCACGCTGGTTGTTATGTGTTCAATACATAAAAACTGATAAGAGACAGATGCTACAGCTTAGTCTTCAATGCATCTCACCTTATTGTTTATGTTTCTTCTCAGTTATGTTTTAAGTTCTGTTTTTTTTTGGTGCTAATTTGGAACACTAAACTGTGCAGACTGCTCTGATGCAAGCTTGTCTATATGGTCACTGGAAAGTTGTACAGATTCTAGTTCTTTTTAAAGCTAATGTAAGTCAACACTAGCTAATATGTTCTTGGATCAAATTAGTCTGATTTTTTTTTCTCTTACAAAAATGCCTGAAATATCTATTTATGCACGTGATCTGTATCTGGATTTCTAGATTCACAGGAGAGACTGTTTTAGTGGCGCGACCGCTATTCATTTTGCTGCCCTAAAAGGTCATACTTGGTGCATTCGGCTTCTTGTGGCTGATTACGTGCCTAGCTTGTTAGAGTTTTGGACCATTATGCGTGGAAAGTCCACAGATGAAATGAAAAAGGATGCCTTTGATGCCGTGTATGTAAAATCCTGACGTTCACCTATATTGGCATCTTTCCCATCACTTATAAATTTGCATCATTTTTCCTTGTACACTCTGGGCATTCAATTATGTGGTCATCTTATCATCACTTATAAATTTGTGTCATTTCTTCTGGTGCTCTTCAGGGCTCTCCAGAGACTAGTTAATGGAAAGTCAGATGGTGGCGTCACCCCGCTTCACTTGGCAGCCCTTCATGGGCATGCTGAGAGTGTGCAGTTGCTATTAGACCTTGGAGCCTCTGTCTCTGAGGTGACTGTCAATGATGGTTCAACTATTGACCTCATTGGTAAGTATTTATTAAACAGAAAAGGTTATTGTTTAACCTGATTCAATTTATTATAGACATGGTTCTGCAAAAATATTATCGATAAGTGAACCTTTCCTTACTTTTTTACTATGATCCTAGATTAACTCAACCACCGTGCAGGTTCAGGGAGCACACCCCTCCATTATGCGGCATGTGGTGGAAGTGCTGCTTGCTGCCAAGTATGTTGGTTAACTTTCCTATTTCATGAGAATCTAAGTAATTTGCCAACTCCCATCTACTGATATCTGCTAAACAGCTTCTCATTGCAGCAGGAGCAAACATGGGAGCTCAAAATGCTAACGGGTATGCCCTTGTTGGTTCATAATAAATATTTGTTTCTGCATCAAATCAATTGAACTTGTTCATTGAAAAGATATTTTTTTACTTACAACTGTCTACAACAAGTTATGTTCTTTGTTTATCAGAATTAGTGGTATTGATATCTTTACTTAAGCACCTGTGTAAATTTTGCACTTCTATTTTACTATTTCTATATGCTTATTAGTGTTAAGTATTGTCTTCCTTATTCGGCCATCTTCCCTATGTGATTTACTCAAAACCTTAAGCCTGTTGCTGAAATTTTGTGCTTATACAAACTCCCAATATGCTGCCTTAACTTATACCATGCATCAAACTTGTAACTTTTGTTGTCCAATTAAGGAAGGGCACTTGCTTGGGGCATGCTAGTATCAGAAAAGGATTTCCATTTTAATTAGAGGAAGACCGAAATTGACATGGGGGGAGGCAATAAAAAGAGATTTGAAAGTTTGGGATATACCTAGAGATCTATGTTTGAATAGGAGTGCTTGGAAAACAGCTATTGAAGTGCCTAAACCGTGACTTAGGGCTCTTGGTGGGTTTCAACTCTAGCCTACCCCAACTTTCTTGGGACTGAAAGGCTATGTTGATGTTGATGTTGCTTACACTTTTACCATGCTTTTGCTTGAAAGGTTGACTCCTTTATTGGTGGCTCGTTCGTGGCACAAAACTAGTATTGAAGGTATTCTAAGCAAGCAACCAGAAAATCGAATGCGTATTCTTCCTTCACCATACCTTTGTCTACCACTGATGAGCATTGTCAAAATTGCCCGGTGAGTTCAAATACCCGCCAAAATATGTAGGTATTCATAACATTAAATGCCACTAATAACATGATACCTAGACTCAACATTTTTGCTCAAGTAGTTGTATCCACATTCCTTGTTCCAGTGGAAGAGGTGACTGCGACCAATGTTTTACAGCAGCATTTTACCTATTACCATTGTGACCTAAAACATCAGAGTTTTACTGCACCTTGGGAGAAGCTGCATTTCACTGGGTGTAGAATGTCGATAGGATGCTCATTTCAAATTTTGAACATCACAAAAAACAGAATAGCACTATCAGGTTTTCTCTTATTTTTCCTAATGCATGATCAGCTAATTATGAATGCAACCCTGAGTCCCTGACCCTTCATTTATCTTTTGCAGGGAATGTGGATGGAGGAAAACTTCTGCCTCATCCACTTGTCAGGATCCATGTGTCATATGTTTGGAGGTGGAATGCAATGTAGCTGCAGAAGGTACTGAAAAATTTGACTCTCATGGTGGTCTTTTTAACCGTGCGAACACCATTGATGAATGCCTGTTATAATAGGTTGCGGCCATGAGTTTTGCACCAAATGTGCCCTCTACTTGTGCTCCACCACAAGCAGCTCAACATCCATCCGCGGAGTTCCTGGCTCCATATCCTGCCCTTTGTGTCGGCATGCCATTGTCTCCTTCATGAGGCTCACCAGCACTACCCCAATAAAGGAGGTTCCATGGACAAGTGCATCGCTAGCTCTATGTGCAGCAGGCGCAAGCACTGGTCCTGATCATGGCAGGTCCTTGCATCGACGGCCTGACATGCGTCGATTGCGCTCCTCCTCAGTTCAGCTGGGATGCTCTTCTTTTAGATCCATTGGCTCTGGGAAGCTGTCATCCATAAAGCTGAACTGCACAGGAGCTGAAGAGGCAGTGCCTTGCCTCGTCAGCTGCCTCAGGCCCGATGTGCAGCGTTCATCGTCATACAGGGAAAGAATTAGGAGATATTCAGAGTTTTGAAAGGATGCCTTTGTTGGTTTTGTGCCATCCTTCCTGCGAGTTTTTAGGGTTTGGGAGTTTAAACTTGTGCAGTGTATGTTCGAGGTTCTCTTCGTTTGTTTCCTTGTTATTTTGTAATATGATGCAGTCCTCGTTGTAAAGATCTGTTTGTGTACATGGCCCGAGTTCATTACTTATATGTGAAGTATATACCATCTCTGTTTTGCAATCACTGGCAAGTTAATACTCCCTTCCTTGGTTCTAAATTGTAAATCATTTTAGTTTTGTCCTAAGTCAAGCTTCTCTAACTTTAAACTAGTTTCAAAGTTACTGATGAAGTATATCTCATGGTGTATCTAGTGAATTTTGTTTGATGTTGTAGATATTTGTATATTTGTTTACTTATATGGTTTTTACTGTCGAAATGTTTTTTTTTGGCAATACTTAGTCATAGTAAAAAGGATGATTATTTGGAAACGTGAATTCAGGCCATCCCTGAAGTTTAATGAATTGGCCAAGAGGCGGTTATGATGCCAAGGGAAAACTGTTGGAAATGATTTGAGGCAATGTTACTGATAGGACTAGGTGCCCTACCGGAGTTGCTGCGAAGGTTGTAGTGATGGAAGAGCGGAGGGCGAGGCTTAGGGAAGTGGCGCCGTGGTGATCACAGCACAAGGAGAAAGAGGAGGTGCGGCTAGGGCTCCTAAGGGAAACCGGCAACAATTATGTTGTTTCTGCTTAATTCCAATCTCAATTGTTTACAGAGTCTTTATCCTCTCTAGTGTCCTATAATTAAGGAATAAATAGCTAATAATACTAATATGGGTTGTTAGCCCCTATAGCCGGCGTCCTCCTCTAGTCACTAATGGGCCTGCGCCTATTATAGTAGACGCCGGTCATAACATCTTTCCCCGCCTGTGCAAACAACTCGTCCTCGAGCGGAAAGTCGGGGTAGAGGCCTTTGAAGTCATCGAGGAGCTCCCAGGTGGCTTCGTCGCTGGGCAGTCCGCGCCATTGGATGAGGACGTGCCAAGCGCCCCGCCGGAGTTGAGCTCGAAGAGCGCGCTCAGGAGCAGGAAGGAGCCGACCATCCAGCAGTGGCAGGAGAGCAGCAGGCGCGGCCGGAGGATCCCCCTTGTGAGGCTTGAGCAAACCCACATGGAAGACATCATGCAGTCGAGTGCCGCCCGAAAGCTGCAGCCGGTAGGCAACCCTGCCAATGCGCTCCAGCACTTGGAAAGGCCCGGCGTAGCGAGGGCCAAGCTTCCCTTTTGCCCGGGGCTCCAAAGACTGTGTGGTCCGATGAAGCAGGCGCAGCCAAACCCAATTGCCCATAGCAAACTCCAGGTCGCGGTGGCCGGCGTTGTAGTACTTCTTAGACAGCTGCTGCGCATGAAGGAGGCATTGCCGGACCTCAGCCAGCACCTCATCTCGGCTGCGGAGTAAGGCGTCGGCCGTGTCAGTCCACGCCGACCCTGGCTGGTATGGTAGTATCGGCGGGGGTGGCCGGCTGTAGACCACTTCGAACGGGGTGGCACACAGGGCGGTATGAAAGGAGGTGTTGTAGCAATACTCCGCCCAAGGCAACCAGTCCACCCACGCCTGCGGCCGATCACCTGTAACACAACGTAAATACATCACAATCACCTTGTTGACCACCTCCGACTGGTCGTCCGTCTGAGGGTGGAAGGCCGTGCTCATGCGCAAGGTGACGCCTGCCATCTTGAAGAGGTCACGCCACACGTGACCGGTGAACATGGGGTCCCTATCGCTGATGATGGAAGAAGGGAAACCATGTAGTCGAACGATGCCGTCGAAGAAAGCACGGCGACGGAGGCGGCGGTGTAGGGGTGACCAAGGGCGATGAAATGCGCATACTTGGAGAAGCGGTCGACCAACGTGAGAATGACGGATTTGCCGCTGACCTTGGGCAGCCCCTCGATGAAGTCCATGGAGATATCCGCCCACACCTGGGATGGTACTTTGAGGGGCTGCAGCAGGCTGGCGGGCTGTAGCGACTCCGTCTTGTTCCGCTGGCACGTGCTGCACGCCCGCACCCAATCCTAGACAAGGGCGCGGTCTGCCGAAATGTAGAAGTCGGTGCGCAAGCGGTACAGAGTCTTCTGGACCCCCTCATGGCCCGCCGAATGAGCCAAGAGGGGGACTTGGTGGCACAGGTCGTCATGGTCCAGGACAAAGATGCAGGACCCATGGAGAAGGAGATCGTCGTCGAAGTGCCACGGTGCCGACAACTCACCAGCTTGCAAGCGCTGGAGGAGCTGCTGGGCGTCCTTAGCTGCTGTTGTAGCCTGACGAATGTCATCAAAGAGGGCGAACGTCGGCCCGGAGAGGGCATGAACAGTAGGGACAGTAGCTGGACCCTCCATGCCGTGGCAGGACAGCGCATCCGCCACGATGTTCATGCGACCAGGGTGATACTCCATAGCAAAATCAAAGCCAAACAACTTGCTGATCCACTGGTGTTGAGGTACAATTGAGAGGCGTTGGTCCAGCAGGAACTTGAGGTTGTAGTGATCTGTACGAACAATAAAATGACGCCCCCATAGGTATGGTCACCAGTGACGTACATCCTGAACCAGTCCAATCAACTCACGTTCGTAGGCGGCGAGCTTGAGATGGCGAGCAGCGAAGGGCTAGCTGAAGAAAGCGAGGGGTTCGGCGTCTTGGTGGAGAACAACGCCGAACCCCGCACCTGACGCGTCACAGTCCACCATGAACTGCTTGTCGAAGTCAGGCATTTGGAGGACGGGTCCCGTGGACAGGGCACCCTTGAATGCCTGAAACGCCACGCCCGCCTTGTCGTCCTAGGCGAATGCATCCTTCCACAGGAGGCGTGTCAGTGGCGCAACGATGAGGCCGAAGTCACGGATGAACTTCCTATAGTAGCCGGTGAGGCCCAAGAAGCCCCACAGCCCACGGGCAGAGCGAGGGGCCGGCCACGAGGCGACTGTAGCCATCTTGTCGGCGTCCATAGCGACGCCACTTGCTGATATCACGTGGCCCAGGTAGGCCACCGACGACGCCCCAAAAGAACACTTAGAATGCTTGAGGTGGAGCTGGTGCGCCCAAAGTGCGTTGAGGACAATGCTGAGGTGCTGCAGGTGTTCGCCCCAGGAGGTGCTATATATGAGTATGTCATCAAAAAACACAAGCACGAACCTACGCAAAAAGGGGCAGAGCACGTCGTTCATCAAAGCCTGGAAAGTAGCCGGTGTGTTGGAAAGGCCGAACGGCATGACTGTAACAGAACCGACCAAATCATAAGAACGTAAGTACAAAAACAATCACCGAAGCGATCAAATTCCTGTAATCCCGGTAGTCCGGAAATCACGAAGGATTTCAACCAACTCTCGACATACAAACCAAGATCGTAATGATTCAACACAACACATCATTCGTTACAACATTTCACAAGTAGCATTCGGATTACATCCATCAGAGTTCAAATAAAATATTACAAACCAAGTTTGAATGTGCGGAAGCAACATAGTTTAGTACTTAACTCCATAGTTTCAAATACATTGCCAGATCGAGTCATGTCCACAAAAGCATTAGCAGTATTTAGAACTAGTAGAGACCGCGCCTAACGGTCTAGTCTTCATCCCCAAAGGGGAGAAAGCGCAAGACTTGCAACAACCAAAGAAGAACTGGTCATCTGCAGCGGTGGGAAATAAACCCGAGTACGAGAAGGTACTCACTAGACTTACCCGACAAAAAAGTAAATAAAAGACACCAAGGATCATGCAAGGTTTTTTTGTGTGGGTTAGCTTGACACGATTGCATAAAAGAGCTTATGATTATAGTAACCACTTTAAACTGATTATCAAGCTTATCATTAATTACCCATGTCCACTAGATTAGCACCTGTACTAGAGCACTCACTTATTAGGAGCAAACAATATTAACCATAGCGTATATAATAAGGTTGTCATCATCATATCATCATTTCCGAACCATTAAGTTATTAAGTGTATCTACATTGGAGATAAGCCCGTCAAGTTCTCACTAACCGGGAGAGGCGGCGACTCGAATCGAATTACAACTCAGGTGAGGGGTATTCCTAACTCTCACCACAGCATACTTTGCAAGGGTCGCCGTGGTCACCTTTGGAACATCTCAGAACCAAATTCGCGGGTTCGATCAGCGCCAAGACTCTCGGGATTACCCTACGCCAGAGACGATCGGACTTTTAAATCACACGCCTTGGACTCACGCCTCGGCTCCCTTCCGAGGCGCACTTTATACTTATCGACTCCCGGCCGAGGTGAGCTACTCGGCTTCATGGTCGGTCTCGATTCCAGCCAACTAAGAGAGAGGCATCGTTCAACATGAACAGAAAGGCTCCAAGAATCAGTCCTTAAGCGACAGACGGAGTCACCGCAAACCGGCAAGCCTCCGTCCGGTCTTCATTTCAAATTAAGACCGGTTCTTTTCCACGATAGCAAATATAGCCAACCATGCCACATGTATCATCCTATATCTCGCAGTGACAGAAATCACCCGACTTCTACCGCGTTTAAGCGAGGGCTAAGCACTACTCGAGCCCGAGCTACATAGGATTCAGGGTAACAATATCTGGACAAGGAATGGGTAACCAATACAAAGAAGTGTTTGCATCCAACACCTAAACTTAATGCAACAATATATATGTAACAATAATCTCAGAATCGCATTTCGGAAATTAGGAGGCTTAATATGCTCCGGGCTTGCCTTTCACAAAGTTGCAAGGACGGTGGTCGGGGCACTCAACGGCGACCTCGTCTGCACTTCTCCTGAAGGTCGCTTCCTCCACGAATCTCCGGCGTCATTGCTTCTTTGCTCGCTCGGTTCCTCGAATTCCAGCAGGGTTACTCCTTCCGGTACACCTATTGCATGCCGATGCACAAAGATAAATATCATGGATGCATAAGGAATGACATGATGCTCATGATGAATGAATCACAATGGGTGTTTATGAAAACATCACTGGACACTCGTTTACCGAGTAATTAGCTCTATTCAAATCACTTTAAGCATGTATCCAACTTAACTTAAATAACAAGAGCAACTTATCTAACTTGCATAACCTAAGATAAAGATGCTCATCTTCAGTTAAAGGCCTAACACCTAGGAACAGTACCATGAACTTAGAATAATAAAGACATACTTAAAATAACAGTTAAAGCTTCATATGCAACAAGTAGTAACTTAATTCTATCATAACCAGAGTTCTATAACTCCAAATGACTTGCAAGAGGACATTCTGGAAAGCTTATGAAATTCTCTACAATTCACTTGTAAACATCAAAGCATGATTCTGAAGTTAACCATATCAAATTCCAGTAGACCTAGAATCTGTCCAGAATGACGGGGTTGCTAACTTAATTATTTAATGATGGTGCAAAAGCCTAATTTGACCAAACCAAGTTTACCAACTTGTTTTTCATATCTAAGAAACATCAGAAAGTATAGTGCTAACTTCTAAATAAATTATTTAATATCCTTTTCCAATTTATTTAGTTAATTAGGTGATTTAAGCAATATATAGTAAAACTATTCATAAAAATCTACAAAAATTACAGTAACTATCTCATGCGGCACATAGACTACCATAAAAATTTCAAAGCCATTGGACCAACATAACTTGCTGTATCCAAAATAACAGATGACATGTCTATTTCTAGCATAATTAGGAAACCTTATTAAAAAGTGTCAAGCAATAGATTTCCCATTTTTTCTAGCATCCTTCTAGCATAAGAATAGCACCCATAAAATTTCACCTTCACTGGATCTATAGAAAAATTATGAAAATTCACACAAGATCCACCTATTAATAAAAGAAAATTCTATAACTTAAAAACTACACATGCACTAGCTCTGAAATTTTTACCAGAGCTTCTAATAAACCAAAATAGAGGACCCACAAAATTTCATAATTTTTGGACCACAGAAACTCAAGATAAAATTCAAACAAGTTTGCATGCTTCTAAAAACACATTTCAAACTCCTATTTAATTCATCCAATTTTTCTAAAACATGTGCTCATATACTATTTTTGTTAAATACTAGACAATACTAGGAACTCAACAAAATTAGAACCATGGCATTTGGATCTATATACTAAGAAATACAGATTTTGAATCATGCACAACATTCTGTGAAAACAAAATAAACAAATTAATTAAGAAAACCTAACAGCTACAGGTGGGCTGGCCCAAGGAACGGCAGCCCACGAGTGCACAGGCGCGGCCCAAGACGCGGTGCGACCCAGCACACGCGGCCCACGCTGGGCTCCTGCCTCAGCAGCGACGCTGACAGGGAGGACCCGCGCGTCAGCGAGACAGGCAGGGGAGGAGAAGGGGACGGCGGCGAAGCTCGTCGCCGGGAGCTTCTCCGGTGAAGGCAAGGGTGTCTACGTGCTCGCCTCATCCTAGCAGACCTAGGGGAGCCCTTAGTCGTAGCTATTGACGCCGCTAGCAGGGGTGTCGATGGCCACGGCGGCGCTCGGCCACGGCAAGGCCGGCTCCGGCGAAGCCAAGGCGTCTCGGCCCTTATGGCCGACTCTAAGAGTTTCAGAAGGGTTCACAGAATCCAGCGCAAGGGGGGGAAAGGGATGGAAGGGGCTCGAGCAGCACGGCCACGCGCGCGCTCGGCTGGCGGCGGTCATGGCGACCCGGTGGAGCCGCCGACGCGGTGAGCTCTACCTGGGGCGAAAATGGAGTGGCCGTGGTGTTGCAGGCGTAGAGCGGTTCACGGTGGGGCTGTGGCTTGGATGAATCGGTTAATGGAGCTCGGTGATGTTGGATTTGGCTCGGCGGTGTCACGGTGTTCCGGTCGCCGTGCACGCGGAGGAAGGAGAAAGGAAAAGCAAATGGCGCGGCGAGTGCGATCGGGCAGGCGCGGGGTGGCTTCAAGGCGCGGCTGCGACGCCAGGACATCCACGGCGCGTGGCCTGCGCGACAGAAGGCCGGCGATGAGTGGCGGACACGCGGCGTCAAGACTCTGCGTCGGTCGGCCACGGCGACTGAACGTTTTTCTGAAACGTTGCGATTCAGACTCGACGAACGTGATCGTCGTGACACTTCAACGCCAACACCGCTAATCCGTGGATCGTTTGCAAAAATAGTGTACATGACAATTGTAGGCCTATCATTCCTCTACCATTTCGCTTCAAGTACCATTCCCTAATTCGCCATGGATCAGAAGTTACATCAAGCCAAAGTTGGCTTGATCCAACTGAAATGCACCATGACTTAGAATATTTTTCTAAGTGTTGAAAACAGCATGTATTTCTAACTTGTGGACCATGTTTGACCATGTTCTAGACCTTTTCATGAGTTGACCATAAAACAACTTTTGTTCCTTGATAAATTAGCTACAACTTTTGTAAAGAGTGCACAGCCATGCAAAGCTTCTAAGTTGGACTTTTGAATCAGTCAAACGAGGACACTCCATGGGTCAAATTAAGTCAAACTTGCACTTGAGGGCATTTTGGTCATTTTGGTCTACATGAACAATGTTCCAACAAGTAAACTAAGTATAGTTAAGGTGTATTAGACCATGATCACCCATTTTACAAAGTTGTTATACCACTTCTACTGATCACATGTGATAAAGAAAGTAAAACAAGCAATTCATACATATGTTTCAATACAATGTTTCACATGTTGCATGACCTTGTTGTTACCTATACTTGTCACATTACTACCATGTTGCCATGCTTCAAGACATGGGAAATTCATGTTTCATTGATATGTTGCACTACTACCATTCACAAGCAATCTAGTACGAAACAAATGAATATCTGAAATGTTTCATATGTATGTTTCAGGGAAAATGACATGATGAGATAAATGATGCACATGTTTATGAGACGAAATGCAATTAGTAGAAGCCAAACACCGAGGGTGTTACAGCCCTCCCCCCTTAGAAAAATCCCGTCCCGAGATTTGGAAAGCGTACCATTTAGTATAGAAAGTTGGATGATTTTCCTTTAAATAATCTTCCCGCTCCCAAGTTGCATCCCGTTCACTATGATTACTCCAAACTACCTTGTATAACTTAACCACTCGTGTACGAGTCACTCTTTCTTGAGTATCCAGAACTTGCACGGGCTTTTCCTCATAAGAAAGATCAGATTTCAAGTTGACTTTTCTGGTTGCTATTCTTTCCTCAGGAATACGGAGACACTTCTTTAGCTAGGACACATGGAATACCGGGAATATAGCTCCCATCTCACGGGGTAGATCGAGTTTATAGGCTACCCTTCCACTTTTCTCGATAATGCGGTAGGGTCCAACATATCGAGGCTCAAGCTTCCTTTTAATTCCAAAACACTTGACTCCTTTCATAGGGGATACCTTCAGATAAACATGATCACCTACTTCAAACTCAATAGGTTTCCTTCTCTTGTCAGCATAGCTCTTTTGTCTAGCCTGTCTGGCGTCATATTCTTTTTTTGTATAGTTCGGACTTGCTCTTGACTTCTTTTACAAAGTCAATACCATAGAATCTTCTTTCCCGGGTTCCACCCAGTTCAAAGGAGTTCTACACTTGCGCCATAAAGAGCTTCAAAAGGAGCCATTTTGATACTCTCTTGATAACTTGTTATAAGAGAATTCAGCGAGAGGTAACCAGTCTTCCCAAGAGCCTTTGCAAGAAATAAGACAAGCCATAAGCATGTCCTCAAGAATTTGATTAACACGCTTTCGATCATCACGATGTTTATGGATGATAGGCGAATCATGGATTAGATGAGTGCCAAGATTTTGATGTAAGCACTCCCAAAAGCGAGCCGTGAACTGAGGTCCTCTATCGAAACAATGGATTTGGGTACACCATGGAGACGTACCACTTGTTGAAAATAAATCTCAAATAATTGTGAGGATGATAGGTAGACTTGACCGGAATAAAGTGAGCAGATTTAGTTAGACGATCTACAATAACCCGTGAGATAGAATCACAACCCTTGTTGGTAGTGGGTAATCCAACAATAAAATCCATGCTAATCTCTTCCCACTTCCACCAGAATAGAGAGTGGTGCAACAGTCCGGCCTTATGTGAATAGCCTTGACTCTCACCAATGCTTATCACACCTTGCCACGTAAGTCTGCGATCTCTTTCTTCATCTTGGTCCACCAATAATACAGCTTGAGATCTTGATACATTTTACTACTACCAGGATGGATGGACAACTTAGAAGAATGGGCTTCAACCATAATTTGATTTCTAAGTTCTTTATCTTTGGGTACCACAAGTCTATCATTAAACCAGAGAATTCCTTTGTCATCGACCTTAAAGTGCTTGGTCTCTTTTTCTTTCATTTTCCGTTTGATGTGAAACACACCCACATCAGTCTTCTGGAGTTCGATAATTCGACTTCTAAGAGAGCAATCCACAATGATATTGTGAAGTACTACAGGATGAAGGAGGTGTGACAGATGAAAGTCTTCACTAACTAAGGAATTGAAATGGGCCTTTCTGCTTAAGACATTAGCAACCACATTCGCCTTACCAGGATGGTAGTGCACTTGAAGGTTGTAGTCCTTGATCAATTCTAACCAGCGCCGTTGACGCATGTTCAACTCGGGCTGAGTAAAGTTGTACTTGAGGCTTTTATGGTCAGTATAGATGTTGCACACATTACCCAGCAAGTAATGTTTCCAAATCTTCAGGGCATGAACAACTGCAGCTAGCTCTAAGTCATGGGTAGGATAGTTGACTTCATGCTTTCGAAGTTGGCGTGAAGCATAAGCAATTACTCGGCCTTCCTGCATAAGAACACACCCCAAACCGGTGCCACATGCATCACAATAGACATCAAAAGGCTTTTCGATGTCAGGTTGTGCCAATACAGGAGCAGAGGTTAGCAAGGTCCGCAAAGTGTGGAAAGCCTCTTCACACTTCGGAGTCCACACAAACTTCTCATCTTTTTGCAGTAGTCGAGTCATGGGCTTGGCGATTTTTGAGAAATCTGGGATAAAGCGACGATAATAGCCAGCCAATCCCAAGAAACTTCGAACTTCTGTGACCGTAGTAGGTGCCTTCCACTCAAGGACTTCTTGCACCTTCGTAGGGTCAACCGAAATTCCATCACCAGATAACACATGACCTAGAAAAGGTATCTTGTTCAACCAGAATTCACACTTGCTGAACTTAGCATAAAGCTGGTTGTCACGCATAATCGAAGTTAAGACAATTCTCGGATGTTCAAAGATGCTCGCTTCATTCGAGAATATACTAGGATATCATCAATAAACACGACGACAAACTTGTCCAATTCTCGCATGAATACGAGAATTCATCAATACATAAAAGTGTGCTTGGAGCATTTGTCAACCCAAAAGACATGACAAGGTACTCGAACAAACCATAACGGGTAGAGAAAGCTGTCTTAGGTATATCTTCAGGACGAATTTTTATCTAATGGTAACCAGACCTCAAATTGATCTTGGAGAATACCTTAGCCTTAGAGAGCTGATCGAATGTAAATATCGATGCGAGGAAGAGGGTATTTGTTCTTGATGGTAACAAAGATTTAGGGGACGATAATCTACGCACATGCGCAAAAGATTCGTCCTTCTTCTTCACAAAGATAGCCGGACAACCCCAAGGAGAAGAACTAGGCCGAATCAAACCTTTCTTCAATAGCTCATTCAACTGACTCTTTAGTTCAGCCAACTCATTGGGCGGCATTCTATAGGGCCTTCGAGATATAGGAGCCATACCCTGAATAAGTTCTATCTTGAATTCTACATCGTGGTCCGGAGGTAATCCAGCAAGTCATCGTGGAAGACATCTGAAACTCACGCACAACCGGTAGATCCTCAATGGCTTTGGCTAGGGTAGCATTGGCTGTATTGTGAAGAGAGATATCACGAGGTAACGCACTAGAAAACCCTTCTTATCCACAGGATCCTCAACATTACCACACGGGTGGGACGTGTCGATCAACACTCCATTCCCACTCATCCACTTCATTCCTAGGATTATATCAATTCCTACCCCGGTAGCACTACAAGATCCGTAAGGAACTCTCGATCCCCAATTTCAAGCTTTACATCTTTTACTACTTGGTTAGTCATGATATTATTCCCAAAGCAGACTAATACAATAACCACCCTTGACAATTGTAATCACATTCATCTTATGCTTAGATGCAAAAGTAGAACTCACAAAGGAATGTGAAGCACCAATCAAAGAGCACAACCTGCAGGGTTATCATTAACAAGAAACTTACCAAATGTGACCACTTCACCGAAGAGAATTTCCTCCACAAGAGAGTGTAATGAACACGCCTACACGGACGTTTCCTTGAGCATTCTTGGGAGGATGGGGACACCTATTTGCCCAATGACCAGGCTGGTTACAGTTCCAACACGGCCTGTTAGCTGGTGGGACATTGGAGCTGCCCTGCCCAGAGGTATTCTTTGGCAAGGAAATTGTGTACCCCTTGCGAAAACCAGTTTTAGCTTGATTCTTCTTTTGAGGTGGGCGGTACCGGACATTAGCATTGGGTGGACGGTACTGGGCCTTGGATACCATTGGTGCCTTAGACTAAGAAGCACCTGCCTCAAAGTTTCTTTTGCGGTTCTTAGAAGCGGCATATATCTTATCATTGTTCTCTTGAGTCAGAGTGTCACTAATAAACTCATTGAAGGTGACACACTTGCGATTACCATTGACTTCATCAATTTAGGGGAAAGTCCCCTCTTGAAGCTAGCTATTCTCTTAGCGTTAGTATCGACAAACTCAGGAGCATACCTTGCCAGGTTGTTGAATGCCTGGATGTATTCATTGAGACTCTTGTTGCCTTGGGTGAGCTTCATAAACTCAAGATGCTTAATGGCCATGAGACCGGGAGGGATAAAGTGTCCTCTGAAAGTCGCTCTGAACCGACCCCAAACTATCTCGGCGTTTGCGGGGAAGGTGGTCTTGTGATGTGTCCACCAGATACTGCGGGGCCTTGGAGCTGGTGTCCTCGTGCATATGTGGCCTTCATACCTTCAAATAAACGGAGCAATCCAAACCTTTGCTCTATCGTGCTCAACCATTCATCACCTTGTAATGGTTCTTCCGCCTCCACGAAAAGATAGGAGGCTTTGTATCCATGAAGTCCTTAAAGCTGCTGTACTGGTTTGGCTCGGGTCCTTGGCGGACATGACGATCCTCACGGTTAGCCATCTGATGCATAGCCTCAGCTAACATGCGCTGACTTTCCACAACTGTCTGCATTAGCTCAGCTGGTGTGGGCGGTGGCGGAGGTGGTTGTTCCTCATTTCCCATGCCACGACCGCGACGAAGGTTATGATGAGCCATCTGCAAAATGTATAGCCAATGAGCACTGACGATGTGGAAATTTTTGTAGATGAATCGTATAATTATGCCCAAACTGAGTCCATTGGAGGGAATGCATTTAGATAATCAACAGAGGCACAATCATTCATCACAACCACACAACTCATCAAGCGCGTCAATGGACACATAAATGCGATGAACTTAACCAACCACGCGATCCATAGACCGTAAAGACGAAATTTATCAAAGGCTCACATACGTGGATCATAATACGTTCGATAGGTTACATCCAAGCCATAGTGGTTCCAAACTTACATCCAAAGATAACTTATGGTTCGATATTACATCCCAACGATCACTTATTCCAAAGCTACTCGTTCATGCATGAGGATTAACAAAAGACTAGCTCTTGCGCATTAGCTAAGTAGTAAGCTAAACTACGCATCGTCCTCGGAGTCGATGTCAAGATCTCTCCTCCATCTTCATCACTAGCGAGCTCCAACTCCTCATCTTCCTCCTCATCGTGGAATGTCCTCAGTCCATTGACCTCCATGTCATCATCACCTTCACCATGATGACACCGAACCCATCTCATCCTCATCCTTAGGTGGCAGGAGAGGGTGAAGTTGATTGTGTAACAGGTGAACCTCCTCATGGAGATTGTCATTGTACTCCTCAGCAATTGCCACTTGCTGCTCTAGCTCTACCTGTCGTGCTCTCAACACATTCTCCTCGTGCCAGGCTTCATTCCGTTGGTTCATCACGTGAATCAACATGCGTTCACAGTTGCGGTGAGCAACTCACAACCTCTCAACCTCAAGGGTCTCTTGGTCCCTTTCTGTGTTACTTGCTCCAAGCGGTCTTGAGCCGCATTCCTCTCAGAATCACCCGAGCTAGCTCTCCCTCACCTTTCCTCCTCGGTAGGGCTCGGGGACGGGGCTCATGAGGAGCTAAACGGTGACGAGGCGCCTCGCCTCCAGCCGGACTTATGGCAAAGGCGCTTCGTCTGCGCCATCTGTAGCAAAAAGTTACAACGTAAGGGGAGAATCATTTAAGGGATACGAAATTTAATTAGTCGGGACAATCATATTTTAAAGGAGGGAGTAATGCAAGAAATGCCATGTATGCTTGAACATGATGCATGCACGATCCGTGACGTCCTCACCATCCTAGAAAAATTTAAAGGCTAGCGAAATATACGGGGCATACATACGTTCTCTCAGTATACGGTAGCTAGTCGATCTACAACGATACATTGTTAGTGTACCACAGAAAATTCATTTCAGCCCAATAATTTCCCAAAATGCATAAAAGCGAGCAATAACTAAATACTTTCATACATACATCCCCGATGCACATACTCTAGTATCACAACCACTACCCGTCGAGATACCCACATTTAAGTACTCTCATAGATACATGATTGAACATGTAAATATGCGAGCAACCACAACTACCCTCCCCTAGACCGACGATTGGACGGTCATGCTCTCACAACTCCCACTTACCAGAGCGTAGAGGTATTTGATCCAAACATTACCACCCAAGCGGATGGCATCCATACAATAGCACGCCGTATGGACGACGAAATAGAAACAAGCAGGAACCCCCAAGTTAGTACTTTAATAAGCCACCTAAGAGTCCTTATTAGGGCATAAGGGATATGACTACTAGCAATACTTAGTATTTAATTTAGGATTTTCACAAATACTTTTGTTTTAAATACACAAATGACGTGTTTAGTGTCAAATCTTGATCTGATGCCAGCTGTAACAGAACCGACCAAATCATAAGAACGTAAGTACAAAAACAATCACCGAAGCGATCAAATTCCTGTACTTAAGCTCCCATAATCCCGGTAGTCCGGAAATCACGAAGGATTTCAACCAACTCTCGACATACAAACCAAGATCGTAATGATTCAACACAACACATCATTCGTTACAACATTTCACAAGTAGCATTCGAATTACATCCATCAGAGTTCAAATAAAATATTACAAACCAAGTTTGAATGTGCGGAAGCAACATAGTTTAGTACTTAACTCCATAGTTTCAAATACATTGCCAGATCAGAGTCATGTCCACAAAAGCATTAGCAGGTACGAGAACTAGTAGAGACCGCGCCTAACGGTCTAGTCTTCATCCCAAAGCGAGGAGAAGGCAAGATTTGCAAAGAACCAAAGAAGAACTGGTCATCTGCAATAGGTGGGAAATAAACCCTGAGTACGAGAAGGTACTCAGCTAGACTTACCCGACAAAAACAGAAATAAAAGACACTAAGGATCATGCAGAGTTTTTTAGGTGGGCTAGCTTGACACAGTTGCATAAAAGAGCTTATGATTATAGTAACCACTTTAAACTGATTATCAAGCTTATCATTAATTACCCGTCCACTAGATTAGCACCTTTGTTTAGAGCACTCACTTATTAGGAGCAAACAATATTAACCATAGCGGTATAATAAGGTCACATCATCATATCATCATTTCCGAACCATTAAGTTATTAAGTGTATCTACATTGGAGATAATTCCGTCAAGTTCTCACTAACCGGGAGAGACGGCGACTCGAATCGAATTACAACTCAGCTGAGGGGGTATTCCTAACTCTCACCCTGGCATACTTTGCAAGGGTCGCCGTGGGTCACCTTTGGAACATCTCAGGAACCAAATTCATGGTTCGATCAGCGCCAAGACTCTCGTGGATTACCCTTCCGCCAGACGATCGACTTTTAAATCACCGCCCTTGGACTCACGCCCACGGCTCCTTCCGAGGCGCACTTTATACTTATCGACTCCCGGCCTGAGGTGAGCTACTCGGCTTCGTGGTCGGTCTCCAAACCCGGCCAACTAAGAGAGAGGCATGCATTCAACATGAACAGGAAAGGCTCCAAGAATCAGTCCTTAAGCGACACAGACGGAGTCACTGCAAACCGGCAAGCCTCCGTCCGGTCTTCATTTCAAATTAAGACTGGTTCTTTTCCACGATAACAAATATAGCCAACCGTGCCACATGTATCATCCTATATCTCGCAGTGACAGAAATCACCCGACTTCTATCAAGCTTTTAAGCGTGGCTAAGCACTACTCGAGCCTAAGCTACATAGGATTGTGGGTAACAATATCTGGACAAGGAATGGGTAACCAATGCAAAGCAAGTGTTTGCATCCAACACCTAAACTTAATGCAACAATATATATATGCAACAATAATATCAGAATCGCATTTCAGAAATTAGGAGGCTTAATATGCTCCGGGCTTGCCTTTCACAAAGTTGCAAGGACGGTGGTCGTGGCACTCAACGGTGACCTCGTCGCACTTCTCCTCAAGGTCGCTCCTCCCGAATCTCCGGCGTCAGCTTTCGCTCGCTTCGGTTCCTCGAATTCAAGCAGGTTACTCCTTCCGTACACCTATTGCATGCCGATGCACAAGATAAATATCATGGATGCATAAGGAATGACATGATGCTCATGATGAATGAATCACAATGGGTGTTTATGAAAACATCACTGGACACTCGTTTACCGAGTAATTAGCTCTATTCAAATCACTTTAAGCATGTATCCAACTTAACTTAAATAACAAGAGCAACTTACCTAACTTGCATAACCTAAGATAAAGATGCTCATCTTCAGTTAAAGGCCTAACACCTAGGAACAGTACCATGAACTTAGAATAATAAAGACATACTTAAAATAACAGTTAAAGCTTCATATGCAACAAGTAGTAACTTAATTCTATCATAACCAGAGTTCTATAACTCCAAATGACTTGCAAGAGGACATTCTGGAAAGCTTATGAAATTCTCTACAATTCACTTGTAAACATCAAAGCATGATTCTGAAGTTAACCATATCAAATTCCAGTAGACCTAGAATCTGTCCAGAATGACGGGGTTGCTAACTTAATTATTTAATGATGGTGCAAAAGCCTAATTTGACCAAACCAAGTTTACCAACTTGTTTTTCATATCTAAGAAACATCAGAAAGTATAGTGCTAACTTCTAAATAAATTATTTAATATCCTTTTCCAATTTATTTAGTTAATTAGGTGATTTAAGCAATATATAGTAAAACTATTCATAAAAATCTACAAAAATTACAGTAGCTATCTCATGCTGCACATAGACTACCATAAAAATTTCAAAGCCATTGGACCAACATAACTTGCTGTATCCAAAATAACAGATGACATGTCTATTTCTAGCATAATTAGGAAACCTTATTAAAAAGTGTCAAGCAATAGATTTCCCATTTTTCCTAGCATCCTTCTAGCATAAGAATAGCACCCATAAAATTTCACCTTCACTGGATCTATAGAAAAATTATGAAAATTCACACAAGATCCACCTATTAATAAAAGGAAATTCTATAACTTAAAAACTACACATGCACTAGCTCTGAAATTTTTACCAGAGCTTCTAATAAACCAAAATAGAGGACCCACAAAATTTCATAATTTTTGGACCACAGAAACTCTAGATAAAATTCAAACAAGTTTGCATGCTTCTAAAAACACATTTCAAACTCCTATTTAATTCATCCAATTTTTCTAAAACATGTGCTCATATACTATTTTTGTTAAATACTAGACAATACTAGGAACTCAACAAAATTAGAACCATGGCATTTGGATCTATATACTAAGAAATACAGATTTTGAATCATGCACAACATTCTGTGAAAACAAAATAAACAAATTAATTAAGAAAACCTAACAGCTACCGGTGGGCTGGCCCAAGGAACGGCAGCCCACGAGTGCACAGGCGCGGCCCAAGACGTGGCGCGACCCAGCACACGCGGCCCACGCTGGGCTCCCGCCTCAGCAGCGACGCTGACAGAGAGGACCAAGGTCACGTGAGACAGCGAGGGAGAGAAGGGACGGCGCTGAAGCTCGTCACCGGAGCTTCTCGGCGAAAGGCAAGGTGTCTCGTGTTTCGCCTCATCCTAGCGGACCTAGGGGAGCCCTTAGTCGTAGCTATTGACGCCGCTAGCAAGGGTGTCGATGGCCACGCAGCGGCGCGGCCACAACACGGCGGCTCCGGCCGGTTAAGCGTCTCGGCCCATATGGCCGACTCTAAGAGTTTCGAAGGGTTCACGAATCCAGCGCAAGGGGGAGAAAGGGATGGAAGGGCTCGAGCAGCAAAGCGGCCCACGCACGCGCTTCGGCCGGCGGGTCATGGCGACCGGTGGAGCCGCCACGCAGCAGTGAGCTCTACCGGGCGAAAATGGAGTGGCCGTGGTGTTGCGGTAGAGCGGTTCACGGCGGGGGCGTGGCTTGGATGAATCGGTTAATGGAGCTCGGTGATGTTGGATTTGGCTCGGCGGTGTCACGGTGTTCGGTTCGTCGTCCGTCTTGGAGGAGGAAGGAGAAAGGAAAAGCAAATGGCGCGGCGAGTGCGATCGGGCAGGCGCGGGGTGGCTTCAAGGCGCGGTTGCGATGCCAGGACATCCACGGCGTGTGGCCTGCGTGACAGAAGGCCGGCGACGAGTGGCGGACACGCGGCGTCAAGACTCTGCGTCGGTCGGCCACGGCGACTGAACGTTTTTCTGAAACGTTGCGATTCAGACTCGACAAACGCGTGTCACAATGACACTTCAACGCGTCAACACTGCTAATCCGTGGATCGTTTGCAAAAATAGTGTACATGACAATTGTAGGCCTATCATTCCTCTACCATTTCGCTTCAAGTACCATTCCCTAATTCGCCATGGATCAGAAGTTACATCAAGCCAAAGTTGGCTTGATCCAACTGAAATGCACCATGACTTAGAATATTTTTCTAAGTGTTGAAAACAGCATGTATTTCTAACTTGTGGACCATGTTTGACCATGTTCTAGACCTTTTCATGAGTTGACCATAAAACAACTTTTGTTCCTTGATAAATTAGCTACAACTTTTGTAAAGAGTGCACAGCCATGCAAAGCTTCTAAGTTGGACTTTTGAATCAGTCAAACGAGGACACTCCATGGGTCAAATTAAGTCAAACTTGCACTTGAGGGCATTTTGGTCATTTTGGTCTACATGAACAATGTTCCAACAAGTAAACTAAGTATAGTTAAGGTGTATTAGACCATGATCACCCATTTTACAAAGTTGTTATACCACTTCTACTGATCACATGTGATAAAGAAAGTAAAACAAGCAATTCATACATATGTTTCAATACAATGTTTCACATGTTGCATGACCTTGTTGTTATCCTATACTTGTCACATTACTACCATGTTGCCATGCTTCAAGACATGGGAAATTCATGTTTCATTGATATGTTGCACTACTACCATTCACAAGCAATCTAGTACGAAACAAACAGAATATGCGAATGTTTCATATGTATGTTTCAGGGAAAATGACATGATGAGATAAATGATGCACATGTTTATGAGACGAAATGCAATTAGTAGAAGCCAAACACCGAGGGTGTTACAATGACCAGGAACTCAAAATGGCCATGGTGAGTGCGGAACGCCATCTTGGTGATGTCGTCAGGGTGCATCCGCACTTGGTGGTAGCCCGAGCGCAAATCGAGCTTGGTGAAGAAGCGAGCCCCGTGAAGCTCGTCGAGAAGCTCATCGATGATCGGAATCGAGAATTTGTCCTTAGATGTCTTGGCGTTGAGGGCCCGGTAGTCGATGTAAAAGCGCCAGGAGTTGTTCGCCTTGCGCACTAGCAGCACGGGGGCGGAGAACAGGGACGTGATTGGCCGGATGATGCCTTGGGCGAGCATAGCAGCGCACTGACGCTCCAACTCATCCTTCTACAGCTGGGGGTAGCGATAGGGGCGAACGGCGATCGGAGCTGTACCCGACAGCAAGTGGATGCGGTGATCATACAGCCACATCGGAGGGAGCCCCTGTGGCGAAGACCAGCTCAAACTGCTCTAGGAGCCGATCCAGTAGTGTCTGAGGAGGGGGCAGCAGTGATCGCCCGCGCTGCCGGTTCCCGAATGTCGTCATAGGGGGACCCCAGGCCCTTCCATATAATGCGTCGGGTGCCCCGTGTGAAAGCCATGCACAAATCCTCAAAATCCCAGAGGATAGGACCTAGGGTCGACGCCAAGAATAAGATCAAAACCACCTAGGCTGATGCCATAGCAGCTGATGGTGAACTCCTCTATACCAATGGCCAGGGCCACATCCTGGGTGACACCTTCGCAAGGCACACGATCGCTGTTGGCCACCAATACCCGCATGTTAGGGTGCGGTGCTGTAGAGAGGTGTAGACGGCGTAGGAGATCAGCGTTGATGAAGTTGTGCGTCGAGCCAGAGTCGAGGAGCGCCACAAGCCAGTGGCCATGTACGGAGACTAGAAGGAGCATAGCATTCTCGGTTCGGATGCCGGCAATGGCGTAGAGGGACACCTGAGGCTGGGCTGCAGGTTCCTGCCCCACTGCTAGTGCAGGCGCAAGCACAGCAGCCTCCTCCGAAAAAGCAGCCATAGCGGACACCTCTGCTGGGATGTCATCGTCGAGGTAATCTGCCGCTTCCAGGTAGAATAGGCGCTGGCACACATGACCACGCACATAGGGCTCATCACAATTGTAGCAGAGGCCTTGGCGGCGATGCTCCAATTGCTCCGCTAGTTACAGCCGGCGGAAAGGACGAGCAGGGGCTGCAGTGCCCGCTGGTGCTTGAGTTGTGGTCGCCCTCGGGGCTGCTGGTACCACTACAGCAGGCTGTAGCGGCGCTGGGATGCCCGGGTGCTAAGGAGGCCAGGCGCCACATTGAGGAGTGGCTAGTGTCATGGCAACGGCTCAGCGCTCAAAGGCCCTGGCCAATTACATGGCCATTTGGAGGTTCTGGGGCTCCCGCAGCTCCACGTCGACCTTAATGTGCTCCGGAAGCCCGCCCACAAACAACTCCGCATTTTGGGATGCGGAGAGGTTCCGAGCATGATAGAGCACCGCATTGAAGCGTTCGGAGTAGTCCTGTACCATGGAGGTGAAGGGCAGGCGAGCAAGTTTGGATAGACGGGTCCCACGAACAGCCGGCCCAAATTGCAGATTGCATAGCTCCTTGAAACGATCCCACGTAGGCATGCCCTCGTCTTGCTCGAGGGCGAGTACCATGTTTGGGCCGCGCCGGTGAGATGGTATGATGCAAGCCAAGTGCGATCCGATGCCAGGGTACGCTGCCCGCGGAAGAACTGGTCACAATGATTGAGCCAATTGAGGGGATCCTCGGCGCCATCGTAGGTGAGGAACTCCAGCTTGTAGAAGCGCGGAGGGTGAGCGCCGTGGCTGACACCTAGAGCTACTGGTTCTGGATCAAGGGCCGCAGACGACGAGGCGTCGGGGTGGTGCTGCATGTTGCCACCGTAGAGTATAGGGCCATCAACGCCTCCATAGAAAACCCCCTTCGTGTAGGAGGGCTGTTGTACCACCCCACCGTAGTGGATCAGGCGCCTGTGGTAGGGGCTAGGGTAGCCAACGCCGTGGTCGTCGGAAACGTTGCCATCGTATACACCGACCTGACCGTCGGGGCTAGGGCATAAGATGGGATCGGCGACGGGAGGGGCGGCATCTGCAGTAGATGGATGGGCATGCTTGTGGTGCTAGACTAGGGCATCCCAGCAGGGAAAACCGGTGGCAGTGAGGCCATGGCCGATTGCGGCAGCGGTGGCGGTGGCGGTGGGTGCGGTGGGGAGGGCAGCGGCTGCTGCGTGCTGATGAGGTAGGACTGCATCGCGGCATTGGAACGGGACAGCACGTGGATGGCCACGGTCATCAGCTCCATCGACATTGTAGAGGACGAAGCAGCCGTCGAAGCGAATGGCAGCAGCTGCGCAGCAGTGGTGATTGGCGGCGGCGGTGGCGGGCTGGTGGAGGTGGAAGGAGGGCCTGATAGCTCTGATACCAGGTTGATAGGACTAGGTGCCCTACCGGAGTTGCTGCGAAGGTTATAGGGATGGAAGAGTGGAGGGCGAGGCTTAGGGAAGCGGTGGCGGGTTGGCGCCGTGGTGATCACAGCGCATGGAGGAAGAGGAGGTGCGGCTAGGGCTCCCAAGAGAAGCCGGCAACAATTATGTTGCTTCTGCTTAATTCTAATCTCAATTGTTTAGATAGCCTTTATCCTCTCTAGGATCTTATAATTAACGAATAAATACCATAAATAGCTAATAAATACTAATATGGGCTGTTAGCCCCTATAGCCGGCGTCCTCCTCTAGCCACTAATGGGCCTACACCTATTATAGTAGACGCCGGTCATAACAGTTACTCTAAATACAATTTTGTCATAGTAAAATGCATGACTTGGATTGAGTCATTTTAAATATGCTTACATGCAGCAAGCCAACACCAAATTCAGCGTTTTAGACTCATGAATAATGTGCGAGCAAATTACATTGGCAGTCCAAAACTATGGCGTCATTCTCATCATGTCCCGAACTATAAAATTACATGACTAGAGGACCCTAAACTATTTGAGTGCCTCAATCATGGTCCAAAGCAGCCATGTCATAGTATACTAGCTTATGTGAGCGTGGAGTTAATATTTGGGTTTGCAACTTAAAATTATACGGACGGTCCCTAAATTATTTCGTGGTTCTCGTCTAGATCCCTAGACTATTAAATTATGTATATGGTGGGTTCCTAATCTAATTAAATACCCTGATCTTCATATTAAAGTAGCCCCTTCATCATGCTTCATTCACCGTGGCTTGGCTTGCCGGATAGGTTCCCAAGTCTTTTTTTTATTGTTGACCTCCTTGTCATTAGCTTCTCATCTTGATTTGGCAAGCAACATCTTAACACCACTGTTATTTTGAACAAAGGGTCGGTAATTGTTGTTGGGTGTGTGTGCTAGGAAACATCACTCGCCCACCATGGTGATGAGCTTGCCCGCTTAGGCATCGCACACCAACCTCAATGTACATAGATGTGACCTGAGCTCATAGTCGTAGCATGACGGTCGGTGGAGCGGAGCATGGCGAGCGTGTCCTTTCACCGCCGGAGGAGACAGGTGGTTACTCTGAACCGGGATTTGAGTAATTAAATAGAGAATAGGGACCTAGATATGTAATTTTATATTTTGGGGACCTATGCGAGATCACATTGTAGTTTAGGTACGCATGTGTAATTATGAGTTACAGGTCCACATGTCAACTCTATTCTGGAGCACCATATTAAGCTAATGGACTGTGACTTTGCTAATCAGGAACATGATTGACATAATTAAATATAATTTAAGGATTTGGATATGCAATTTCATAGTTTAGGAATTTGAATTAGAATGTCGTAATAGTTTGGAAACCACGAGCATAATTTACCTATAATGTGCTGTTTAGCTCTTGTTACTCTTTATACCTGTTGAGACACAGGTGAGCACTTTTACACCAATCCAAAAACTTTGTACGTTTTTGTTAGCGTGTTTGCTGTTCGTTTTTTGGATGCGGCTCTTTTTTTGTTTCCCTTGATCGGTGTTCGATGACTTGTTCGGTCTGTCGACGATTAAAGAAAATGAACAACCGAGTATACTGATATTGCTTTTTCTAGAGGAGAGTATACTGACATTGCTAAAGGGCGCCTGCTACACCATTTCGTGTGCATCCGTGCACACACAGGAACATCCGTGACTCAGGTCCCATTATAACAAGTGCAACACCAGATCTATTTGTAACATCTAGATGAAACATTTGCAACATACGTCCGAAACAGCTGAAACACATGTAACATGCATCTGAAACACTTGCAAAACATCTGATAGCCATTGCAAAACATATGCAACATCCAGATGAAACATTTGTAACATACGTATGAAAACCAGAAGCACTTGAAACATACTCTTGCAACATGTATTTATAAGCAACATCCAGATCTAGTTTTGCAACCTCCAGATAAAACACTTGAAACATACGTCTGAAACACCTGAAACACTAGAAAACATACGCTTGCAACATGCGTATGTTCTGATTGCAACATATGAAACATCGTAGATATACTTTAGCAATATCAAGATCAAACACTTGAAACATAAGTTTGGAACGCCTGAAATACTTTGAAGCACGACATCATCGGCGGCCACGGCCTACCTGGTGTGGAACTATGGTAGGTAGCAAGCTTGGGTCAGGGGGACGTCGGCCTAGCGTACACCTCCGCTGCAGGATGTCAGCCCGTTGCTCCTGCGATTCTCCCGCACCTGCTCGCTGCCCAGGCTCGCGCCCCATCGACGCGGCTTTTGGCTGTTGCTCGGCCGCAGTTGTCCAGTGATGGGGTACGACGCGGTGGGGTGAAGAGCACGGCGTGGCGGGGGACAGGCGCTCAGCGGGGGAAGGGGCGTGGCGAGGCGGAGTGGGGTGTGCGTATGCACGGTGACGCCACGACAGCTGATACGAATGCGAGTGGAAAAAAATTCAGGGATAGAAGAGACGTAGAGGTGCTCTTGGGCCTGTTCGCTGCCGTAGGCCTAGGGAGACCCACGAAGGCACGTGTCCAGAGAGGACGGACGACTATGTGAGCATTTGCGTTTCTATAGCCCTGAAAGTTTTGGAAGCGACAATCACCCTCCTTGGCCCATTACGAGCGCCACCAGACCCAAAAGCCAATAAAGGCCCATGAGACCATGACTGATGGCTGGAGCCCAACGCTCCCATATATGACTCAATCTTCACGCTTAGTGACGATGCAAAGTTTAAGCATTGGGTCACGCTGAGCACCAAGCGCGCGAAAAGCCTGGTGGTCTAGCCTGGTGTTCTAGCCTGCTCATTTACAAATTTTAAATTGTACACCCTCTAGTTTTCTAAAGAAAGTCGTTTTAGACACGACTTGATCAAACATTAGGAATATAAATTATAAATAACTTTTGAGTTGTTGAGTTTACAAATATAAAAACTATATGAATAGATTTGTCTTGAAAAATACTTTTATAAAAATATACATGTCATATTTTAATAAATATTTTTATAAAATTAGCTGTTAAACTTATGCTTTGGAGTCCATACCATTGTCCAAAACGACATCCTTTAGTGAACTGGAGGAGTAGGAGATTACTTACACTCAAAAGAAGAGAGGTGTCTTTGGCTGCATTCTAATTCATTCTGATTCCTCTTAAGTCTCGACCTATCTGGATTCTGGATTGGAGTAAATTGAAGTGTAGCCAAACAAGCGTTTACATGGATATAGGAAAGCTACTCATAATCACATCTTTCATATTGCCCAATTACCAACCTTATTTGGTGTGCTCTAAAATATCTTTAATTCAAAATGGTTACCACACACTGACGCACTTCCCAATATCAGTTGCCAATTTATAGGAAAATTGGTTGACCAACAACAGGTTTGGAATTTGTAAGAAGCTAATTAATATGGGTGTTTGGTTTGAGAGCCACTCCATCTTAGATAAGATAGTGCATCATTACTCATACGACTTGTAAGGAGCAAGATGATGATGCATCAACCTATTGCATTCCACAAACTGAAAAAATGAGGAATGAGTAGATAATGGGTTAACTCATCACTGGTACAGAAGTCATTTTTAGCGACGCCACCCTTTTCTATCAGAGGCGGTTCAACTAGCACGCCGCCTCTAACCGCCAGTGAGCACTGTAGCTCCTTGACCGCCTATGAAGATCCATCTTCAGAGGCGGTTCTATTAAGAAAACCGCCTCTGAAATATGTCCATTTTTAGGGACGGTTGATTTAAGAGAACCGCCCCCTGAAAATAGATCTTCAGAGGCGATCCTCGTTACAAAACTGTCTCTAAAAGTGACCTATTTTCAAAGACGGTTCCTTAAAAGAACCGTCCCTACAGATGAATTTACAAAGGCGGTTCTCTTTAGTCAACCACCCCTAAAAATGCCTCCCCCCTAAATACCCCTTCTTGCTCCTCGGGACACTTTGCATGCTAAGCACCATTAGCTCACTTGGAGGGCGAGAAATAGCAAAAATAGGGGGGGGGGGAGGTTTTGCTCTTTGAACCTTTGAAGGAGTTTTGTTTGAGAGGTGAGATAGTGGCATCCCTAAACTCTTTTCAAACTTTACATGTTCATTTCTTTCACGTAGAGATCTAGAGAGAGACATGCATGATGTTAGATTTTTTTAATTTTTCCTAGCAATTTAGACTAATTTTTACCCAACTTACTTTGGCTCACAATGAACTCTAGTTAATTTCTATACTTACTTTATCATTTTTAAGGTTTAGGTCTAGAATAATATAATATTTATATAAAAAATAGACATCAATTGATTCAACATTTATATGCGAATAATAGCTTGATGCAAATATACCTTTTATTTTTGAAGGGCACATATGGACAGGTTATAGATCTCACCGATTGCTACAAGTTTCATATACAAAGTATCTTTATCGGACACTATACAAGAAAGACTTTTCTAAGACGACATGCTCTGCTACGCGGTTAATATGTTTTAGAAACTTTGTATTGTTTTGAGCATCAAAGCCTTCAAATAATAAAACTCAAAACTAGAAATTTGTAGATCTCATCAAGAGTTGTAATTTTTATATATAATGTATCTTTTTCTGACATCATACAAGAAAGATATGATTATTTTTTAATGTGATATGCTCTCGTATGTTATTAATATGCTGCTGAAACTTCATGTTATTTTTTGAGCATCTTAATGACCTTAAATGATAAAACTTAAAATTAGAAATTTGTAGATCTCACCGGCGGCTATAATTTTTATATACAATGTATCTTTATTGGACACCATACAAGAAAATATGATTTTTCTAATGTGATTGGACTTGGTACACGATTAAGGGTATGTTTGGTTGAGCTATGACTGAGGAAAAGCTGTTATGAGATGTGAAAAAGATTGTTGTGAGCTGTGAGATGTGAAAAAAGCTAAAAGCTGTTTGGTTCAAACAAGTATAAATTATACATTACTATAGAAAGCTAAACAACGTCGGCTCTAGAACCCCCATTACCGATGGTTTTGGGGCCCGTTGGTGTAGGTCAGCGGTGATCGGCGACCTTTATCTTCGCCGGTTGTGCCCCGTGAAGGTATTTTACCACCGTTGGTCTGGCATATCATAAGGCGGTGACGGTATCTTACCACCGTAATCCGGTAGTGATAATGCGTCCTTCGACGGTGGTCCGGCGTACCATCCGGCGGTGGTGATGATTCCATCAACGCCGGCCCGGCGTAGCGTTCGACGGTGATGATGTAACCATTGACGCCGGCTCGGCGTACAAACCGATGGTGATGATGTAACCATCAACGCCGGCCCGACGTACCATCGGCGGTGATGATGCAACCATCGACACCGGGCCAGCGTACCATTGACACCGGGCCGGCGTACCATCCGGTGGTGATGATGCAGCCATCGACGCTGGGCCGGCACTCCATCCGACGGTGATGGTGTACCTATCATCGCCGGGCCAGCGTACCAACCGGCCGTGAATATGGACCCATCGACGCCGGGCCGGTGTACCATCCGTCTGTGATGGCGAGAACATCAATGCCGGTTCGGCGTACGATGCGGCGGTGATGTAGGTGCCATCACACATGGCTGGTGTTCCCTCCGGCGGTAGTGAGGGGCAGCGTCACCACTAAGGATGAAAACAGTTAGAAACGGTATTACAATATAGAACACGGAAGCGGTCGGTTCGGGATATTTCTACATTTTAGCAATTAAAGATTACAAAAAAATAGTTGAAAACAGTTGTGAAATCAATTGAAAATGACAATTTTTTATGTTTGGTAAAATTCAAAAACGGTATCATAATATAGAAAATGGTATCATAATATAGAAAACGAAAGAGGTCAGTTCGGAATATTTCCGTACCATTTTCATCCTTAGTCACCGCCGACGTTGTGTTTGTTCCGACAGTAATGTTTTGTCCATTACCGCCGGCGTTACCACTGTGCATCATTATTGTTCACAATACATTATAGCACCAACAATACAGAAATTTCATGGCTTATGCATCGCAAGCAACATATATATTTTTAACAACACCACCAACAGAGAATATCCATACAAAACGACAGCAACATACATAGTTTTCAACCACAGCAACATAACGTCCAAATCCAACCACAACGAATATATACTTTTCAGAGCACAAACAGACGTCCAAAATGAAATCGGCATTCCAAGGTCAGGAACTGTAGCACCTTGATTAGTTAAGGTAATGGTCTCCATAATGAAACCGTCAAGATCTTCTTGCAGCCTAGATATCTCCAAAATGGTCCGCTCCACTAAAGATGACACTACTGTCTACAACACAAGCTTTGGTGCATAGTCTAAGTAGGTCGCTAGGTTGTCAATTGACTAAAGAGGGCCAACCTCTGAGTCGGAGCAGAGATCATAGATGACGATGCATGCGCATCAGATTCATCGCACTCACGAAATCACTCCATAATGAAACTGCCAAGTTCTTCTTGCAGCCCAGATATCTCAAAAATAGTTAGCTTCACTAAAGATGACACTACTGTCTATAACACAAGAAAAAAGGTGAAACACAGTTAAGACAAGCTTTGCTGCACAGTCTAAGTAGGCCGCTAGGTTGTCAATTGACTGAAGGGCTTTAGGGGCCAAAGTTTGAACTGAAGGAGACATCATAGATGAGGTTGCATGCGCATCAGATTCATCCCACTCATGAAATCACTTCATAATGAAACCACCAAGAGATTGCAACCTAGATATCTCTAAATTGGTTAGCCGAAAATAGTGAGAGTGCATTCCTATAAGATGATGTCAAAATGGACATATATAATGATTCCCTCATTCACAATGTCCCCATGGAAAGTAGCTGGGCTGAACCACTCAACATGTAATGTGTACTACAAAATGAGGCATTTGCAACAAACTTACATGGCATGGCTACAAGTATGGAGGATATCTGACTTGTTAAACAGCAAGCCCTTTGTCAATTCATCAAAAACAGCAATCACTGGCCAGGTTTAAGAACCCCATCTCAACCTATATTTGAGTACGTTGAACCTACAAAACAATTAAATGTGTAGTTAGACACATTCACCTTGGTGTTCACATAAATGCATTTATATATACTAATGAAACTGAAATGGTTGATCCACCACCTGATATGCTTGCCAAGGGTGAACTTTTTTGTAAAATTGATACAACTTCTACTCGATCCATGACACCAATTGCCTCCATGGGTTGTCCCACATTGTGTTCACTAACCATGGGCGCCTGCACAATAATCAGGATATAAGATTGTTCCTAGAAACAGCTGCTACGGATATCCACATGGATTACCATCCTTGTTGTTTGACTCCAGGTTGAGTGTGATGATTCCAACAAAACCATCAGCAGCTGCTACTTCATTCGCAGTGTACATCATCCCCTAATTTGGTAGAAAAAGTCCTAACAAAAAATGATGTGCATGGGGTCAAAGTATTCTGTGCATGAACTCTCTCTGTCAGCGAACAAGCTAAGTGCCTAATTAGTTGACTTCCAAAATTTGCCAAACCAAAGATTTGGTAAGCCAAAACTTGCCAACCTCTCATATTTGGCTTGCCAAATCCATGGCAACTTTTTACCTAACTTTGGCTTGCCAAATCTCTAGCATGGCATATATATAGTTTTAGAATAGACCACCTACATGTACTGAAGTTTTTAACCCAAAATTAACAACAATTCGAGAACATCCACAGCATTTGAAAGGGAAATTAAAATAAAATCCACAATTCCGAAGCTAATTAATTTTGATTACCTCAGAGGTACTATGCGGGATGGCGGGTGGTTAGCCGAACGCGACCGCCACGAGGTCATGCCTGTGAATGGGAGGACCCCAGCGAGAGGCGACGTCAATGCCCCACAGCCCAAGGTTCTAGATTCTTCTGTCCACTCCTCGCCGTCGAGGTGCCCCTCCACCCCGCCCGCTCTCTGCCATCCCTCGCGCTCGCAACACTGTTTGCCGAAGGCCCTTCCGCCAGATGGGAGGACCCCTAGAGAGAGAAGAGGTTGATGCCTCATGCCCTTAGGTTCCAGATGCTCCTATCCATCGCTCACTGTCAAGCTGCCTGTCCACCCTGCCCACTCTCCGCCATCCCTCGTGTTCGTAGCACCGTTCACCGAAGGCCCTTGCACCAACGGATGGGAGGACCCGCAATGAGAGCCGAGGTCGATGCCCCGTGGCCTTAAGGGCCGCTCGATGATGAGCGGGGATGGGAGCATCTCTGTGGGGGTCATCGCTAACTTGCCACCACGTGGCCCCAGGAGTGCACGTAGCAACTCCTCTTCATGATCTTTGCGTTGAGTTACATACACATACCCGATACAAAGCATATCGAACAACTCGATCGGTTACACACTTAAGTCTCCAACACTTAAGTTGAAACATTATTGACGTTAACATAAGATTAAGACAAGAAACTGCTGCTAAGAATACCGCTCTACTTAGCTACTGTCTTCAGTCTAGGTTACAACTCGATTCACTCTATTACTCATTGGATTACTCACAGCTCATCTTGGAGAACTTCCAAGGTCTACTAACCATCGCACTCATCGGGGATAGTCTCAGAGGAAAACCTCTACAACCTACAAAACAACTTAACGGCAGCGCTGTGAGTACATTTTGTACTCATAGGACTTAATTCCAACATATAGATATTTGGTGGATGCAAAAGCTTGTTTATCAGGCATTTGTATATTTGCATAAAGGTACATGGCGTTTCTTAGATGACATGCTATGATCCATTTAAAGAATTTGTATTAGTGAGAGAGATATCCATAGGGATATTAAACATGTATAAGCCATATTCTCATGTTCCATCATTGTGCTACCATTGGTATAGAAAGTAGGAACAACCGAATGGTTCTGTCCCAAAGGACTTCAGGCTTTCCAACTCTACAGAGGTGTACAACGGTACCCACACGAAAAACAAGACTAACCACCATACACCGGGTCCAGTACTAAGGGTTGCCTCATGTTCTCCAACCTTTTTCTAATCTAGCCCGAGTGTCTGACGAAAGGTTTGACCGTTGCCCGGTCAATGTCTCAAACATTCTCGACCGACGCCACCCCCATGCCAGTTTCATGGATAAAGCGGTTGCAATTAGTTACTCGGCTTGTCGACCCCATCCGTGACATGTGGTCTATACATGTGGTCACTCGGACTCACGTATCCCAATAAAGGGTTCTTAACCACCCCACGAGCTATGTCGTTTGAGATCCCACACTCACAACGACCTACCCCTTGCATGAGTGATAGTTACTAAAGTGGTATCCATGTTTATAACTTTTAGTGATATTATTCCTTAGACAGATTAGTGAAGTAAGTCAAGTTGTACCGTCATCAATTTTAGTGATTAATTATCCAAGTGTAGCATCCTACACGCGTGAGAATGAGTTCCCTTCTCATACTCGACTTGTACCATTGCTAAATAACTAAGCAATAAGCAATTAAGCGTTTCCATTCCCATTGTTTAGATGAAAGGCTTCTACTAGATTAATGAGTGACTCTAAGTGTAGAGTGAACAAGTTTACTAACCAAAACTACATCGAATGCATAACTCATAATGAAACTGCATAGGTATCCAAAATAGGGTTTATAGTAGTGTGCTGCCTGCCTGATTGTGCTGCCATCCTAATTCTCGAGGCTGATGATGATGACTTGTACAATTACATGGTTCTTACCCGAGGCGTTCTTGAAAGAATAGGGAAGACACAACTTAGGAGATACATTGATGATCCGAGATGACGAGAAAGGATGTGGGTGCATAGGTTAGCACTGGGAACTTGGGAAGGGACACCTACTGGTACGCTATTTGGTAAAAGGTTTAAACTAGTGTTGTTGACTGTTGATGATCATTAACATCAATTATAAACCATCAATATAACCTACATATATACTTAATTCCATCACCAAACATAGGTCTAGGGATTTAAACTAATAAATTCCATAAGTTTTGGTGAATCTATGAGTGCAGGAGGGTTTATCTAGAAAATCGTCAAGGGGGACTTAATTGTCAGATTACATCACGATTATCCATGACGTAAACTACTTGGGAAGGATCTAGAACACACCAGAAGACAACCCATCGAAGGAGACCCTAAGGGGCTGCCATGTGGGGCCGGCTGGCCCCACCTATAGGCCGGTCGGCATGTGGGACCCACTAGTTAGCCCCTCCTCGCTACATCGGTTTCCCATCGCCTTAAAGATCGCATCTACATCGTTTATTCAAGTCGGTTAGATCTGATGGTCTATAATTGATGCTACCCCCTATATATACATCCCTATACCCCCTCTAGGAGGGACATCCCTAAAACCCTAATTCATATCTTCAGGATCGAGCCAGCTATCAAGAGAAGATTAGTCCTTCATAGGATCTAGTCTTATAAATAGAAATAGTGAGATGGAGAATGAGGGAAGAATTTAGAGGAGGTGCCGGCCTGTTGGTGCTCTCTACGGCTTGTACCTTGGTAGATCCAAGTTCTATTTGAGCTTGTGTTTTAGATATCTCTGGTAATCAACTTCTGATCCAAGTTCTATCTGAACTTGCAGATTTATCTATGTGCATTAATAAATACCAACAAGCTTTCTGGCGCCATTGTTGGGGAAACGGTTGCTGAATTATCAATAAACCTAGATTAACCTTGTATCTTTTATCTTTTATTTTTTTCTTTTCACTATGGATTCCATTCCTATTTATCAATATGCTAAACCCATGAGCGCAAGCCTAAAGCCACCGAAATCTTCAAAGCCTATCCTAACACCTAGCTATGAGCTACGCTCGTGTTTTATAAAATTGATTTGGGAACAATCCTTCCTGGGAGAAGGCGATGAAAGCACATACTCACACCTATGGGAGTTTGCACAAACTTTTGCATGCTTGCGTATCGCTGGCATGTCTGACGAAACCTTACGATAGAAGTTATTTCTGTTCTCTTTAACGGGATGAGCTAAACAATGGTATAGTCAAACCATAGGAAGTATGCAAAGGGATTGGAAAACGTTGTACTCTAAATTTTGTTTACGTTTCTTTCCCATCTCTAAAGTAGTCAGCCTTCGGAAAGGGGTTCTAAATTTTAGACATCTAGAAGAAGAATCTCTTGGCACATCATGGGAACGTATTAATGATCTTATTACCACTGGCCCAGACCTTGCTATTTTAGACCCGATGCTCCTTCAACATTTTTATATGGGTCTTAGCGAGGATTCTACGTAAACCCTTGATCAAGCCTCTAGAGGAGCTTTCCTTTATTTGTCTGTTAGTGAAGCAAGATCTATACTTGATAGAATTAGTGGAAAGACTCCCTACACTAGCATTCATAATGAACTCCTCGAGGAAGAGAAGAAATCATCTCTCGATCAGGAAGAATAAGTTTTGATAGCAAAATCACAACCACTCCAATCCCAAGATTTAGCTATCAATCCTAAACCATCAATACCCCAAAATCCTCCAAGGGAAGAAGAAATTCAACCTTTTGAAATTTCTTGTGAGGATGATCTTTTTGATGCTGATTTTAGGAAAAGCTTAAACTTTCTGCTACATAAGAGACCTTTGAGTGAATATAATTTAAATCCTTTCAAGAAGGGATCTCTTAGAAAGCGTCCTTATTCCCATATAGGACATCGGGAAAAATTCAAGGATGGCATGTCTAGTGATGCCATAGAAGGAGAGCCAAGCCATCTAGAAGCCAATCCCATCTTCTCCCCTTCTATGCCCACATTAGATGTCTCATTCAAACCCATCCTTGACCCCGATGATTCCTCTTATGCTCCTTTTAAAACTCATGATGATCCTAGAAATCCACCAAGACACCCAAAGCATAGGAGTCATGAAGGCCACAAGAAGACCAAGAAGAGCAACAACAATGGCTAGAGGATATTAAGAACTTATGTGCCATTGCAATTGAATGGATAGACGAGGTCTTAGACAAGATCAACCCGAGAGTTATCAATCTATGGGAAATCTTGGACAACAAAGGGTCCAATAAATGTCATAGGCATGGAATGATGGAGATAATGTTTTCGCCTATGGACATTCATGAAGAAACAACCTTGGAGCTTGAAAAGGAAGATGACATCGATGAGCATGGAAGTTATTTCATGAACACCTCATCAAATCTATGCTCGCATGAGAAATCTTCTGAACCAATTGGTTTGTCCATTGCCACACATGAGATCTTCAACCCCCTCATACTCCCTGTTCATAAAGACTTTGAAAGGGTGGTTGTAGATGCATATGTTTATCATAAATATTACAAATCTCATTGGCATGAATCTTGAGAAAGGCACCCAAAGGTTGGTGTTGGAGGGGAAACCACCTCACCAACTTAAAGCATGATTCGAAGGTTTTCCAAGGATGAGCTTCTGTCCTAAAACAAGCACTTTTGGGAGATAACATGAGCTTTCACCTTTTGTTATAATGCCCTTGTGAAATAAGAATAGAAATATAATTGTGAAAATATTCCTTCAGGTATTTTTGTCACTAACCATTCTAGGTTTGAAGCAAAAAAAATGAAGGATGATGACGCAAGGTATGTCCAACCATTTATCATGCAACATTTAATTACATCCATCCAAACTTGATTTTTCTACAAAATTCAAGCTGGGGGATGGACTTCTCTAAAAACATCTCTTGCCATGTTGCTAAATTATTTTGGTTGTCTCTACCTTTAAGCCATGCTCAATTTACTAAATAACAATCATGCTATTTCATCTCTATTTGAGTAAATTTCTATAATGCTTTCATGCTACCTTTGTTTGCTATAGTATATGCTTAGGTTTTGAAGTATTTTCATACACCTTTTAAATTAGGCATGGTGCTTAGTTTAAACTATTTTCCTGAATTAAATTAGGCGAGGTGTCTAGTTGGATTCTTGAAGCAAAAGGTGTGTTGATTTTACTTCCAAAGGCTTTTAAATTAAGCACAGTGCTTAGGTTAAAATGCCTTTCTAAATCAAATTAGACGTGGTGTCTAGGTTGATTTTTGAGCCGATAGTATGCTTTAGTAGATATTGGATATTTTGTTGGACTGACCCCTATAGGAAACTCTCAATTGAATTTGGGTAAGTCATAAGATGAATTCAAACAAAGATGAAGCAAGGCACATGATGAACTCCAATAACTTTGTGAAAAGAAGACACAGCTCATTGATCATGAATGGAGGAACTCAAGTCTACAATTGCAATGAACAACATCTCGTCAAACAAGAATCAACAAAAATCAAAGAGAGGTTGACGAGAGAAGAACATGCAACTTGTCGCAACCTCATCTCCTGGATCAGATGATGCAAAGAAAAGCTAAATGCAAGGAGAGGTCTTGATCAATGGACCTAATAAGCCCTCACCAATAGGAGATCATTTGTGAAAACAAATCATTGTTGCATAAAACAAAGGGTCAGGTGGAAGGTCCAACAAAGTGTCAAAGATCGAAGAACAAAAAGATGGCATGACAAAAGGATGAGAAAGGAAGGGTGCAATTTTGGCTACAAGAAGCTCATAACTGTGAGGCTAGCCGACCAAGGAAAACTTCAAGCAAAAAGGGAAGAAACATCATGAGTCATCTATCATTCGCCATGTGGAGTCATCATGCTTCAATGACAAAGGTAACATCCGAAGGTAAATGGTCATTATTTAAAAGTGTTTCTCCTTGATTCTGATAGGTACATAAACAAGGAATAAACATGTTTGAGTTACAACTCCACTACTTGATCGAACCTAATTAACTCAACATATTTAGTTCTTTAAGCTTGTTCCTAACACCATTTTCTTGATCTCATAGCCTTAACCAAATGAGTTAAAAAGTGCACATCTTATCTCTGGAAGATGATGGTTATAATCATGTAAAGTTCGATACATTATGCCCAGATAGACAATCCTTCCTTGTGTTAAGCAATTCAACCCTTTTGGCCAAATGTACTTCAATGCTACATTCATATTCAATCTTCTGATCTTATCACCCATGATATAATTGAACAAAGTGCATAACATCAACTTTATCTTGTTCCATGTGCCTAAGGCTAGAGAAGAATGAATAAAATTTTGGTTTTGTTGGTGTTTTCCCACCAATAGAGCCCTTGCGCTTGATCTCTCCCTTGTCTTATGAGCAGGACACACTTCAAGAAAAGTGTGGGAAGTTAATCGATCCCCCCAATTTCTACAAGTGAAAGTTCTGAACCTGTCAAACCAAAAATCCAAACTCAAAACCAAATGGGTTTGGTGGAAGAAGGTGACATCACCATTAGAGGCATCACCGCAAGAATCCTCATCCTCAGAGCGAACCGAGATACTTGATCAATGAACTTCACAAGGATAAGTCCAGTTCGAAGGACTTAAGACATCGAAACCTCATCGAAAGAGCTAACTTGGGGGAAAAGCACTCCCATGTATCCATGTAAGTATTCTTTCCCTTTTGTTTTAGTTTTAATTTCTTTTAATTAATAAAAAAATGAAATGAAAAAAAAATAAAAATTTATCTTTGCATTAGTTATTTATAGTAAGAATGTGTGATCTAGTAAAATTGAAAATAAAATAAAAAAGTGTGTCTAGTTTGCTTTAATTTGTTTTTAAGAGCTGAATAAAATAAAGAGAACTCAGAATAATCTCTTGAATGGAAATGATGAATAGTTGCTCTGTTGTAATTCCTTTTAAGTACCTAGTTTTCAGCCTTGAATTCTCCCGAGTTTTGGATGAAACTAATTTGATATAAGGATTTACTCTGAACTGGAAACTCATGGGTAGCATATGCTTCATCTAAGTCTAGGTAATTGACGGATATGATATGAGAAGGTCTGAGCTACTGTTTATCTTGTTCCAAGTGACACTAAACTTCTAGAGATTTACATTTTGAGAAAAACACAAAAAAATGCTATATGATGAGTTCCTGTATGACAAAGCTTGAATTCCCACCAGAGCCATACATATTATTTAGGCTAGAAAAACTTTCACATATATGTTGCTTGCTTTTCTATTGAGTTTTGTCAAGCTTTGTTGACCCTTATGAGAGATTTGTCATGCTCTTAAAATCAAGATCACGTACACACCACCCAAATATGCACTACTTCTACACTGGGGGTAGGCACAAAAACATGCCTTCCATCTAGATCCACCCAAACATATTTTACTCCTACACTATGAGTGAACACAAAAACATGCTTCATAGGTTTTTCATCCACCAAATAAATGCTCCAAATTCTTATAGCTATCTCTCAAAAGTTTTGTTGCAAGAAAGAGGCATTGGGCTATGCAAAAGTTATTAATAAAAAAGAGAAAAAATAATGAGGAAAAAATGGACACAAAAGTGTCCGAGATATTGAAAACAATGGGTACTTAGATGCCCGTCTGAAAAAAAGAAAGAGATGAATAAGATAGCCCCTGTTCTCTAGCAAATGTTTCCAAGTTTCAAAAGTGAGATAAGTTTTCAAGGAGCAAAGTGGAAGTAGGTTAGCCACTATATATATCCACTATATATCCACACACATGCACATCTTGATTTGATTGTATGACTCAACTCTCTTTGGATCCATTGTTTGACTTTACAATATATGCATTGCTAGTATGCTTTGGCTTTCTCCCTAGCTATAAACTCCACATAAGCCTTAGTGGTAGGAAGAGAAAAAGGCATATCATCATTATTGCCTTGGTGAGGATCCACAAATACCATATATATTAGGAGGTTTGATAGTGTCATACAATGAAATCTCTGAGTTTTATTTTGAAAACTTATAAAAACTCTAGAACAATGGTAGAACAAAGAGCTTGAGACATAGTGCTTGACATGATCATTTTGTCTTTCAATTGCTCAAGACCCAAGTGAAGGCTAAGAAGCCCCATGGTTGAAGGTAATATTGGTAAGTTTGAAAGTCAGATCAGTTTATTCTAATCCGGAGGAGAATTCTTGATTAAACGCATGTGTAATTTTGAGGTGTGAAAGCATTGTAGCAACTCCTGATTCATTGCTGAGTTTAGCTTTGCTCAGGGACTAGCAAAGGGTAAACTTGGGGAATCTTGTTGACGGTCATTAACATCAATTAGAAACTGTCAATATAACCAGCATATATACTTAATTCCATCACCAAACATTGGTCTAGGGGTTTAAACTAATAATTTTCAAGAGTTTTGGTGAATCTATGAATGCAGGAGGGTTTATCTAGAAAACCGTCAAGGGGGACTTAATTGTCAGATTACATCTTGATTATCTGCAACATAAACTACTTGGGAAGGATCTAGAACGCACCAGAAGACAACCCATCGAAGGAGACCCCGAGGGGCTACCATGTGGGGCAAACCGGATCCACTTGTAGGCCGATCAGCCTGTGGGACCCTTGGGTCAGCCCCTCCTCGCTACGTCGGTTTCCCATCGCCTGAAAGATCACATCTACGCCATTTATTCAAGTCAGTTTGATCCAAAGGTCCAGAATTGATGCTACCCCCTATATATACAGCCCTATACCCCCTCTAGGAGGGCCATCCCTGAAACCCTAATTTATATCTTCAGGATCGAGCCAGCTATCAAGAGGAGATTAGTCCTCCATAGGATCTAGTCTTATAAATAGAAATAGTGAGATGGATAGTGAGGGAAGAGTTTGGAGGAAGTGTCGGCCTATCGGTGATATCTCTACAGCTTGTATCTTGGCGGATCCAAGTTCTATCTAAGCTTGCCTTTGAGATATCTCTAGTAATCAACTTCTGATTCAAGTAAGCATCTTATTTATATTGTTCTTCAGGTTCATGACTCTTTTGAGTGCTTTATTCGTGTTCTAGAGGAAGTAAAGTATTAATCATAAGTGTAAGCATGGTGCTTAGACTTTGGTTAATCGTGGATGCACCCTACATTTCGGATCGGTGGTAGCTCACGAGGGTGAGTCTTATAGCCTCATTGAACCCTTTGTAGTGCACCTGCCATTTGTAGGCCAAGTAGGACCCGATTATGAAGTAAAGCATCCTCTGCTGGTGTCTTTCCCTTAGTAATGTCCCTAGTTGATTAGTAGAAGACATAGCTTACCGAAGTCAGAATAAGAGAATCTTAGTTATCCTCTCTACACTCCTGTTTATCCTAACCTTGTTGCTACCCCTACTTAAGTTAGACCGTAGTTAGTCTCACATGTTTCCCTATGGATACGATATATGGAATACTTTTGGGTGAAAGCTACAGCAGTATCCATGCGCTTGTAGATTTATCTGTGTGCGTTAATAAATACCAACATTGACCTCATGGGTAAGCTTACTAAACAAACTCACACTCTCTGTGGTTTGGTGACACTCCATTCTAAATGATGGACACTCCGCTGTATTGGGTACTGAGGTAGGTTATTCTTGGGTTGGCTCTGTTTAGGTTTGTGGACACTCCATGGAGGTCATGGGTACTCCGGTAGGTTCAAGTCTTAGCCATTCATAGGGTTTACTATCAACATCAGATGGTTCGATCGTTTGACGGATGCTCCAGTATGAACTAGGTACTCTCGGGTCATTGGGTGACCATTCCTTATAATTCAACGGACGCTCCACCGTGAGTGATGGACGCTCTGGTACAGACTAGTCACTTTGGGTTCACTGGCTATAGGGCTTTATAACTCAACAGACACTCCGACGAATTGTCATACACTCCACTGTTCCCACTCTACAAGGGTATGAGTGCTTCTATAGGGTGGTTTACTAAATTAGGAAGGTTTATCGGACGCTCCGCCGTATTTGATGGACACTCCACGAGTTGGGCGATAGAAATTAGGTTCTATGTTTTAGGTTGGTTAAATCCTAATTTGGGGTAGTAGACATGTATGCATGTGCACTAAACTTCAGGGATAACTCTGGGGATGTGCTAGGCTACAGCTAGATGGGTTTTAGGTTATGGCTGAGTAGTGCATCTAGTGATTTGGGTTCTATTCCTTCCCATGAACCACTTCAGACTAAGGCTTGAGACTGAGCAAAAGGAACTTAACTCCAAAGTTGATAATCATGATAGGCTAGGATCCTTGATAAGAGATTGAGCACACCTTGCTCTCCATCCTTGAAGAGAAATACCAACATCCTTGCAAGAATTCATAGAAAAGCATGAGAGTGACATTGAGAGGGATTTCTTGAGATTGGTCATGCATAGAGCCTTGATCTTACCTTTGTGATGAATGAGATGTCACCACACTCCATGATCCATACATGCATGAAAGAGTGAGCTTAGGGTTTGGGAGATATTTCCAATTAACTAAGATGAGAGCTCATGAGCTAACCATGATCATGAGGTGAGGATGAGTTGAGCTTGATGAAGTGATGATCTTGGGTTACATGCCTTCACTTCATCTTCCACCTCCATCTCCAATCTCCATTTTCTCTCTCTAGTTCTTCCTTGTTCTTGCTCCTTTAGAGAGAGAGGGAGGTGAGAAATGGGAGAATGGGTTGAGTTGGTGCTGCTTCAGCTAAGGTATGGTTCATCCAATTTCATGCATATGACATGTGGGGTCAAGGGTCGAGTTGAGGACATCTCATTTCCCACTCACTACATGCAGTTCAGATACTGACGGTGGTCCGGTATGATGTCGGACTGTCCGGTATTCTCTGTTGGTTAAGAGATGGGTCTAAACACTAATGATTTAGCATTGGGCTAATTAATTCTATTCCAAAGGTCAATAACCTAATCTCTAACAATCTGACCCGTTGTGTTGCATCTTTTAGATTTGTGAGTCGCCTCACTGGGTAGGAAGCAATATATTCACGGTTTTTGTTGTGTCCAAAAGCTTGCAGGGCTCATCTAGGAGCTTCATCGGTGATCAAAATTGAGAGCTTAGGTTGTAGCGAATTCAGGTCATTACAATCTTGAACCTAAGGAGACCATTTTGCCTAAGGGGAGGGCAGGGAAAGGAAATTTTGGGGAGGCATTTCCCCCTCCTGGCCAGTGCTATTTTATAGCTACCGAATATCTCCACTGGTGCGTCAGAGGAGCCGGCGTAGGTACTTTATCATCACTGCCATTTCATGGTTGCTCGGTGGTGTTGCTTCAATTTCATGGCTGCTGAATGCGGACATATAATTGCATCAAGAACCATATGATATGATGAATATGGTAGACATGGAAGAGCGTACACCGTGGCATAGATGCGATGCCAGGTCTATTTTGACTTTGGGGCATGAGCAAAGATAAAAATGTCCTTCTAGTTTGCAACGGTACAATACAACGGTAAAATCGGCTGTTGGACATTATTCTATAATAGTCGTGGCTTTCTTCCCCATTTGTGCTAGGGTTAGTTGCCCCTAACACCAACCACTGCTCTCACCCCCTGCTCCTCTCCTCTTTGTTCCCTTGCTTCTGGCAACACCATGTCTAGTTGGATGGATTGCTCGTCGTCATAGAGCCAACATCCTCGGAGGCCGCCGTATGCAGAAGAAGACGATGTTGGGGAAGAGACAGGCCTCCCTCTAACTATTTGTGATGAGTGCAGCATGGAGAGGGTGATTGAGCTTCAGTCAAAGACTGACACTAATCCTGGTCATTTGTTCTTCAAATGCCCAAGGAACAATCCCTAGGTAAGCATCTGCTCATCTCTTATTTTGGTTGGATGCAGTCACAGATTGGATCTAGTCTTTTGAGTGTATCTATTGTTTCATTTCCCTTGATTTTGTACTGGTCCAACCGAGATGCAAGTTTTATGAATGGCAATGAGACTATCTAAAAAAAAGTGAAAATGGGTAGGGTTGTGATTCACCCAGAACCTGGACAAGTAGATTCTCTAGATTCTCATGCGCGGGTTGGGGAAAATGAAGAAGCAGATTCAACCACATAGAGATTGGTGCCTACTGAGGCAAACGTAGTGCAATCCTTGCTTACAATTGTTAGGCTTTTCACACTAGTGGTTGGTGTTGCTGTTGTGGTTGTAGTAATATATCTTTTCAAATATTATTGTATCTGTACTTGCTATGATCTTCATCTTTGGTTATAGAGGAGCAGGACTTATTAGTTGAACCATGTTTATTCATGATTAATGTACTATTTCTAGGTCTAGGCTAATTAACTCAACCTTGTTTGTTGATGTTCAATTTGTTGTGCTCAAGGATTGATGTAATCTCAAGGCATGTTGTTGTTGATGTTCATTGTGTTGTGCTCAAGGATTGATGTAATCTCAGGGCGTGCTGTTTGTTGATGTTCAATGTGTTGCGTTGAAGGATTGATGTTAGAGATCTCACGACCAAATAGTGTGTTGAAGGATATATGGATCCTTTGGACTGATAGCTTGGAAGAGAAGTTTGTTTGTTTGTTTTTTAGTAGACAGGAGGGGCTTGCGCCCCTACTAAACTTTCCTGTTTGGTTGCTAACCACACTTTGCCACACTTCACCTTAGCCAAGTTTGACCAAGTTGGCAATTGTTGGTTCTTGAACTAAGCTTGGGCATGATTCTTTTGGGCTCCACATGTCATAGAGTAAATAAGTGTGGCAAGATTCCCTTAGGTATGGCAAAGTGTGGTAACGAATTTGCTAGCCACACTTTTTGTGACTTGCCACACTTGGCTAAGGTTAGTTGTGGTAGATTATGGATAGGAACCAAACATGCCTAATTAAAAAAAGGGGAAATCAGGGGGAGGTGTTAAGAGACAAAGAAGCACACAAAAAAGATCAGTTCAATTACAATCTTTGCTCTAGCCATGAGTTAATAAAAGAGAACTTTGCTGTCAAAGATGACTTGATTTCGTTCATTCTAGAAAATCCAAGCCATTAACATGAACGAATCCATGAATTCAACACACTATTCTCAGATATGTCTTCATTTCATTCTTTCCAAAAGTTCCAAGCTACTAGATTACAAAAGTAGCACACATTGGTATTAGATTACCAAGTAATTACACTAAAATTACTAGATTGAGGATTTTCCCCCTTCTAGCAACTACATTAAGGTCTTTCCAAAATGCTCAAGCTACTGATCCACTAAGTTAAGACACTGATTGGAGATTTGTTTTTCCCCTCCTAGCTTACTAGATTAGACTGCATTTCGAACTAACTTACTAGATTAGACTGCACAAAAGTACCAAACATAACTACTTCATTTTGAACTATTTAAAACTAGCTTACTAGATTAGACTGCATAGTAGGACTACCTATACTAAACTAATATGAACCCTTGGCATCGGAGGATCTGCATTCCTTCTTGTGCCTCTTTGCTGGAGGCACAGCCTCATCACCATTGTCCCTACCGCCGCCGTTGTCCCCCACGCCACCGTTGTTGGCACCGCCGCCATTGTCGGCGCCACCATCATCGTCGTCGTCGTCCTCATCCTCATCCTCATCCTCTTCGTCTTCCTCCTCTTCATCGTCCTCCTCCATTGGCTCTGGCTCTTCACCAAAGAGGGCATAGAATTCGTCATCTAACTACCCCTTGTTAGGGTCATAGTAGCTGCTTATGTCGCTCTCCGATGAGAGGAACAACAGCGGCGAGTGTTCCTCGCTGGAGGAGTCATCCCATGGCGGCAAAAAGTCGGCCATCGCTGGAGGAGTCGCTGGAGGAGTGCCGGTGAAGCAGATTGTGGTGGAGAAGATTAGGGTTTCCTCTATAGTATGACGGCAGAGTTTGGGGTTTTCACAGTGGTGTGCGGTGGAAGATGAGTGAGGCCGATTAAATAATTAGGCGAACATTGAAGTGAAGCGTTGTGCCTCGGGGACTGCAACCACCACCTCCTCGGCTAGTGTCGCCTGTGAAACCCAAGCGACATTCATTTGGGCTCAACCATCTAGATCAAATTGAATGTACCACACATAGTGTGGTACAATGCACTTACAAGCCGTACTATACGTCTCTCACTGTATAGCAGCACCGATCAATTTGTCAAAGCAATCTGAAGCAGGATGACACAATCACCGGATGATACGCACTGGGAAAGTGAAACGGTGAATACAACGATGAATGTTCTGAGGATGTTTTGCATACAATCTTGGTAAATTCAACTTATTGCACCATCTTTAGATCAAAACATATTCCATGGTGTACAATGATTTTTATTCATCCATTAATGTGAATGTACAATGGTTGTTGTTCGTCATGTAACAAGCAGCAGGACACGACCAATTCAACTTGCATGTACAATTAAACTTGGTGTGAACTCCTTATTCTCCAATGAACGATGATGCCAAAGGAAGCTAAACATTCATTCTAGCCTTGTTTGGATGCATGTGTATCTACTTCAATCCACATGTGTTGGAGTGGATTGGAATGAAACTTAGTTCAATTGCACTCCAATCCATTTGAACACATGTGGATTGAGATGAATACATGTGCATCCAAACAAGGTCTCCAGTGGGAATTGAGTGAAGCTCATACCGGATAATACTCCGATGTGTTAGCACTTCATCATCGTATCATACTACAGAGAAAGCCTATGTATTTCTCTAGGAACACGTGTAGGCAGGAACTAGCGAGGAGGCATGTAGTACTACAGGCACCCTGCCGTACTGCATGCACGTGCTCATAGCGACCACGTTGATATTTGTATGAATTTTTCTAAAATTAGTTTCCATGTGTCCACCTAGTAGGTGGTTTCCACCACATATTTCTTCATACTTATGTTTTTATATTGCTTATATTTCTATAACTAAATTATTAATTCCACAAGACTTATAATATATGTTTACCGCTGAATTATGTACTCTCATGCTTGATGTAATCTTGCATTTCATTTTGCCGTCTCTTTGTTTTTTATTTTCCACCGCCGAGAGGAGTTAGTCACCGTTAGTACAAGGATACACATATTGACATGTGCTACTACCTTAGCCGCTAGCTAGTGCGTTCGTATTTCGCCTTGGTTATTCCTCAACTTGAGTCAGCCAATTTAGTGCATTACTAAGTCCAAATCCATCAGCCAATTCAATACAAAATAGACTCAAACCACCAAGTCGAACATCACACAATAATATCAATAAATTGCATTACATTCGAAGATTACAAGATGTACAATAACAAAGATCTATCGAGTTAGGGATTTCCCCTTACCCGACTACAACTCAGCCCTATGGTGGGGAGCATCCTCACGAAGCTTACACTAACATCCCATTGGGAGTAGAAGGGGCCATGAGGAGACCAACCCACATGACAAACCAAGCGGAAGAGAGGAACAACCGATGCAAAATGATGGCCAAGCCACTGAATTGATGCGCTAGGCTGAGCAGGGCACATTTTGGTTCCATGACAACCATTGGTCATAGGAACACCATTGCAGAATACCCCACTCACCGAGGTCCAACGCCGGTGCACACCATGGTTTTGACCCCGCAAGCTCTGTCCGTAGACTGCGGTCAACAGCGGTGACAGACCATGGAAGCATTCCTCCCTGTCTTCGTGAAACTTCCACTAACACCCAAGACGAGCGGACATAGTTGCGCCTAGGTGTTGGCACAAGCTGATCTTCAAGGTCTTCTCCCAGCAGTGCCGTAGTCGAAGGAGGATGAGCGAAGCCATGGCAACGCGATACTATACGTGCAACTCAAGGTTTTCTTTGGTTTGTTTGATGCTAAGGGAGGAACAAGGTTTGGAGTGAGCTTGAGAGGCTGCCCTTAGCTTGCCTTAAAAAGCCCCACGTCTCATGAGCGAGGAAGGAAACAGTGAACTCCATGACTTGAGCGGTCATCACCTACGTGGGTCACAAGCGACGTAGTGGGGAAGATGAGGTGGGGCATCCATTTGATTCACTGGCACATTTGATTCCATGGCACATTTTATCCTCTTCTATAGCGGGACGTGCAATATCTAGCGGACCAAAGGAGATGCGCATGAGTACATGGGAAGTCATAGTGCTTGGTGAAGATTCGTTACCCGAATACCCTCGCACAGGTAAACGTATGATACGCCGAATGTTCAAAACAAGTCACCATTAGTTATGGTGTCCCCAATGGTGTTTTAAATAGCTAGCGAGAAGGATTTTTATATTAATTATAGGAGAGAGATTGCATGAAACAAACTCGCTAGCGTTGAGCAAAGATCTAGGATCACATAGCTCCCCATAAGACCTAAGTCTACCTCTCTTGTTTATTCCCTGCCACACTTGTTTATTCCCTGGCACATTTGATTTCCTGGCACAATTGTTCGTTAGGTATAGCAGGACGCGCATGAATACATGGACTGTCGGATTGGTTGGTGAATATATTCCGTTACCCGAATACCCTTGCACATGTACCACATCAGCTGCGATGCTGGTTCAAAACAAGTCACCGTTTTACTGTGATAACCAATGCCATTTTAATTTTGATCTAATTGCACATATGTTCACCATTTGATACGGTTATTTACCTAGACCAGTCACCGTTCGATACTGCGGAGACTAGTGTGATCTGATCTAATTGTGCATAAGTAAACCATCACTCGTTCTACCTGATTATAACTAGAAAAATGTTAGATTAAGTATGAAATAAACTAGAACTGAGTCAAACATTCAACAATAAAGTCGTTAAAGGAACTCTTTATTGATAAATTCAACAATACTACTAGATGTACAATAACAAAAACCTTACGCGTATGGGGGTAACCCATACCCGATGATATAGGAGAATCGAGATAGGGAACAGCCTCATGAAACTTCCTCTAACATCCCCCTCGGAGAAGTGGGAGGATGAGGAGAAGCAGAACTGCGAGGCCATGTATTCCCTCAGCCGATTACTCCATAGACCATAGGAGAGAGGAACACCCGTGCCGATGAACGACCAAGCCACTGAATCGATACACAAGGCCTTGGATCGATGGCAAGATTTTGCGCTAAAGCCCTTCGACTGCCCAACTCATTGACAAAGACTGACGAGGTCTTCGGTGGTTCTGGCTAGGCCCTCCATGGTATTGATTCTGCATGCTCTAACCATGGACTGTGATTAGTAGCGGGACCGTACCATGGAGGCATTCCTCCCTTTATTTGTGAAGCATCCTCTTACACCTAGGATGAGCGGACATAGCCGCGCCTAGGTGATGGCGGAAGCTGGTCTTGAAGGCCTTCTCCCAGTGGCGTCGAAGTCGATGGAGGAGTAAGGTAGCCATGGTGACAGGAGACTAGGAGCAACTGAATGGTTTCTCTAGTTTGTCTGATGGTAAGGGATGAAGAAGGTTGGGATCGAAGTGTGCTTCAAAGGCTCGCCTTACCTTTGCTTAAATAGCCTGATCTCAAGACATGAGCGGGGAAGGAACCGTCAGATGAGTGATTTGTGAGGTCACCCATGCAGGTCACGAGCGACGGCACGGCGAAGATGACGGGTCATGGAAAATGAGGTGGTTTACATTCACTTGCACATTTCATACTCATCTATAAAAGGCCTGTCTCGGTGGGACATTCATTTTCATTAAATACGGAGGGGCGTACGTATTAACCGCTACATCTGAGGTGGTCCTACATACGTATTAACCATTGCGTCTGCATGCGACTCCTTGGATATTACGGGGTTGGCTTCCTGTTTGCTTCTCCATCTTCCATGCCCAAATGCACGGTGTGGGAGGGGCTGGTGCACCCAATCAAGTGCTATGTTAAACGGAGATTTAGTGGAGGATGTGGGCCATTAGTGCTCCATGGTTGCATGCACATTAATTAAATCACATTGATTTATTGCAAAGGACTTGGGCATCGCTGCTCCTTGGTCTTTGGGTGCAAGGCTTTAATGAAGGAGACTAATGGGCGGAGGGAGTAGTTTGCTAACCCCTTAATTTGTTTCTCTGTGTTGCTTTCCCTAGACCATTTGATATGGCTGTTTAGACCAATCACCATTAGATACCACGAAAACTAGTGCCATCTGATCTAATTGCACACGGAAACCAATGTTTCAAACTGCATGTAAATTTTTTTATAGATGGGGTGTCTAGGTGGTAAGTGTAATGAGTTTAGAAAGGAATCATATTTGCTACCCTGCCTTAGCCTCCAGTTTTATAGAAGGACTAGGTGAGTGCCCTTGGATTTCCATATGATTGAATCGAGCGAGAGCGGGAGTTAAGGCGAGGCCATGTCTCCCACGATCTTAGTGGAGCACGCTTATCTCAGAACGGCGTTGGAAGTTGGACGGAGAAAATTGACTGCACCACGCAGCTCGTTGCGAGTTCCCACACTTTGTAGAGGGTATTTCAAGAACTCATGCTGTAGCCCCTGCCCGACCACCTCCCCTGCCTCCTCCTCAATCAACATATGTCCATCGCGCCACTCCACCTCTCTAGCCCTCCGGCTCGCCGCCGTCTACACGCCGTAGCTCCATCCACAACCCTCATGGCGGAGAGGTGGCACCCCACATCACTGTTGCTAGCGCTCCCTACTGATCTGGCCATTGAGATCATCGGCCACCTCACTGCAACCTTGGAGCAGCCCATGGATGACCTCCGCAGCGTATGGACAACCTGCTCGTTCATGCGCTGCATGTGCGGACCCCAACCATCGGTTGTCATGTGGCAATGGACCGATGCATACATGGGGCGAGGTCGTGGAATGATCTCGACAACTACTATGCCCTCCATGTTAGCCTCACCCAACTCAGCAACCTAGAGGCTTGCTTCCTCACCAAGATACCAATGGTATTCACGGATAACCATAGCCCCCGACCATGCCTCGACGATCTCTCCTGCGCCGCCGATGGCGGGAACAATGTGGCGGCCTAGCTGGTCGCCATATTGCTCTATAGGCGCAATGACGATGTCAGCGATGATGACACTATGCGGTGGTACATAAGACGGGTCGAGGGCAAGGAAGAATCACTAGCGGTGGCGGCAGAGAAAGTTTTCTCTGTGTTGCTTTGCTAGCCATATGTCTGAGCTGCCACTACGCTAACGACAGTCGTTTGATCTAATAGCACATATGCTCACCGTTTGATATGACTATTTACCTAGACTAATCACTGTTACATACTGAGGAAACCCGTGTCATCTCATCTATTATGCACATGTAAACCGTCACTCGTTCTACCTGATTGTAATAACAAGAAAAATGTTAGAATAAGTACAAAACAAAATAGAATTGAGTCCAACATTCAACAATAAATCTTTCATTAATATCTTATACCCTACATACAATCTATGGGTCCAAGAAATATGGCATTCCAACGATCCTCATAACATGCTTTGCTTTGGATAATGGTCATTTGTGTCAGGATCAACGCCATCTTAAGTGAGTACCCAACATGATAATCCATAAGGGATTATTAAGTTGGACACATCCCTTAATAGGTCATCCTAGTACATCACAACCATGCTTAAGTTACATCACAGTTCAAAGCATTAAGGTTTACAAGTTTTGGTTCACTCGCTTAGTTCATAACACCATCACACAACATAGTCTACATCAAAGTCTAGTGGAAGTCTTTCAACATAACATAGTTTCATGATAACTGATACACGGGTGTGCCACATCCATGTATCTACAGAACACAGAATCATTCACCACTCCTAATCTGGTGAGGGGTCTGGAGCGTAGAAGAATCCATGGACAGGAGCTACGGTACCTACAAAACTTAGGATCCAATAGGGTGAGTACTCGAATGTACTCCGCAGGTCTTACCCAATATAATAAACAAGGATTATGCAATTTGGATAGTAGCAAGGAATGTGTATCATTTGCATTAAAGCATTTATACAAGAAGTAAAGGTGATCTATAATGTAGCAATAGCAAGCATAGCATAGGTAATCAATGTAAGCGTTTAGCCGATTGGAACTTGATCTTCCATGAGTCCTGATTTCGAAACCCAACTCTAGTCCGTATCTAGAAGTTAGAACTTATTGCTTTCAAAGGTAAACTTTGAAGAGGGATACAAGTTAACCACACTCGAAACAGGGATATCGCCCATAAGACCCGTCGGTACATAAGGGACACCTCGATGTTTCAACCTTTCCTTAACCCGGCCAAGATGTTCAATGAAAAGTTTGGCTAGTCCTCGGTCAATGTCACAGACTTGGACATTCCTGACCGATGCAACCCCCTTAATGTCCCGTAACAAGTGAGAAGTAACTTGCAACATAGACAAGGAACCTTTAGCTTTCTGGGATACATTCAGCCTTTGCATATCCTGACATAACGAATCCACATTTCTCTCTACCAAGGTGCAACCACAACTGGCCTTTCTACTCAAGGCATCAGCTACAACATTCACTTTCCCCAGGTGGTATTGGATGTTCAAATCATAATCCTTAATTAATTCCAACCACCTTCATTGCCTCATATTGAGCTTTGATTGGGTGAAGAAATACCTTAAGCTCTTATAGTCAGTGAAAATTGTGCATGGCTGACCGAACAAATAGTGTCTCCAACTTTTCAAGGCATGAACTACCACTGCTAACTCAAGATCATGAGTAGGATAGTTCACCTCAGAATTCTTCAATTGTCTAGAGGCATAAGCTATGGCATGTCCGTCTTGCATAAGTACACAACCCAATCTAACATTGGATGCATCACAATAAACTTCAAAGGGTTTAGTGATGTCAGGTTGGACTAGCACTTCAAAGGGTCTAGTGATGTTGGTAACTAGCCTTTGATTTAAGATTTGAAAAGCTTCTTCCCTTGCCTCTGTCCAAACATATAGTTCATCCTTCTTAGTGAGCTCAGTCAATGGCTTGGCATTTTTGGAGAAGTTGGGCACAAATCGATGGTAATAACCCGCCAATCTGAGAAAGCCTCAAACTTCCTTCACCGTAGTGGGAGTAACCCATTCCACTACATCCTTAATCTTGCTTGGGTCCACTAAGATTCCATTGTGGGATAAGATATGTCCCAAAAAGGAAACCTTGGTGAGCCAAAACTCACACTTACTAAACTTAGCATATAGCTTGTGGTTTCTTAGTTTCTATAACACGATTTTCAAGTGTTTCATGTGATCTTCTTTAGTCTTGGAATATACCAAGATATCATCGATGAAGATCATCACAAACACATGCAACTCTTCAAAGAAGATTGAATTTATGAGATACATGAAGTAGGTTGGAGTATTAGTCAATCCAAAGGACATGACTGTATACTCATATGAACCATACCGTGTAGAAAATGCAGTCTTCGGTATATCCCCTTCTCGGATTTGAATTAGATGATACCCTAATCTCAAATCGATCTTAGAGAAAAATTTAGCTCCATTGAGTTGATCAAACAAAATATCAATCCTCGAGAGCGGATACTTGTTCTTGATGGTTCTTGCATTAAGTGGCCGATAATCTATTACCATCCTTAGGCTGTGATCCTTCTTAGTCACAAACAAAGTTGGACATCCCCATAAAGAAGAACTAGGTCTAATGTAACCCTTCTCCAACAAACTCGTTAGTTGTTTCTTCATCTCTTCCAACTTAGGTGGTGCCATCTTGTATGGAGGTTTTGATACAGGAGCAGTTCTAGGTTCTAATTGGATTAGGAACTCTACATCTCTCTTTGGGGGCATTCTAGTTAACTCTTCTAGGAAAACTTCAGGAAATTCACACACAACGGGAACTAGCTCGACACCCACCGATACGTTGGACTTGGTTCTCAAACTATTCAAGGCAATTTGCTGACTTTAGGAAGCATAAAGAGTAACCGACTTTCCTGAGGGGTGCTGAATTTCTATGGATCTAGGTACACATCTAATGACACATCAGTGCTTAACCATCCACTTCATTCCCAAAATAACATCCACATCATTTCCCAACTAGAGAACAATTAGGTTGGCTAAAAATTCCAAACCCGCTATCTCAATCCGAGCTTGGCTAACTATGTGGCTAGACTCATGTGTAACCCTAGGGGCACTAATTCAAAATCCCCTCCCAAACTCCATAGTTGGAAACTTATTATCCTGGACATAACCCTCATGAATAAATGAATGAGATGCTTCGGAATCAAACAACATTCTTGCTAAAATGGCATTGATGGACAACTTACCAATTATCACTCCATCATTCACTTGAGTTTCTTCAGCGGTCACATAGTGAAGTTGCGCATTCTTCTTGGGAACATTGCTAGTGTGCTTGAGAGTTGTAGCTTGCTATGCGGTGGATTGCTGCTTCTAGAGCTTGACTGGGCATTCATGAGCTAAGTGGCCAAAACCACCACACTCAAAACACGCTCCGGTAGCCATCGCTGCTTGCTTGTCTTTCTCCTTCTACATCTGCTAACGTTGTGGAGGTGCACATGGCTAGATCCACATCAGATGCGGTGCGGCGTAGCCTGGAATACTTGGCAAAACGTAAGATCCAACAAATTGAGTACCCGTCGGTACATAAGGGATACCACGATTTTTCAACCTTTCCCTAACCTAGCCAAGATGTTCGACGAAAGGTTTGGCTAGTCCTCGGTCAATGTCATGGACTCAAACATTCCCGACCGACGCAACCCCCTTGCCAGTTTCATGAACAAAACAGTCGAAATCAATTACTTGGCTTTTCATCCCCATTGGTGACAAGTGGTCTGTACAATTTTATGTTCTTACTCACTACCATGGATGCACGGTCCTTAACCGGTAAGCAAGCTATATCATTCAAGAATCCCCCTTCTTGCCATGACCATACCCCTTGCCGACCATTACCATTTCACTTCCCAGTTGGAACAAGTGTTGATCCCTTCCCAAAGGTATTGCTTGGTGGGTGAACAACCTATCATCTCACAAGCAATGAGAAACCCATCATTAGCTTGGCTCTAAGATCTAAGCATACTAAGCAGGGTAATTCATAAGGACACAAGTGAATGCTTGGTGTGGTGTTATGTGGTTACGTCTTGGCATAGGTGGATCCCTCCTAGTTCACTAGTCATATAGTAATATAGCGATGCAATAAATAACCATAGTTCAATATGCATTTAAAAGACATATGGATGCATAGGGGCCTTCCTTGAATGTCGCTACTAGGCTCGATGGCTTCTTCCTCCTGAGGCTCGTCCTCAAGCACAGGATCTTCGGAAGTCGTGTCACCTATTTATGCATGATGCTTGATGAGCGAATTGCATAAAGTACGATACTCATGTCATGCAATGATATTTAGTTGATTAAGCTTTAGTGTTAAAAGAGTGAGTGTGCAGGTGTACACTAAAGGTCTACTAACTAGTGACTGTTGGATAGTCCAGTGTGGATGTCGGACGCTCTAGCGGTTCTAGGACTTAGTGGGAAATTGGCACTCTTGGTTCATCGGACTCTCCGGTACGAAGTCAGTGCTCTCAGGAGTCTCTGCGTTCGATTTATAATTCAACGGATCATTCCATCGTGGTGATGGACCATCCATTAGATTAGGTCTATAGGGTTCTGCTGACTGCTAAGTGAAAGTGCATTTGACCCCTATGTGGGTTTTGGTGTATTGATGACATCCAAATTAGGGACTAATGAGATCTTAATGAGATATATTGTAGTTTTAGTCCCTTGAAAGTTTTAAAAGAGTTGATCTAAGATGAAATGGTATCCCTCAATTCTTCAATTGCAAAAAGCAGATGAACCCAAAGCGCTCTCCAAAGCCTTTTTATTTTGTTTTGGGTTTAGATATGCCGTACTATAAAGAGGGATACAAATTTAGGTGGTCTGAGGAAGATAGAGTGCTCAAGCATAAAAGTAAAATAAAAAGAGAGACACAAAATCACATCACAAACACTTGGACATAGTTTATGGACTTTTGTTAGCCGGAAGTTCCGGCGTGAGCCGGGAGTCGGGCTGTCGGAAGTCCCAACGTTTGGTGCCGATAGTCCTGATGCTTGTTGACTTAGCCGCAGCTCGTCTGCGCATCTTCGCTCGTTGGAAGTCCCGATGGGAGTTGGGAGTTCTGGGTGCCGGAAGTTCTGGCTCCCTCTAGAAGTCCTGACACTTCATGACTTGGCCGCCTATGCATCTTCGTCCGTCGGAAGTCTTGATGGGAGTCAGGAGTTTCGGGTGTCGGAAGTCCTGGCTCCTGCCAGAAGTCCCGATGCCTTGGGACTAAGTTGCCTAGCTCATCATGTCTGCTGGGAGTCCCAGCTGCTAGAAGTCCTGATGACCGCCAGGAGTTCCGACTATATACAAGCAAACCTAGTGGACTATCTATGTGAATAGTGTTTTTGTGTTGAGCCTGAAGTTCTGGAGATCTATGTCGGAACTTCAGACTCAGATCTGAACGGTTGGATTTGCCTTGAGTATTAATAGCTCTCTCCACTCTTCTAACTGATATAACTCATTCATTACTCACCAACCGTCATCCAAAATAGCTCCCAAGCATTCAAGGCACCCCTCTCCTCTTCTCTTTGCTCCAATCTTTGATTCCCATAGGGTTTTGAGTGAAAGGAGAGTGGATTGAGTGAGAGAATCACTTTGGCTAGCTTGAGCACTTGATTTCTTCATCAAGCAAGTTGGATTTGCATATATTACTCTTGGGTTCTTAGAACCCTAGCCGGCTAGGCATCGCCCAAGAGCTTCCATCTTGTGGAAGAGCCTTGGGAAATTTGTATTACCCTTGATTTCTTAGTGGAAAGCTCAAGTAACCATTGTGGCAGCTTTGAGAGAGGCAAGGAGGTGGATGAGACTCCGACGTTTGTGGTCACCTCAACAATGAGGACGTAGGAGCTCCTTTGTTGGGTTGTTGAACCTCGGAATAAATTCTTATGTCCCACGTGCTTGTTGTTGTTGTGATTTGTGCTATCATATTTGTTCTTATTAGTTTGTCTTCCTCCCCAACTCTCCTCTTAGGGTTTGGACTTGATCTACGAAGTGGTGACCTTCCAGCGTCAAAGGAGCAACCCCAACACTTCATCTTACCACTAGGGAGTGCGGTTGTAAGATGTCTTAGACTCAAAGATTGTTTTAGCACTTGTAGTGCTATTCTCGTAGGTGTTGGAACTCCCGGTTGTTTGCATCGAACTTCTGGCTGCCGAAAGTTATGACCCAAACTGTCGGGACATCCGACTATCACTGACATTTGACTTTGAGATTATGCAAAAAAAATTATATACGCCTATTCACCCCCCTCTGGGCATTGTTTGGATCCTTTCAATTGGTATCAAAGCAAGGTCTTCTTTTAGCGCTTCACCGTGTGAGAAGAAACAATGTCGGAGACCGACAAGATGCAAGCTAATGCCATCGAGATGGCCAAGGAGATAGCTAAAGAGTTGATGGCTGCTCAAGTCAAGTTCTTCCAAGAGGAAATGAAAAAGATGCAAGATGAGATGAGCAAGATGAAGGAAGAATTGAGCAAGAAGTTTGATGATGAAATAAGTGGCAAGAATGATGCAACTAGTGGCAAGAATGAAGCAAACAAAGATGCCACTAGTGATATTGAAGCCGGTGAGCATGCTCATGGAAAGGGAATATATTCAAACATGAACTTCGACTATGGACAACTCATCAAAGGTTCACCTCTACATACCCCTTCCGTCAACATTGGTAAGCCACCTCACTTTGATATAACAAGATACACCGATTGGTCCTACAAGATGATGATGCATCTCATTGCCGCAAGACTTTGAGAAGTTGTGGATGTTGGTGTGATGATTCCTACCGATGAAGATAGAGAGATAACTCTAGAAGAAGTGCACAATCTCCATCAAAATGCACAAGCCGTGGCATTACTCGTGTCAAGCCTAAGTCCGGATGAGTTTAGAAAGGTAAATGGAATGGAAAGTGCAAATCAAATTTGGGATACTTTGAAAGTGTCATTTGAAGGGGATAAGTGTGTGAGAAAAGGCAACATTGAGTTACTTCATGGTGAATTGGAAAGATTCGTGTTCTTGCAAAATGAAACAACATAATCCTTGTTTAATAGGCTTGTGGCATTGGTCAACCGCATAAGAGATCTTGGAAGCACCGAATGGGATGATAACAAGGTTGCTAGAAAGATGTTGAGAACCTATAGAGCCAAGAACAATATGCTTGCGTCCATGATCATGGAAAGGCCTGGTTATGATGAGATGGCACCCCAAGAGGTTCTTTCAAAGCCCAAGCATCATGAGTGTCTAAATGAAGATGCAATCAATGCTCACAATCAAAATCCTAATGCAATGGGATACAACAAGAATGCAGCCCTAAAGGCAAGTCAAGCTCATGAAGGCAAATTTTCTAGTCAAGAGAAGAAGAAGAAAGTGAAGAACGATTCCTCAAGGAAGAAGAAGAGTCCGATGAAGAAGTTGCACTCATCATTAGAAACTTTAGAAAGTTTATAAACAAGAAGAGCAACCGGAAGACTTACAGTGATGAGAAGAGAAGGAACAAGAAGAGGTTTTGCTATTGTTGTGGCTAAACCGGTCACTTCATAGCCGATTGTTCAAATGAGAAGAAGTACAAGCACGACAAGGATGAAGACAAGAAGAACAAAGGCAAGAAGAGAGGTGAAGCTCATCTTGGTGAAGAGTGGGAGTCAAATGATAGTGACTCAAGTGATGATGAGAAGAAGAAGGGAGCCACAAACATTGCCATTCACCACTCTTCGTCACCAACCATGATCTTCCCAGACTCGACTTCACCACCAAAACTCTTCCCTAACTTATCTTCATCACCAAGGCTCTTCTCCAACCTCATCGACAATGACTACTACACTCCAACTTGCCTCATGGCTAAGGAGGAGAAGGTACATGTCTCATCCGATCCCTCTAGTGATGAGTATGATAGTTGTGATGAGAACATAGAAGAGCTTGAAGCAACCATGATAAAGAAATTTGGTAAAAAGGCCTACACTAAAATAAAAATGCTAATGAAGAAATTAGAGAAGAGGGATAAATGCTTGGAAATGCAAGGAGACATAATCACTCAAGAGAGAGATAAGAACCTTGCACTTGAAGCATCTATCACTGAGGAAAAGATGAAGGTTAAAAAGTTCACCGTTGATTTGTCTTTAGCCAATGACTCAATTGGTAAATTGACTAAGGAACATTCCTCAGTTAATGATCTAGTAGCTAGCCTCAAGAATGAGAAGAGTATAGCTCAAGAAAGCCTCATGTCGGGGACCAATACTAGGGTACCCAAAGATGAGGAGCTAATAACCATCAACATTGACACATTCGAGCAGTCAAGAGCATGACTACAACTCCAACCGACCCCAAGGTGTGCAAGCTCCACGTTGTACGACCTCTGAAACTACAGGCTCCGCCTCACCTGACCTCTAAGGGCTGTGTCGATGAAATATGGTCGGCAGTCTACCTAGGGGTATGCCCAAGGTAGTAGATTATCGGCAGACAGGTGCGCAAGCTACAAACGAGATGGTGACGCAAGACAGACACGAGGTTTTATCCAAGTTCGGCCGCCATGAGGGCGTAATACCTACGTCCTGCATCTGATTGTATTGCTGTATGTCAATGAGATTGCGATGTTTTGAGAGGGGTCCCTTGCCCACCTTATATAGTCTGGGGAGTAGGGTTACAAATCTAGAAACTAATCCTAACCGGTTACAATTGCCATAGGTGGCCGGATAAGGATTCCTATTCTAACCGACCAGGATCTTGCTTGATCTCCAAGTCTGCCTTGATTCCTTGCACGAGACTCCGAGCAGATCAGCTGAGCCGTGCGTCGTCTTCTGGTGGGGACGGACCCCCTGGTCCGGGCCGGCCCAATCCTAGCCGTAAGGGTATAGGGGCTAATACCCCCACAGCTAGTCCCCGAGCGCCTTGTATCCTTCGAGTAGCGCCGTCTTGAGCTTGCCAGAAGGATGTAAGGGGCTCAAGATAAAATTTGAAAAATATTTCCCCCGAAGTGTGCCCACTTTGACTCTGAGTTGAAAAGTAACACGGTCGTCCTTGTAGAATCAGAGGCGTTTGAACCATCAGAACGAGCACATTCACCGCAAGGTGAAGTGTGCCCACTTAGTCCCCGAGCCTGGTAGTAGGTGACGTAGGCGCGTGGTGCCAGGGTCTAAAAAAGTCTTGTTAATTAGATACAACATGCACCATCAGGTGCATCATACCGATGTAGTCCCCGAGCTTGCTAGAAGGAGAGGTATGAGCCTTGTAGCAAGGTCTAAAGGAGAAAAAAATATCCCAACTGTATGCGAGTCACCAATCACATGTAGTCGAAACACGAAGTTCTCGAGCTGTGGTCGGAGAGTGGTCGGGGCAGTCCCCGAGCATAGGTCAAGGAGCGAGTAACGAAGTCCCCGAGCTGTGGTTGGAGAGTGGTCGAGGCAGTCCCTGAGCACAGGTTAAGGAGCGAGCGACGAAGTCCCCGAGCTATGGTCGGAGAGTGATCGAGGCAGTCCCCGAGCGTTTATCGAGAAGCGAGCGACGAAGTCCCCGAGCTGTGGTCAGAGAGTGATCGAGGCAGTCCCTGAGCACAGGTTGAGGAGCGAGCGACGAAGTCCCCATGCGTAGCTTGAAATTCCTGTAACATAAATATGTAGAATGGTAGTACATGATGTACAAAATAATAAATTATGGAGAAAAAATCAACGGTGAAGAAATAGCGTATGACGCTCAGCAGTCATTTGTAAATGAGCATGATGTGATAAAGCAGTCGGTGCTTTGTAAACATCAGTGTTAATGTGAAGTTTGTGTTTATACTTAATATAAACTACCCAACCAGTTAGTGTGTAGCTGAGTCTCCAGCCCTAGCTAGCCCGTTAACCATAACGCAGGGCGCAGAGCCCGTGCACCTGTAGGAAGAACAAAGCGTCACTAAGGAGCCGCTGCTGACCACCCATAACGCAGAGGGCAGACGCTCATGCACATGTAGGGAGGACCCGGAGACAGAGCCATTTCTAGAGACATCGAGCGTCAACATGACTGGTCGAGGATTTGCATTAAGTATAGCTATATGTTATATCAAACGTTATTTGAAGAATAATCATGACGAGAATGTTGTGGAGAAACGTCGTAATGAAAATTATGTTAAATATAAATATTAGAAGTGTACTTATCTTTGGATAGAAATCTGGTCGATGGCGATAAAGTTGTCCGGTCCTCGTGCTTTTTGGCCTGTTGTGACGGTGGTCGCGGTTGTCATAGCGCCGTTCTTCGTGGCGATCATCATTGCGGCGTGGTCTCATGGTCAAGGTGGTCGGAGCTCGGCAGAGCCGCTTGGGACGTGGTCGACGTGGTCCGTGGTCGATGTGATTGGAGCTCGATGGAGCCGCTCGAGACGTGGTCGATGTTGTCCATGGTCAACGTGGTCGGGGCTCGATCAGTTCGGTGGTCGGAGGGCATGTACCTAGTTCCATCGCATGGGGAGGCAAAAGCCCTTGGGCATGTCCAGCCGAGGTCGAGCGCAGTTGGAGATCTTCCTTGCTTGCATGAAGGTTATGGAGTAGCCTAATGGCGGTTTAGTAGATTGTATGTGGTCTTCATATTTGGAGTCGGAGAAGCACACAGAGTCCTTCCAGGTTGTCATTGTACATTGTGTATGAATACATACATAACACGAACACCCATAGTTGGCTCAATTGCTTGTACTCCATCTTCTTGCATGGCTGCTTGATGTCATCTTCATCGCGTATATTGTACGCGTAGTTGGAAGCAGTGTTTCGCAGGCCATAGGGCTAGGGCCTGTAATTCTCCATCAAGGCTTCGCACTCGGAGAGCTAGAGACCCATTGCAGGGGCTGGTTGGCGATGAACAGAGCGCCCTTCAAGAGTAGACGTGACCACGAGATCTGTACCAAGTCGTGCAGGATGACTGGCCCGAGCTGGTCGGGTAGATCTGTTGTGGGTAGTGGCTACCTGCTCGGTAGGTTGATTTTGAATCTAATCTACCAGAGCTAGGGTTTAAACAAGCTTGATGCCGACCCGATCGATGGAGTCGAGCAGGTCGGTGTTGTCGATCTGCCTCCCTTTGTAGCGAGGAAGCGAACGGCGGGTTGTCGGTGTGGCTGAAGACAACGCCGGTGTGGCCGGAGCTAGATCCAACGTGGTTGGAGCCGTAGCCGATGCTAGTGAAGAAGTGGTCGACGTAGATTGGATCTGCGCCTCCTCCGTAGTCATGGTGATGAAGTTGTCGGAGCCAGTGGTCCAGGTGATCTGGCCGATGGTGAACGTGAGGCCGTTCGGCGTAGCCATGGAGCCGGGGATGATGACCATCTTGTTCGTCTAGGGAGCAGTACGCACACCCCGTACCTGGCGCACCACTGTCAGATAAAATATGGTCGGCAGTCTACCTAGGGGTATACCCAAGGTAGTAGATTATTGGCAGACAGGTGCGCAAGCTACAAACGAGATGGTGACGCAAGACAGACACGAGGTTTTATCCAGGTTCAGCCACCGTGAGGGCGCAATACCTATGTCCTGCGTCTGATTGTATTGCTGTATGTCAATGAGATTGCAATGTTTTGAGAGGGGTCCCCTACCCGCATTATATAGTCTGGGGAGCAGGGTTACAGATCTGGAAACTAATCCAAACCGGTTACAATTGCCATAGGTGTCCGGATAAGGATTCCTATTCTAACCGACCAGGATCTTGCTTGATCTCCAAGTCTGCCTTGATTCCTTGTGCGGGACTCCGAGCAGATCGGCTGAGCCATGCGTTGTCTTCTAGTGGGACGGACCCCTTGGTCCAGGCCGGCCCAATCCTAGCCGTAAGGGTATAGGGGATAATACCCCCATTGGCTGGTTCCACCTCACCCGACCTCTAGGGGAGGACTCTGCCTTGCCTGACCTTGAGGCCGCGGGCTCCGCCTTGCCTAACCCTTGGGTCTACGCTTTGCCTCACCCGACCATTGGGTCTGGGCTCTGCCTCACTCGGCCTCTGGGGAGGACTCCACCTCGCACCCAACCCCGAGGCCATGGGCTCTGCCTCGCCCGACCCTTGGGTCTGCGCTCCGCCTCACCTAACCCTTGGGTCTGCTGCTCTGCCTCACCCGACCTCTAGCAGAGGACTCTGTCTCACCCAACCCCGAGGCTATGAGCTCCACCTCACCCGACCTCTGAGGGCTGGTTCCACCTCGCCTAGCCTCTGGGGGAGGACTCCACCTCCCCGACCCCGAGGCCATAGGCTCCACCTCGCCCGACCCATGTGTCTGACACTCCGCCTCACCCGACCCTTGGGTCTACGCTCCACCTCACCTGGCCTCTAGGGGAGGACTCCGCCTCGCCTGACCCCAAGTCTGTGGGCTCCTCCTCGCTCAACCTCTAAGGGCTGGTTCTGCCTCACTCGGCCTCTAGGGGAGGACTCCGCCTTGCTTGACCCTTGGGTCTATGCTCCACCTCTCCCGACCCTTAGGTCTACACCCCGCCTCACCCGGCCTCTGGGGGATCCATCTCACCCAACGGAGACCCATACCGCCACCAACCACTCTAGGTCCAAGCGAATGGGCCTGGGTCAAATCTCTGACACCAGGGAGGTGACCGGCATGCCCTGATATAACCCATGGCCGTGATGGGCCATACCAAGGAATTCACAGCAGGAACAACGTCGGGCGTACCGGTGTTGTTCTGCCTAACCCTCGATGAGAGCACTAATAGGCGCGTCAGTTCACCATGACATCCATTAGGATGGAGTGGAGCACCATGACCGGAGACGACACCTGTGCATGGCGCCAGTGACGGACAAGTCCACGATGTGGAGTTTTCCCTGATTGATGTCTATAGGGTTAGTGGGACCCCCATGAAGGAAAAGAAGGACCCAGCGATCCTGGAGGACTTCTTCTCCTTCTCATTCTCCTCTTGTCCCTCGACTATAACCCTTATTTTCCCTTGGACAATAAAAGGGAAAGCAAGGCATCCCATGAAAGGGACCTCGACTCGACTCAAACACATCATAGCACATCACATCGATTCAGACTCGAATACATCGGATCCTGAACCGATCAGGGCACACAAGCACACAGCCAGGAAGCGATAGAGCTCTCGGCACCCATTCGTTCCTCTCACTAGAGACTTGGGACCTGTCCCTCTCTCGACCATTTGTAACCCCTACTATGAACTTTTAGTGCTAGTAACACGAGGAACAGCAATGAACTGGACGTAGGGACATTCTGCCCGAACTAGTATAAACCTCATGTCCTCTTAGTACACCATCCAAGCCAGACGCGCAATAATATTAGAAATTTACTTGTTGGTGGCTACTCGAAACACCGATAGTTGGTGCGCTAGGTAGGGGCCTTTTATGCATCTCGACATCCACACCAAGCCTTAGATAGCTAGTCACAACCTCAGCTGGGTCCCAGGCGCGCACGTGCCCTTTGGGGACCTAGACTTCATTGTCACGATGGAGGGAGAGTTGGCGATGGCTCCCACCGCCATCCCGACCTCTCCACTCTACCAGCCTCAACGCGATCGTTGAGGCACTTGAGGAGCTGTAGCTACATGCACCGGAGGCCCACACCCCTAGAAGCGACCAACTCCTTGACTTCGACTATGGGAGGTTAGAGCGCCAGCTCGGTGCCTTCCTGGGACCCTGACCGTCCCGAGAGGACCATTGCCACCTCACCTTCTTGTTCTCCAATGTCATGGTGTAGCTTGCCGGAGGGGAGCCACTCTCTCTAGCAAACCTCTTCCAGAGCGCCCCGATAACGCTCCCGTTCGGCCTCCGCAATGCCGCAGAGACCGATGGCCACCCTATGGCTCAACGCACGCCTCCATCCCCTGTGAACGATGAGTTCATGGGAATGACCGAATATGTCATGGAGTCTTTCCATGACCTCCTCGTAAGAGAATCGGAGTCGCCCTCTAGCTCTGACTCCAGCAGGGGGAGCCATCACCCATCCCGTGAGTGATTCATGGTGGATACCCCTGAGGGACATGTTGAAAGCATCCACGAGGAAGAGGCTACCCCAACGAATGACCTCGATGATGAGGTTGGGGGATGCAGGGGCCCTGCCTCACCTATGGGTGGAGTAGCTAAAGGCCCAACACCCAGAGCTCAAGGAAGCGCGACTCTAGCTCGAGCAGGAACACGCGGAGCTCGATCGAGAGATCGAGCGCCACAGAGATGGTGGACGTTAACTGGAGGATCATCAATGATGATGAAATACTCCCATAGTTCACCCAGGCGAGCCAGAACATCGCTGCTATAGTGGCCTTGCTCCAGGGGCTTCCGGGGCCCACAACACCCGAAGACCGTCGGGCCCATCGTGAGATTCGCACGCTACTTGAGCGTGCGGCTGCACAGTAGGCAAAGAGCTCACTGTCTCAGTGACGTGAGCTCGACGCCAGCAAGTGCACGCCCTCATAGCAACCCAACAAGGATGCGTTAGTCCACTAGGCGCCACAAGGTGGCATGCTGCGCACCATGGTCCCGGTCATCAGTGTCTCGGCCACAACTATGATGCGCGTGACACCCTCGACGTCCGCAGGCATGTCCACGACGATCCGAGGGAGGGAGCTAGCTGTGGCTACCACCCTCATCATGGTGGACGCTACGACAGTGATGAGGACCGAAGCCTGAGCCCCGACCTACCAGGACCTCTGTCCTTCAGCCGACACATCCTCAATGCCGCCTTCCCGCCATGGTACCAACTACCAACCAACATCCCAAAATACTCCAGGGAAACGAACCCCGGACTATGGCTCAAGGATTATCGGCTTGCTTGCCAAGCCGGTGGAGCAGATAATGATGATTTCATTATCCGCAACCTTCCATTGTTCCTGGCCAACTCGGCGCGAACATGGTTGGAACACCTTCCACCCAACAGAATCCAAAGTTGGGCAGACGTGAAAGGGATCTTCGTGGGAAACTTCTAGGGCATGTACAAACATCCTAGGAACTCATGGGATCTCAAAAACTACTGACAGAAGGTCAGAGAAACGCTTCGTAGATACATCCAACGCTTCTCCCGGTAGTACAATGAGCTACCCAACATCGCCGACACCGATGTCATAGGTGCCTTCCTATCTAGGACCGCCTGTGAGTCCTTGGTTCACATGCTAGGACATAAGGATCTGTGAACCACCAAGGAGCTTCTCGACATTGCCACCAACCATGCCTCAGGTGAGGAGGTAGTTAGAGCGATCTTCGACCACTTCAAAGGCAAGGAGAAGCGGGGGACGAAGACCCCGATGAAGGCGCCTCCAACCGTCCCAGGCAAGAAGAAGAATAGGCAGCGGCATGAGGGTTCACTCATGGCTGCCACTAACCGCAAAGGGGTTGGAAGCCCACCGAGGGTACCCCGATCCACTTCGAGAAGCTACTCAAAGGGCCATGCCTGAACCATTCTTTTCCCATCGAGCACCTATACAAGGACTACGACCTCTTGAAGTGGTTCTTGTCCGAAGGCTCCAACAAGGGGGAGCATAGGAAGGATCCTAGCTAGATGAAGTGCAACGTCGCTCTCCTCCGCTCGGCCAAGTACCAGCAAGCGTTGCGCCGGTACCACAGCCATCAAGTGCGGGGTCAGGCCTTCAATGTCGAGGACCTGGTCCTCCGCCTCATCCAAAGCAGCAAGGACCGCCACAAGCTCTCTCCACCATGGGAGGGACCATACGTCATCGTGGAGGTGCTTCAACTAGGCACCAACAAGCTCAAGACCATTGACGGCGGAGTCATCATCAATGCCTGGAACATCGAGCAGCTACGTCGCTTTTACCCTTAATAAACACACACTTTCTCTTATCAGTTTTTGCTATCAAACTCGCCGACCTTTAGTGACACCCGACCCCAACAACAGCGGGGGGTCAGGCCTCACTCGAGGGGCTAATTAGAGCGTACCTATCCGGTAGACATTCTCTACGCCTGATCCTCTCTCAGTTAAGGCCTAGAAGCGAGGTTTGTGGAAACAAATGCTGAATAAAACTAGTTGGATTGTGAGAGACCTATGCCTCAGCGGCTATGACACCTTTGCTCACCAGCGTGATCAGAATTTTTTCCACACCCCGGTTTTTTGGGCCTTAGTCATGAAATGTGTCGGTGTGCGTCTAAGAGTTTGTCCACCTAGACCACATTCTCTATGCCTGACCCCCTATCACATTAAGACCTAGGAGCTAGGGTTATGGGAACAAGCTCTGAGTATAACTGGTCGGACTACGAGAAACCTATGCCTCAGTGGCTACGGTGCCTTTGCACACCAGCGATGATCAGAATTTGCTAACCCGCACCCCGAGCTTTACGACCTTAATGACGGAAAGGGTCAGAATGCACTAACCTTTTATATACAAAATGGGAGAAGGGCTAAAAAGTTGTTTGGCTATAATGAAATTTAAGAGCTTGTCCATTTATTACAAGTTCGCCGCCTGGCTTATCTGCCTAACTAAACTCTTACGTGGGATGTTCTCATCCTCTATCTCTGTAGGTAAGTCCTATCCTAGCAGGGCAATACAAGTCACTAGACAGCTTAGCCGTTGCCGAGGGACAGGTAGGGAGCAGCAAGATGCCCCACGCGGGTTATGGCAACCCCGTTATGAACAACGTACCTAGATTCCACTCGAACATATCCAATAAGAACTCCCTAAACCCATCACTCGTGCCATCGAGGTAATTTCTGTACCAGCGGGTCACCCAAGTCGATTGAACGATTTGGGCCACTGCCGAGAGACGAGTCACCCTTACTTTATGCGCAATAATTTTGCTATCAAGACCCCGACCCCAGCAATAGCAAGGGGTCTGGTCTCGCTTGGGGGCTGGCAAGAGTGTCTATTCGGTATACATTCTCGATGCCTGACCCCTTTCTCGCGCTAAAAACTAGAGGCAAGGTGTGCGAAAACAAACTATGAGTAAAGCTGGTCGGACCGCTAGAAACCTATGCCCCAGCAGCTACGGCGTTTCTGCTCACTAACATGATCAGAGTTTTTGTCCCCGCACCCTGAGCTTTAGCCTCTGCCTTCCCTAGAAGGATTTTTAGGGACCCACCGGTGGAATCTCCATTGAGGGGAGGCTGACAGGTCACCCAGATCGGTCACACAGCTCGGGCCGCTGCCGAGAGATGGGTATGGAGAAGTGGGATGCCCCATGCAGGTTACACCGGCTCTGTCATGAACATCGAACCCGGGCCCCACACGGACATATATGGTAAGAGTTCCCTGAACCCGTCAGTCGAGCTATCAAGGTAACTTTACCGACCCCCACTTTTCTTTTCCATTGCATGATCATTCATTCATCCATTCTCATGCATGCATTCATACATTCATTCATACATCCATTCATCCATACATTCATCCCATACATCCAAACATTGCATATGAAATTGCTACATCACAACGCTTCGCATCGCGTCATGAAGCGATAGTCGTCTCATTCGAAATGAGCGGCGACCAATCAAGGTTCGAAGGCCGGCCTACGAAGGGCTTGAGGCTACCTTGCATCAAACATAGCCAAGGTAGAAATATGTAGATGAGCCCCAATGGCCTTGCCTAACCCTGCTTAGAAGCAGACAGGGACTTCTAGATCTTTCTCGTTCGATTCTAACCACGAGCCAAGCCCACAGAATGTCCATCGAGCAGAGGCCAGTGGGCCACCTGAGTCGCTCTCTAGAGTGATAGGAGCATCTATTGGGAAGTGGGTTAAGGAGCAGTGGAATACCACATGAGGGCTATGCTGACCCCATCAGCGGATGATGGACCCAGATTCCACTTGGACATGCCCATTAGCGAGCTCGCCGAGTGCAACACTCGAGCCATCGAGGCAAGTGTCGTTAGCTCAGCCCCTCCGATTGCGGAAACCAAGAATAGGGTGATGCATGAAACACAACCAACCCCTACCAAGCCCCACAGGTCTCGGGGCTCGAGCCACCCGACCCTAAATTGGGAGTCCAACTGATCGGGGTTCAAAGGCCGTCCCACAAAGGGCTCGAGGCCGCCTCGCGTCGAATAGAGCCAGGGGAGAAAGCACAGATGAGCCCTAGCAGCCTTCACCCAACCCACTTAGAAGTGGATAGGGTCATCTCAACCTTCTTGTTCGATCCTAACCTCGAGCCGAGCCCACAAAATCCCCATTGAGGGAGGCCATCGGGCCACCTGAGTCGCCCACCGGAATGGCTTGGGCATCTGCCAGGAGGTGGGTTAAGGAGCAGTGGAATGCCACATGAGAGCTATGCTGACCCTGTCACCAACGATGGACCTAGAATCCACTTGAACATGCCCGTTAGCGAGCTCACCGAGCGCGTCACTCGAGCCATCGAGGCAAGTGATGTTAGCTTAACCCCTCCAGTTGTAGAAACCATGGATGGGGCAATGATCACAAAGATGAGCCAACCCTAGGGAGGGGCCTCAAGGAAAGTTGGACTGCACGTGGGGCCTCAAGGAAAGTTGGACTCGCAACGAGACCGAACATGTGGTCGCAGAATGATGGCTCAGATCCTAGGGAGGGGGTACGCACCAAAACAAGATACGCTTTTCTTCTATTAGTTTCACTATCCTCTCCTCGATCTTTAGTAACACCCGACCCCAGCAATGGCAAATGGTCGGGTCTCACTTAGGGGCTGATAAGGGTATATATATACACCTTTCCTAAATAGTCGTCGCGCCCGACCCCTCCCTCACATTAAAAACCTAGTGGCAAGGTTCGCGGAAACAAACGACTGAGCATGGCTGGTCAGATTGCAAGAAACCTATGCCCCAGCGGCTATGGCACTCTTGCTTACCAGTGTGATCAGAGTTTCCCTCCTACACCTCAAACTCTATAGTCTTAACGAACGGAAGGGTCAAAATGCATGAACCCCTTTTCACACATAAAAAGGGAGGAAAAACAAATCCGTTTGCACCAAAACAAAAGAACTTACTTGGTCAAATGAAACAAAATGACAAGTTTGTTTAAGCATTACACAAAGGTCGACACCTGTCCTCTAATTAGAAGAATGATCAACCTATTGAACTAACTAACCACTCTGGGGGAGAACTATGCTTTTGATCCTGTCTGCCAGGTCCTACGAAAGGGGTGCCACCGCCGCTTCCATCTCCTCCAGCTTGTGGACTTCATAGCCAGGCGTGAAGCCATGGCTCATCTTCTCTAGGTCAATGTTGTCCCCATAATGAGAATGAGCAATCATGAAGGATTGTTTGACCTCGGCGTGAAGCACATTCCTCTCGAGCTGGCACACCCAAGCTATGATCTCAACGGCACGAGCCACGAGCGAGCTGGTCCCCTCCGACCACACCACCTCAAGGTCATCGTAGACCACTCCGAGGGTGGCGCTCAGGATACCGAGCTCGTTGCTCTCCTCCTGAAATTCCTCCTCGCCTTGGCGAGGTCCATGGCCAACCCGATAGAGACCCTCTTGGCCTCCAGCTTCTAGGTCATCGTATTTTCAAGCTCGGCCTAGAGGGAGCTGACCTTTTGCTGCATGTCATCACGATCTTGGCAGGCCTAGTCATGCTCTCGAAGGGCCTGGTCACTCTCCTCATGAGCCACGCCATGCTCTAAGTAGAGCCTCTCTGCGGTTTGGAGCATCTCATCCCACTCCTTGCGTAGCCGGGCGACCACCGTGGCATCCAGACTCGCCCTCTTCTCCAGGGCCATGAGCTTCTCCTTAGCCCCTAGCTTTAGCTCCTCTCCTTCTCAACCTCAGCCAGAAGGTCGAGGATCCATTGGCGGGTCTCGGCGTCTTTTTGGAGCAGGTTGTCCCACACCTTCTTGACATTGGTGGCCTCCTCGTCGTCCCTCCGTGATCTCACCGATAGGGCCTCGAATGCCCTCTCGGCCTCATCAGCATGCCGACAGGCCTCGGCCACCCACGACCGAAGACTATTCGCCTCCTCGGCGAGGGGAGTCAGCTCGGCCACCCTCTGCTAGGTGGCAACAAGCTGAGCGATCACCTCCTCATGCAGCTGCGCCTCCTTGATGAGGCGGTCCTAGGTTTCCTTCTGCTCACGAAGGAACCAAGACTTCCCCTAGCTGCAAGCGATAAGGGACTAAAAGGAGACCATGGTCAGAATACAAAAATATATAGAGAAAGAAAATGGCGAGAACCAAGGTCAAGTGAATACCCGGCAAGAGGGAACGATAACGTCGCGCATGGCACCTCGGGCATAGTCTAGGGCTTCGAGCATGGACGCGATCCCCATGTCGAGGCTCTCCTACTCCATGCTCTCTACGGCGTCGTCGAGAGTGAAGAGCGTCGAAGTCGGATCCTCTAGACTTTCCCTCCAGAGCAAGGGCTTGCCCCGCGTAGGCGAGCGCTGCCCAACGATGTTAGGGCCAGGGACGGCTCCCCGCCGGCTATCGCCGCTAACCCTTCTTGCCATGATGTCCCCGCCGGGACACTCCCTCCGACGATGGAAGGAGTCAGTGGTACGGAAGTTGACTCCTCTCCCAACACCATGACCTCCGGGGACCCCTTGGCCGCATCCCCCTCCATCCGTCCCATGCCATACACTGTTACCTAGGCCTTCGATGGCGCAGGTCATGCCGGTTCCTCAGGCGCCGCCACGATAGTGCCCGACTGTGACCCACCTGTCATAGCCGCTGCCACCTCCACCTGGGTCGGCGGGGTCCTGACCGGCTGTGTTGCACCCGCCATGGTCGGCAGCCCCGTCCGTCCCATTATCGGCAGTGGTATCACTGACATCGCTAGCTGTTCCGCGACCTCCGAATGCGTCCCTTGAGCCCCTGCGTCCGCCCATCCCACCGAGGGCATGGGCTCCACCGTGGGCGGCACCTTACCGGCCAGAGACACAATCATAATGGTGCCGCTCCCGCCCAAAATTGGTGTGACGCCAGCTGACGGCTACCGCCTCGCTTGAAGGGTGACAATATTCTTTGGCGCCAGTGCCAAAGGATTACGCTACCTCCTGATGCTGCAAGAGACAAAAAGCATAAGTCACGATGAAATCCTACCAAAATAGGGGAAAACAGAGGAGCTGATGACTCACCTTAGCACCATCGGGTGGCAGATATGATTGGGGGGCGAACCCCCCCGTCCTCTGCTCCGCCTCGTCCCTTCAGTCTGTGCTCTGCCTCGCCCAGCCTCTGGGGGAGGACTCCACCTCACTCGACCCCCAAGGCTATGGGCTCCGCCTCGCCCGACCTTTGAGGGCTGGTTTCACCTCGCCCGACCTCTGCGGGTTGGTTTCGCCTCGCCTGGCCTCTAGGGGCGGACTCCGCCTCGCCTGACCCCAAGGCCACGGGCTCCGCCTTGCTTGACCCTTGGGTCTGCACTCCACCTCACCCGACCTCTGGGGAGGACTCCGCCTCCCCGACCCCAATTTGGGGGATCCGTCTCGCCCGACGGAGACCCACACCATCGCCAACCACTCCAAGTCCTGGCAAATGGGCCTAGGTCAAATCTCTAACACTAGGGAGGTGACCGGCATGCCTCGATATAACCCATGGCCATGATGGGCCATACCTAGGGATTCACATCAGGAACAACATCGGGCGTACCGGTGCTGTTCTGCCTAACCATCGTACGGACACTTACAGACGCATCAGTTCACCACAACATCCGTCAGGACGGAGTGGAGCGCCATGACTAGGAGACGATGCCTATGCATGGTGCTAGTGACGGATAGGGCTGCGACATGGAGCTGTCCCTGATTGATGTCTACAGGGTCGGTGGGACCCACGTGAAGGAAAAAGGACCTGGCGATCCTAGAGGACTTCTTCTCCTTCTCATTCTGCTCTTTTCACTCGCCTATAACCCTTGCTTTCCCTTGGCCTATAAAAGGGAAAGCAGGGCATCCCATGAAAAGGACCTCGATTCAACTCAAATGCATCGCAGCACATCACATCGATTCAGACTCGAACCCATCGGACCCCGAACCGATCAGGGCACACAAGCACACAGCCGGGAAGCGACCGATCTCTCAGTACCCATTCGTTTCCTCTCACTAGAGACTTGGGACCTGTCCCTCTCTCAACCATTTGTAACCCCTACTATGAACTTTCAGTGCTAGTAACATGAGCAACAGCAACGAACTAAACGTAGGGACATTCTGCCCGAACTAGTATAAACCTCATGTCATCTTAGTACACCATCCGAGCCAGACACGCAATATTAGAAATTTACTTGTTGGTGGCAACTCAAAACACCGACACCTCACAAGCTTGGAAGAAAAATACCAAAATCTTAAGCTAAACTATATTACTCTTTGGGCTAGCACTTCAACTTCTCCTAAGGCAACCGAAAACTCTAATGTCTCCACTAGTAATGGTTGTAAAAGATGCTATAAAGTTAATGTAAATGCATATGCAACTAACCTTGTTGAGCTAGAGAAGAAAGACAAGGAGATTAATAGGTTGAAGATGATCTTGAAGATTGGGTGCAAGTGTCAAGAGAAATACAACAAGACTATATACAAGTCATCAAGGCACCCATCAATCAAGGAAGGCATTGGCTACAATAAGTATGATGGAAAGGCCAATGGAAGGAACATGATCAATGGCATGCCTTGTGTGAAGTTCAACAAGGGTGTTGCTCTTGATGAGCTTATATGCAAAGCCAACAACAAGGTCTACATTCCTAAGATTCAACCTACAAGTAACAAGATAATTAAGACGAAGCAATTCGAGGCCCCCAAGACACAAGCACCACTTCCACGATGCTATGCTAGTGACTATATGTGTTGTTGGGGCAAGGATAGCAAGATTGTAGTCAAGTATGTTGGTGCCCAAAAGAGGAAGGAGATTATGAGGAGTGTTTGGGTGCCCAAGTTTTATGTGACTAACCCCCTAGGACCCAAATCTGTTTGGGTACCTAAAATAAAAGCTTGATTTATATTTGTAGGAATATTCCTCCGGTGGAACAAGTTGGGTGGTGGATAGTGGTTGCACCAACCATATGCCCGGAGAGAAGGACATGTTCACATCATTCCAACCTAGTCATGACCAAAGTGGGAACATTGTGTTTGGTGACAATGGAAAAGGAGAAGTTCTCGGTTTGGGTAAAATTGCTATCTCAGATGATAATTCTATTTATAATGTTTTACTTGTGAATTCGTTGAGATACAATTTATTGTCCATTTCGTAACTTTGTGAGATGGGCTACAATTGTCTCTTTATGGATAAGGGTGTGGAAGTCTTTAGAATGGAGGATTTCTCTATTGCATTCACGGGTCATTTAAAAGGGAAACTCTATCTAGTTGATTTCACATCAAATAGAGTAAATCCTAACACTTGTTTAATGGCAAAATCTAGCATGGGTTAGTTATGGCATTGCCGACTTACTCATGTTGGGATGAGAAACTTGGCCAAACTTCAAAAAGGCAAACACATCCTTGGACTAAGAAATGTTTCTTTTGAGAAAGATAAGATTTGTAGCGCATGCCAAGCGGGAAAGCAAGTTGGAGCTAAACATCCCGTCAAGAATGTTGTGACAATTGAAAGGCCAATGGAATTGCTTCACATGGACATATTTGGAACCGTCGCTTATATAAGCTTTGGTGGTAACAAATATGGTTTCGTAATTGTTGATGATTATTCTCGTTTCACTTGGGTATTCTTTTTGTGTGACAAGAGTGAGGTACATGGCATCTTCAAGATGTCTGCAAAAAGAGCCAAAATGAGTTTGATGTCAAGATCAAGAGAGTTAGAAGTGACAATGGGATGGAGTTCAAGAACACTAACATTGAGGAGTTCCTTGATGAAGAAGGAATCAAGCATGAGTTTTTGGTTCCATACACTCCACAATAAAATGGTGTTGTGGAGAGAAAGAACCGAACGCTCATTGAAGTCGCAAGAGCAATGTTGGATGAATACAAGACTCCATCCAACTATTGGGTGGAAGCGGTTAGCATGGCATGTCATGCTATCAACCGCTTATATCTTCACAAGAAAAGGGACAAGACCGCCTACAAACTTCTAACTAGTAAAAAGCCTAAGGTGCACTACTTTAGAGTTTTTGGATCCAAGTGTTTCATACTTACAAAGAAATCCAAAAGCTCAAAGTTTGCACCAAAGGTTAATGAAGGTTTCATGCTTGGTTATGGTACTAATGAACATGGATATCGTGTTTTTAATAAAACCACCGGTTTGATTGAAATCATGATAGACGTGACTTTAATGAAACCGATGGCTCTCAAAAGGAGCAAGTCAATGTTGAGATTGTAGGTAATGAAGAAGCTCCACATAAAGCCATCAAGAAGCTTGCAATTGGTGAAGTAAAGCCCATCGAAGATGAAGATGATGACAATATCGTGCATGTTAATCTTGATCCAACCACTCATCATGTCTCATCCAATGAACATGGTGAAGATTCTGCAACAAGAAATGATTAAGATGGGAGATCAAATGAAACACAAGGTCATTCTCATGAAGATGGTGTCAACAATAAGCAAGCTCAACCTCAACTCAATAATGAAGAAAGAAGTGAAGACAACCCTCCAATCGATCATGACCATGATGATGAAGATGATGGCCCCATCTAAAGATCAATTCAAGTGCCATATCCTAGAGTGCATCAATCCATTCAATGGGATCATCCCATTGATAACATATTTGGGAGCATCCAACAAGGGGTAATGACACATTTTTGTTTAGCAAGTTTTTGTGAACATTACTCGTTTGTTTCTCCTTTGGAACCTCGTAGGATGGAAGAGGCACTTGATGATCCAGATTGGATGATAGCCATGCAAGAGGAGTTGAACAACTTCACTCGGAATGACGTCTGAGCCTTAGTGGAAAGGCCCAAGCAAAATGTGATTGGAACCAAGTGGGTCTTCTGCAACAAGCAAGATGAGCATGGCGTAGTGACAAGGAACTAGGCAAGGTTGGTGGCTCAATGATTCACTCAAATTGAAGGCTTGGATTTTGGGGAGACCTATGCACTGGTGGCTAGGCTAGAATCAATTCATATTATACTTGCCTATGCCGCTCATCATGATTTCAAGCTATATCAAATGGACATGAAGAGTGCATTTCTCAATGGCCCCCTATCCGAGTTGGTGTATGTAGAGCAACCATTGGGCTTTGAAGACCCCAAGTATCCCAACCATGTCTATAAGCTCGACAAGGCGCTCTATGGGCTCAAACAAGCCCCTAGAGCTTGGTATAATTGCTTGAAGGATTTCCTACTCAAACAAGGGTTTGAGATAGGAAAGGCCGATGCTACTTTATTTACTCACAAAGTCAATAATGATATCTTTGTTTGCCAAATATATGTCGATGACATAATATTTGGTAGTACTAATGTGGCTTTTTGTGAAGAATTCAATAGGATTATGACAAATAGGTTTGAGATGTCCATGATGGGAGAGTTGAAGTTCTTTCTTGGATTTCAAATCAAGCAACTAAATGATGGCATGTTCATAAGTCAAACCAAGTACACCAATGACATGTTGAAGAAGTTTGACATGGACAAAGCCAAGCCCATCAAGACACATATGCCAACCAATGGACATCTTGACCTTGATCAAGGAGAAAAGGATGTCGATCAAAAGGTATATCGCTCCATGATTGGATCCCTCCTTTACCTTTGTGCATCTAGGCCCGATATTATGCTTAGTGTGTGCATGTGTGTAAGATTTCAAGCTAATCCGAAATAATATCATTTGATGGCCGTTAAGAGAATTTTTTGATATTTAGTGCACACTCCTAATCTTGGCTTGTGGTATCCTAAAGGTTCAACTTTCGAGTTACTTGGCTATTTCGATTCGGATTATGCCGGTTGTAAAGTAAATCAAAAGAGCACCACCGAGACTTGTTAATTTATTGGTAGTTCTTTGGTGTCTTGGAGCTCTAAGAAGCAAAACTCTATTGCATTGTCCACCGTTGAAGCCAAGTATGTGGCGGCCGGTGCATGCGGTGCCCAACTACTTTGGATGAAGCAAACTCTCAAAGACTTCGGTTGTGAGCTAACCAAGATTCCCCTTTTGTGTGACAACGAGAGTGCCATTAAGTTGGCAAACAATCCCATAAACCACCCTTAAACAAAGCACATAGACATCCGACGTCACTTTTTGAGAGACCACGAAGCCAAAGGAGATATCACAATTCATCATGTGAGCACCGAAAAGCAACTAGCCGATATCTTCACAAAGCCCCTAGATGAGTCAAGATTTTGTTCTTTGAGGAGTGAGCTAAATATCATTGATTCTCGTAACTTGGCTTGATGTCTTGCACATGCTTTGTTTGAACTAGCTAGGAGAAAAGAATTCTAAAAATATTGTGCGACACTTTCAAAATCTAATTTATAGTTTTCATATGTGACTATTGCTTAGTGGAATGTTTGAAACCTAGTCACATGTGAAAATGATGTGTCCATCATATTTTTGCCCCATTGGCATGGTGAGCTTGAGGTAGGACATTTCTGAAGTTTCCTGCGTCGGAACTCCCGACGTCCGCCGAAAGTTCCAATAGCCGGAAGTCCTAGCCCCTAGGTCAGAACTTCCGACTGCCGGAAGTCCCAGCTTAGGCCGGAACTCTATATCATTGGAGGCTCTAGTGCTAGCCAGAACCTCTGACCCCTTGATCGCTACTCCATCCATGTTTCTCCATCTCTAGGTTCTCATTCAACCTTCTTTTGCCTTGCTTCTTAGTTTCTTTTTGTTTTTCTCCGTAGCGATGGCTTCCAGTAGTGATGACACTCCTCCGTGTCGTAGCGAGAAGTGTTCCAAGAAGAACAATGAACCCGCCATATCCTCTCGCCTGCCTAGACACACCAAGGCATCACTCCCTCATGATGCAGCTGGTGGTCGTGGGGCTCGTGCTCGTGCTACTCGTGCTCAAGCTTAGGCTCTAGCTTCACCCGCTAGTCTGCTGCTTGGGAGTTCGTTCTCGGTATTGGCGATGTGCCCATTGTTGATCATGCTAAGGAAACCCTTGATCAAGAAGGAAGGACCATTGCTGAAGATGTCTGCACCATGACTCCCTCTACTCTAGGTTATTTTGGGGTTAGTAGGTTGGTTCTGTTCACTAGTCCTACTCCTACCATCCGAGAACCGCAGCGCACTCCAAATCTAGCTGGAGGTTACACACCTCATTTGATGGTTAATTATCGTCGCCATGTGGCTGAGATTCATCGTCAGCATGCCCAACCTCTCTATGATGAGACCAAGGATTTGAGAATTGAGTACAGGTTCTGGCAACCATTTCATTTTGACTTTTATCATCATTTGGTCTATCTCCGCTACATCAACAAGAGCGAGGCCCCTGTGATTCAGATGAAGGCCATTGACACTTTTGAGTTTAGCAAGCTACCTAGCTTGGACATGGCATAGCTGCTCCGTGACTTGAGGAGGATGGGCTTACAGCCACTGATGGAGTTCTGCAAGCCGTGGAACAATGAGATTCTCTATCAGTTCTATGCCTCCTATCACTTGGACACTCGGGAGGATACACATGTCATTCATTGGACCACCGAAGGCAAGCACTACAAGGTTGATTTCATTACCTTTCCTCGCCTTCTTGGCTTGGACCGCAGGGATCGCACCTCCACTGCCATCACTGAGATTTCAGCTCTCGACATGGATGAGTATCAGTACATGTATTTGGATGGTCATCGTGCTGATGGGAAGACCATTTGGCTAAATCCCTATTACTATGTGCTCAACAACATTCTTCATCAGATCTTGTATCCCAAGATAGGTGACTCTACCAATCTCCATGAGGATTCCTAGGTTGTACTTGATTGCTTTGGAGATGAGTTCACCAAGTTCTCCATCAGTCGTTATATTTGGGACAAGATCTTCATGGCTAGTGAGGATGTGGTGAAGCACTACCCCTATGCTCCATTCATCATGCATATCATTGAGCACGTGTCTGGCATTCACTTCCCTTCAGATGCCCCTCACAAAGTTCTCAAGCTATCTAACAAGACATCCCTTCAGGCAAAGCGGGAGTTAGAAGAGGCGGCTAAGGGAAAAGGAAAATGCAAAGGCAAAGGTGCCTTGGGCTTCTCCTCACATGCTTCTCAACCGTGTGCTTCGCCCTCTCATAGTGTTCATAGTGAGAAGCCTTAGTCCTCCTCCTCTGGTGGTAAGCCCCCTAGCAAGTTCAAGTTCTTCATGAAGTATATGTTTGGAGCTTGTTGTGCTAGTGCTGAGTGTGAGCAAGAGATGCTAGTGAGGATGCATCTCATTAAGTAGAAACTTGACATTCCCTCCGCTCCGCCTTAGGCCTTGGAGCCACTTCATGATCCTTTTGAGCTTTATGATGAGGCTTGCAAGGAATACTATGGAGAGTCGTCCGATCAGCCCCGTCCCCATGGCAAGTCACAAATGGAGGTCGATGATAAGGAGTACCGAAAGGAAGATGATGACGATGACGATGATGATGATGATGATGGTGGTGGTGGTGACCGTGACAATGACGAGGCCTACGATGATGAGTAGTCATTTCTCTCGTGCGCCTACCCCTTTTGGCACTTGTTGACAAAGGGGGAGTGTTAGGTTTGATCTTATTGTAATAAGTTAGTTGATCGCTTGGAGCTTGTGAGACTTTAAAACTTTTAGCTTGTATGAACTATGTCATGTGGTGGCACTATGTGATGGACAACTATATTTTTGTGATAGATGATTGTAGGACAAGTAATGTGTATCTACATATCTATTAGTCTCTACATGTGAATGGTGGATGTTATTTTGGATGGTCATGTGTTATCTCAAGTTGTTACTTTGAGATCTTGGCCAATATATTTTCTTTTACTTGTTAAGTGAATATAACATGTCATATTGCATTCTCTTTTTTCATGGATGTTCACATATGCTTGTTGCACCCCATGGATTGCAAAATTTAGGGGGAGTTTCTACCTTAATATATGCAAGTGATGTGTTGATGATCATCATTGAAATTCAAATTCATTGCATATATTAAGGGGGAGCTCTATATAAATTTTGGGGTTCAAAAGCTTTAAATTCTTACATTTTTATGAAAGCCTAAGTTAGTTGTCATCAATTACCAAAAAGGGGGAGATTGAAAGTGCATTTGCCCCTTATGTGGGTTTTGGTGTATTGATGACATCCAAATTAGGGACTAATGAGATCTTAATGAGATATATTGCAGCTTTAGTCCCTTGAAAGTTTTAAAATAGTTGATCCAAGATGAAATGGTATCCCTCAATTCTTCATGTGTAAAAAGCGGATGAACCCAAAGCGCTCTCCAAAGACTTTTTATTTTGTTTTGGGTTTAGATATGCCATACTATAAAGAGAGTTGCAAATTTAGGTGGTTTGAGGAAGATAGAGTTCTCAAGCATAAAAGTAAAATCAAAAGTGAGACACAAAATCACCTCATGAACACTTGGACATAGTTTATGGACTTTTGGTAGTCAAAAGGTCCAGCGTGAGCCAGGAGTTCTGGCTGTCAGAAGTCTCAACTTTTGGTGATGGAAGTCCCGGCGCTTGTTGACTTAGTCATAGCCTGTCTATGCATCTTCGCCCGTCGTAAGTCCCGACGGGAGTTGAGAGTTCTGGGTGCCAAAAGTTTCGGCTCCCTCCAGAAGTCCCGACACTTTAGGACTTAGCCGCCTGCGCATCTTCGCCCGTCGAAAGTCCTAGCTCCCACCAGAAGCCCCAACGCCTTGGGACTTAGTTGCCTGGCTCGTCATGTCTGTCGGGAGTCCTGACAGAAGCTAGAAGTCCCAGCTACTAGAAGTCCTAGTGACCTCCAGGAGTTTCGATGATATGTGAGCAAGCCCAGTGGACTGTCTATGTGAATAGTGTTTTGTGTTGAGCCAAAAGTTCTAGAGATCTGTGTCGGAACTTCTGACTCAGATCTGAATGGTTTGATTTGCCTTTGAGTATAAATAGCTCTCTCCCCTTTTCTAACTGATATAACTCATTCATTACTCACCAACCTTTGTCCAAAACAGCTCCCAAGCATTCAAGGCACCCCTCTCCTCTCCTCTTTGCTCCAATCCTCGATTCCCTTAGGGTTTTGAGTGAAAGGAGAGTGGATTGAGTGAGAGAATCACTTTGGCTAGCTTGAGCACTTGATTTCTTCATCAAGCCGGTTAGATTTGCGTCTATACTCTTGGGTTCTTAGAACCCTAGCTAGCTAGGCATCACCCAAGAGCTTCCATCTTGTGGAAGAGCCTTGGAAAGTTTGTGGTTGCTTTGAGAGAGGCAAGGAGGTGGAAGAGACTCCGACCTTTATGGTAACCTCAAGAATGAGGATGTAGGAGCTCCTTTGTGGGGTTGCCGAACCTCATAATAAATTCTTGTGTCCCGCATGCTTGTTGTTGCGATTTGTGCTATCATATTTGTTCTTGTTGGTTTGTCTTCCTCCCCAACTCTCCTCTTAGGGTTTGGACTTGATCTACGAAGTGGTGACCTTCTAGCGTCAAAAGAGCAACCCCAACACTTCATCTTACCACTAGGGTGTGGGGTTGTAAGATATCTTTGACTCAAAGTTCATTTTAGCACTTGTAGTTCTATTCTCATAGGTGTCGAAACTCTTGGCTGTTTGCGTCAGAACTTCTGGCTGCCGGAAGTTCCGGCCCAAACTGTCGGGACTTTCGACTGTCACTGACATTTGACTTTGAGATTATGCAGAAGTTTTTTTATATGCCTATTTACCCCCCCTCTAGGCATTGTTTGGATCCTTTCACTAAGTGCTCAGGCTCTATCGGATACTTCGTGTGTGTGATGGATCATCCGGTGCAAACTAGATACTCTTAGGTTTAGACTCTATAATTCAGAAGACATTTTGGAATATTGGTGGACACTTTGCTATACCAAGAGATAAGGACTGGATTCTCTGGAACTCCTCTATCTCTGACTTATAATTTGACAGGCACTTCGGTGTAGTGGCGGAGACTCCGGTGAATTATAGTGGGTGTTGTGCAAGTGAACAGAGAGCTATTTAGTACTGACGAACACTCCGCTTGGTGATGTCGGACTCTCCGTCATTACTGACAGTGAACACTTCCTAGCAACTCAAAATCCAAATCTTCATCTGTGGTACTTGCATGTGCAAACCATCTCTAGGGTAGGTTACTTGGGTTCTATAGCGCATATCTAGCTAGTTGGTTCTAGCTACATTGGGTGCAAACAAAACCTAGGCCACAAATTGACATTTCCTAGGTTATGGCTCCTAAAAGTGAAATCCTATGTTTGGCTTGGTTAGATCCTTACCAAGGGTTGGAATGAGAAGATGCAAAGCTCTCCAAGAAGATGTAGCAGCTGGATCTCCCCCTTAGTAACTCAAAATCTTCTTCTTCTTGCTTCCTTCTCCTCGTAGCTCCTTATGGCAAGGGTGAGAGGGCTCCTCCCTCTTCCAACCCCTACCTCTTGTGGATGAGGGCCTCTATGTGGTCAACATGGCAATCTCTTGCTGCATCCAAGCTTCAATCCCTTCTCCTTTCTTCCCCCTTCCTTCTCCTCTTCTTGCTTGAGTGTGAGAGAGTGTAGAGAGAGAGAGATGAACTAGAGAGAGAGGAAGTGCAAGAGTGAGTGAATGAGCAGGTGGGTGCTCTACCTTGGCTATTCTACGAGCTAGACAGGTGGGCCGCCAAGTGGGACCAAGTGATCTCTCAAAGTGACACTTAACATTTCTGCATGGGCTGACTCTATCGGACGCTCCATCGTGATGGTGGACTATCCGATGGTGTTGGTGAGCTAACTGACGGGGACTAGACTCTATCAGGTCATGCAGATGAATTGACAGAAGGTCCGGTGGTGCTGTCGGACCGTTTGTCAAGTCAACAGTGAGCAGTTTAAATGCAGAAAGAAGTATGGGTCAGTTTATAATTGTTAGTTTGCAAATGAAAATATGTTCATGATGCTGATGCTCACAAGGGTGTTAAGACTAGGTCATGACAATTTGCATCTATCTCCTTAATACGTTCAATCAATGATGGATCTAGATGTAACAATGTTCTTCCATTTTCTGATAGACTGAAAGAAATACAACAAATGTAATTATGATGCATGCCACGATAGCCTATGGGTCTAGGAAGGCAGAGAGGATGATGTCCTCCACATCTATAGCAGCCATGATAGCCTCCGCGATAGCATTTAAGTCATCGAGCAGCTCCTCCTACACCCTTGGGTCAGCGTCGACCGAGAAGCCAGGCTCTAGGCGACGAAGATCATGGCCGAAGCGAAGCTGCGCCGTGGCCAGGGTGGTGCCAGCCCCTTGGTGAATTCCTTGAGTGGCAACTGACCTAATGCGGGTTGGCACAGCCCATAGATGGTCCTCAAGCAAAAGACCCCCAGGGTTCATGCCCTTCACCACGTCGAGGGCTACCTCTCGAAGAGCGGCCAACTCCTACTCCAAGCCTGACAACAGAGACACTATCAAAACAAAGGTCATGGACACAAGGATAGATCCCCTCGGCAAAGGGAACCCTACCTATCGCTTTGGCCTGGGCATCGGCCATCGTCGCCCGTGTGGCGGCAGTTTCTCGCTCTGAAGCGTCGAGGGCCGTCTGAACGGCATCAAGACAAAGCTCGAGCCGACCAACCTCTCGCCTGGCGTCGAAGTGCTGACCACGAGCCTCGTCCTAGTCGCGAATAAGGTAATGAACCTCCCAATGGCCGGAGGTAGAGCAAGACCCCATCGGACTCGTAGAGTGCATGTCTGTGGGTTAGGCGACACTAGAAGGCCGACCGACCTCCAGTGTTGCCGCATGCGAAGTGGCCCTAAAAACTCAAAGCGGTCAGCATGGAACAATGATCTCAATAGCAAAGCTCAGACCTCCTTACCCAAGCATCGCAAGCAAGGGTGGAGACGTGGTGGAGGCCTGCTCCCCTCCGGAGGGTCATCCATCGGATGCTTCGTAGAATCCATCGCTCCGGTGAGGGTGGAACTCGCTCAAGGCTGAGGGAGGACAGATGAGTATCACAGTAGGACGGGGAAGGAAAGTTGCTTCACTCTCACCACCTCATCCGTGAATTTATAGCTAGGAGAACCATGCACGCTGGGCTCTCCGGGCTACGCACGAATTTAATCCAAGATTAACTGCATTGGAATTCCAAGTGATAGGACGCTTCACGGCAAGGCAGGAAGAAAAGTGGTAGCCACACGAGCACATCCCCACCGTATGGTACGGCCAGGCTCAATGGGGGTTTCATCAAAGTTTCATGGCATTAAATATGCTGATGTGGCACCATATTGATGAAGCGAGAGACGAAAAAAGTTTCATGGAAGTAGAGAGAGTTTCATGGCGAAGAAACTGTTCAACAGTGTTTTCAAAATATTAATGTGTTGGAAACTGAGCCATGAAACTCCCACTGAGACTGCTAAGTGTTTAAAACTAAAATGTGCACCGTGTGATATGCATCAGAACACTCAGGACATGTGGACTGTATCATATACATATTGACTAAACCATGCGAGAACCAGTGACTGTGATCAAATTGCACGCATAATTGTTTAAAACTGAAATGTTTCAAACTGTAGGTACAGTTTTTTATCCAACTCAAATGTTACATTCACATATAGGTACATTTACTTGACGTAGGCAGCTTTATTATGATCGCTTCTCACGTATGCTGGTTTGTCGCCCTCTAGAAATAGGGGGAGATCCACATCTGGACCAAGAGCAGGCATGTCTCCATAGCCATTCCCTTCTTCCTCGTTTGTATCTTCAACACCGACGATCTTCCTTTTACCTTGAAGCACCACATGCCCACCACCTCCATCACCTAGGTTTTTCCATAGAATACTTGGACTACATCTTTTGCAAAAACGAAAGGCTCATCAAGGTAGGCAAGATGCTTGAAATCTATGGTACGCATACCATACCTGTCTGTCATGACGCCCTTTGGTACTCTTAGCCACTTGCACCGGAAAATAAGAGACCTTCATTTCTTCTAACCCATAGTTTAGCTCCTAGATCTCTTCTATGAATCCATAGTATGTCTACACACGATTTTCGCTGTCATAAGCTTCGATTTGGACACCACTATTTTGGTTGGCGCTCTTGGCATCTTGTTTTCTTGTGTAGAATGTGTATGCATTTATGTCATATCCTTTGTACATCAACACTATCGAGGATGGTACCATCGCCAAGTGATAAAGCTCCTTTGAATTAGTTTGCTGACCCCAAAATTTCTCCTTTAACCATTGACCAAAGTTTTCTCTATGTTGCTTTACCAGCCATGTGTCTGACCTGCCACTGTTTGTAGCTCGCAGTTTTGCCATGTGCTCCTCGATATAGGGAGAAACTACGCTGGCTTGGTGAAGGATGGCAAAATGAGCTTGCCAGAAAGCATCAACATCAACACGTACTGACCTTTCCCCAATCGCCCCCTGCCATGTAGCCTTCCCTCATGCCGAGACATAGGAACACCAATTCAATTTAGACCCAAATAGTATGTGCAAAACTCGATTGCCTCCTCTATCGACCATCCTTCCACCATGCACCCTTCGGGCTTGTACCTGTTTCGGACATGCTTCCTCAGAACGCTCATTAACCTGTGAAAAGGAAACATCTGATGCAAGAACAGCGGACCAAGTGCTCTTATTTGCTAAACGAGATGCAATATGAGATGTACAGACATATAAAAAATGTTAGTGGCAAATGCAACTCCAACCTACTCATAGTATGGTTTTCTCTAGCTTGTCAAGTGTAGACGGATCTATAACCTTGTGTGAGATTGTGTTGAAGAATGAGCACAGCTTTATGATCGGGTCACACACCTTCTCTGGTAGGATGCCCCTAATTGCAACTGGCAACAGTTGTGTCATGATAACATGGCAATCGTGCGCCTTCATTAAGTGCATGTTGAATTTCAAATCTTTCATGTTTGCTAGCCTCCTAATGTTTGAGCAATAGCCAGTAGGCACTTTGAGTTCATGGAAGAAACTTAAGAGCTTCTTTTTCTCCCCTATTTCCAAGGTCCATGAGGCTACTGGAAGTTTGTGTGTCCTATTAGGTTGAAGTTTAGGATGTAGCTCTAGCCTAACTTTTAATGCTTGCAGGTGCAAATGAGTGTTAAGTGAATCTTTCCCCTTGCCCTTTGCCTCCATTAATGTACCGAGCAGGCTTTCGGTCATGTTTTTAGTGATATGCATCCCATCAAGTGCATGGCAAACATCCAAGAACCACCAATAAGGCAAATCCCAGAATATCGATTTTTTTTTAACATAGCGGTCATCAGTGCCTGTTTACTTCATTTGCCCTTTCTAAGGATGACATTCAGTTTATTCACTTTTGTTAAGATCTCCTTCGTAGTTAGAGTCCGAGGAGCCTGGCAATCCTCAATTTTGCCATAAAAGGATTTTCTTTGTTCTGCGGTATGGATGGTCCGTGCATAGGAACCAACGATGACCCATGTACACCATCTTGTTACTGTTCTTCATCCATGTAGCATCCGTGTCCTGCATGCAAACCACACATCCTTTGTATCCTTTCGTAACTTGTCTAGACAAGCAACCAAGGCCCAGTAGGTCACTGATTGTTACGAACAACAACGCTTTTAGATAAAAGTGTTCTTTCTTGTACTCGTCCCACACCTTGACCTTTGATGTCCACATTTCCATTAGCTTGTCCACCACTAGTTGTAGGTAGACATCAATATTATTGCTAGGTTCCTGTGGCCCTTGGGTCATTAATAGCATCATAATGTAGGTGCGCTTCATACACAACCAAGGCGGAAGGATGTATATGCACAGAGTCACGGGCCAGGTGCTGTGATTGGTGCTAACCATGCTCAAAGGGTTCATCCCGTCAGTACTAAACCAGAACCTTACATTCCTTATTTCCCTTTTAAATGTCTTGTATCTAGAATCAATAGCCCTCCACTATGATCCATCGGCTGGGTGTCTGAGCTTTCCATCATTCATGCACTTTTTGGCATGCCACCTCATCAGCTTTGCTATTTTTTTTCATAAATAATCTCTTCAGGTGTGGAATTATAGGGAAATACCACACAACCTTCTTGGGTGGTCTTTTGTTCTGGTCAATGACTGTCATCGCCTCAGGAGAGTCAGACTTGTAGCATGAGAGTTCGCACATCGGACACTGATCCAACACTGCATATTTGTCATGGTACAATATGCAATGCATGAACCTTTTGTACTTCCGGCCCCAACGGACAGATCATTTGCTTCGCCTGATATGTGTTCTCCGGCAACTCATTTGGCCGTGGAAGCATCTTGCTCTTCAAATGAGTTAGCAAATCATCGAATCCTTTGTCCAATAGACCATTCCGTGATTTCATCTCAAGTAGAAAAAGGTTAGCTTCTAACTTGGTCATAGAAGAACCATTGAACAACGGTGTTTTTGCATCCTTTCTCATTTGCTCCAACTTCTTCAAATTTCTTGCATCAAGGAACTCTGGCTCCCTAGCACGTATCATCTTGTTTAGAGCATCAAGCACTTCAGTATCCAGCAAAGTGTCACGGCCTATTTCGTTGATGGTTTCCTACAGAGTTTCACTCACTGGTTCATGGACGGTTTCCTGCACGGTTTCACCGACTGTTTCATGGATAGTTTCTGCAAGGTTTCATTCGCTGCAGTCTCTGGCAAGGGTCCTTGGATGGTTTCCTCAGGTAAGTTGTCACCCTCCTCGTCATGCATGTTCCAAATCTTATAGTTTTTCATGAAACCCCTACTTAGCAGATGATATCGTATCTGCTCGACGTCGTGGATCCTAAATGCCTTTTCATTCTTGCAATCAACACATGGGCAATGTATGTATCCTTTACTACTTGGAACATTATTTCCTGCATACGCCATGGCTGCTTTCACAAAAGAGTCAATGCCTTCTACGAACGCGACAGTCATAGTTTCCATGTACATCCATCCACGATCCATCTGTGTGAATAACATAACTTTAGTGCGATAGGTCAACTATAGTCATTCAATTTAATACAAGCAAACTAGAGGATACAAACTGACCGTACCATAGGGTAATCTGGTGTGCACACAACAATCAACAATCAGAAGAAATCAATAAGCACTCCCTTAGGAAGAAGGGTGGTTTTCGGTCACAATTTAACCACAGGGGCTGCATTCACAAAAGAGTCAGTGCCTTCCACGAACGGGGCAGCAGTTACATCCATCAGCACGATCCATCTATGATTAACACACAATGCAACTTTAGTGATCGACATAGGTTGAACTAACTAATTTACATTAAATTTAATACAATCAAAACTATAGGATACATACTGATTGTAGGGTAATTTGGTACGCGTGCAACAATCAAGAATCAAAGAAGCCGCCTCTGAAATCAAGAAGCACTCTAAAACGAAGAAGGGTGATTTTCGGTCACAATTTAACCATATGATCTAACTAATAAGGTAGCTACACGCAAAAGGTTGTTAATTACATACCACCCAATATAGAACATCCTTCAAAAATCAATAGCCTTCACTAGTGTGGCGGTCGCCAAAAATGGTGGGAGGAGCCACGGCTGAAGAAAAGTTAACCGAGTGAAGAAGAAGAGGAAGGAAATGGGGTTTTCATTGCTCTTGTAGCCCTTTATCAACGCCGGGTTAATTGGACAGCAGGTGGTGATTCTAAGTTTTTCTGTCGGATTGTAGATTATGGTTTTCAATGTGTGAACAAAACGGCGGCAAAACTTTCTTATCACCGCCGGTATGAAAGGGCGGGAAGATGTCTTCAATTATTGCGATTTCCACCGCCGGACCATACGATCAACCGACAGTGCAACATAAGTGTCACCGCCAAATCTTACGGTGTAGGGCCCATCAATCTTGGCACCAGCGCTGAAAACTTGTTATCTCTGGCGCCTTCTTCACGTGTCGCGCATCGGATCAACGGCCGGCGGTGGTAAGCGTTGCACAGCCAGTTCGGCGAACAATACGGTGGCGATGCCCGGCATTTTGTTCACCGCCGGATCATACGCCGAGCCGGCGGCGAAAGCGTTCATCACCACCGATTATTCGGCCAGGAGGGACCCCACTGGTCATAAGCCGGCGGTGATACGTATCACCACCGGTTATCTCAAAACCGTTGGTGAAGGTACCAGTGGTGAATAGACTTTCTATAGTAGTAATACCTCCTATCTTTATCTCTCTTTGGTTGAGCTTTCAGCTTTTGGGAAGCAAAAGCAGCCCCAAAAGCCCAACCAAATGGACCCTAATATGATGTTAAAACTTTATATTTTTTCTTGAGCAGATCTTCATGATCTCAAATGACAAAACTTAAAACTAGAATTTATAAACTACAATGTTCATATACAAAATATCTTTATTCGACACAATATAAGAAATATATGATTTTTTTTAAAATGACAAGCCCTATACGCGATTAATATGCTACTGATACTTTATATTACTTTTGAGCATCTTATTGATTTCCAATGAAAAAACTGAAAACTAAAAAGTTGTAGATATAATTTTTATATAATAATCTTGATCTGAGGTCCTAAGAAAAAGATAAGATTTTTCTAAGGTGGAGACTTGCCGCTGATATGTAGGTCTCATCTATCAGATTCATGCCACGTAGGATAACAGGTCCGATAAATGCCTGTTGGTACATGGGTGAGACCCGTTATAACTTAAGAAAGCCAAAAATGCATTTTGAAACTTTGAAGACCTAGGCAACACGTTCAGATAACTTTGACGTGAGTTTCACTCTTTAATTTTCTATTGGCTGCAGCATGATAAATACCTCTAGGCGGGCTCGTTTTATAAGGAAAAAAATTGGATACGGACCATCCGTACACAGCCGTGGTGCGGACTGTGTCCCTGATGTGTGGGCCTAGATAGCAGCTTAAACGTAATAACGGTAATCAAATACCCCATGGGACCACGTATCATCCACACATCCGCACCGCACCAAATCTTTTTCCCGTTATAAGCCCCATCCCATGAGGACAAAGGATCGAAGCGCGTTGGCAGGACTTCTCCTTGGCTGGTGGATGATAACTACGTTGATCGGCTCGTTGCGATAACCCCCGTCCCATGTGGACAAAGGATTGAATTGCCCGACACTTAGGCTTTGGGCAAATTCCACCTTGTCTGAGGTAGCGAGTAGCACGGTACGTACTTCTCAAGGAGGATCTATACGAAAGCAGGCAGTTTTGGCCGAATATGGTTGGAATGCTCTCCGTGGGTGTGGCTAACCAGGCACATGTCACTGCTGCCAAAACATAAAGCTCCAAAGGGTGTCCAGAAACAAAGGACAGCATCCCAACGCTCCAGCAACGGATCTTTGTTTGCATCGTCGCCAATACCTGTCGCATTGAGCTTCTCCCCTGCACAATGTCACGAAGGAAACTGGAGCATTGGCTGGCACAGCTTCCAAACCATTCCTTTCCTGACATTGAAAATGGACCAATTTCCAGTACAGAAATAAGTTCAGATTAATTATCAGGAGAAGAGAAGTGAAAATTTCCTGGTAATGCACGCAGTACCTCTCGTCCATGGTTGCGGCCAGACTCCTCCTGCTGCTGCTGCTGGTGCATCCGGGTCCGCGCTTTGCCGGCACCGGTAGTAGTAGAACGCGGCGGCCAAGCACACAACGAACATCAGCCCGCCGCCGGAGAGAACGTACACATACCAGCTGTACTGTTCCACTGCACTCTCATACAACTGCAAGATGGCACCGGCGAGGACGCCCTCCGCGGCCACCAGCACTAAAGTCTGCGCAATGTTCTCCCGTGACAGCCGCCACGCGCGCCGGAGAGCGGCTCAGCTGTAGCACTGGTACGCGGCCGGCTGCGACTGCGACGACACCGACACCACGACGGCCACGGAGGACACGGCGCGGACGTAGACCTGGAGAAGGCGGTGCGCGGCGTGCAGCGCCACCAGCACGTCGATGAGCTGCAGCGTCAGGTAGCAGAAGTTCCGCATGATCAGCGTCTTCAGGAGCTGCACGGTGACGGCGCCGGCGGCCTGCGTCGCTTTTTTTTTTTTACATTTTTCAAACTAATTTTAAATCTAACATTGTTCTATTTTTTTTCAAAACTAACACTTTTAGCCGCGTCTATTGTCATGGCGCGGCGAAACGTCTGTGCCGCGCCATACATGGTGGCGCGGCGGGAGGGATGACGTGGCGATGACCGGGGCGCTGACCGGTGACGTGGCAGGGTCTGCCGTGCCACCGATCTTGGCGCGGCGCCGCCGCGACATCCCTCACGGCGCGGCAGTCCCATGTAAATATCGCCCGCGAGCCGCCCTCCCTCTGTCTGCCTTAACACGGTTGGTGACTTCCGCGCCGCGCCCTCTGGGCACTCCCAAGTGTTGTCGGCGCCCGGCCCTCCGTTACCGCCTCCCTCCCTCCCTTCCCTTCCATTCCCTGGCTGCCTCCTTCCCTTCTCGGCCTTGTTCAAGATAATGACGCACTTTTTATTTTTGTTTGAATGGTGGATTGAAATATCATGAATAGGAGTTAAGGTTAGGAGGAAAATTATGTTCGGGAACTATGCGCTATGGTTTGGAGGAAGATATTAGTTTGATTTTGTCAATGTTAAGGTTAATTATTTAGTTAGAAGTATGTTTACCATGTATATTTTTGTTGCTATAAGTGTTGGTTATATTATTTGAGTTGCAATATAAATGATTATATTTTAAATTAATTTGCGTTGTTTTGATTGATGTTTAATTTGAACCGTTTTATAAGATGGAAGACATGTTTCGGGAGCAGTTGTGGCGAAAACAGGGTCGTCCTAGAGAATTATACCCCGACGAGTCTAGCAAAGATATCCCCGTCCCTCCTGACCTCCCTGTCCCTAAGTATGATTGTGGTCGTCCGGCCGACGTGTTTCAATCGAGACATCCGGATACAGCGGCTCGTTGCTTCTACACATGCATTCGTTTTAATGTAAGTAATTGTTTTCGTATGTTTTTTTTCTTCATTTGTATTATTAAGTTACTAATATTTTATTGGAATTTTGTTGTGTAGGCCCATGAGAGGTGCTTTTTCTTTCAGTGGGTCGACGGTGCAGACAAGTTTAACCCTAGGTACCTCCTTTTTGACGATTGGTGGAGAGGGTGACATCCACGAGAGCACTTCGAGCGGTGAGTTCCACCACCCCCTAACCCCCCTCTAATGACAGCTAAGGAGAAGCACTTAGCCGCAGTTAGACGACTCGAGGAACCTCCTCTGTGCGATTGCGGAGATCGAACTGTGATAAACCCTGAGAATACGTTCAAGTTTGTGTGTCCAAACAAGCATTAAGTAAGTGCAAAGTGTATGTGTTGAAATGTTGAGCTATATATGTTCATGTACTAATGTCACCTTATTTAGGTGTTTTCAATGGTGAAGTGTCATTTCAAGGAGTGGTTGTATGGTCCTAAGAATCAATGGCCGAAAGAACCACCAAAGGTTAAGTAAAAAAAAAAGAAAGGGTAATTTACAAAGCACCTCCTGTTATGTGCAAATGTGGTGTTAAATCCAACTATGGTCTAGTCCCTTCGAAGCTTGTAATAGGTCATTATTGCGGCCATATGGTTGACTATGATGAGGTTGGTTATTTTTGTGGTAAACATGAAATCGTATTTTGTTTCTTTTGCTAAGACATATATGATATAATTTTTCATTTGAATAGGACACTAGGAAATGCAGGTGGGAATGTTATGATGGTCAAGCTAAGTTTTTGGATGAACTGAAGGAGAGACAAGTAATTACTTGGAAGAGGGGATATGGACCTGACTACGTCAACCTATTCGTTAAACATCACAAAGATAAGATGCATGAGTTTACTAGACAGCACGGTATTCGTAACCCGATCGATGTTGGGCTTGACAAATGGGAATTGGAAAGACGAAGGGTGTTAGAGGAGGAGAGGGCAAGCAAGGAGGCAAGGGAGGAGACAAAAGTACAGATGCAGGTCTTGAACGAGCATGTTGTGCCAGTGAGTGCTTGAAAGCCTTTTTTCGTTGCCTGATTTTAAATATAATATAAACGCGTTGCTAACTGATTGCATTTTATACATGAAGGGATTGGATATAGCGAGGACCATAATAGAGAGGTAGCTCGTGCATGGTATGAGGAAAAGAAGTTAGATGGGCACAGAACGCGAGCTGCTCGCACCGTTCAATCATCGATTGTGTTGTCTGATGAGGGGGGCGAGGATGAGGACGACACTGCCAGATTGAGCGAGCTCGTCGCTCTAGCAGAGGCAGACTTGCAAGCGGAGGAGGCTAAGGATGACACTGGCGGACTGAGCGAGCTCATCGCTCTAGCAGAGGCGGGCTTGCAGGCGGAGGAGGATGACGACGTTCTTCACTCAGGCCGCAGAGGCCGCAGATGAAGCGGAGGCCGCTTACTATAGGCGACATGCAGGTCATAGCAATGCAGGTCAGCCTAGCCACATGAATGAGGAGGAAGAGAACGTGTTCTTGTCTTAGGCCGCAGATGAAGCGGAGGCCGCTTACTATAGGCGAAAGGCAAATCAGGGTAATGTAGGTGACCCTAGCCACAGCAACTGGGTTGTGGTAGAGGATTGATACTCGGACGATGAGTTGTTTACTCAGTATGTTTCTGACTAAGGGTTTTTGATTGCGCCGTCTGTTAGTTCCATGCTTTATTAATTATCAATGTAGCTATGTACTAGAACTTTCATTGTGTTATCTTGTTTTTCATTTGAACTATTGATGTATTGTACACATGTATCATGTACTCGGATTACCCATGGTTGATCTTAAGTGATCCCATCCGTTTGTCACCCTCCGATCTATCTGTTTGTCGCTCTCCGATGCATCCAAGTTTTTTTAATAATAGCGAATGCGTTGAGAATTTCTAAAACGAAAAATATCGAGTGAAATTATTTTAAATACGGTTGGCTGGTATATATATCTTGCATGTTTCCCATGTATTTTAAAATAGTAGCATGTAATTTATGTAATTAGCATCAGATCAATGTAAAATAACAATAATGTTATCACTTTACTCCAGCGTTCTTTTTTCATGAGTCACATTTGTTATGCAACCCTAAGCCTAGGTTCTGCCGCGCCATAGCCCACGGTGCGGCACTGACACGCCAAGGCCCACAGCGCAGTAGGATCTAGACGCAGACAGAAGCCGACCAACCTTAATTGCAATTGAACGAAAGCTGATGTCGGTGCTGTAAACAACTACAAGTGCTGCCGTGACACATTGAAATAAATATGAAGGAAATAAATGGAGTCCGTGCGCAAGTTGACAAGTTGTCACATAACATTTGCAAGTTTCGGATGACAATATTCGTTCGACATAACCAAATAAGTCTCAGGAATGTAAGGATCCCTCGGGCGCCTCTGTCTCTTCGGATTTATAGGCAACACAGTGGGAGTGTAGCCAACGTTGGTGTGGGGCCTCAAAGGAGGCAAGGGCACCTCTACGTCGGTGTTAGACAAGAAGTGTGCTCGGTGCAGGTCATCGTACTCCACCTCAAGAAGGGGGTACAACTGGTGCTGCATGGGAGGGGCCATCCTGTTACAAATTGATAAACAAAGGGTTAGAGTATTCAAATTAACAATATTCAAATTAACATTATGTAGCATTGCAAAATTTGAACTACTTGTTATGCAATACGAACATAATATGAAAGCACATATATATTCAAAGTAACATTAACAGACATATTAAACAACTTCACTAGGAAAATAAGCAACTTCTATGTATGGACCTGCTGCCCTTGTCTTCTATGCCTGCTAGCCTTGTGACCAGGGTCTTTGCAAACGGAGCAAAGATTCCTACCACGGGTCTCGTTGAAGTCTCCCCCTCTATACATGTCTTCGCCGTACCCTCTCATAGTGTTCATGTCCCCCTTGAATCGCTTCTTCTTCCTCCTACCCTTCCCTACCTTCATTAGATCTGGATGCGGCACGTAGTCATAACCATTATAAGATGGTCACTGTGTCGGGTCAAGGTATGGCTCGAAGCTCATCTCCCAAATACTAACGGTGTTCGAACGGAGATACAATTGTGACATATATGGCAGATCCTCATAGTTGAAACCGCGAACCCTGCAGGCCATGATCATATGAGAGCAAGGGGCATGCATGATCTGAGAGACATTGCAACTGCACTCTACTTTTCTAAGATCAACTCGGTAGTTTCGTCCACCATAACGTTCGCCGCCCAAGCTTGTGCCACCCTTGCCCCGTACACTAAAGATATGGCGGCGGGGTCCATACGGCTCAGCAGTGTGCTGCTTGGCCAATTCCTCGTCCTCATTCAAATATTCTGCTCTGGCCTTTCCAAAACGCCCCTGCTCAGCTATATTCCTCTGCAAGTTCTCACCTCTTGACAAAATATCCATTGCACTTATGAAAGGAGAACTCAACAATTCCAGACACAGGCAACGATCGAACTCCGGTGAATGCACGGTTGAAGGACTCTGAGGATTTAGTAGTCATGATGCCATACCTGAAACCCCCCTAGTCATATGCTAACACCCACCTATTCCATCTGCGCCTCTAACCAGGCCTTTTCCGCTTCATTTAGCATCTTGTCTAGTTCTCTCTTTGTCTCCTTGAACTGGTGCTCTGTATATACACAACATAGAGCCTTTACCTTGTCACATACCTCCTGCTTCCTCTGACGCCGCCAGAAATTAGCGGCAAAGTGTCTCATGCACCATCTATGCACTAGAGTCGGGAACCCATCTATATGCTCAGCTGTAGCATTAAGAAAGCCCTGGGTGACGGTCCGAGATCAAACATATAGAGCGAGATGGGCCAAGCACTTATACACGTAGAAGCCGCATGAACCATGACCATGATTCATTGTTCTCTCTCTCTGCCAAAGCAAATGCCATGGGTGCTATCTGGTCCTCAGGATCAACAGCAGCAGCATCATTAAGGTGCCCATGTACTTTCCTGCAAATGCCATGGGTGGCGCGCCGACGCGTGGGCTCGGTGGCCACAGTGGGTGGCCGGCGGCCGTGGCGCGCAGGCATTCATGGCGTGTCGGGGCGGCGGGTGGCATGCGGCCACGGCGGGCGGCAGGCGCGGCAGGCAGGCACGGCGCCGGGCACGCGCAGCGGGCAGGCAGGCGGGCAGGCACGGCGGGCGCGAAGGCGCTACGGGCAGGCGAGCAGGCGCGGTGGCCACGTGCGGGCAGGCAGGCGGGCACGGGCGTGCGTGCGGTGGGCGATATTTACCTAGGACTGCCACGCCATGAGGGATGGCACGGCGGCGCCGCGCCAAGATCGATGGCGCGGCAGATCCTGCCACGTCACCGGTCAGCACCCCGGTCGTCGCCACGTTATCCCTCCCGCCGCGCCACCATGCATGGCGCGGCACAGGCATTTCGTCGTGCCATGGCAATAGGCGCGGTCAAAAGTGTTAGTTTTGGGGAAAAAGTAAAACAGTGTTAGATTTAAGAAATTTTTTACAATAATTGGGGAAAAATTTGATGGCTGACATCGACCGAGAGCGGCCAATCCGACGGCAACAAAGGTAGGAGGCAGCGGGAGGCAATGGGACGGAGGCAACGGGAGGCGATTGCTGTGTCTATGATCGGTGGGCCATATGCGCAAAAATCGCCTTCCATTACCTCCGCACATGTGGGGATTAGGACTGGGCGGTAATTCCATTCTCGTAGTTTTTTTTATAAAGGGTAAAACGGTAACTCTATAAATGCAAAAATAATGTTTTGAATAATATAGTTAGGATGGATAATACAATTAGTATAGTTAGTTAAATGAATATGTTGTTTACTTCTGCTAGGGTTCCACCGCCGCCGCCGCCGATGGGAGGAGGCTGGGCGCAGGGCAACGGGCCACCCCTACCCCTCGTTCCTCCTCGCTGTCATCCGCTCGGGCGTCGCCCTCCTCCTCGCCGTACTCCGCTCGGGCGCCGCCCTCGGTGTTCGTCCATGGAGCAAGAGGAGGCAGGAGAGGATGGGGGCCATGAAACCTAGATCCAAGCGCGCCATGAGGAGGAGGCGCCGGCGCCGACACCGACGCTAGTGCTGGCGTGCTGCACACGACCAGGGGCAGGTTCGACACCGCCGCGGTGCTATCTGCGATGGGCAGGTTCGGCGTCACGCGCCTCGCGCTAGCGCCGCCGGCACTACTGGCCATCGTGCGCACCGCCGAGGAAGCGGACGCGGGCGCTGCCGCCCACGTGGCCACGCTCTTGGCGGTGAACTGCGGTGGCGCGCCCCTCGTGGCTGACCTCATTGCGCGCTTCTCGCGCACTTTACCCGGCGTAGGCGTTACCCAGGTTGGTTTCGCGCTACTGCAAGTTCATGTCTTTTGATTCTTAGTTCAGAGAATATCGTAACTACTAGAGTAGTTCATACAAATCACTTGCAATTGTGTGTTCATCATAGCATACAATGCTTGTTTTCAATTGGCAAAAGGGGTATGCTCTTACATGATTGATGGTTTTCGTATACTAGGCTCTCTTTAGTTAGTGAATTATTTATTGACAAATCTCATTCGCAGATATGAGCTTGAATTAAATGTTCTTGGACTTAGGTTTTTAGTTTGACACAGCCATCATGTGTAATTTTGAGTTTTGTGAAAAGAAGTATGAAGAGCTACTGATACAACTATAGTTCTGTCAGCCGGTTCAACTTTGACTTTCATAGTTTGCAGAATTTCTGGTGGCTTGGTTGGAGCATTTGTAACATTGGGCAGGATTGACATGTCATTCTAACACATTAGTGCTTGCATTTCTGTTCTTCTAGGCCATGGCTGCCAACAACATAGCTGCTAGTCTGAACCAGCAGATGATAGTAGATGAAGGGAATGCTAAATGCTCACAGAATGAATTATTCTAAATCTTTGCCCAGTAGTTGAGCCATGTTTTGGATTGCAACATGGTTGATCATGGCTATATGGTTGATCATGGCCATGAGCTAGTACTGTGATTGAGGTCACACTTTGTTTCTTTAGGATTGCAACATCTTACTGATCGTGGATACTGCTGGAACTTAAGAATGGCAATACTACAGACGATACTGTCTTGTCGGGATCCTATCTTGTCGATGAGAGGCTGAATTTCAACTCTTCTCAATTTTCTGGTGTGAAGCGGTAATCCCAAATATTTCCCCGGGAAGCTGCTGATCTTTCCCGGAAAATTTTGAAGAAGAGTTTGCACTGTGGATGTATCCAACCTGATTGGGAAAATTTCCGTTTTCCCCATGTTTATTGTCAAACCCGAGCATTCTCCGAAGGTATGTAAAATTCTACTCAATCTTGACAGATCGTTAGCTGTTGGTGCCGAAAATATTGCCGCGTCATCCGCGTACAGAGAACATCTCAGCTTTGCTGTCTTCGGTAGAATCGGCTGGAGGAAACCCCTTTCAGCAGCCATTTCAATGATGCATTGGAGAGGGTCAATTGCCAGGATGAATAGCAACGGCGAGAGTGGGTCTCCCTGCCTCAACCCACCAGCATGTTTGATGCTTTCCCTGGCCTACCGTTGATCAAAATCTTAGACGATGAAGTCATAAGCAGTGATGAGATCCAGTCCCACCATTTTTGACTAAAACCTAACGCCTGTAATACTTCCAGTAGATAGGGCCAACTGATAGAATCAAAGGCCTCGGAGATGTCCAGCTTGATGAAAAGGGCCGGGTTATTTTTCTTGTGTAATGTTTGAATGACCTTTTGTGCATAGATGAAGTTACCGTGGATGCACCTTTTCCTAATGAAAGCGTTCTGTGCATTTGACACCACGTTGTCCAGCTTTGGTGCAAGTCTGGAGGCAAGAATCTTTGTTATTATTTTGACGACGCTGTTAATCAAGCTTATTGGCCTATAGTCTGCCATGCTGGAAGCTTCTTGTTTCTTGCGCAGCAGGATTATGTTTGCCTCATTCAGTAAGTTCAACTTGGATGTTCTGTGGTTGTAAAAAGCTTGCACTGCTTCCATTAAATCATATTTTATGACGTTCCAACATTTTTTATAAAAGAGACCGATGAAGCCGTCCGGCCCGGGCGCTTTCATGGAAGGCATTTCTTTTATGACTAGAGATATTTCCTGCTCCGTGAATGGCGAATCCAGAGAGTCCAAATCAAATTGTTCATATCCCAGTGCTTCCCAATTCAGCGCGAGGCTTCTCGGCTTCGGCGTGCCAATGGACTGACTAAAAAACTGGAATGCAACGTTGTCTTTGTCTGATTGTGACACCGCTATTCTATCACCATCTTGGATAGCGCTTATAAAGTTTTGTTTCCTCCTTGCATTTGCACATATATGAAACAGACGACTATTAGTATCACCATGGCGGATCCAAGTTAGTCTTGAATGTTGTTTAGCCTTGCTTTTCTGTATTACTGCCATACCTACTAACTTGGATTTGATGGATTTCTTGAACTCCAATTCTTCTGAGGTTAGGTTCCTCCTTCCCTGCGCTCTTTCAAGTTCCAGCAGCATCGTCTGTAGTATTGCCATTCTTAAGTTCCAGTTACCGAAATGTGTGCGCCTCCATGACTTGAATGTTCTTTAGGATTGCACTTTGTTACTCTGGAAGCAAGGAAGTGCAGATATTCAGAAGAATCAGAACCATCATTCAGTTCAGACATCACACTGGCCGAGTCTTTGGTCGGTTCAAACAACAATAGAAAGAAAAATTCAGTGCCGGAGCTCTACTCATTTAACTTCTACGTTCTTACAGCTCTTCACATAATAAAGGAGACCGTAAGCATAAAATATTTTGGCAGGATTATTAGCACTGAATTCACATAAAGAAGACCATAAGCTTAAGATGATATTGATAAGATCTCAGGCTGATCGATACCCATCACCGGACTAATAACGAGCTCATTGGTAATTCAAGTAAAAACCGCTGATACATAGTGTGTCGACTGGGTTTTGATTTTTTCAAAATAGTTCAAGAAATCACTTATCTATTAGGGGCATTGATGTAAATTGGTGAAAATGGGTCCAATTGTTTGGCGTTATCCTTTTTTGCGTTTGCTTGCGTTCTGGGCGGCTGCTTGCGCCAAGGTTGGCTTCGCTGATCTGCTCCTGCAGTCCTGCCTCCTCCCTCCTAGAGATCCCGGCGGCGGATTCAGCTTCAGCGAATCTTAGACATGTCGTCTCCTGCATCTTTCCTTGGTGCTCGAGGCTGTTTTTCATGGCATCGACCTTCTTTTGTCGTCGCAGTCTATTGACAGCCACCCCCATACTGCAGTAAACTGACTCTTTTTATCAATTCTGTAGTCTGTATGCTGAGGCATTCACCAAAATATATCGTAGCTGCAACTTTCATCTTTCATTGTGAATCTGGGTTTTTGAATTGTGATACATAACCAAAATGTATGTGGCTTGTATAATACAACATTCAAACTGAAGATTATAGTTTGTGCAGATATTGTAAACTTTCTAGCAATTTTATGTTAGCTAGAAAGTTCAGAAAATTAAAATTACCCTGCAATCTGCAGATCTTGCGTTTGTTTGCCAATCATTAGCAGAGCTCCATCCTAGCCTCATCACCCTACTTCAGTCTTCAGTACACCCATTCAAGCATCTAAAGTGATGAGATTATGGACAATCGGAACCGTGAAAGGGAGGAAGATCTATTTAATTACGATGGTATTTCATTTGATGTTGGTGGACCAAGTTGTGGTGCTGCACCTGAAGATGAATGGGATCCCTTGAATTTTTATTGAGTACCATTTACCATGTGAGACATTGTATCTTTTAGCATGAACTTGTTTGGAACTTTTAGCATGTCAGTATGTAATCATATATTTTGTACTAAAAAACCTGCAACTTGGCACTGAGTGTGAGCCGTGACAATGACAGTGTGTTGTGATTTGATATTCATGATTGCACACCTATGAAATATAATGGATCATATAAAAATTTGTGTTGTTTAATGCATCTATCCCTCGTTTTTGTGGCGGTTCAATTAACCAAACACTCATTAGCACTTCAAAAAAAAACGGTTGCATAACCAAATATGCATGCATGAGCTATGGACCGGTCCTAATAACTTGCATAGAAACAAAAAGGCATAGTGTGACTTCCAAAATTTCAAGAAATCACTCTATTCACAAACAGATCTCTAAAATATTGGCATGGTTTTTAAATCTTACCAAGATTGGCTTCGACCTTCCTTCAGATCATACCTTGTTGGGTGACATCTTTCCTTTTGAGAGGAAGATCACATCCTCCGACCTTCTTTTGTCTATTGACAGCCCATTCAGTAAGACTGATTTTCAATTCCGCAGTTCATCGTTGTAAGTATGGAATCTGTCAAAAATAATACATGCCAAAATAATACATGTCAAATGAAGTGGGTTGTGTAGTACTTACATGCCTCTCGATACCGGGTCTCGAGGCATGGATCTCAGACTCCGTTCACGCAATTCACCACGACGACGGGATTTAGGCACGAGAGACATTGTTCTTGTGTAGGCCACATATACCTTTCGCATCGCGCTCTTCTTTAGAGCACGTGGATTTTCCGAGCCTTCATCTATCCTCGTCCAGACCAATGATTTTAGCACTTGAAAAAATTGCATAGATTCATCTCTATGGACTCGATTGCATGGATGTGTTTCCAATTCAACGCGCAGATGAAAAATTAAATCGGAGATCCTCGGCACAGCCTTTTGAGAGCGCACATCAAGCTCCGCAAGCCGCAGACAGCGAGCTAGAGCTAGGGCTAGGGCTATCCTCCGCTTCAAAGCTACGGCTCTGAGCGGCCTCTTTCTCTGGGAGGCTAAGGTGACGGCGCTCATGCAATTCACGGCATAAGCACCTTTATATAGGGGGATTTTCGCGGGAACCTTCTTCTCACCGATGATTTTCCCGGATTCATCGAGGGGATCGGGCGGCGGCACGGCTGACGCCGGCGATGCGGATCTCGCTCCGGCGGCGGCACGCTCGATGAAGGGCGAGGGTTCTGGGCTTTGGCCCTCTGGGCATACTGTTTATCGGCCGGGGAGTTGGGGAGATCGAGGGATCGCTCTGTGTCCGCGTCTCTCTGAAGGAGGCGACACGCACGCGATGGAGGGAGGGGTAGTGGGCTTTGGCCCGCAGGCATATCGCCGGGAGTTGGGGACACGCTGCCCTCAGGTCCATCTCCGGGAAGGAGGCGACATGTCGTGGAGCGGCATGCACGCCCCGCTGCTGTTCGTTGTGGCCGGGCTGGCTGTTGTTGGCTGATGGGTTGTTGCTGCCTGCTGCTGGGCTTCGGGCCAAAAGAGGAAAAGGGCTTTTGACGAATCAGGTTTTGAAATATTCCTAATAATTTTTGAGTTTTGAAATACAGCTTTGAACTTGATTTTGAAATAAAATTTAACAAAATCTAATTATTTTATAAATAGATCAAAAATTTGATTCGAACTTACGTAGAATTTTATAAATTCAATTTTGACAACAATACAAATTTATGCAAAGGCATCAATGCAACATCCCTCAATTTAAAATTTTTAAATTTATCTAAAGTTCCCATTTTGCTCATTTTGAAATACTAAACCTCTAACTAAATATTGGGATACTTTAATAAATTCATAAAAGGCCTAACGTAGGGTTGCGATGAAAAGTTAGTTTGCATGTACTGACTGAGTGGAGTAAAAGGCCTAAAGTGAATGGAAGTGAATCAATCACTCTCATGTCTCAACAGAGTGAACCACTAGCCTTAACATGATACAAACTAATCCATCACTATCACGTGTCGTCCGAGTGGACTAACAGGCTAATAGCACCATAACAAAGTCAACCGATCACTCTCATGTCTCCTCTGAGTAGCTAGACTAGTGCTCGTAGGACGACAAGTACTGAACCTACATTTTCGCGGCTCGTTTGATCAGTGGACTGATAGACCGTTAACCTTAGGAAGTGAACCGATCACTCTTATGTGTCATCCGAGTGCACTTATAGGTTGAACCGATCACTCTATCCACATGTTTTTTATGTGTGAATCCGAGTTTCTTTATTTTAAGGTCCGGCTTTATATTACAAATCAGTACCGGAAGATAAAAAAAAATTCAATTACAAAATAAATGGTTTGAAAAAAAGGTTTTCAAGAGGACTTCAATTGCAAAATGAATGGTTTGAAAAAAAAATTGGTGCTAAGGGCCAGCAACGGCTAGGTCAAGCTTGACCTCCAAGGGAGCCCAACCAGGCCGCGCCGGCCCAATTAGCACAGGTAACAAACGTTTAAGAGCATAGGCAGTGGAGTACAGGTGTTCGAACTGGCTAGTTTGCCTGCGCTTTTAAGCTGTGCTTTTGATTGATACGCAAGCGAGGTGGGACTAAACTAGGCATGTAGCTGACTTCCTTCTCCACCGCTCTCGCACTCCCCTCTATTTTTGTTCTGGGCCACAGCCCACTACCCGGCCCAGCAAACCAACCGCAGCCCTCCCTCTCTCCTTTCCACTGCCACGTGGGGCAGGTGGTCATTACCTTGTTCAAACTCCTGTTCCTCAGTTGACCGAGCTAGACGGCCTCGTGGCTTCAAACCCCGTTTCCAGTTACCCCCGTGTTTTGTAGCCGAGCGGCGCAACTGGGCGCTAGGGCATAGTGGGCCTTGGGCCGCGCGCTCGGGCTCGACCGGGGAGTCAGCTATATACCGGGCTAATTGGGCCGTCGTGGCCTGGTAGGGCCCTATTTGTGGTCGAACCTGACCTAGCTGTCGCTGGCCCATGGCACCAATTTTTTTTTTGTTGCAAACCATTTATTTTAATTTTTTTTTTGCAAACCAATCTCCAAAAAAATAGATAATTTTAGGAAAATTATTAAATACTTTATTTTGTTTAGTTATTCACAACCCAAAATAGGGTACATGTTTTTTACTAACACGTGACATACACACTCATATGGTTCACTTGGTAACATGTGGTTAGAGTGCTCGGTTGAACTTAATTTATTACCATGGTTTACGATTATTACTCCACTCAGACAAGACATAAGAACCATCGGTTCACTTTGTATCATGTTAGGCCTATTAATATATGTCGGAGTGATCGATTCACTTTCGTTCATGTTAGGCCTATCAGTCCACTGATCAGATGAGGCACGAGAGTGTAGGTTGAGTTGCTGTCGTGGTAGGACTATGACTACACTCAGACAAGACATGAGAGTGATCTGATGGATTTCTTATCTTGTTAGCCTATTAGTCCACTCGAACTACACATAAGAAGGACGGCTTAGTTTCTATCATGTAAGGTTGAGTAGCTGTCATGCTACGAGTACTAGTCTACCTACTCAGACGATACATGAGAGTGGTCGGTTGACTTTGTTAATATGTTATTGGCCTGTTAGTCCACTCTGACGACACGTGAACAGTGGCGGCTTAGTTTCGTAGCATATTATGGCTAGTGGTTCACTCTGGCAAGACATGAGAGTGATTGATTCACTTCCTTTCATGTTAGGCCTTTTACTCCACTCAGTCAGTCAGTACGTGTAAGCTAACTTTTTCTTTTCAAAAAGTACAGTCAAATTTTGTTTCAGGACAAGGACTCCACTAGTCTAGCATACCCTATCAAAGCCGCGTTGACCGTAGGACGTCGAATTTCTATTTTGGGTTGTGAATAGTTTTCATTGAAAAAATAATTGATCTTATGAATTTACTAAAATTTTCCAATATTTAGTAAGAGGTTTAGTATTTCAAAATGTGCAAAATGGGAACTTTAAATAAATTTAAAAATTTTAAATTGAGGGATGTTGCATTCATGCTGTTGCATAAATTTTTATTGTTGTGAAAATTGAATTTATAAAATTCGACGTAACTTCAAATCAAAATTTTGATGTATTTATAAAATAAATAGAATTTTTAAAAGTTTATTTCAAAATCAAGTTCAAAGCTGTATTTCAAAACTCAAAAATGTTAGGAATATTTCAAAACCTGATTCGTCAGAAGCCCTTTCCCTCGCTTGGGCCAAAGCCCAGCAGGCAGCAGCCCATCAGCAATAACAGGCCCAGCACCCTATGCCCGCGCCCCTGTCGCTTACCTACGGGGCCCGCGTGTTAGCGGATCCACGCACAGTGTCGCCTCCTTCCCTAGAGACGAACACCGAGCAGTTCTCCCCTACTCCCCTCTATTTGGCCTCTGGGCCTGTCGATGTTTTACCACCGATAGCCTGTCACGGGGTTACCTAGGACAGTATGTTCGGGCTTCAGCGTATGTGGAACTCGACGGTGAACGCAAGAGACAGTCGATTTATCCTGATTCGAGCCCTCGATCGTTGATCGAGTAATAGCCCTACGTCCAGTTGGCGTTAGCCTTTGCGTTGGATTGATTGTGTGTTGTTGTGTTGTATCGTTTGTCGGTACCGATCTAGGGACCCCTGCCCTCCTTTATATAGTATAGGAGAGGAGGGAGTCCTAGTCGGTTACAAAGTAGAGATCCTAGTAGGATTATGTGTAACTAGTCCTAGTAGGATTACATGTAGAGAATCCTATTTGGACTAGGTTTTCTTCTCTCTTCTCTGTGGGGAACCCTATGGGTCCCGCATCGACAGGCCCCCGAGCATTTCATGATTGAGCTTCAAGGGCCGGGTTGTTGTAGACTTGTTCCGGGTTCTTTCTTGAAGCGAGATCTTGAGATGGTCTTCTTTGTCTTTTCTTCGGCTGATGTGCACTTTTGGACAAAAGTGCACTTAGTGAGTGTAGCCCCCGAGCATCTTGCTTGTTGGGACAAGAAGCCAGAGGGTCCCTTTAGTCTTCTTGGTTGCTCCGAGTTCTTTTTCGGTGGGTGTAATTTTTCGTAAAAATTACACTCACTGAGTGTAGCCCCCGAGCCTCTTGCTTTTGCTTGCAAAAGTTGGAGGGTCCAGATTCTTGTCTTAAAAAAATTTTGGAGTTGGGTCCAGATTCTTGTCTTAAAAAATTTCTGGGGTTATGTATCCCGCAGCCCCCGAGCCTTCTCCGAGTTCTTTTCTTTTAAAAAGAAATCGGATGAAGTGTCTTGATGTGTTGTATTTTGTTATAGTCTTGAGTACTTATATTCTTGGTCTTTCGCCCTTGAATTCGAGCCCCCGGGTGTAGTTGAAGCGTATGCTGAGTTACCGAGCTTAGCGTTTGACTAAGCCGTGATGTTCTTCCAGGTTGTTTTTGATTCATCATGGTTGTTTCTAGACCTATGGTTCTTGATGTACCTCTTCCAGATTGTTTGCACTTCGTCTAGATTTTTTCTGAACTTGTATGTACCTCATCCGCATTGTTTTTTGATCAATCCGGGTTCTTTCTGAATTTGTCTTGGTACTTGTAGTACCTTGTCGGGGTTCTTTTTTTATCAAACCAGGTTGTTTCTGGATTAGCTCTCAGGAGCATGTTTTTCCTGATCTCATGGTACAGATGTAGCTCCCCTACATGTTAAACATAAAAATATGTTGTAAATGACATTCTGGATATGAAGTCGGGAGCATGTCCCATATTTGAATAATCAATCAGGGGCGGGCCCCGGCATCATAAAATGCATATAAACTTTTTTCGCGTCTTGCTCTTGCTAGGCCACGCAAATTCCTCAGGTAGTGTCCTGTTACGTTTAAGCACTTGAATCTCTAGTGTATGGTTCAGAGGTTCATTGAAGTGACCATGTGAGCCTAGCATTCGGTTCAGAGGTTCATTGACGTGACCGTCCATATGAGTAGACAAGCTTCACGGATTTAGGCATGTTCTACCTGAGGACTTTAGCGAGCGTTAAGAGAAGACTTAGAGCACTATGTTTGCTCACATGATGATTTTACTTAGAGCACTATGTTTGCTCGCATGATGATTGTAGAGCACTATGTTTGCTCGCATGATGATTTTTTGTGTCTTCCCTTGCTAGGTCGGTTAATTTCCTGGGTAGTAGCCTGTTACGTTTAAGCACTTGAATCTCGCGTATGGTTTAGAGGTTCATTGACATGACCACTCCGTATGGTTCAGAGGTTCTTTGACGTGATCATCCGTATGGTTCAGAGGTTCATTGACATGACCATCCATTCGAGAAAACAAGCTTCACGAATTAAGGCTTACTATCCGAGTAAATTAACAGCTGTTAAGGGAAGATGATATGGCCATAGAGGCATACGAATAATATCCGGAATGTATTTAAAAATTAAAGCGTCGCTTAGCTTGGTTGATGGCCGAGTTGTAGATCGCCGTAGCCGAGTTGCTGGGTACTTCGGACGAGTAGTTGGATACCACGTCTGAGCAGTTGGTTGTAGACACGTCGAGCATCCGGAACTCGTCACCGACTAGTTTGTTGGTTCTGAGTAGTAGTCGAGGTAGTCATCGAGCATCACGGCGGAGTCGGCGGGTTGTTGTAGTGGTAGCCGGAATCCGTCGTCGTCGTGGAGTACTCGGAGAGTGTTGCGCTATTACCGGGTTGTCGTAGTGGCCTGCTTGCTTCCAGTCGGATGGCTTGCTTGTTGACCAGCTAGAACAGCTTGCGTGTTGGTTGACATGAATGTACGCATCATGTACAAGCCTTGATATGTACATGCGTGCACATACATAAATAGTGCACAAACGCATTGGCCTTGCTTGCTTCTTTGGTAGTAGTCTGTACGTCTTGCTTCTTGGTCAGTCCTCCGTATCCGAGTTGATCTGATTTTGTACCGTTCGTGCTGAGGTCTTCGTATCCAAGTTGTTGTAGTCCTAGTTGTCCTCCGATCCAGCTACTTACGGGAGTCCTCGAGGTGTTCGAGTTGGAGTCGAACTCAGTTGTCGTTTTGACTTTGTTGAGGTGGAATCTGGGGCTGGTTGTCCGACGTAGCATATACAGCATGTGTTCGTGCATGTATATACACATATATGTTGTCCTTGTTTGCTTCTTTTTTTTTGTTCATCGAATGGAGACGCATCAGGCCCTTGCCGTATTTAGAGTTCAGTTATTATTCCACCGCGAGAGTACAACTGACTTGGATACAGGTTCCATCCGTCTTGAATTCGACTGTGTGCCCAACGAAAAGTCTGCCGGTCCCGAATCCAACCTGAGTTTGTCCACTGGCTCGTACAGGCATAAGTTGATGACGATGCCTAGAGACGCCATGTTGTTGTCATCATGGCAATTGAACTGCTGCGAGTTTGACAAGGAAGTTTGTTTGGAATCTGAGCATGATGATCCGGTACATGAACGTGGTGAAGCTCCTGTGACAGATCTTGAGATTGAACGAGATGCGGTGAGTTCATTGGTGTACATGTTCCCAACGATAGCTTGTATGAGTTTTGGATGCTCGAGGCTGTCGCCGAGAACGTGTTGTTGATCTTGAGGGTCGATGAGAGCTGCAGCGACTTGTCAATGAGGGCCAACAAGAGCCACAACAAGTCTTTGATCTTGAGGTCCACCGAGCTCTCAAACGCAAAGCGCCGAGAGCCCCTACCTGGCGCACCAGTTGTCGATGTTTTACCACCGATAGCCTATCATGGGGTTACCCGGGACAGTATGTTCGGGCTTCAGCGTATGCGGAACTCGACGGTGAACGCAAGAGACAGTCGATTTATCCTGGTTCGGGTCCCTCGATCGTTGATCAAGTAATAGCCCTACGTCCAGCCGGCGTTAGCCTTTGTGTTGGATTGATTGTGTGTTGTTGTGTTGTATCGTCTGTCGGTGCCGATCTAGGGACCCCTGCCCTCCTTTATATAGTCTAGGAGAGGCGGGAGTCCTAGTCGGTTACAAAGTAGAGATCCTAGTAGGATTATGTGTAACTAGTCCTAGTAGGATTATATGTAGAGAATCTTATTTAGACTAGGTTTTCTTCTCTCTTCTCCGTGGGGAACCCTATGGGTCCCGCATCGATAGGGCCAAAGCCCACTACCCCTCCCCTCCTTCGAACGTGCCCCGCCGCGCCGCATCAACCGGGCGTAGCCACCGCCGCCCGATCCCCTCGAACGTGCCCCCTGAGGTTCCCCGCGCCCGCCCCTTATAAAGAGTAGGCTCAGAGCTCCGCGCCGCCACTTTTCATCCCTAAAGGGACCGCCAGGAGACCTAGCCCTAGCCCGTGCGCCGCCATAGCCGCTGCCAGGAGGTCGACCCACCGCCGCCTCCGCTGATCTCCGCCTTCACTGAGTCGCTGGCCACGAGAACCCTTCCACAACCTTCATTGCGAGGTGAGCAATCTGTTGATTGACATTCTTTCACATACCATTGTGAGGTCTGGTTCCGTCATCGGATGGTTGTGCTCGTCGATGAAATCCTTCACATACCACTGCTTTGTGTTCGGATCCTATGCAATCACAAGTTGAGCACGGCATCCACAACGAGTGATATTCTGCGGCCTGTGCTTCTTGATCTCCCTCCTCACCTCCTTCTCTGCGCGGAAACCTTCACAGCTACAAACAAACTTCCAAAGGGTCCTCTCATTGTGGCCGTTGTCCCACTCGCAGTATTCCTTTCTCACACTAAATTCTTTCTCATAAGCGTAGTTGTTATAAAACTCAAATCCGTCGTCTTCACTGCCAAACATCTTCATAACAATTTCACTGTACTCCAGCAAAGAATCATCATCCGACATTTCCTCCTAAAAAATGAAGCTTTCATTAGGATGCACAGGTTTTCATTATTGAAATTCATTTTGCACTTGAAGTTTCAAATTTCAGCAGCCTGCCATGTTCTAAAACAGAAGCCTATGTTTATATGCATTTAGAAACTTGGAACCAGCCAAGGTGTAACAGAAACAAGCTCCACCAAGGTGTAACAGAAACCAGCCAAGGTGCATGAGCAGTGACTTATTATATCCAAAAATAATACAAGACAACCCCGACAAGAGGGAAAGATAATCACATAACTAAAACATCAATAAGCTTCACTAACACCAAGTGAATCCACAACTGGAGGAAAAGCAATAGCTATGCTAATTACATAACGTGCAGGAGCCTGGTTCAAACTCAGACACAGGACATGACTCCACCACTGAGAGCGCCAGTTCCAAGGACACATGGCCTGCTGAGCCGAACCAGAGCAACGGTGGGGTAGCTGCCAGTGGTGTCGTGAGTAAGGCGGCAGAGAAGGAGAAGGAGGTGGCGAATGGTGTATCCAAGCTGCAGATTATCCGCGGACCCTTCTCCCGTGTGGGTGGGATGCTTCTGCGGGAGGTTGCACGGGAGAGGGTTGATCTGGTCGCAGAGAAGATGAAGGTGATGCCGGAGGAGCACCTGGAGGAGGTCAAGAATGAGCTCAGGTCGATTCTGGAGGGCACTGGAGGTTCTCACCACATCGAGGAGTTCTTGTACTTGCAGAAGCTTGTGCAGGACAGGGATGATTTGACACCATCCATGCTTTCAGTGGCGCACCATGTTCAGCTTGAGATCCTTGTTGCAATCAAGACTGGGATACAGGCCTTTCTGCACCCCAGCGTTACCATTCCACACAATCGCTTGTTGGAGGTCTTCTTGTACAAGAGGTGCCGGAACATTGCTTGCCAGAGTGCTCCCTGCTGAGGAGTGCAGATGCAATGTGTGTGCTAGCAGGAATGGCTTTTGCAATCTGTGCATGTGTGTGATCTGCAACAAGTTTGATTTTGAGGTCAATACATGCCGTTGGATTGGTTGTGATTTCTGCTCTCACTGGACACATACAGATTGTGCAATTCACAATGGCCAGATAGGAATGGGACAATCAGTGAAAAGCAGCATTGGTCATGCTGAAATGCTTTTTAGGTGCCGGGCTTGCCAGAGAACCTCAGAGCTGCTTGGTTGGGTTAAGGATGTCTTCCAACAATGTGCTCCTGGTTGGGATATGGATGCTTTGTTACGTGAGCTTGAGTTTGTTTGTAAGATATTCCGTTTAAGTGAGGATGCAAAAGGGAGAGTGTTGTTTAGGAAATGTCTAGATCTGATTGAAAGTCTGAGGAATGCTCCAGCTGATTCCATCAATCCTACGGTGATACTACAAGCACTCCAAGGTCAGTCACTCACTGCGTCCATTTTCCCTGGCTAAAAGTTTTTTTTTTTTCTCGAACTCGCGGGAGAGCTACGTATTTTTGTATTAAGAAGAAAAAGGGGCAAGAGCCCTTACAACACACACACCCACACTCCTAAGCTCTTAGAAAAACACACCTGCCTTTTACTAAGACAAACTATTTTCCCTTGCTGAAACATAAGTTTGTATTTGACTTGTTACCTGTTAGCTTCTTATTTCTAAGTCTGCTTAGTTACTGTTTCATGGCACCCTGTTGACTATGAAAATTGTTTACTCCTTCCGATCCCAAATATAAGTCCATTTATCTTTGTCCAAGGTCAAACTTTTTTTAGCTTTGGCCATCATTGACCAAATAGTTATATAGATTGATAACATGAGGTTGATGTTACTGCATGTCTGCATTTATCATGAAACATACTTCCGTAATATATAACACTTTCTATTATTAGTCAAAGTGTAGTGAATGGAATCAGAGTGAACACAAACCAAATTGATTCGAGGTTTCATCATGTGATCGGATTACAGGGGAGTTGGTACCTCGAGGCTGGCCTCGGACTGGAGGGCGGCGAGGGCGCGCGGGAATCCAGCGGACTCGACGAAGGCGGCGACGGAGGCGACCACCGCGGCCCTCGTGCTGGGGGCGGGGGCAGCGGCGCGGCTGGGCCGCCGTCGCGACGAGGCTCCGGCGGCGGCTAGAGGGAGGGAGAGAGCAGGGCGGCGGTCGCTAGGGTAAGAGCAGGGCAGTGCGGGCGATGGCAGGCCGGCGCGGCGCCGTGCGAGGGCGGCGGCGACGGTGGCGGCTTTGGTGAACACGACAGCGCGTGCAGGGTCGGGGCGTCGGGCGATGCCGAGTGCGAGGGCGAGTCGGGACGACGGCGTCGGGCGCGGATCAGGGACGGGGCGCGGCGAGTAGTGATAGGCACGTGAAATGACCAACATACCCTTTATGATGATAATTAATATTTTATGGAGGCAATGGGAGGCAATACGAGGCAATTTCAAGCGCCGTAAGAGGGCTCTAGATTTAAAATTAGTTTAAAAAAATGTTAAAATAGAAAAAATCGCCAGGGACAGGATATTGGCGTCGACCACCGTCGCAACGGGTCCGGGGCGGCCTTGATGCTTCCGCGCAACGTCTCGGCGATGAGCGGACGCCACGACAGTGCGTGCTGCTCCGACTCCGAGTACATCGCGACGGCCGCGGAGGCAGTGACGAGTGACGACACGGACCGCCGGATCGAGGAAGGCGCACAGGAGGTAGGCTGCGGCCATGTCGTTGGGCCGCAGCAGCACTCCATGCTGAGCAAGGGAGTAGGCGTGATCGGTGAAGGCGACGTATGCCACGTTGAGAGCCAATACTGGCACGAAGATGCCAAGGTTGCGCCCAGGGATGTTGAGGGAATGCATTAGGAAGGACAAGCAAGACGCGCCTCGTGATTGGTTTTCAGCCTCAGCCATGGCTTGGCTAGTGGCTACTGCTCCACCTAGGCTTATCATCGGCATGTATATAAGAGCATAAATACATTGGTTGCCCTTGGCTCACTGGCTGACTGGGGTGGATATCCAACAAGCAATCAACAAATTTGGACATATTTTGTGTAGTTATACTGAAGTTGGTGCAGAGTGTAGACTAACAATCCGTAACTCCGATTATCCTCAAACATAACAGAACAACCTAGACAAGAATCTTGAACAAGCCCAATAAGAATCAAACCAACAAATATCTAGAACAAAAGATATTGAAGTTACATAGCGATGAATTTGTTTAACAATAATTTGGAGATCGAAAAAAAACCATATTTTACAAAGTGGCCCCGCTGGCACTAACCCCCTTAATAGACGTGCACGACATCCGGAGGGATAGCAGCGCACGCCCATCGTTTTCCTCTTCTATCCCTCATCATCTTCCACCTCTCTCCCTTTGTACCCATCTTTCTCCTCCCTCACGCCGCCTGGGCTGCCGGCGATCCCCCGCCCGCCGAACACACCCACTTGACCATCCCACATGCCCTTCTCTAATCCCAATCAGAGAGTTTGCCAGTGTCTCCTCGCCCCAGTCGCTGACTCTGGCCAATTGAACGTCTCCTGCCGCCCACTATGTGGCGTCTCACCGCCTCGCTCGCTGCCCCCAATACGCCACCATCGCCAGGCTGATTGCCACCCGCAGGCCCCCATCTAAGCCCACAAATATAATTTGTTGGAATCACAGGCCGGGCATTCGTGGGATCGGATAGTGTACTCAGTATTTTGTGGATGAGATACCGAATCTGTTGGACCATGCACTTTTCTTTCATGTTTCTGTCAAATTCGTATATCATTGGAATATTAAACGCGTAGGGTCTGTAAACAAGTGCTTAGGGTGCTCTTTCGCTCACGCTATGCCTATTAGTCATATAGAAAACTCTTAATTCATAGAGAAAAATCACGTAAAATATATCTAAACCATGTGATGTAAAATCAATATAAAATAGTATAGAAATTTGAGGATATAACAGAGCTTGGCGGAGAGCAGAGAGCGGTGGCGGCTTGGAAAGGAAGAGCAGGCCTGAAAATAGGATATATTTTTAGGATTAGGTTACAGTGAGAGTTCTACCCACTCGTTTTGGGCTGATGCGTTCATGGGATGAGATTCTAACGGGTCAAATTCAAATTCATGCAATTTTTAACTGAAACTGGCTAAACATAGGCCCATGCTGAAATGTTGAAATATTGACTTGGTATCGGTGATATTTTGAACCCTGCCTATCACCAGATTATCCGGCGTTTCACAACATTATGCATGACTCACTCCTAATTATGCAGGTGAGCGCTGTAGCCATCTTGTAAGCACATAAATCTAACTTGTATAAGCACGTTCAAAATGGTTTGTAAATATACATACCCGAATGATTTGTACGTAAAAACGGTGCAAGAACATATATGCATAACTTGTAATAAGAGTTAAATGCACCAGAGGTCCATTAACTTGTGAGAAAGTTTTGGTTAGGTCCATCAACTTTTAAAGTGGCTTTTTTGGTCCATAAACTTTGTATGCCGTAACACTTAGGTCCATATCCCTCCACGTGGGCTTCTCATACTGACGTGGCCTGCTGACATGTCCTTCTGAAACAGCTATTGGCAATGTATTTTGTCAAACAGCTCGTGGGCGAGCGCCACTGCCTCGGCACCGAACATCGGATGCACACGGGGTCACCGCGCGCCTGCGAGCAGGGCGCTGGCCATGACGGCACCAGGCGAGGCTAGCGCGGCCGACGAGAGCACGTCGACTCTCCGGTCGCCGCCCTCGAGGTGCCGGCCGAAGAACCCACGGGAGTCGAGGCGGCCGTAGACCGGTGGCTCCGTGACGCTCTCCGGCTGCACCTCGAGCGCCGTGTGCCGCCAGTACGTCGTCGGTGTCGTCCGGACGCCGTAGAACTCCATGTGCAGCGCCATGTAAGACTTCCCGAGCCGCAGCGCAAACCGGCGGTTCGCGGAGACGAGCGGCAGCGAGGAGCTGGTGAAGTTCTGCCCAAGGACGAGCGTGTCGGACGGGTGGCGGAAACTCTCCCTCTCCGGCACCGTCTTCTCGTACCGCCGCACGATGTGGCGCGCCAGACAGGGAAGGAGGACGGGAAGTCGTTCGACACGTTCGTGGACAACCTCACCGGCGCCTTTCGGCGGATGACGCTCGAAGACGACGGCAACCTCCGCGCGTACTACTGGACCAGCGGATCCAAGGCGTGGACGTCGGACTACAGGGCCATCTCGATCGGAGCGGTGCGAGCTGCCGACGCCGTGCGGCGCGTACGGCCTGTGTGTCCCCGGGAAGGCCTAGTGCCAGTGCCTCGACGACAACAGCACGAGCGCCCCCGCTGCCGCCGACGCACCGTCGTGCCACGCCAAGGAGACCGCCGACCTGCTCCGGCAGCGGACAGCAGCTGGGGTTCAACGTGGTGCGGCGGAAGCGGGTGTCCGTGGCGTACAAGGAGGAGTTGCCGTTCGAGACGAACAGGACGGCGCGGCAGTCCTTCTCCACCACGTCCCGGCACGGCAGCGGGATGGCTCGCGTCGTGCGGCCTTCCTCGTCCACGGCGACCAGGCTGTTGGGGCCCGACGTGCTGTCGGTGTCAATGACCAGCTGCAGCGCGCTGCCCTCCGCGGGCGACGGCGGTGCCCATGCCCAGCTGGATCAGCGCCATGCCGCGGCTCCAGTCCCGCCACCCGCCGTTGAGCCACGCGCCCGCCCTGTCGGCCCATGCCCCATCCGCCGACGAGTAGGTGTGCACCGTCGAAAACCGAGTCCATGTCGTCCAGACAGAACTGGAGCAGGTGGAACACGTGCAGCAACAGCGGCGCCATCGAAGAGCAGGTAGGTGAGCGCCGTCCCAGAGACGTTGACGAACCGTCGGGTGGTCTTCTTCACCTCCGGGAGCGTGGCGGGTCTGTGGGAGCGCGGGCAGGCTGCGGAGGCGGCGCGACGTGCAGGCGCGGATCCGAGTGAGGCGGTATGGACAGAGGACGACGCGGACGTCCCGGGGGCAGGGGCAGGAGCAGGAGCTTTCCTCTGTATAATGACATGCCAACGAATGTTGCTTGTGTCCCGAACGTGTGCGACTCTTGCAGCATGTTCATCTCAGCGCGCGCGTGCCCCGAACGTGCGCGTGTCCCTGAGCCTCCTCGTGCCCGAGCTCAGCAACGGCCCCTGGCGCGGCAAGCCACGGCGGGCGAGCGCCGCCGCTCACGGCGGGGTACGTGTCGGCCGGGTGGACGGCGACGACGCTGTACTCGACGCGGAACTGGCACGTGATCCTCCCGAACGGCTCCGGAATCCCACAGCGTACCTGAGCACCTCCCTGGCGTCGTTGTCCTGGAGCACCCAGCCTCAGCGGCGCCTCCTCCGACAGCGGCCTGTGCACAGCGGCGCCAGCGGGTACTGCTACCTCATCGACTTCCCCGTGGAGACGCTGGTGTACGAGCCTGCTTTCGTGCCGGTGTGGCAGCGGCGGCAGTACTTGCTCGTACGCCCGCATGGCCACAACGGCGGCGGCGGCGGTGCTACTCGTGTGCCTGGAGTCTATTTGACAAAATGCATTGGTATAGGGCTGCTTGATTCAGCCTAGTCATCATGCCACATCAGCATGAGAAGCCAACGTGAAGAAGTATGAATCTAAGTGATACGGCATACAAAGTTTATGGACTTAAAAAGTCACTTCGAAAGTTGATGGATCTAACCGAAATCTCCTCACAAGTTAATGGACCTCTGGTGCATTTAACTCTTATAATAATGTAAGTACATATGAATTTGCAACGGATATAAAATGAAATTACCATGGTGAATGCTAGTGTTTTGGCTTCAAATAATATAATAACCATCCTTGCGCTGCCTGCACTGGTAGTAGTATATGGTGGTTGCAGACACAAACCACAGCTGCAAAGCTGCATATACAAGCTGATGCAGACGAACCCTGGAAGAATAGCATACGCCATGGTCAGGTTATAGTAGTAATGGATCGGGTATATGTATACCCTGATCGACATTGCCTCCTTAACGGCGGTGACCACGGCCTTGACGAACACGAGGATCACAGCCGGCATGGTCTTCTCTGCCGAGAGATCCGCCACGCCTGCCGGAGCGCGCGCGCAGCGTAGAAGCAGCCAGCTGGCTCTGCCGCCGACACCACGACGGCCAAGGTGCAGACGACCTCCACGTAGAGGGCGAAGATGTGGCCCAGGAGGAAGAGGAGAAACTGCATGGACACATCGCTCGTGTATCTGAGGTAGAAGGCAGTGTATAGCTCAAACACCAAGATGGCTCCCCTGCACGCAACGGCGTGAAGGATGTGGCTGAGCAGCGCGGTACTGAACGGGGCGCCCTTCAGGCCGCCGGCAAGCAGCTTGCGTACAAGCGTGTAGAACGACAATCTCCCCTCCCGGAACACGACGTGACGGCGGCGGACACGGCGACCGCCAGAACGGCTGGGCCAATAGTGAAGGTGGTGATGAGGAGGTCGGCAGTGCTGGCAGAGACAAGGTGGCCGGCGCGGATAAGTGTCTCGACGACGAGGTCGGCGTACACCGGGTCGTTGCGCCCCCAGAACCAGAGTTTTTCAGCGTGGTGGAAGACCTCAAGGAGCGGTTCCACCACCGTGGAGTAGCCGAGGGTGCTGAGAGTAGTGTAGGCGACGGCGATGAGGAAGACAGGGATGAAAAGGTAGATGTTTCGGGCTTGGAGAAGGAAGCCTTCCATGACGATAGGAGAGCGATTCCCCATGGCTAGAATGGAGATGGATCAGAAATGAAAAGTTCAGTGTAAGGATGTACTATAGTCTATAATACAGGGCTAGTTTAACAAATTGCAATATGGATGGCTGTCTTGAACACATCAGAAAGACACACTACAAAAGTTGCAGGAATGGGAGCAAAGTTGCCAAGGAACACTACGACGTACGACAAGCAACGTTGGTTTCTCCGTGCTGTTGACAAGGTGAATCTTTGGAACTTGATTTTTATCGTCATCAGCCATTGGACCGGGCAGGAAATGAACATGAACTTATTTCTGTTGCCGTTGTAATTAAGATCCTTGTAGCCAGCCCCTTGTCGCGCCGGCCATGTCTGCCACGCGACCACTTTTCCCATTATGGCACTTTAGCTTCCTGAAGGAAGGTCTGCTCCTTCCGGCGCACGCGCACAACCCTAGCCTTACCGGGTAACCATGCTTGTGGAAGTGAAGGTAACAATGCTTAAATATAGAAGTCCTCTACACTTACTCAAATTTAGTGTGAACAGGAGAAAGGAAACACGTGCTCGGTCGCTTGCCTCATCTGGCCGGGGCTGTGCGCGCAACACGTACTAAAATGGGCCACCGAAATCCAGCCCGTGGCTTTGCAGGGGCGCGGCATCTTTTTGCAGATTTAGTTTTTAGTTACTTTGTGGATAGAAGGCCTAAACGGTTTAGATCATGACCGTGACACGAGATTGTGTTGTACAAGCCTGTATAAACAGCCTATCCATCAACGCAAAAACACATCTAATTGCACTAGGGTGTTTGCCTCTCTTTTCGCTATTACGCCGCCATCATAACTTCTCCATTTGCGAGCGTTGACGTGCACTGGCGATCAGAAGAGCAGGTCTTCAGAATCCTCGTCCTTGCGATCCTGCACCGGGAGAGGACCAATAAGGTTGCGTTTGGATGTAGACATTGAGGCTTAGTAATTGGCATTGGATAGCACCAAATGCCGCTGATTGGATGGCCTAGGTATTTGAATTGGAAATCACCTTCAATGCCAAGAGGTATTGGTTACACCTGCGCCCGGTCGCCCACAATACAAAGCCCGCACCCTCCGTATTGGGGGAATTGGAGATGAGGGCATCCGTGACCGGGGTTGAGCTCCTCCATGGCTGGCGACCCCTTTTTCCCCATCCGGTGCCCCCTTCTTCCCCCTTCTTGCCCCCCATATGGCGCGAGCGGTCATGGAGTCGAGCTCCCCCATGGCCGGCGGGGTCGGGCTCCCCCATGGCCAGGCCGAGGTCGAGCTCCCCAATGCATGGCCGGGCTGGGGTCGAGCTCCCCAATGGCCAGGCCGGGGCCGAGCTCCTCCCCATCCGGCGCGAGCGGTCAAGGAGGCGGGCTCCTTCATGGCCGGTGGGGTCGAGCTCCCACATGGCCGGCGGGGTCGAGCTCCCGCAAAGCCGGCAGGGTCAAGCTCCTCCATGGCCGGGCCGGGGTCGAGCTCCCCCATGGCCAAGCCCCTCCCCATCCGGCGCGAGCGGGCAAGGAGGCGGGTTCCTCCATGGCCGGCGGGGTCGAGCTCCCCCATGGACAGGCTCCTCCATCCGGGGTCGAGCTCCTCCATGGCCGGTGGGGTCGAGCTCTGTAACACCTCTGGTGTTTTGACCTAGCACTAAAATTTGACATGTCATCATATGCATTGCAAAGCATTCATAAAGTAGAAAATTTTGAATGCATTCACTAAATAAGGTTTATTTCATAATGTTGTTATTTCATGTGATGTGTTTCAAAACCCTAAATAAAGATCATGACCACAAGGGTCAAATTTCATGTGATCATGTGAGGCCATGTGTCATTTGACTCAAATAACCCTAATGGGCCATGTTACTGGTCAAAAATCAAAGTTAAAGTAAAAGAAAGACAAATCAAATTTGAATTCAAATTAAAATTATAAAAGTCCTTTTTGCCCCTTTTGACTAATTCAAAATCCATGTAGAATTTGGGGTTGAGGCAAAAAGCAAAGTTTAAGATTATTTTATGTGGATCAACTTTGGTATTCAAAGTTTTTCAAGTTTACATATAAAATTTGGAGTAATTTTGAAATGATTCAAATACTCAAATGCACCCCAAATTCAAATTTCAAAATGGAGGCAGAATTTGAAAATGTTCATTGAAGCAAAGTTGTAGAGTTTGAAAAGTTGAGCAACTTTCATTTTTGGAGATTTTCAACTTCTTTAGAAAATTTGAGAGTAATTTGCAAAATGAACTCGGTGGCAATTCTGTAATTTCTCGGAACAGTAGCCCGACCACCGCCTCACCGCCCCACCGCCGGCGTCCTTTCTCCGGTCTTCCAGACGCGTCTGCGACCGTCCTTGGCTTCACGCTGGCACGGGGAGCACTCTGCGTGTTGAGTCCGCGCGCTCCTAGCCGAGCTATAAGACCTAGACGACGCCGTTCACTTTTCTTCCTTCCCTCTGTTTTTCCGACGCCGCCGTCTCAACTCCGGCGAGCTTCTCTCATCTCCTCAGCGCAAGAAAGCCCCGTAAAAGCCATGTTCTAGTTCCGCCTGCTCCTCGCGCATCCGACCGAGCTGTTGCTACCGCCTGATTTCGCCGAGAGCTCGCTGTCCACGTTCATCTTCCTTGCGGCCGGCGACCTCAACAGAAACGTCGATTCACCGTGGCCAGCTTCATCCGGTGAGCCGTTGCCCTTGATTGTTGACTCTATGGCTTCGCCTCGATGCTGTAGTACTTATTCCACTCTTGCCTGCTCGTTTTGCCCACTGCAGTCGCCAGAACTCCATCGTCGACGAGGTCCGCTCCGTCGTGATCTCGGTCACCATCGAAACGCGTCACTAGAGCTTCTCCGGTCCCGCTTGTTGCTTTAACACGATCGGGGTGAGCCACTGATGCTTACGGTACTCTCTGTTTCACCGTTACCGGCCTTGTTTCGCCGGCGTAACGCCGTCATGCCACCGCGTCCGCCATGGCCGATGTCAGCCTTATTCCATGCCATAATCAACCTCTAAAGTGCCATAGCTCGATGCGCCTAGTTCTTGTGGACGTGTTGGAACTTTGGCCGTCGTTGTTGGGCTCACCGTCGGCGAGTTAGCGCCGGTCAGCGTCGTCGAAGCCACGGTCAATGCCCGAGGTTGGGGATGACAGGTGGGGGCTGGCTGTCAGTGAGAGCAAGAGAGAGAATAGTGCCTTTTGTTATTTTCTGATTTTAAATAGTGTTGAATCTTTGGAAATTGGTAGGAAAATAATCATAGCTCCAAAAATTCAGAAAATTTTTGTGTAGATTCTGTACATGCTCTATTATGGTTTAAAAATTTTAAACTTGAAATTTGAATAAATTTTTAATGTTCAAAAATTTAGTCAATTAATTGATAAATGCAATTTCCATAATTTTTGTAGGTCACTGTGTTGCTCCAAAAATTATGAAATTTATTTTGGTACACTAATTTGTTATGAGGAAGCTTACATAAAATTTTGAGGTCATTTGGAACAAGTTTATTTTTGGGCTTATTTCAAATTAATTAAAAATTGAATAAAAGCCACCTTAATTGTTAGGGTTAGGGTTTAATTTTTGTTTGGGTCATGTTGTGTGACCAGTAGGGTTTCAAGATCAGTTTGGTCAAGTCACATGTGTGGTTCTTGCCGGTAGAATTGCAAGTTGATTTTGTTGGCTTGCAACTGTACCGTGAAGTAAAATCGTATTCGAGGTGTTGTTACATTTCATGTACCGTGAAAACATCATGTTTACATTATCATCATGTTAAAGCATATGTTATCATTTCGTATAGAACACGAGAGTGAAACGATTCTAGTTGAGCAAGTCCTGGAAGAATCCCCGGTTGTCATGGGATTTGATAATTATGGTACTGATCCGGAACCTGAGATCATCAACGAAGGCAAGCCCCGGTTTATGCATTAAACCATTACCTTGTTTACTTTGAAAAGTTTATCACCTATATTACTTATTGCATTAAGTTGATTTATTCAAATGTTACCTACTTGATGCATTGCCTATCTTGTTGATTGTTTACCATCCTTGAAGATGATTTCATTTACAAAGGCGTAGAATTGCTTAGTATGCTTTATGGTAGGTTTTCAAAGTAAAAGTTTCGATACAATCAAAGATGGCATACTGGCCAAAGAAAGAAAGAAAGAAGATAGAATGAACTAGAGACTAGTCGGGTGGCTTATCTTGAATGTTGGGTAAGGTTGCCGACTATGTCGCTTAAAGGCCCCACTCATTGTGGATCTTCTGAACGAGACACTTTGTAGTACTGGTCACATACTCCGGTAAGCCTACTTCGGCTAATCCGATACTAAGACGAATACCCACGCACTGGGAGTGGTGAGATGGCGGGAGTAGCGTGTACCCTCGTGGCTTGAATGTGGCCGGATTTGAGGCGTGCTGTGCTCTCGGGTGGCGTGGAGACGGCTTAGTATAGGAGGATCCGGTAGCGAGGTTGATATATGCAAGATTAAGTTTTACATATGTCGTGTGATAAGGAATCCCTAGCTGGGACTTGAATCAATTCGAATTGCCGGTGCTCCGCGGATATGGAGACTCGATTCATTACAGAAGCAATGCAGGACTGGTGAATTACTAAAACATGAGAAAAAGAATGGAATGAGAAGGATTGGAACATGGGATATGAACACTTAGTTGGAGATATTGAACTAAAGTACTTAGGGGTAAAACTTGAAACTAGGATCGAGAATAGTAAGCTTTTGACAAATAACTTTTGATTCTTTCTACATCCTTATCTTGACCCAACACCTGCATCCCTAAGACCTTCGCCCTTTTTCATCGAGTCAGTCTTGTTGAGTACTTTTGTACTCAGGGTTTGTTAACCCTTGTTGCAGGTGAGTCGCATGCGCAGGCTTGTTTTGGTCCCTGCTGCATGTCAGTGTTTGAAGTCGGTGACGATGAGGAATGATGAATGGCCTTTGGACAAGGTATTAGTTTGTGTGAAATAAATAATGTTAATGTAATATTATCCCGCCACTATGGTTGTATGACACTTATGGTTTTGTAAGTTTGAAACAACTGGTTTGTAATATTAAAACTTAAGTCTTCCGCTTTATAAATCTCTGGTATGTATATTAAAAACTGTTGTAATCTACAATGACTGTGATTAGGATCCTGTTTGGAAAAGATTCGTGGATGATTCGGGTTTCCCGAGGACACCCGACAGATCTGTTAAGTTGTTGGGAACTTGTGTACGCTATCTGAGGTCTGTTGAGATATCGATAGGTGCACGTGGGTCCGATTTCTTAGGAGGTTCTGCCACAAACTCCCCCCTGGCCAGGCCGGGGTCGAGCTCCACTTCTGCGCTCGGTGCCACGGTGGGGATTGGGGAAGAAGACAATGAATTTCTAGATGTATACATCCAACCAGGAATTGGCATTTAATGTCACTCGATTCCAGATAGAAAATTCATCTACGTCCAAACAAAAGATTTGGTATTTAGTCTATTTCCAATACTAGTTTGATTTGGTATTGGTACCAATTCAACTCCAGTGTCTCCAATATCTACATCCAAATGGACCAAGGTTTTTGGCAAGCACTCTTTGCGCGATTGCTCCCAACCTCCATGACGGGTTGTCTTCCATCAAGGCAGGTGGCGCTATGTCCCGTCGAGTTTGTCGTCAGCTGGGTCGAGCTCTTCCTCCATCACTCATCGACGACTTCGTACCACTACCAGCAATGATGTCTCCTCTACAGACGAAAGGTACACACACCGCGATCCAATTTGTTATTACGATATGGCTGTTATTTTGATCATGCTGTTGTTTATCATGTTGTTGTTCATACTATCCAATGTGACTAGTATGTTAGAGTTTCACATGCTAGTATATGAGATTGTTATGATTTATGTTCTGATTTTAACCTCAAAATTGCATCCTTTCTCAACAATGGTTTCTCTCAGTGACTCTTCTAGAATAACCTTCCAAAACTCTCTTATTATGCGGTGATTTCGAAATGGTTTGTACATACACTTATGATTTGTAACTTGTAAGTATATATAACGGTGCAAGAACATCTGAATAACTTGTAATAGTGTAAGTACATATGAATTTGCAACGAATAAAATAAAATTGCCATGGATAATGCTACGGTTTTGGCTTCAAATACTACAATAATAACTATCCTTGCGCTGCCTGCACTGGTAGTAGTATATGGTGGTTGCACACACAAACCACAGCTGCAAGGCTGCACACAAGCTGATGTACACGAACCCTGAAAGAATAGCATACGCCACGGTGTAGTAATAATGTATCCGATACACGAAGACGACCCTGATGGATATCGTCTTCACAACGACCTTCACCGCGCCATTGACGAACACGAGGATCACAGCCGGTTTGGTCTTCTCTGCCATGATCCACCATGCCTGCTGGAGCGCGCGCACACCGTAGAAGCAGCCGGCTGGCTCTGCCGCCGACACCACGACGGCCAAGGTGCAGACGACCTCCATATAGAGGGCGAAGAGGTGGCCCAGGAGGAAGACGAGCAACTCCATGGACAGCAACACAGGGCTCGGGTATCTGAGGAAGAAGGCAACGTAGAACTGAAAACCCAAGATGGTTCCCCTGTACGCAACGGCATGGAGGACGTGGCCGAGCAGCGCGGTACCGAACGGACCCTTCAGGCCGTCGCTGCCGGCCAGCAGCTTTCGTACACGCCCGTGGAACGACGACGGCCTCCGCTCGCCGGAACACGCCGTGACGGCGGCGGACACGGCGACCGCCAGAACGGCTGGGCCAATAGTGAAGGTGGTGATGAGAAGGTAGGCAGTGCTGGCAGCGACGAGGTGGCTGGCGCGGATACGTGCCTCGACCACGAGGTCGGCGTAGCCGGTCCACACCGGGTTCGCCCCCCAGAGGTCTTCAGCGTCGTGGAAGAACTTGGTGAGAAGCGGTTTCACCACAGTGGAGTAGCCGAGGGTACTGATAGTAGTGTAGGCGACGGCGATGAGGAAGATGGGGATGAAAAGGTGGATGTTGCGGGCTTGGAGAAGGAAGCCTTCCATGACGATAGGAGACCGATTCCCCATGGATAGAATGGAGGTGGATCGGAAATGAAAAGTTTAGTGGAAGCATGGACTATAAGTCTATAATACAGGCCTAGCTGTCTTGAACACATAGAACAGACAAACTAGAAAAGTTGCCGGAATGGGAGCAAAGTTGCCAAGGAACACTGTGACGTACAACAAGCAACCTTGGTTTCTCCGTTCCGTTGAGAAGGTGAAGAATCTTGGGAACTTGAGTGTTACTGTCATCAGCCATTGGGCAGGAAATGAATATGAACTTATTTCTGTCGCCCTTGTAATTAAGATCCTTGAAGCCAGCCCCTTGTTGCCGGCCATGGCTGCCACGCGACCACTTCTCCCAATGTGGCACTTCAGCTTCCTGAAGGAAGGGTCTACTCCTTCCAGCGCGCAACCCTGGCCTGTTTGGTCGAATCTTGGCGCTCATAGTCGCCGAGAAAGTCTTGCACGTCTCCCTGCTGCCCTTGCATGAGGCACAGGATGTTATCCTCGCCGGCGCAGTGAGCCTCCTCACCTCCGTGACCGTCAGCCCGGTCATCGGGGCTATCACCACCTTCGCTGCCGCCACGGTGTACGGCGTGGACAACGATGGAGAAACGCCCGCGTTCCTCCAGGTCCTCCGTAGGCTGTTCGGCGACGGCGGCCTAACGGTCGTCGGTCCCATCGGCACCGCCGTCCACGGCCAAATCATGGCCGTCGCATATGCCAGCTCGCCGTCGCCACGCTGTTATTCCTCGTTGACCTTCTGGTCAGGTACACCCGCACACTGCTGCTCCTTGACCTGCTAGTCCTCGTCCTCCTCGTCGCAGGCCTCGCCCAGCTCTACCTCGGTGTCGTCCTATCCGTGGCAGTGGTCGTGTCCGCGTCCGAGCCTGGGTGCCATCGCCCGGCCGCGCTCCGGCGGGCGTGGGTAACCACAGCGAATAACGCTCACCAGGCCGTGATCCTCTTGATCGTCAATGCCGTGCTCGACGGCGCCATCTCGCGATGGCGCACAACCGCGTCGAGGGAAGAGCGTCTGGACTTGGTCTACCTGCTCGTGTCCAGCGTCGCACGAGTGTTCTCCGTGTGCGTGGTCACCGCGTACTACAACGAGTGCAGGCACAGAGTGCAGGAGCGTGCTGAAGAGCTTCTCGTAATTGAAACAGGTACCCTCTGGCCATTGCTTTGCACTGTAACATGTTGTTCCCGTCTTGGCGTCTTCCCGACATTATATTCATCATCCCAAAGAACTGTAGCTAGTAGGATGGAACACGCAAGAAAATTCAGATTTCACCTTTCAGATTACTCACTGCTATTAGTGTTCTTGTGCTTGTGCCATGGCAGGAAAGGAGTGGCTCAATAGCCTGCCCCTCCGATGCCACAGCAAGCTCCAAGAGATTTTGCAGGGAAGATTCTCCATTCGTCACATGGAAGCAACACTTCTGGCTCGTCTGCAATGGTTGTGTACTTGGACGTTGGCCTTCGTTTCAACGCACCCTTGGGTCCCTATTATTGCTGTGGTATGTGCAAGCAGGCTAATTGCGGAGGGGCCTCCATCAATTGTTTACCGAAATGGGCTTGTTTCATACAGGAACCTTTTGAGACAGAAATACCATATTTACCCTAAAGGCTGCGTTGATAGTGGTAACAGGGGAATATACAAATGTCCTTAGCAAGTCTGTAAACTTAATTATTTGATAGATTTGAGCATATCTATGTTCCTTCTCTAGTGCCTATTTATATTGATATTGAAGTTTCAATATGGCTAATTGTCTTGGAGAAATAATCTAATATAGAAACTAATAAAAACGTTGCGTGAATGGAATTCAACTGATATAATTGTACAAAATTGCTAAAGAACAGGTGACAGCACACGGCAGTACAGCACCACAGGCAACCTTGGTTTCTTCATGCCGTTCACACTCACACCCAGGAGGTGAATGGGAAGATGCTCGTATGTGGACTTGATGATGTTCTTCAGGTTGAAAGGATCAATCGTGTCCTCGGTCTCAAACTCAGGTGGTGAATTCTTCGATTTATAGTCCTAGCAAAGTTGCTAAGAAGTGTGTTGATGCAATAGTGGTCCCATACTAAAAGAGCTGGCCGGTTTTGGCAAGGTTGCTGCAGAAAACTACGAATACATCTCGCGAAGGATCTCGTCGAGGAGGTGCATCTAAAGTTGCTCTTGAGTTGGTAGACTACTTAGAGCGCCCACAAACTCACTTGTAGACATGAGAATGGAAAAGCTAGGCTTTAAGATATATTAAACAGCGCAGCTAGCATCCGGATATCTGAACGGACGCCCGCATCTGGACGCAGCTCCTGTTCGTTCGAGCGCACCCACCATGTCCCATCCCGTAACCGCGGAACAGAAACAGGAGCACGCGCCCTGCCGCTCCCGTGTCACTCCGCGGGGTCCTGTCCCCGCCGCGTCCGTGCCACTTGCGCGTAGGGACGAAAACGGATCGGATAATGACCGATATCACTGATATTACATTTGTTTTTATATTTTTATCTGGATTCGGCTTCGAATATGGATAGTGTCAACTATGTTAGATAGGATACTATTAGATATCGACATCATAAATATGCGATTTGAGTATTTGGATATGGATACGGTATCGGATATTGAATATCTGGACTCGGATATGGACAGATATCAATCCCTCTAAACGGATTCGGTCTTGAATATGGTCGAAAAATATTCGTACCATTTTCATCCCTGCCTGCGCGGCATCCCGTCCCGGCTGCGCCCATGCTCGTGTCACTCCGTGGGGTCCTATCCCCGCAATGCCCGTGTCACCTGTGCGGCATCCTGTCCAGGCTGCGCCTGTGCCCACGTCACCACATGTCGTCCCGTCTCTACCGCACCTTGTCCTCGCTGCGGCCCTTCCCCTACCGCACCCTGTCCTCCATCGTGCTCCGCTCCCGTCCTACTGTCTCATCTCCTCTGCAACATTTGCAACATTCTTGGAACATACGTCTGAAACAGCTGAAACATTTGGAACATACACTTGCAACATGTATATATAGCCATTGCAACATATGCAACATTCATATGAAACACTTCCAACATACGTCTGAAACACTTAAAATATACGCTTGCAACATACGCTTTCAGCACAAACATCTACTTGCTGCTTGGACAAATGGAGGCTCGTCGACACGGAGCTCGACGCCGGCGCGGAGCTTGATGCCGCGGAGTGGCGCGCCGCTCTGGTGGAGAAGGCCGCTCTGATACAGAAGGTGGCTGGCACGGTGGGCGGATGGCTCAGTGGAGAGGAAGGATGGCGGGCAGCGACGCTGGAGCCTAGTGAAGAGAGAGGATGGCGGCCAGTCGGGCATGGTGGAGAGCGCCGCGGCGGTGTGGACGTGGCTATGCAATGAATGGAGAGGAATGTGGGTTCTAGAGAATGGAGATGACAGGCTCACAAGTGGGTATGGTTGGGGAGAGTGGACGAGCGGGATACGTGAGTTGAGAGTGTTGGGCTGTTGGGCTAGTGTCGTAGTCCACCAACGGGAGCGTTCGGACGAACGGATGTCCTTAGCACATCATTATCATATATTAAAAGGTAAACGTTAATTCATTTTGATGGATTGGATACCCTTAATCTGTCGTGACCCTTTATTTTTGTACAGGGTGATATGATCTTATTCTGTTAGAAATAAGCCATCTACGACTCAAAATCTGCACGATTTCATGAACCTTGGTTCGGACTAGCCAGTTTTGCAAGAAACTGCCCACATGCACTACCAAAATAGCAGATTTGCCGAGTGCCAAAATATTTACCGAGTGCATTTCATCAGGCACTCGACAAAAAAGCTATTTGTCGAGTGCTGCAGAAACCACACTCGGCAAAATAATGGCACTCGGCGTACCAAACTTTTGCCGAGTGCCAAAAAAAGACCACTCGGCAAAACAGAGACACTCAGCACAAAACCGCCACGTGGACATCTATCAGTTAGTGTGCCGGCCGTTAGGAGTTTGCCGATTGTCCGTTAGTGGCACTTACGAAAAGAAGTAAGTTTGTCGTGTTTTTCTTTAGCACTCCGCAAAGAAATAATTTTGTGGAGTGTTTTTTAAGCACTCGGCAAATAAAATAAGTTTTTTCTCTTCTAACCTTGAAACTATTTTTACTCTCCACATACAACATGTGGTGCTCCATGTTAATATTTGGTATATTTCTAGATCTGATTTCTATATTTAATTAATTTATTGAATTTCAAGGATTTTTTTTGTATAAGTCAAATTTGAACTGCAAGTGATTCAAATAATAGAATAAAATGAGTAGAAAAATGATATTCATGTTATTGAGTCCGGTGTGAGGCCTTAGCCCGAGAAATGAAAAGAAATTTCTAACATCTTGTTCAGGAAATACGACCACGAACGTGTGGCCAAATGGTTTTTAAATTCTAGAAAAAGCAAACAAAGTCCGAAAATTATGAGATTTGTTAAGATCTCATGATATCATACATGGAGGTCGTGGTAAAAAATTAAGAAGGTTTTGCACAATCTGTCACATACGATGTTTACAAATCGAAGTATCTTAAAAGAAGAATCGTAGCATTGAGAAGGATTTGGTAGGATTTGGAGTCAAAGTGATGGTCGAATTGGGGTTTGACTTTAAAACTTTTTTGTATAGGTAATAGAGAACATAGATTGATTCATGTGAAATTTTCATAATTTTTTAGACCCGTTTGATAATTTTAATTTATTAAGTGCAATTATAGGACTTTAATTCATATAGATTGAATTTGAGCTATAACTGCATGAAATAATAAGTTTTTTTCTCTTCTGATCTTGAAACTTTTTTGACTCTCCACATACAACATGTGGTACTCCATGTTAATATTTGGTATATTTCTAGATTTGTTTGCTATATTTAATTGATTTATTGAATTTTAAGGAATTTTTTGGTATAAGTCAAATTTGAACCGCAAGTGATTCAAATAATAGAATAAAATGAGTAGAAAAATGATATTCATGTTAGCAAACAAAGTCTGAAAATTATGAGATTTGTCAAGATCTCATGATATCATACATGGAGGTCGTGGTAAAAAATTGAGAAGGTTTTGCATAATCTGTCACGTACGATGTTTACAAATCGAAGTATCTTAAAAGAAGAATCGTAGCGTTGAGAAGGATTTGGTAAGATTTGGAGTCAAAGTGACGGTCGAATTGGGGTTTGACTTCAAAACTTTTTTTATAGGCAATAGAGAACATAGATTGATTCATGTGAAATTTTGGTAATTTTTTGGATCCGTTTGATAATTTTAATTTATTAAGTGCAATTATAGGACTTTAATTCATATAGATTGAATTTGAGCTATAACTGCATGAAATAATAAGTTTTTTTCTTTTCTGATCTTGAAACTTTTTCGACTCTCCACATACAACATGTGGTACTCCATGTTAATATTTGGTATATTTCTGGATCTTTTTGCTATATTTAATTAATTTATTAAATTTTAAGGAATTTTTTGGTATAAGTTAAATTTGAATGGCAAGTGATTCAAATAATATAATAAAATGAGTAGAAAAATAATATTCATGTTATTGAGTCCAGTGTAAGGCCTTACCCGGGAAATGAAAAGAAATTTCGAACATCTTGTTCAGAAAACACGACCACAAACGTGTGGTCGAATGCTTTTTAAATTCTAAAAAAAGCAAACGAAGTCTGAAAATCATAAGATTGGTCAAGATCTCATGATATCATACATGGAGGTCATGGTAAAAATCGAGAAGGTTTCGCACAATCTGTCACGTATGATGTTTACAAACCGAAGTATCTCAGAAGAAGAATCGTAGCGTTGAGAAGGATTCGATAGGATTTGGAGTCAAAGTGACAGTCGAATTGGGGTTTGACTTCAAAACTTTTTTGTATAGGCAATACAGAACATAGATTGATTCATGTGAAATTTTAGTAATTTTTTGGATCCGTTTGATAATTTTAATTTATTAAGTGCAATTATAGGATTTTAATTGATATAGATTGAATTTGAGCTATAACTGCAACATAGACCCCAACACATATGATGGAGAGTTCTTTACAACAAGATGGGCTTGAAGAGAGTTTTGAGATAGACTTAACCGAAGCTTAGGGTATAGAAGTAGACAATGAAAGTGGTGCTGACGAGAACGCCGGAGACGAGGTTCAGAATGTGAAGGATTTAGAATAACTTCAGCGATTACATCTAAGCAATGACGGTGATGACGACATTCCTCCTTCGGAGCATGGGGATGATTATATCGACATGCGTGATAGTGATGATGAGACTTATGATCCAGCTAATCCCGATCATGATGATTATTTCTAATACATGTATGATCCGTGCTAATTGATTTATTATTTGTTATACCATGTTATTTTCTAAGTATGTTTTGTTTATTTTGCATCTATTTTGATGTAATATCTGTGCTAATTGGTTTACTCTTTTTAATTACAGATGATTGAACAATGGTGGATGCTATGAAGAGGATAACGTCACTTTACTCAAAAGCGACAGCGACGCGTAAAGGGTCCGATGCAGCTGAGGGGTCCAGGAAGAGACCTCGAGGGTAGACCTAGAGGTCGAGAGAAGGGTGGAGGCAAGACGAGGCCACCGTCGCCTGTACCTTCATCACTGTCTGAGTTACCTTCTGCTCACTCATCCTCTGAGGAGGAGGAGGTACAGGTGGAGGAGGAGGTACAGGTGGAGGAGGAGATAGGGAGTACCTCTTCCTCTACCTCATCGTGTGTGTGGTTGCGAGGTCCCTCGACCCTACCGAGGCGACCGATACCTCTTGAGAGACGCCCACTGATTTGACCCGATAGAGACAAGTAAGTACCTTTAGATGTTATCACTAATTTTTCGTTTGATATGTTCAAAATTACAATAGAAGCTAATAATTTATCTTAATCACTTGGGCAGTGGTTGGAGGAAGGTCGGTGGGGGTGATCACGCACGCCATATGAACGGCATCCTTGGTCTTTTGATCAAGGAAAAGTTCCCTAGCCTGGTGCAGTTCGGTGGAACTATCGAGCTGGCCTACACGTGGGCCCACTATGCCACCGTCCCCGACGCCCCTGATCTGGATTGTAGGGTATTCACCGACAAGGCGCAATATGTCAAGGCCGAGCTTTGGGTAAGTCTCTCTCGCACTACATTGCTCAATACATCACATTGATTGGACATTCTTGAAATAATGACTGGATACATCGCGTCTATATGCAGGATTTCTTTAGATGCAAGGAGGGATACGAGGCCAAGGCAGATGATGTGGCTGACAAAGATGCCAAGAAACTTGTCAAGGACATGCACTACGAGGCATGCATCTAGACCACGATCCAATACCATGCGGAAATTCTTAGAGTGAGGCTCCCTAAAAGTGCGGCAAGAACCATGAAGCTGACCCCGGAACAACATCTGAAGGTAAATACAGAACATTAATACTTATTTTTTTAGATTAATTATGCTTAATTTCATCTTCTTATATGTCATATACTTGATGACGTAGGTGCCTCCGTGGTGGTTGAAAGGTCCTAATGGCTAGAGGGGGTGAATAACCTATTAAAAATTTCTACAACACTTAACAAACCGGTTAGACAAATATGAGGTGAAGCGAGTGTTGCGCTAGCCTACTAAAAATTGCAAGCCACCTACCACAATTCTAGTTTCTATAGTCTCTATCCACATAATGCTATGTCACTACACTAAATTAGTGTGCTCTCAAAAGCTAACTAAAGAGCCACACTAACCAAACTAACAAGCTCTCATGACTAGCTACACTAAAGAGCTTGACAACTAGTTTGCGGTAATATAAATAGAGAGAGCAAGATGGTTATACCGTTGAGTCGAGGAATAAACCAATCAATCACAAGAATGAATACTAATGAATACCAATCACCTCGGAATCAAATGATGAACACAATGATTTTTTACCGAGATTCACTTGCTTGCCGGCAAGCAACTCCTCATTGTGGCGATTCACTCACTTGGAGGTTCACGCGCTAATTGGTATCACACGCCAAACCCTCAATAGGGTGCTACACAACTAACACAAGATGAGGATCACACAAGCCACGAGCAATTTACTAGAGTACCTTTTGGCTCTCCATCGGGGAAAGGTCAAGAACCCCTTACAATCACCACGATTGGAGCCGGAGACAATCACCAACCTCCGCTCGATGATCCTCGCTGCTCCAAGCTATCTAGGTGGCGGCAACCACCAAGAGTAACAAACGAATCCCGCAGCAAAACATGAACACCAAGTGCCTCTAGATGCAAACACTCAAGCAATGCACTTGGATTCACTCCCAATCTCACAAAGATGATGAATCTATGATGGAGATGAGTGGGAGGGCTTTGGCTAAGCTCACAAGGTTGCTATGTCAATGCAAATGGCCAAGAGGGTGAGCTTGAGCCGGCCATGGTTTTAAATAAAAGCCCCTACGAAATAGAGCCGTTGTACCCCTTCACTAGGTATAGCTCGGGGTGACCAGACGCTCCGGACAGATCGACTGGACGTAGGACCCCAGCGTCCGGTCGCCGATGCTTGCCACGTGTCATCGGCTTCAAATGCTGATCGTCCGATCTCAACGGTCATTGGTACACTTAAGTTGTGACCGGACGCTCTACAGTGCAGGACCGGACACAGACCCCCAGCGTCCGGTCACTTCTAGTAAGCTCCCAGAGGTGGAAATTTGCGACCGGATGCGTCCAGTCACATTCGACCGGACTCGCCCTGCGTCGATCACACATCATCTCCACTGTGTGCTGTCACGTCAGCAGGACCGGACACACCCAACCAACATCCGGTCACAAAGTGACCCAGCGTCCGGTCGAAGACCGATGCCAGTGTCTTCACTGCTTCCACTAATTGGATGCTCTGGTCCAGGTGAGACCAGCGATCCGGTGCACTCTATGAAACCTTGTCTTTTCTGTACAGGGAGTCGGTGGCACCGTTGAACTGTCCACACTCTATGGGCGGACACTCCGCCGGTGAAGTTTTGAACCCTTGCTCAAATGTACCAACCACCAAGTGTATCACCTTATGCACATGTGTTAGCATATTTTCACAAATGTTTTAAAGGGTGTTAGCACTCCACTAGATCCTAAATGCATATGCAATGAGTTAGAGCATCTAGTGGCACTTTGATAACCGCATTTCGATATGAGTTTCACTCCTCTTAATAGTATGGCTATCGAACCTAAATATGATCACACTCGCTAAGTGTCTTGATCACCGAAACAAAATGGCTCCTACCACTTATACCTTTGCCTTGAGCCTTTTATTTTTCTCTTTCTTCTTTTTAAGTCCAAGCACTTGATCATCACTATGGCATCACCATCATCATGTCATGATTCTTCATTTCCTTCACCACTTAGAATGTGCTACCTATCTCATGATCACTTTGATAAACTAGGTTAGCACTTAGGGTTTCATCAATTCACCAAAACCAAACTAGAGCTTTCAGTGGTGCGCCTACGATCTGCAGTGCTCGGCCCGGATGGTGGATAGGTGGTGCGACCCTGCGTGGGAGGAGAATCACAATGCTTGCCGAGAACGGCGTTTGCTCATACCGGGTGCACCACACCATCAAGGCAACCTCAACCTCTCATAATACGTGGCTAGATGGATACGCGAATTCATTTCTGTATTCTAACGCTCAATTCTGTATAATTTCTAATTATATTGCTTTTTTTGTAGTCAGTGGCACATGGTGGTGAGCCTTGCTCCCAGTTCATGGCATATGCTTTGGCCCATAAGGGCAAGGCGACGGCCGACGTCGCCTACAACCTAGATGACCCACCCTCGACGTACAGCAACGAGTCCGTCCACAGTCGTCTTGATGGATACAATTGATGGCAAGGGCGGTCCATGGCCCAGAGTACGATCCGAGTGCCCAAGACCTTGATGGAGAAGTGGTCATCAGGGTGGGAGGAGGCAAGAAGCTTGGCCAATTCTGGATTGGCGACGGTACAATCGACACGGCCAGTACTCCCACTCTCTCCCACATTCGAGCACGGAGCACGAGTTCCAGCCCGACGATACGCCCATGGCCGGACTCTACACGGTTCCAGATGAACGCACTCTAGGTTATTCCTGTTTTATTTATCGTTCATTGATTTTTACATACTTTTGCATTGTATTGTAACATTAGGATAAAATATTATAGGCTCAGCTGGAACAAGAAACGAGGCGCCAGGAGGAGCTAGAGGCGAAGATGGAGGCAGAGCGACAGAGGATGGAGGCAGAGCGGCTGCAGATGTTTGAATATATGAGGGGTGTTTACGCTGCAATCGATCAACCTCCGCCATCGATGACAGTTCCTCCTCCTCAACCTACTATAAATATTGTTTCAGGCATTGTGAGTCACTTTACAACATTATAATCACCGTTTCTAGTTTATGCAGAATCAATCTTATAAAGATACCCAGACACTAGAAACTTAGTGACTAATGCTATATGTTTGTTACCAACTAGTACTTAAGCAATCATACTAGAGCACAATACAACTGAGAAGATATTGCTGATAGTTGCAAGGGTTATACTAGTTAGACAGCAGAGACACCATACGTGTTGTTCAATCTTGTCTCACACATGCAATCTTTTCTCCTTTGTGCAGAATCAATCGACGACATCGAATGAGCCTCATGACCCAGCGTGGTCGTAGTGGAACCAGTGGCCTAAGTGACTACTTGTGGTTTTATTTGCATTTGTATTTATGGATTATCTGTGACTACTTGTGACTATTTGTGGTTGTGAATCAATCTACTAGTGATTCTGAAGTTTATTTGCATTTATGTGTTGTTGATATATCTATATGAACTGCATGTGATACTTATTGTGAACTATGTGTGATGCCTGTAATGTTTATACGTGACCGAACAATAAAAACAGGAAATATATGGTAGCTTTGTCGAGTGTTACACTCGGTAAATAGGCCTTTTACCGAGTGCTAGGGTAAAAACACTCGGCAAAATGGACATGTGGTAAAAACCTGTGCATTCTAGGACTAAAGTGACTTTTTTGCCGAGTGTCTGCCCTGTGACACTCGGTAAAGAAGCCAACATTTGTACGTTCTGGGCCCGTCTTTGCTGAGTGTCCGTTATTTGACACTCGGCAAAGAAGGCAGGTTTGCCGAGTGTCCGGGATTTGATACTCGGCAAACCACCCAGATTTGTCAAGTATCTGGGAGTTGACACTTGGCAAAGAAGGCAGATTTGCCGAGTATCATGTACGGGACACTCGGTAAACGCGCCATGACCGTCTCTACGCCGTCACGTTACTTTTTTTCACCGAGCGTCAGTTTCAGCTCTCGGCAAAGCATTTGTTGAGTGCCCGATAGAAAATACTCGGCAAAGAGACGTTTGCCAGCACTGTAGATGTCGTGTGCTGTTTGCCGAGCGTTACACTCGACAAAGCTTTTGCCGAGTGTTTTTTATTCTTTGCCCAGTGCCTGTGACACATGGCAAAGCGACTGTTTCCGGCAGTGATGGCTCAAAACACGGCTGTTAACAATTTCACTGTTAATTAACTTGCTAATGGAAACGAGTTCTTGTAACCGCTGATGCTACTGCATCACCTTCCTCGTTTACATGACGATAGACATACATCTTGCTTACATATTGGGATATCCTGCACCTCTAACGTGGCTATCTGCGCGCAGTCCCTGCCCATATGTGGTGCTAGACGTGCTAGTCACCGGCGTTTGCGGCGGCGGGCGAGTTCCTGCAGTAGCTGCTTCTAAGCGAGCTGTCTCCGACAGGGTCCTCTCTCGGAAACTCCTGATGAACATTTCCGCTTGTTGGTCTACTTTGCCATCCAGCCCGTCGACGGGCTTCATCAGGACCGTCTTGCACCCGGCCATGGGCTCCACAGAGCGGGTAGCGGATGATGTAGCCGAGGGCCACGTCGGAGGAGCCCTGGTGGTCGCTACCATCTTAGTCGTCGGTGATGCGGTTGCCGCACGGGGTGCCATTCTCGATAGGAGGTACGACGAGGAGGCCATGATGAGGTTCGCCGTGATGATGGTGGAGGACTCGAAGAGGGAGGAGTTGTTCCTACGCCGTGATGGCGCCATACCTCTGCCAGCTGTGGGCTGTTTGCCTAACAGATGCAATTATATCTTCCTGTGTTGTGTCAGTTTGTGGAGGGGTTTGGTGAGAGAGAGAGAGAGAGAGATTTGTGATATGAGTGTGCGTGTATTCTTGATGGTACGTACACTGGGGCTTTTATAGATATCACGTTCGTTCACTGTTGTAGTTTGTAATTTGAAATATCTAGTATATATGTGTGGTGGTCTATGAAGACGCGTGTTCGGTTTGGTTGAACCAACGAGAGTAGTTCGCTTGAAGAGATATAGATGCTGTACAGCTCAGCTCAATAATGTTTTTATCTGTTTCCTTTTCGGTGTACATATTCAAGAGTCTGTACATGTTCGTGGACTTATTTGTCCATTTAAGAAAAGTACTCCCTCGGTTCCAAATATAAGTCGCTTTGACTTTTTTCTCATCCATTTTGTTATATATCTAGACATATTATTATATCAAGATGCATAGCGAAATAGATATATCAAAAGAGTTAAAGTGACTTATAATTTGGAACGGAGGGAGTAATTGTGTTGAAATTATCCTTTGTGATACACCGGACTTTTTGTTTGTCACTGCAAATAATAAAGTACAATAATGGAAGCGGCAGGGAATTAAGCAACAGCAGCAGTATATAGTACTCCCTCAATTTCAAATTGTAATTAAGTCACGTAGGCTTTTACATGCCATAAATATAAATTATATCTAGATAAATAGTAAAACCTTTGCACCTAGAAAAGCTAAAATGATTTTCAATTTCAAAAGAATGGAGTATGTCATAGAGTGTTGAGCTATGGAGTAAATATAACCACAGTGCATTTCTTTGCTAAAATAAAGTTGCCTGATGTGCTTACTAATTGCCTTATGGTAAACACATTCGTTGAGAATTTTGAATAGAATGACTGCTCAATTGGCAAGAAGCTTAATACAAAGAATAACTTTTGTGATCACTTTAAGCTCTAGTTTACGTGACTGTGAATGTGTGGCAGAAGTATTTTTTAATTACGTAAATATTTAGCGCTTTAGTGAACTTTCCTTGGCTCAGCGTTTGAGTCGTCACAGGTGCTTGCACTATCCTAGTTTTATTTTAGAAATCTGTTCTTTCAAAGGTTAGGTCACGTACTTAAGGTCGTCTGACTATGTCATTGCCTGTGTTCATAAAGCTGAGCGTGTGTGTATAGGGGAGTATGTATATGTGTCTGTGTTTAGAAAAAGAACTACCTATCTCAGTATCCGACACAACAGTTGCAGTGGTCATTGGCCAAACGCAATTCAAAAGAGCATAGTGTCAATATCTGGAGTACAAATGGCATAGTGGAAGAATAATACGATCATATCCTGAAAGGAATATTAGTTATGATGGCTCTTGGGTTAAAGGCAGAGATTGATAAGTATGAACATTGCCGCACACGATGACACGAACATATTCTCGACCTATCGTTGTAGTAAGTTCAGTAGAAGTGTTCAAAACCACCTCGCTCTCCAATGAAATTATTGGGGAATCAGATTAAGTGCTTCGGACTACTGATTGTCAACTAGTTATAAGGTTAATTTTACTACTTGACGTGTGTGCATTATTGATATACACTCCCTATGATATTTTAAGGCCAAAGGCATATGCCACTGCTTATATTGAAAGCATCAAAGGTGTTTCTAAAGATACCGGTTTACATCTCAGCTTTTTGTGCACGATGGCACCAAACAAGTAAAGAATGAACTACCCTCCACTATCTCTGAAAATCTCCCCTAGCTTAGAAAGTACCCAGCAGAAGGGATTAAGAAAACTTTTTACAAAACAAACACGAAAAACACAGAGACACACAATCAGAAGAAACCCACATGGGCCTTCCTCCAGGTTGGCTTTTAACTTTTTTTAATTGATCCGTCTTCTCCTTAGTGGGATTCATGTATCAACCAGAAGAGACATGTGCATTTGTTTAGTGGGATTCATGTATCAACAGTATTCATACAAATTTAATGTTTGTTCTTGTTGCTTATCTCCTGCGAACCAATAGCTAATGGTGCTTCCAAGAAAGGATTACTCAAACACACCCTTTGGGTGAAAACTTTTTTTGGAGACTACCCCATCATCCAATATGCAAATGACACTCTCCTCATCCTCCCAGCAGATGCTAGACAACTTAACTTGAAATGTTTCCTAAGATGATTCTCTGACTCCACAGGTCTGCATGTTAATTTTCACAAAACCTTCCTAGCCCCTATCAATGTGCGGGAAGAAAAATGTTTACACCTCTCTCTAGAACTTTTGGATGCAGTGTGGGATCCATGCCTTTAATTTCACCTATTTGGGGCTCCCCCTAGGTACCACTAGACCCACATTCCAAGATTTCACCCCTTCCTCTCCAAAATTGAAGGTCAGTTAATGCGAGTTAGCATATATCTATCCTATCATGGTAGACTAATCCTTGTGAACTTTGCCTTCTCTGCAATGCCCACATTCTACATGTGCACCCTCAGGCTGCCACCAAGAGTGGTGGACCAGATTGATCCCTATAGAAAACACTCACTGTGGAGTGGTAGGGAAATTAAAAAAAATGGCTCCTGCCTAGATGCCTAGGACACAGCCTGCAAACCTAAGGATCAAGGAGGCCTTGGAATCCTCAAGCTACGGACTTAGAACTAAACTCTCCTCTTCAAGTTCCTTGATAAATTCTATAACCATACTGATATCCTCTGGGTGACTCTGACCTGGAACAACCTCTATGCTTCCAACACCACCCCACCTCAAGCTAGAAACCCCATGGGGTCTTTCTGGTCTTTCTGGTGGAAGACATCCACAAGATCGCTGTCAACTTCAGAAAGACTAGTGGCACTCTAGCACCATCAAACAATGTTTTCCGCAACTATTCACTTTTGCTAAGAAACTGAACTGCTCTATCAGGTACTTCCTAGAGCAAAAAAACAATGTTCAGTCTACCCTATTAGCCCAAACTGCAGCTCAACTTTGACGACCTCATCACTCTGATCGAAGAGAGAGTTTGGGATCCCATGAGACAAGACAAGTGGAGGTACAGCTGGGGCTCCACACCTTTGTACCAAAGAAAGCATATACTCTCTTGATAGAACCCCCCCCCCTTTTCCAAATGGCTATGGCCAGTTAAGAATCTTCGCAAGCAAAGTTTTTCTTTTGGCTGCTGCTCGGGGGCAAGCTGAATACCTACTAAGGAGAAAAAACAGACACCTTGATGACTACAGCTGTGTCTTACTGCAATGCGAGTATGGAAGAGACAATTCTACACCTCTTCTTCGAATGTCCCTTTAGTCAATCATGTTGGGTTGTTTTTTTGTTTAATTGGATCTGTGCCATTATAATTTCTTCGTTTCTGAAGAACGCCATTACTATTCGTCTATTTGGAAGCATGCCATTATAATTCTTCGTTTCCCACAAAAATGCCACTGAATACGTATGGACACAACCTGGGCCCAGTGCTGCAGTATCTGAAGCGTATACTTCATCTCCCATCAGCGACACATGAGGCCCCACATGTCATCTTCCTCTTCCTCATCTCTCTCTCTCGGCTCTCTCTCTCCATCCCGACGCAGCCACGACGGGCGCTGCCGGCGGCGGCGGCTGCGGGTGAGCTGACGAGCCGCTGTCGTGACCCCGCGAGCCGCTGCTCGGCGTGCTGCTGGCCTTCCCCGGCGGCGGGCGCGTCCTCCTCCATGGCCGGCGTCCGGCGGACCTCCTCCTCCATGGATACGGCAGGCGCGGTCCCATCCCCGTCCCCATGAGCTCCAGCAGGCACGGCCCCTTCCCCGCCCCCAGCCCAGGCCACCGCCGCTGCTTTCGCTTCGCTTCGCTTCGCCAGCTGCTCTCGGCAATCTTCTTCTGCTCTTCGCTGCTCGCCGTGGCCGTATAATGGCGTATAATGGTGGGCTGCCGTGAGAGAGAGAGAGAGAGAGAGCCGGAGAGGGAGCACTTACGAAGCTGATGGAAGCAGCGGAAGGGCGCAAGATGGCTTGTGCGAGGAGATCGACGAGCTCGGGTCGACCCCGGCAATGGTGACGGCGGTGCTTGGTGGAGGCGCTGGAGCAAGGAGGGCTTGTGCTGCTGCTGCTCGCGGCTTGGAGATGCCCATCTCCCCGAGCGCGGCCATCACCTCCTCCCCGAGGCGCTCGAGGAGGAGCTCGTGCCGCGGAGGCGGAGGCGCTCGTGCAATGGAGGGGGAGCGGGAGTGGAGGTGGGGCCGAGGGTGGGGGCGGCGGTGGAGAGGGCGGCGCGGAGGAGGCGGAGCCAGAAAGGGGACGGGCGGGAGAGGAGGCAGCGACCTGCGGAGGCAGCGACCCGCGGCCTGGCGCTCGGGATGGAGAGAGAGAACCAGAGAGAGAGATTCGGAGAAGAGGAGGAAGATGACATGTGGGGCCCGCGTGTCAGTGACAGGGGAGATGAAGTATACGTCTTCGTATACGCCTGCAGCTGGGCCCAAACTGTGTCCATACGTATTCAATGGCATTTTTGTGAGAACCAAAAATTATAATAGCATGCTTTCAAATAGACGAATAGTAATAGCGTTCTTCAGAAACGAAGAAATTATAATGGCATAGATCCAATTAACCCTTGTTTTTTTTGGACTGCGGCCTTATTACATATTGTTTCCCCTTAATTATAAAAAGCAGGGACCATCCCTGCCGACGGCTTCAAAAAAAAGAGATTTATATTGTTCGCTTAATTATAGTGCTGAAATATATGGGCCAGACGCCAGATATATATAGAGGACAGACATATCAAGGATTTTGTCTGGGACATACTGAGGCTTTCGGCAGGTTTTTCTGGGCTGTTTAACCAATGGAAACAAGCCATGTCAATTGTTGTTTGGGTTATATACCGAAAACTTGAACATGCGCATGCTCTGCACGCGTGGGAGACTGGGATCACATCTAGCACAAGGAGTCCAGGACTCCAGGTGCTGCAGGACCTTCTGATTATATTTGTTTGTTGTTCAGGAAAGGAAAGGATTTTCTGATGTGAAACAAGGTGAAGTACATGTCGACATTGGTGGTCGGAGAAGCAGCAGCCTGCGCCAGAGATCAAATCCAGCGACGGTGACTTGTTTTTTTATAGGTCAACACCGGGGGAGTAAGTCTTTCCCCACCTGAATTTTTATTCCACAGATACCGGGCTAGCCAGGGGTGGAAGGGCATTGGCACCAATCCAATTACAAAGTGTTTGGTGAAAGGGGGGGGTGAGAGGGAATTACATATTCATGATCGAGCTCCAAAATTCCCTAAGCACGGTGTCCCCTGATCGTCTCTTTGCAAGTAGCCACAAGCCTGTTCTGATCGGGGGGAGGCTGCGGAACATGACTTCGTGTTGGTGCTTCCAAAGTTCTTAGCAGTAGAGTTGGATCAGAGGGCTCGCCGCCAATGGAGGAAGGTGAGGTGGCAGAGATGACTTCCAGAGCTCTGTGACAGGCACAATTGAATTTGGATGCCACCCGATGCACCTCCAGAAGGATTTGGCGAACGGGCATCCTGAGATGATGTGGTCACCAGTTTCCTCAGCGCCTCCACAAATGTCGTAGATCGCGTCTTGTAGGATGTTCTTCCGGCAGAGGGCTGTTTTGCATTGTATGCGATCCTTAGTCAGAACCCAGCCGAAGAACTTGACACGGGGCGGGGCGAAGTTCAGCCAGACGAAGTCGAAGGACGGGCAGGTTTGGTCACAGCGCATCGATGCTCTATAGATCAGCCCAGACCAGAGCCGGTGGTCAGAGTCTTCAAAGCAACAATGGCGCTCATCCGGGCTTGTTATCAGTTCGACGTCGAGTATGTTAGCCCCTCGATCTCCGGTACGGAGATGTTCGACCACTCACTAGTGTTGCCGAGCACACACTAGCGATGCCGACCATGAACTATCGTTGCCGACCACACACTATGGCTAGAGGTAGAAGAAGGGAGGGAGAACAGAGCACACACATAGTACAAACACCAGCGTTGGTCGGAGCTCTACAGAGGAGATGGCAACTGGACTCTCTCTCTCTCTCTTTACTAAGTTGCAGTGGCAAACTATATATACAACTCTATCCATTTAGTCCTAGTACAGCTGTCCTGCTGCAACAGTGACTAGATAACACAGCAGGGCTGACTCTGGTGCCTGCTCCTGTTGTGGCTACAGTGCGGCAGGTGAGCCGTTCGGCGCCTGCCCCTGTAGCGGCTATAGTACCACAGCAGAGAGCCTTTTCGGCGCCGCCTTCCCCTGTCGTGTGTTCACACAAGGAAGCAGTAGATTATCTAACAATTCTTCCCCTAATCCTACTATTAATCCTTGAACCCCCTCCATGCCGATCATCTCCTTCAGCTCCGTGAGTCGAAGACGGTCGAGCGGCTTGGTGAGGACGTCCACGAGTTGCTGACTAGTTTCGACGAACTCGATGACGATCTGCCCTCCATCGACACAGTCCCTAAGGAAGTGGAACTTCACGTCGATGTGCTTGCTCCAGTCATGGAGAACCGGATTCTTCGCGAGGGCGATGGCGGGTTGGTTGTCCACCATCAGTGCTGGTGGGTGAGCTTCCGCACCGGTCAGCTCACCCAGCAGCCGGTGCAGCCACACAACTTGGCATGCCGCTGTGGTCGCTGCTATGTACTTTGCCTCGCACCTAGACAGTGCCACCACCTTGTGTTTCAGCGATAGCCATGAAATTAGAGCCGACCCGAGGAAGATGAGCACGCCAGAGGTGCTCCGTCGTCCGTCGATATCCCCCGCCATGTCTGCATCGCTGAACACAGTGAGCTGCAGCCTACTCCTGCTGGTCTTGGGAAAGATGATTCCCTGATCCACCGTCCCCTTGATGTAGCGCAGTAGCCGCTTCACCGCATCCCAGCGATCCTCTCTGGGATCCTCCATGAAGCGACTGACCAAGCCCATGGCGAACGCAATGTCCGGCCTCGTGTGAACTAGATAGCGCAGACCACCGATGATGCTCCGGTAGAGTGTTGCATCTACTTTCACCGTAGTACTGGCCTTCGTCAGCTTCAGCCGCTCCTCCATCGGAGTCATGCATGGCTTGCACTCAGCCATGCCGCTCCGCTCCAACAACTTCGAGGCGTACGAGCTCTGACCGAGCATGAGTGCCTCCTTCCCCTGTCTCACCTCGATGCCGAGGTAGTAGGAGAGCGCGTCGAGATCGCTCATTCGAAAATGAGCCGCCATCTCACACTTGAAGCTATCGATGTCCTCTACACATGCGCCGATGACGATCAAGTCATCCACATACATGCCGCCGACGAGCTCCTCCTTCCCCCCGTCATCGCGTGTAGAGCGCGTGCTCGGTTGTGCACCTTATGAACCCAAGCTCGCCCAATGTGGCGTCAAGCTTGGCGTTCCATGCTCGTGGGGCCTACCGTAGCCCATAGAGCACCTTACATAGTTGGAGCACCCTATGCTCCGCTCCCTTGATGGCGAAACCTAGAGGTTGCCTGACAAAGACTGTCTCTGCCAGCTCGCCATTGAGGAAGGTTGATTTTACGTCCAGGTGATGGACGCGCCAATCCTTTACTGCTGCCAAGGCTAGTAGCAAACGGATGGATACCATGCGCGCTAGTGGCGCAAAGACTTCCTCGAAGTAGATGCCCTCGTGCTCTGGACAAAGCCTCAGGCAACGAGGCGCGCCTTGTGTTTGACAATGGCGCCAAGCTTGTCTCGCTTGACCTTGTACATCCACTTTAGGCCGATCGGACGGTATCCTGGAGGTGGATCGATGAGCTCCCATGTCTTGTTTTCCTCGATCACCTTCATCTCTTCTAGCATCGCCCATCGCCAATCTCCATCGCGCTCGACCAACGCGAATGTGCGTGGTTCCTCTGCACTGATGAGCAACATCTATTGGTCATTGAGCAGCCGACCCGCCAGGCCTGAGGGCCCTGTGCCGCCTACGATGTCATCCAGCCTACGGAACCACACCTCCTCACCTTCATGGAAGGCATCCACAAACTCAGTGATGTCACTTGGAGGGCATCGATGGAGTTCCCTGTTCTGTCGGAGTGCTCGGCATAGCACCTAGAGTGCTTGGCACCCCAGTTGCAGTGCTCGACACTACTCCTGGATAGCTCGTCACCACTCCTAGAGTGGTCTGCACCCCTCCCGGAGTGCTCGGCATTCGTCTTGCAGTGGTCGGCACCACTGCAAGACCCATCGGTTCTGCTACGGGAGTGTTCGGCACCCGTCCTAGAGTGGTCGCCACCACTACAAGACCTCCTGGCTCCACTCCTGGAGTGCTCGGCACATCTCCCGGAGTGCTTGGCACCTCCCTAGGAGTGCTCGGCTCTGTCGCTGGAGTGCTCGGCACCCCTCCTGGAGTGCTCGGCACCTCTTACCCAGCATCTCTACCACCATGGATGACCAAGTGCTCGACGATGAAGGTGTTGGTGAAGCCACCAGCTTCCCCCGTGCTCGGATTGTTCTAGTCCCAAGTCGCCTTCTCGTGGAACACGACGTCACGCGAGACAAGTACCTTATCTCCGCGTGGGTCATAGAGCCGATACGCCTTGGTACCCTCCATGTAGGCCAGGAACACCATCGGTGTGCTCCTATCCTCTAGCTTGGTGAGGATCGGCTTCGTCTTCCTGACGTGGCCGATGCAGGGGAATGTCCAAAGGAAGGACATGCTCGGCTTGCGCCCATGCCAAGCCTCAAACGGCGTCTTGCCCTTCAGGGCCTTGGTGGGAGCACGGTTGAGGATGAACATAGTCGTGGTCACCGCCTCACCCCAGAACCTTGCCGGCATTCCTTTGGCCTTCATCATAGATCGAGCCATGCCGACCATCGTCTGGTTTCGTTGCTCCACCACGCCATTCTGTTGTGGCGAGTATGGCGCGGTGTGGTGTCATACCACACCCTGATTCACATAGTACGCAGCGAACTCCACTAAAGTGAATTCACCATCGCGATCAGTCCTCAGTACGCGGAGCTTCTTGCCGCTCTCGGCCTCCGTGCGCATCTTGAACTTCTTGATCATTGTTGCTACTTTGTCCTTGCTCGTCAGGAGTTGCAGCCACATGTAGTGACTGCAATCATCCACGAGCAGGAGGAAGTACCGCGGACCACCATTTATGGCTGGAGTGATCAGCCCACAGAGGTCGTCATGGATGAGCTTGAGAGCGTCCTCCGCGCGATACTTGGCCCCTTTGGGAACGGCAGCCTCCTCTGCTTCTCGACTAGGCAACTGTCACACAGCTCGCCTCCATGCTCGATGTGGGGTATCCCTTGGACCATCTTCTCTAGCCGACCAAGCGCGTCAAAGCTGAGATGTCCGAACTAGGCATGCCACAACCATGGTTCCTCGGTGTGCCTTGCTGCCAGACATACCGACTGCTCTATCTTTAGGTCGAGCAGGTACAACCGGTTCTAGAACCTCTTCACCTTGGCGAGAAGTCGCTACTCCCGGTCCCTGATCCTAAGGACCCCATCCTTGATCAGTACCTCACTACCACGCTCATCTAGCTAGCCAATGCTGATGATGCCTGAACGCAGCTGCGGGATGTAATACATCCATTAGCGCGCGGTGCTCACCGTTCTGGCACTTGAAGATGATGGTGTCGCGCCCTCAGATTGCCACCATCGAGCCATCATTGAACTTTACCATACTAGTCACATCGTCGTCGAGCTCGGAGAAGGCTACCTTGGAGCCCGTCATGTGGTTGCGGGCGCTAGAATCCAGATACCACCGCTGCTCCTGCTACCCACACGTCCGAGGTGGACTTGGGTGCGTGGTTTGTCGAGGTTGACAGCCTTCAGGGCCTTCCCAGGTCCTTCCACCATCATCACCTCTCCCTTCTCCTCGGTCTCGACGTCGTGTAGTGCATAGAACATCGCCATCAGGATAGTGGCCTCATCATCATCAGCTTGCACCAAATGAGCCTCAGCTTTCTTCTCCTGCTTACGATTTGGGCACTCCCGTGCCCAATGGCCCATCTTCCCACAGCGACCGACAGGCATTGGGTCGACCTGCTTCTTCTTCTCCGAAAAAGTCTTGCCGCGGCGCTTGCCATCACCACCACGGCTGGAGGAGGCTACCCCGGAGTTCCTCCAAGCAGCCCACTCCTCCTCTGTCAGTAGTAGTTTGTCACTGTCCTTTGTTGCTGTCGCCTGCTCCAGGCACTCATCCACCGCCCGTAGATGGCCTATCACATCCACAATGGTGAGGGTGGACAAGTCTAGCATCGTCTCTATGGAGAGAGCGATCTGGATGTACTTTGCCGGCACGAGTGGAGGTACTTGGAAATCGCCTCCTCTTCATCGATGGTGACACCGTGACTCTTCAGCTTGCTGATGAGCGTCTATGCAGGCGGATGGAGAAGTCCTTTAATGATTCACCATCCTTAAACTTGAGGTTGGCATACTCTTGCTTTAGAAGCTGGGCCGTCGCCTTCTTTGTGCGATCGGAACCGACGCGCATCGCCGCAATAGCCTCCCACACCTTCTTAGCAGAGCTTTTCACCCCCAATGGCTCCCTATACTCCACCGATATAGCAGAGAGGATAGCCTCCAACGCTGACATGTCATCTTTTTCATTGTCGGTGCCCTTGTCAACAGCATTCTAGAGCCGTCGGGCTCTGAGCTTGACCTTCATGGTCACCGACCACTCTCCATAGTTGGTGCGAGTCAGCGTCGGCCAACTGGTGCCACTGTCGTGGCTGGGCAGTCACAGTAGTGCTACTGCTGTCGCCCATCTCCGAACCGTCCATCATCGCTAGTGGTTAGTCCGACGACGACACTTGTATAGCTTTGATACCACTTCTTAGCCCCTAGATCTTCGGTATGGAGATGTCCGACCACTCACTAGTGCTGCCGAGCACACACTAGCGATGCCGACCATGAACTGTCGTTGCCGACCACACACTATAGCTAGATGTAGAAGAAGGAAGGGAGAACAGAGCACACACACAGTACAAACACCAGCATTGGCCGAAGCTCTACAGAGGAGATAGCAACTGAATTCGCTCTCTTTACTGAGTTACAGTGGACAAACTATATATACAACTCTATCTATCTAGTCCTAGTACAGCTATCCTGCTGTAATAGTGACTAGATAACACAAAAGGGCTGACTCTGGCGCCTACTCCTGTTGTAGCTACAGTATGGCAGGTGAGCTGTTCGGAGCATGCCCCTGCAGCGGCTACAGTACCACAACAGAGCCTTTTCGACGTCGCCTTCCCCTACTATGTGTTCACACAAAGAAACGGTAGATTACCTAACAGAGTAGGAGCTGGTTTTTTCTTCAGCAGCCTGGGTGTGGAAAGACGACGCTGGACCGTGTTCCTGACCCCAGCGCACACAACGTTGTGGACTGACGACGCACTCCCGTCTTAGTTAGAATCTATCTTTTCAGGTACTGGAAGGTGACTCTACTTCTATACCACAAGCAAGAATGATTCAACAGGACATGTGATCCAACCTTTCGCTCAAATAAATAACAAATCAAGAAGCAACAGCCCTGTCAACTAATGCATGGTTCCAAGACGGCCAAGATCTCGATGAAGCAAGGCACTGAAAAAACGATGCTGAATCGTTGAGACCAATAAATAGTTATCTAAAGAAGTCCAAAGCTTCTAGTCACATGTTCTTATGATTAATCTTTGCCTCAGGAAATCAAACAACGGTACACAAATCTACAAGGAGATCTGCGCTCAAATTGGACAACCAAAAACAATCTGCTACGCACCTTACTTGGAACACAGCTGGAAGGACAATCAAAACTTGAGACTTGTTCTAAGCACAACGAACGCAATGACATGCAAGAGGCGACCGTTCAATAAAGCAAACTGAAATAAAAAATAGCAATAGCACAACGGGTAATGGGATAGGAGAAAACATTGATGAATACAAATATTTTTGTGAGGCAATTTTTTGGATTTATAGGATGAAGCGAAGACACTCAAACTAGGATAAAGGTGAACCTGACACTAATACGTGAAGCTTTGATACCATTGATGGGGACAGGTTTCCCGATCTTGCATCAGGTGAGAGCAGCACACCGATCTGGCTTTAGATCACAAAGATCCGAACCCTGCAACCTTAGCACCACGTCTCCTTTGGTTATCAACCATGTCACAATCCGGTCGACCTCGCGAAGAAGGCTAATCCCTGCTACGAATCGAAGAACACAAGCAAGAATAAGATAAAACACAAATCAAGTACAGTGTCAATTGCGGATGTATGATTAATCACTCGAATATGAGGTATCACAAACCGATAACGGCGACTGTTCAAAGACAGATTGATCTAAAATAAAACCCAAACCCTAACATAGACGGCGGCTACTAAATATATAGCCTCAGGGGCATGCAAACACCCTTATTCGCATCCACCTTATGGGCCTATATGTGACATGGCCCATTGGCCCAAAAGACAGTAACACAACGTCCTGATAGATTCTTGACACTAACTTGTTTCGATGATTCATGTTAACTCAGATGGAATTTGGACATCAAACTAAATCCATTGGTTAGATTATGAAATTATGTTTCCATCCATATCTTAATCATAAAAAAACAGAGTCCGGATACGTCCTCCGCGTCTATTTTACTGCAGGCTGGTTCTGAAGGTCAAGGCAGACTCAAACTCAAGTTGGACTGGGCCTCTGGCTTGGCTTGGACACCCTTGATGGCATCCTAAGGAGGTGTCCAAGGAGGAGGACATCCAAGAGCTTCCTTAGTGTGTTCTCCATCTCCATGGGATGTGCTCCAACTTGGGCCTGGATCCCAAGTTTGAATAACAAGCCCGTGAGTCTGTGACGACATCATGGCACCCGGCAGAAATAACAACAAATTGTCATGATAATTTAGAGGCCTTGCCGACATGATCTTGATGTCAAACAACATCCATCTAAAAACTTATCAACCATCAAGTAGTGCTCACGGACCTCAAACTCACTCCGAATGAAGGAGTTATGGCCTTCCTAATAAAGTACTATCGGGCCACCGACGAACTGAAAGTTCAACTTTGATGGATTTGCACTTTGAGATTGGTTTTGTTCATGACATATCCATTCTCTATCATCATTCCCATTGTTCCTACACACATTAGAAATACCAATATTAGGTAGCAACCAATTCCTAGTTTTATCATTATGCAAATATAGGAACGAGCTCACCTTATAATCAATGGTTGCACCCGAAGGTGTTATGTCCTCATCAGATGGCGCCCTGGAAGTGTTTGGCACACAAGTAAGGTCAAAGGCCATAATATTGAACTCAAACTTCGCTAGTGTGTCTAGAAATCCATCTTGTGTTCTTCGCCCAGTGCTAGTCGGACTTGATTGAACCTGAGACGGAGATCCAAAGAGGAGAACCTCTAGGCGGCAAACAATCATCCAATAGTTCATCGACGATTAGTATGGGGGACTTGCCTTTAATGGTGAGCACGCTAACCATCCTATAATCCATGCAGAATCATTAGGAGCCATCTTTTTTGCCAAATAAGAGTACCGGCCAAGATAAAGCACTGGAACATGGTTGAATCAAGCCGGCTTGGAGCATTTCTAAAACCTGCTTCTCAATTTCATCTTTCAGAGCCAGGGCATACTAGTATTGACACATAGCCATTGGTGGAGCACTCGACACTAGCGGGATGGTATGGTCACAAGCACGCTAGGGAGACAGTTCACTAGGTTCGATGAACAAGTGACTAAACTCATTCAATAGTCTATGGACCTCTAGAAGCACGACTGGAGCTGAAGAGGAACCGTTAGTAGAAGGAATGTGCAGCTGTTGAAACAAAGCAAACTGTTCACCATCTAGCAACATCACATGACCCGAACCATAGTAGACATCCACTTGTGTTGCTAGTGCCCTTGAGGCAATCCATCCCTATGATCAAATCATGAGTCCCCAAGGAAGGAATTTTAAGAGTTGAACAAAAATGGTGCCCCCGAACTATCCACTCAGTATCTAGTAAGACAATGGTTCAATAAATAGTTCCACCATTAGCCACACGAACAACAACAGGTCGTGAAAGCGATTGAGCACCTAGTAAATGACTTGCCACTTCCAAGAATGGATGGCTATTGGCTGAATCGATCAAAATGTATACTTTGTTGCCTGCAACAGAGCCCATCAATTACAAAGTGCGGGAGGCGGAAGCACCCGTCAGAGCAGTTGATGAGAAAAGTGTAACACCCCAGTGTTAAGCATTGCATTTGACACTTGCATTTCATGAGCACAAGCATCATCCATTCATTCATGAGCATGAGCATATGAAATTTCATTTCATTCTTTATACATTATCACATGTGATGTTGATTATATATATGCATATGCTTGTAATCATGTATGACCAATGTATGAAATGGTTGTGAGGTCATGAAAACACCTTAGACACATCTAGGATGGTAAATGGAACAATTTTTGTATTCATGACATGAACCAATTTTGCTTCTAAGTGTTGGTTTACTTTGAAATGCCATTTTCATGATGCTAGTTTGACTAAAGTTGAACAGTAGTTTAGAGAGCTTGCATAGCTGTGTGACCTAAATAACAGTTGTAGTTCTTGTCATGGGTAACAAACTTTATTTAAGGGTCATGAGCTGAATCAATGCCTAACATGGTAAAAAACAGCTCCAAAGTAGCAATGAAATGTTGTTTCTAAACTTGGAAATTTTGCTAAGTCCCGAATGCTGATTTCGGTTTCAAGGTACCTCACTTTAGAGCTTTATAGTTTGAAAACCATTGCAAAATAGACAAAACCCTTTTAGAAATCTTGTAGTACTTATGTAGCTCTACAATTTTTATTAAGGAAGTTTTTGCTAAATCGCCACGGATTAGGAGGACTGATCGTTTAACTTGCTTCGTCAGTCGGGTTCAGTGGTGTTTGAACCGGCACCGCGCGCACGCGTCGTAGCCGACCGGCCTCAGGCCACGGCCACCGTGTGGAGGTCGTCTGCCGTCATCGAGCCCGTGCGTTAGGCCAGGGTGGGCAGCAAAACCGTGTGATGCCGCTGCTCTCTCTCACTCGCGCTCACTCTCTCTGCCACGCTCTCGCTCCCGCTCACGCCGTGCAAAGCAAAACCGAGCAACGTCGCCATTGCCGCCGAGCTCTGCCACGCTCGCTTGCTGCCACCACCACACCACCGTCCACTACATCTCGCCCATAGCTCCGCCATCATCTCCATCCGAGCTCTGGTGAGGCCACAGTTCGAGTTCGCCGTTGCCCCGCCATCGATGGAGCACCACCGAGCTCACGCTCGCCGTGGCCGTGCTCCACCGAGCTGTCTCGCTCACTCTCTTCCCTCGTTAGGGTTAGCATAGGGTCACGTCCTACTCACACTGTTGGCCGTTGAGCCAATGTCGGCCACGTCATAGTGGAATGCCGCCGTGGTGCCATGCATGCGGCCGTGCCTCACCGACACCCTCACAAGCCCCAATCCAAACCCTAGGTCTCCGCTAGATCCCTGTAGAGGTGTAGCCGCGCTCGTCTAAGCTTGTCATGGCCATAAATGACCAGAGCACCACCGCGTGCCGCCACCTAGCCGCCATCGCCTCCTGTCGAGCTAGCTCCGGTGAGCCTCTAGGCCAACCAAGGGCACCTGTAGATGCGCGTGGGAATAGGGAACACAACGGTGGTGACCTCATCGCCGGTGACCTCGCCGTCGGTGAGTTCTCGCCGGTCAAAGCGCCACCTACCTCGGTCTCACTAACGTGTGGGGTCGGTTGACTTCCGAGGCCCGCGCGTCAGTCACAGCGGGGTGTATGGACCGGGTGTACCTAGCATTTAGGGTTTAGTTGGTTTTTGAATTATTTTCACAAATTTGAATACAAACTTCAAAAATTCATATTTGGAGCTAGGAGTATCCAAATGGGGTGAACCAAATTTTATTGGATTTATCTTGAAGTGTACTATTTGATAAAATATAAAATCTACTGTTTAGGGTATTTTTCTGGGAGAATTAAATTGAGCAAGATAAGTACTTTTAAAATAGTATCTATCTTGTAAATTGCATAACTTGAGCTAGGAAGGTGATAAAATTGTGATTCCAATTTTTCTAGTCTTGTGTTGACATGCTCTAGCTAGGAAAAATACTAAATCTACAGTAAGCATACTTGAAATATGGTCTTTCTATTTAATCTTAATTAATTGCTAGTTTCTAGTGAAAATAAATAGGGTAAAAATACATAACATATGATCATGCAAATTTTTATACAGTATTCTCATGCTATGAGGAAAGTAAGAAAAATATTAAATCTGTTGCTTGACACTTTTCACTATACTAAACTATTTTTGCTAAACTAAGCATATGTAGCTTGTCATTTTTGTAGAGGTGGTTATACTTATCCAAATGGCACGAAAAATGTACAGTAGACTATTAGGGTCATTTGTAGGCTACTGCAATTTTTGAGGAATTTATTGAGCACTAGAAATATTTACTCTGTAAATCACCTTATTATCTAAGGAAATTAATAAATGAATATAAATAAATTAGTTAGGCTTAACCATGATGTTTTTTGTGGTGTGTGTGATGCATATAATCTATTGATATTGTTAGTGAGGCTTAAAAGTTTTTTTTATAGGCAGCTAGTTAATTATTGCTTTATAATTTAACTAGATGACAGTATGTGTAGTTTCTGTTATGGTAATGATTTCATGATGATAATGATTTTTTTTGTAAAGATGGTTAATAACAAAGTTATAGATAACTTATTTATATACCTTGTGTTAAATTTTTATAGTCATAGGCCTTATAGTTTGAGAATTATGGTGGTCGAAAGTCTGCTATCTAAAAAGCTTGCTACTGGACGGATCTGAAAAATGGAATTGTTTGACCTAGATAACTATTTAATCACATTAAGATGATTAAAATAAAGTTGTAGGAAATTTCATAAGCTTTCCAGAAAGTTGATAACTATATTAATTCAATGTGTATAACTCCCGTTATGGTCAAAACAAGTGGTTGCTGTCTTGCAGTGTAGATAATGATCTACATAAGTGTTTGTTTAGTTACTAGAGAAGAGATATGCACCTACTCAGTAAAAGAAAATGTAACTTGTTATCACCTCAATGCAATGCTGCTGAGAACACTTATAAGGATGCATTCATCACATCATATCATATTATACATGTCATTATATATGCATCCATGATATCTTATTTTCTGCTCATGCATATAGGATCGTCCGAAGGGATAACTCTGTTGGAGTTCGAAGAAGGGCCGGAGGAACAATAGGAGGCACCTCAGGCAGTAGATCCAGAAGGAGAGGAGCAAACTCTTGAAGACTTACTCAAGTGCCCAGACCATAGGCCAACTTCTTTTATCAAAGACAAGCCCCGGAGCATTTTAAGCCTCCCATGTTTTACAAAATATCACTTGAGTCATTTATGTTTTATGCATTAGGTTATAAGAGTTAAATTGGAAACACTTGATGCATAGAACTACCCTGTCCAAATAAATATACCTCTATCCCTGTATAGGTTTAGGATCAAATATATGCTTAGCCATGCTTAGACCAATAGAAGTCGAGTGATTTCCTATCACCTGCGAGATATAGGTGGACACTGAACCACGGTTGGCTATATTTGCTATCATGTAAAAGAATCATGGATGTTATAAATCGAGGCCGGATGGAGTCTATGTTGTAGGTTGACTCATGTGATTCTGTCTGCGCCGATTAAGGACCGTACCGTTGTTTGTCCTCAGTCATTTTGAACGCATGCGCTCACTTAGCTGGTCAGATAACTCATTCCGACCACGAAGCGGAATAGCTCAACTTAGGCCGGGCCCCGTTCTATAAGAGTGTGCACTCTGGATGGTAGTAAGGATGTGCAGGGAGCCAGACGTGAGCCCAAGGGCAGGCCGGGCCTAAACATCCTGGCAGCTGGTCGTCCCTGATTATGCGGCGCTGATCGAACCCACGAAATATGAACCTGAGTTGTACCAAAGGTGACCGTTGATCTAGTCTGCCTAGGTTTGTGTTAGAAATAAATTTTCAGCTGGTTGAAATCGATTCGAATCGCCATCTCTCCCGGACAGTGAGAAACTTGACTAAGCTTCCTTCTATCGTAGTGTTAATGGCAAGAGGAATGGTTCTGAGAATGAAATATTAAATGGCTATGGTTATTATTGTGCTGTCATTAACAATATACTACATGTTTGGCATAGGTTAGTCGCTAATCTAGAGATGAATAGCTATAATTAACTTGATGACCGAATTATAAAAGGTATAGTTGAACTAGTGGCTTTTTATGCAAAATATTGTCAAGCTAGCTCCACTTATAAAGCCTTGCATGATCCTTGGAGTCACTTTATTTTTGGTTTATGACGGGTAAGTCTAGCTGAGTACCTTCTTATACTCAGGGTTTATTTCTCATTGTTGCAGATAATACGATGTATCATGGCTACTGTAAAAACTGCTTCTGTTCCTCCGTGGACGAGGAGCAGGGCCCTGGGCAAGGCATCTCTTGTTAATCCCTCTCTTATGCTTTTCTAGGATTGTGATCATGAGCTGGGACAATATTTGAACAACGATGGAGATGTTGGTTTCAAACTTTAATTGCTTTCGCTACTATTTTAGCCAAACTTAGTTTGTAATAACTTTTAATCGTACTCTGATGTATGGAACTGTATTTGTGAACTTTATTTAACGTGTGACATGTATGTTGAATCATGTACGATCTTGGTTGTATGTTGGTTGAATCAAGACCCTTCGTGGTACTCGATGGACTACCGAGTTTATATGGGCTCAGGTATGATAGTGCGACCGCTTGCAGGCTGCTATTGTAATTGTGCTCTTATAAATTGGACGGTTCTGCTAAAAAACATGAAGAGTTGGGCAAGAGCCACCTCAATAAGCAATCCTTCTTTGTTGGTTTTTTGGAAATGACCCTCGGCAGAGATCCTAGACCTCTTGGAGAGCATTTGTGTTCTAGAACCCATTTGTTTGCATAGCGCACGCAGAGGCCTTGGGCCTTGCGATATGAATGAAGCATGGAGAGCTTATCATTAGAGTGATGGTCTTGTTGCCCAGGTCACTTTGTCCTCTAATTAGCATCGGTCCTCAACAGGAACAGGTGGAGGGGGCCGAGGTGGTGGCAGAGGAAGAGGCAAAGCCTCCTTTGATCGAAGCCGATTTGGAGAACAGAGAGCCCTTAGATTTCTTGAATTCCTTACGATGCCCTTGATCCGATGCCTCCTCCTACAACAAGGCAATTGTACACTAGTATCCAAGTTGGAAAGACAAGAAAGTGGTTGGGAAATACATTCTGCTGCACCTTTGAGATCATACAACTCGATAGTTATAATAGATATAGTACTGGCTAGGAAAAGTGGGAATGGACTGGCTTGAATAACATAGCTCAATGCAGGTTCAAGGAAGAACAAATGGCTTAAGTTTCATAACAGCGCCAAACTGCATGCAAGGTCATTTACCATAACATGTGTCTGGTCCTCCAGTTTCTAAGTTTGAACTTAAGGATCTATACAAGAATGACTATATACTTTACAAGGTCCAGTTGAATATTGTTGAGGTCCTCTCTGGTTGTTAGGCTAACTGGCCATCAGAAAGCGAAGACCTTATTCTATAGTTTGCCCTCTTTTTGATGGATCCAAAGGGTTTACCGCCAAGAGGTGCAGATAATTAGACTATCCCCCTCATTGTTGGTGCTTAGCCATTTTGCCTTCGTCATCCTTACAGATATAACCCATCGCAGAAAGATGAAATAGAGAGACGAATTAAAGACATGTTGCCAAAGGACTCATTTAATTCAATTTGGGCCCATACTTCTCCCCAATCCTGTTAATAAAAAAGAAGGTTGGAGATCGAATGCTATGATTGTCAAAAATAAGTACCCACTTCCAATTATTGGTTAAATCCTTGATGAACTTAATGGACTAAGGTTGGTTCACTTTCTTAGACATGTGCAGTGGTTTACATCAGATTCATATGAAAGAGGGAAAAGTGTACAAAACATCATTTGGAAGGCACAATGGACACTTTGAGTACAAAGTAATGGCTTATACTGTTACAGGAGGACTAGCTACCTTCGAAGGGGTGATGAACACTATTTTGGCACCTTTACGTGAGCTCATCCATCTTAGCAATTAGAGAATAACTACACCATGGTAGCAAAAAAGCATCAACTAAATTGTTGGATCTTTACTACAAAATCTTCTATAAGAAAGGCTACGAAAACCGAGGGGCTAATGCTTTGTTTAGAATACCTCAGCCTCATGTACATGTCCAGCTCAAAGAATTGGAGTACGTATTTATAGGACCATCAGGCTATCTCCAACAACAACACGCCCTTATTCGTTCTTTGGGTAGCGCTACAGACAAAAAGTTCAATACCTATTCGGTATCTTCTTCAACAATAAGACCCAAAAGAGAATCCTTTCTGCAATTGGGTTTCCAGGAGAGAGGATGCCCATATTTGGGTTGTGCCTCTCAGGCAACCCAAAATAGATCTCATGTATAGGTACTCTGTTGGAGACTGATTTTGAATATCTTGCTACCTATTTTAGGTTTGGGTACCCAGTTCCTTGTTGGAGACAGTGCCTACCAACTATTAAGCGACACCTCCGTCGCCACTTGTTCGCTAAGATGTGGGGTCCGCATTAGCATCCTAGGTGTGCCGACTGCTGTTCAGTTTGCTAGATGCATTAGAGAAGATAGCGGGTCAATTGTTCCTAGCTTAACAAATTAATGTGCTGCGTGCTCTGCCGCGTTGGTCGGCCATGTGCTCTTCATTCGTCTAAATGTATGCGCGCTTGTATACGTGAATGCCCATCCAATTCTTCGAGCGCATTTGGTGCAGCTCGCCCAGGCTCCGGCTCCATGACTGTATAGGTCCTGTGGAGGAGCCGGGGGAGCACCAAAAACGCGGCTCCGGCTACTCCTCCTCATTTCCCGTTCATTTGTGCTGGAGCCGGTTTTTTTGCTGCTACATGGATCTACAGTGTTGCACAGTGGCTATGCAAAGGAGCCGGAGCCGAACCAAAAACAGCCTTCATACGTCCATTGGATGCTGGATGCTAGCGCCGAGTCATCTTGGGCTCTAATTCTCTTAAATATATAATGTCTCGAGCACCCTTAGAATGGACAGAGTCATTGACAGAACTAGGGGGGCCAGCAGGGGCGTGGCCCCCCTAAAATAGGGAAAAAAAACTTTTAATACTCTTACAAATATTACATTTCAAAGCATATTGTGCCCATTTGTACTCATACTTTATCATGATATCGTGATTTTTTGTTATTAACATTAACTACATTGGAAATTTGGTTGCAACATACACTTATGTATATAGGGTGTGTTTGGTTCGTTTCCTAGATAAGCCTGACTAGCAAAACTAAGACAGGCTAGCTCTAGCCAACTTTAGCTAATGCAAGCAGCACATGTTTGGTTGCTTGAACTAGTTTAGCCTGGTTAGGAATCAGTGTGTTTGGTTGCCTGGTTTTGTTTGCATAGAATGACACCCTCCTTCACCTGGTAAGTTTACCCCATTTGAGGACTTTAGTCGAATTGGTGGTGGGCATGACCAACGAGCTCCTCAGCGACCATGGCAACAGGCCACAATGCCGTAGATCCCGTCTCCTACAGATCCTACCTGAGCGCGCCCGCTGTTCCCTACTCTCTGTTACGCCTCCGCTGTTCCCGTGGCCGCCTCTACTCTCTGCTTGCGCAACACCATGAGGAAGGGTTTTGATAGTAGTTAACAAACATTATAAACCGTCAATATAACTTGTATAAGGGCATAAAAATAATCACCAACAAGGTTTAGGGGTTTAAACTAACAAATTCTATGAGTTTTGGGGAATCTGTATTTTCTGCAGGGTTTATCTAGAAAACCGTTAAGGTGGACCTAGATGTCAGACTTAATCATGATTATCCGTGGGATAAGCAACTCTAGAAGGTTTCAGAGAACACCACACCGAAGCAAAAGGCGAGAGGATGCCAGGTGGGGCTGGCCGGTCCCACCCTCAGGCCGGCCAGTCTGGGGCCCCACCTCTCAGCCTCAGCCTCGCTATATCGGTTCGCCACTGCCTTAAGGATTACATCTGTGCCGTTTATTTAAGTCAGTATGATCCGAGGGCTCAGGATTGATGCTCCGGCCTATATATACCAGCCCTTGCCACCCCTGAGGCATAAGTCATTTGAGAAGAAAGAAACTCTAATCATCCTCAGAGCTCCATCATATTCTAGGGCATAGCTAGTTAGGCTAGGTCTAGAGGGAGGCAAGCAGGTTTCGCTTGGATTCCTGATCGTGTCAAGAGCGTGGTTTCGTAGTCTTTGTACCCCCTCTCTTTTGTGTCTCTCATTACTTTTATATGTTTGCTACAATTATTATGGCATTATTATTCATATCGTTTATGCTTAGTATAGCTAGATTATCATCATGTTCAAGCATAAGTTTGTATAGCGCTCGCTCTAAAGTACACGGGGTGAGTGGTCGACATTGTATAAGTGTGGTGCTTATACATTGTTTCCCTACGGATACACCCTATATTCTAGGCCATGTGGTAGATCACGGATGTGACACTCCCGTTGAGTCCTTTGTAGTCCACTCTCCGAATATAGATCTACAAGTAGGATCTAGTTACGAAGGAAGACAAGCTCTGTTCTTAATCTTCCTTAGTAATATCCCTATGTGTACATATGCTTTGACTTATAATTAAGAATGACTTTAGAATTATTCCTCTAATATTCTACTTAACCTTGCTAATGCCATAGAAAGGAGTACTCTGAGTGATCAATGATTAGTTATTACACACCATTCATATATATATTTACCTCTTGACTTACCCCTGTTGTGGGTAGAATATTAATTATGGTTTATATCTCCATCAATAGCATAAGTTATCAATACATGTCCTTGCCAGACCTTCCCTGTGGTAAAATATAAATAACAATACCTTTAATACTCCTGGGTGAAGTGCTACAATGGTATATTATCTTTGCGCTTACATATCCCTTTCATATATATATATATATATATATAGTCACATAAAATAATAAAAAACTACTTAGTATCATTCTAGTAGTAATGGTAAGTAGTACCAATGTGCATTTCTGGCATCATCATTAGAGATGACAACCTGGTAAAGTAATGTTAAGAGATGTAGACATATAATAGGTGGCTACTTAAAACAAGTGACAAGTTAATAAATACCAACAAAGGGGATGAGATCTGGTTGGCCATGTCGGCGTTGCCGCTCAAGCATGGCACCGATGGTCACGTGTAGGAGCCTTGAGGCACTGCGGGAGAAGGCCGCCTTCTTGAAGGGGCCGATGTTGACGATCGTTAATATCAATCATAAACCGTCAACATAGCTTGTATAAATGCATAAAAATGATCACCAATATAGGTTTAGGGGTTTAAACTAATAAATTCCATTAGTTTTGGTGAATCTATGTTTTCAGCAGGGTTTATCCAGAAAACGGTCAAGGTGGACCTATTAGTCAAAGTAAATCATGTTTTTTCGTGACAGTATCTACTTGGGAAGACTCTAGAAGATACTAGAAAACTCTCCACCGAAGATGGGCCAAGACACTGATAGGGGGGCCGGCCAGCCCCACCTGTAGGGCGGCATGCCGGTGGGACCCACATGTCAACGTCCCCTTCGAATATCGGTTCCCCACCGCCTTAAAGATCGCATCTACGCCGTTTATTCAAGTCGATTTGATCCGAGTGTTCAGAATTGACGCTACCCCCTATATATACGGCCCTGTACCCCCCTTCTCAAGAGCCATCTTGAAACCCTAATTCATATCCTCATCTCAGGATCAGGGCATCGCATTCAAGAGAGATTAGTCCTCTAGTTAGGATCTATATTTTGTATATAAATAGAGAGAGAGTAAGGGAAGAGTTTGGGGGAAGTACCGGCCTATCGGTGCTACTTCTATGACTTGTACTTTGGTGGATCTAGGCTTCTCCAAGTCTACATCTGATATAATTTTGGTAATTGATTTATGTTTAAAGTAAGTTTTATGCTCTTTTGTTCACGGTTCTTTTGAGTGCTCTAGTCCTTGTTAGATCTCTAGATTAGAGTAGTAATCGTTAGCATAAGCGTGGTGCTTAGGCTATCGGCTACCTGTGTTTGCTCATTCTTCTTGGTTGTGTGGTAGCAGCGGGAGGTGACAGCCCCGTCTATCCTTTGTAGTCCACGCCGAATTTAGTAGGTTCTTAAATTAGTAGGACCATAGTCATGTCGGTAGAGTTATCTATTAGCAGTGTTTTACCGTCTAAGCGGCGTCTCGAAGTGAACACTAGAATCATAACCCCTTGCTTTGCATAGGGTCATGACCATAGGAATCCTCTCAACTCATACCTTAAACCTTGATTGCTATCCCTGGACAAACTAGTTGTTAGACAACACACACGTTCCCCTGTGGATACGATACTAGATAATTCTCTGAGTGAAAACTACTTCGATACCCATGTGCTTGCGGATTTTGTCTCTGTGTGCTACCACAAGTGTTAATAAGTTTTCTGGCACCGTTGTCGGGGAAACGGTTGTTGTGATTTCATCAAACTAGGTGTAAGGAAAATGGACCCTAGGCCCATTTACTTTGGATTTTGGTGTTTGATAACCAACACAACCAAATTGGACTAAGAATTTGCAAGTGTTTGTTTTGTAATTCAATAGGGTCCAAGATATCAAACAAAGTCCACGCACGAAGATAGGAATCAAGCCGGACGCAAGATCACAAAGAAACGAGCTCACAGAGGTGACCGGATCGCTGGACCGAATGCTGGTAGCACAGTGACCGGATGCCCCGATCAAGAGGCTCAACAGCAGTAGCGACCGAACGCTGAACAAGAAAATCGACCGGACGCAAGATAGTAGAGTCCGATCGAGTATAGAGAGGTTCCAGAGCGGCAAAATTACGACCGAACGCGTCCGGTGGCATGTGACCGGATGCTGGCAGCATCCGATCAGTTGATCGCGGCTCCAATGGTCGGGACGACTGGACGCGTCCGATCAGGACATGATCAGAGTTCGGTCAGTAGCAGAAAAGCGGGATTTCATCCCCAATGGCTACTTTCTCAGTGGGGCATATAAATACAACCCCCAACCGGCCAAATGAGGTGTGTGGAGCTGAGGAAACATATCAAGGGTGTTGATACACCATTTTAGTGATCTTCACTTGCATAGTGCTTAGTGATTCATTAGGTGATTAGCGTAGGTGCTTTGCGAAGTGCTTAGGTTGATTAGACCACCGCTTATGCATTTGCTCTAGGTTTAGGCCTAGTGTTTAGTGAGGTTTGCATACCTCTTACCACTCGGTACTTGTGCGCACCATTGTTGTACATCGGAGGGGCTTGTAGTCTTGCGAGATCACACCAACCGCGTTTGTGGTGTGGCCGCCACCATGTACCGGAGGGAACAAGGCCCATGGCGTTTCGGCCGGAAGCTTGATAGTGAAGACGGAGGGGAGCATCCGGGAGAGGCTTGCGGAATGGCACGTTGGAGACCCACTTGCACGTGGGGAAGGCCCGAGGCTATCCACGGAGTTACCCGACCAGGAGCATGGCCCTTGCGAGGGGCTCCAACGAGGACTAGGGGGAAGCTTGCTTGCTTCTCGATACCTCGGTAAAAATACCAGAGTCATCGACGGGAGTTTACATATCTCTACCTTGCTCTTTAGCTTCCGCATTTACATTGATTGTATTACTCCTTTTGTGGTAGATTTTGCAACACACTAGCAAAACTGTAGTTGCACATTTAGATAGTTTATCTTTTGCATAGGTTTTGCTAAGGTTAGAAAAAGAGACCACAGTTGAGAGTTAGATTTTTAAGTTGCCTAATTCACCCCCCCCCCCTCTTAGGCGTCATGGTCCCCTACAAGTGGTATCAGAGCCGGTTGGCTCAATTTGGACCTTTGGCTTAACCGCCGTTGAGCCGACGCTATTTATAGTGGTTGGGATGGATACCTCTAGGCCTCCGCAATTTGACGGCACTAACTTCCCCTATTATAAAGCTAGAATGGCTTGCCACCTTGAGGCGGTTGATTTGGGCATTTGGAGAGTCACTCATGATGGGATGAAACCCATTAAGAATCCCGGTAAACCCACAAAGAGTGAAGAAAAGGAAATGCATTTCAATGCTAGAGCTAAGAATTGCTTGTTTGAATCATTTAGCATGGATGTGTTTAACCAAGTGTTCACTTTAAATACGGCACATGAAATTTGGCTAAAACTTCAAGAGCTCCATGATGGCACATCTAATGTCCATGAGCAAAAACATTGTCTAGCTAAACAAAATTTTGATTCCTTTACAATGAATGATGATGAGCTTGTTCGTGATATGTATTCTCGTTTGAATCTAATTATTAATGAGCTCCATTCAATCGGATTAACAAAGCTAGATGATGCGGACATCATGAGGAAGATCATCTCCATGCTACCACAAAAGAAATATGCAAGCATCATTACCATCCTTCATAACATGGAGGACTTGAGCACCATGACCCTAGGCATAGTCATTGGCAAGATAGTGGCATTTGAAATGTCACGTAAGATGGGTCAAGAAGAAGCCTCTTCATCAAGCAAAGGCAAAGCTCTCACATGTAGCGAGAAAAAGAAGATGAAGGGCAAGCAAGTTGAGACAAGCTCAAGCTCAAGCTCCTCAAGTGAAGATGAAGAAGATGATGAGGACGATGATGACAATGATGAAAATTCAAGTGAAGATGATCAATCTTCCTCCTCCACCTCTGACCTTGATGAAGAATCAATCAAACTAATCAATAAGGTGGAGAAGATGATCCAAAGGCTCAATGTCAAGGGTGTGACCATCCAAATTTAAGATCTCATTTTCACTAATCAAAGAAATGAGCAAAGAAATAGAGGATGTTATGGATGCGGCGAGTTGGGGCACTTTGTGAAAGTTTGCCCAAACAAGCCCACACCCAAGACAAAGAAGAAGGTGTGCAAGAACCAAGCCCTCACATCAATAAGGTCATGGGATGATTCTTCAAGTGAAGAAGAACACCATCACAAGAGGCGAGGCCGCAAGCACTCATCATCAAGCTCTTCTCATGTGTGCCTTATGGCATGAGGTAACGAAAGCTCATCCTCTAGTGAGAGTGATAGTGATGATGAAATGCCTTCTTATGATGAAATTGTGCAACAAAATCTTAATTATGCTAAAGTTTGCACTAGTCAACAAAAGAAGCTTGAAAAATTAAAAGAAAAGCTAGATAGTTCACAAGAAGTATACAAAACTTTGCTTGAACAATATGAGAACTTTGCTAATCTCAATGTTGAACTATCTACTAAAATTGAGCAACTTGAGGCTAGTGCAACAACAAATGCATGCACAATCAATGATGAGCAACTAGTAAAGAAAAATAAAAAATTAAAAGAAAAGTTAGTTAGATCACAAGATGCTTATAAAAGTTTGCTTGCTAAAATGTAAACAATGTGCAAACATTGTGATGATCTAACTATTAAAGTTGCTAATCTTAAAGCCATCGGTACAACCCCCACCAAGGCGTCTAAAAAGAAAAGTTCCATCTTTAACATGCCTAAAAAAGGTGCCTCTACTTCTTGTAATGATTTATGTTTAGACTCATGTTTGTGCAACCAAGTTCATGTTGAGAAAGTTGTTGTAGATACATGCACACAAGAGGTTGCAAAGGAGAATGAGCAACTCAAGCAAGAAGTAGCTTGCCTCACCAAGGACTTGACTCAAGTGAAAGGCAAGGCGAAGTAAGCCCAACTTCATCAAGATAACACCGTCAAGGGAGTGAAGAAGCTTGATGACGGACAAACCGTGGTTTGCTATGTGTGCCACAAGGAAGGTCACAAGTCCTATGAGTGCAAGGTGAAGAAAGGGGGAGGAGCAAAGAAGAAAGAGAAGAAGCAAACAAGCAAGCTCTCCAACACCTACACCAACAAGGTGGACAAGAAGGCCTCCACACCGTACTTGTTAAAGAAGAAGAAAAATGACAAGGTGGTGGCCATCAAGGTGAACAAGCAAGCCAACAATGGGGTCAAACGCTTTTGGGTGCCAAAGGAAATCATTTCCAACATGAAGAGCACCAAGAAGGTTTGGATTCCGAAAGGGAAGTGAGAAATCCGATGGACTTCAGGGAATTTGGAAACTTGGCAAAGTATGGATGCATTTCATGGGATGCATCATGATGGACAAAATCATTGCCAAGTGGGTTAGTGAATACTATGGACCCAAATTCCCCTTCCCATGTTAGGTAACTAGATTTAATTTTTCTTCAAGTGGTCTCTTTAAGCATCTAGTTACATTTCATGCCTAGGTTTGCATTTGCATGCTTATATCTTTTGTCATGCATACACTCGGTATATCTTATGGTAGGCTTGCTCGGTTTCATTCTTATCCCTTGGAGCAATCCTACATAGTTTAAAATTGTTTAGGAGCATGACACATAGCTTGTCTTTCGATTGTTCATCTAATATGTGGCAAAGTCCAAATTATAGATAATTTCTCCCGAATATCACCCTCGAAAATGACTCTCACATTCATGTGATGTCATCTTTCAAGTGGTATTTTTTATTCTAAAATCAATGTGCATGTTTCCTACAAGTATTTCATACTTGTGTGCACAAATTTAGGGGGAGGTTACTCTACAAGTTGGATGCTTTGAGACTAACACTTTTCAAGCTTATCATGTGTGTAGTAGTCTCATTGCAAGGAAAATGGAGTCCCTGGAGATATGCATCATACTTCAAATATCCACCACCTATTGCAAGTGGTAGAAATCAAATTGGTTTCCATATGTGGTATTTCTAAACCGATATCATCATGTTGATTTCATTTTGATATTTATATGCTTTCTCCATGCATTATATAGATTAAATTCTCTTGAGCAAAAATTTGCTAATTATGCATATGCTTTGCCTTCTACCATATGTATGCATATATTTAGGGGGAGCTTAGTCTATATAATGTGAGAGTCAAATTTTGTAACATATTCCACTCTACATACAAAAGGATCACAAAGTTTGACCCTCCTTTGTGCTACTAATGTCTTCCTTTTCGGTGTTTGATTCCAAAGGGGGAGAATTTAGAGGACCAAAAGCAAGCATTAATTGGTAGGACTAAAAGCTAGATCATAATAATTTACAAGTGGCAATGGTCTATAAGTGGTAATGGTCCGATTATGGATTAGCCTATGCAATGGGAAGAATTTGTAGGAAGCAAGGCTTAAATCCATAATACCACATGGGGACATTTGCAAGGGCAAGATAAGTTTTTATATAGTATCTTTTAGTCTTACAAGTAGTATCTTTTAGCATCATATAACCTTACCCCTTGCATTGCATCCTAGCAAGTAGGTAGTTCTCAAATTTCAAAATTCTATTATTTGTTTGCTTTGGTCGTGTTGTCATCAATCACCAAAAAGGGGGAGATTGTAAGAAAATGGACCCTAGGCCCATTTACTTTGGATTTTGGTGTCTGATGACCAACACAACCAAATTGGACTAAAGAATTTGCAAGTGTTTGTTTTGTAGTTCAATAGGGTGCAAGACGTGACTTGGTCGAAGGCAACGTGATGATCCGATGATCAACACCTTAAGCAAGACTTTAGAAGCATAAGAGAAGATCTAAGATATCAAGCAAAATCCAAGCACAAAGATAGAAACCAAGCCGAGACGCAAGATCACAAAGAAACGAGCTCACAGAGGTGACCGGACGCTGGACCGGACGCTGATAGCACAGTGACCAGATGCCCCGATCAAGAGGCTCAGCAGCAGTAGCGACCGAACGTTGAACAAGCAAATCGACCGGACGTAGGATAGCAGAGTACGATCGAGTACAGAGAGGTTCCAGAGCGGCGAAATTGCGACCGGATGCATCTGGTGGCATGTGACCGGACGCTGGCAGCGTCTGATCAGTTGATCATGGCTCCAACGGTCGGGACGACTGGACGCGTCCGGTCAGGACATGATCATCATCCGGTCAGTAGCAGAAAAGCGGGATTTCATCCCCAATGGCTACTTTCTCAGTGGGGCATATAAATACAACCCCCAACCGGCCAAATGAGGTGTGTGGAGCTGAGGAAACATATCAAGGGTGTTGATACACCATTTTAGTGATCTCCACTTGCATAGTGCTTAGTGATTCATTAGGTGATTAGCGTAGGTGCTTTACGAAGTGCTTAGGTTGATTAGACCACCGCTTATGCGTTTGCTCTTGGTTTAGGCCTAGTGTTTAGTGAGGTTTGCATACCTCTTACCACATGGTGCTTGCGCGCACTATTGTTGTACATCGGAGGGGCTTGTAGTCTTGTGAGATCACACCAACCACGTTTGTGGTGTGGCCGCCACTGTGTACCAAAGGGAACAAGGCCCACGGCGTTTCGGCCGGAAGCTTGATAGTGAAGACAGAGGGGAGCATCCGGGAGAGGCTTGCCGAAAGGCACGTCGGAGACCCACTTGCGCATGGGGAAGGCCCGAGGCTATCCACGGAGTTACCCGACCGGGAGCTTGGCCCTTGCGAGGGGCTCCAACGAGGACTAGGGGGAAGCTTGCTTGCTTCTCGATACCTCGGTAAAAATACCGGAGTTATCGATGGGAGTTTGTATATCTCTACCTTGCTCTTTAGCTTCCGCATTTACATTGATTGTATTACTCCTTTTGTGGTAGAGATAGCAACACACTAGCAAAACCGTAGTTGCACATTTATCTTTTGCATAGGTTTTGCTAAGGTTAGAAAAAGAGGCCATAGTTGAGAGTTAGATTTTTAAGTTGCCTAATTCACCCCCCCTCTTAGGCGCCATGGTCCCCTACACTAGGTTTGTCCTTGTATCTTTTATTTTATTTATCCTTAAGCATGGATAAGATCACGTCTATTAATCATTTCACTGCTCCCACGGGCGCACAATTAGAGCCATATAAATATTCAAAACCTATCCTTACATCTGGCTATGAGTTGCGTCCGTCTTTAATAAGTTTGGTCCAGCAATAATCGTTCTTAGGAGAAGGTGATAAAAACCCATATACCCACCTACGAGAGTTTGAGCAAACCTGTGCATGCTTGCATATCACAGGCATGTCACATGAAATTTTAAAGTGGAAGCTATTTCCGTTCTCTTTGACGGGAAGAGCTAAACACTGGTATACCCGAACCGTAGGGAGTGTACAAGGAGATTAGGAAGCTCTATGTTTTAACTTTTGCTTATCTTTCTTTCCCATCCCTAGAGTGATTAGCCTTCGAATAGAGGTTCTATCTTTTAAACAGAAAGAAAAAGAATCTCTTGGTGCGGCATGGGCATGTTTTTATGACCTAGTTAGTTCTGGCCCTGACCTTGCCATTCAAGACCCTATGCTTTTACAACACTTTTATATGGATCTTAGTGGGAAGACCGCATAGCTTCTTGATACAACTTCTAGAGGCGCCTTCTTACACTGCTCTGCTATTGAAGGGAGAAACATCCTTAGAAAAATCCTAGATAACACCCCCTACACCAGCGTGCGTGACGATAGCCTAGAAGACGTAGTTGAGAAAACTCCTAAGGAAGAACCTTTGATAGTTGAGCCCGAACCTTTAACTACTCCACTTAAAGCCTCAACCATCCTCCAAGTTCCCGAACCACCGAAGGAGGAAGAAATTCCGCCTTTGGAAAATATGTTTGAATTCAAGGAAGATCTTTTCTCCGATTTTGAAAACACCTCGAATTATTATGCAAGAAGGAAATCTTCGGCACCATCAGCACCTAACCAGCATCTTTCTAACCCAACCGAAGAGAAGTTCCTTAAAAGACTGTTAAGGAGTTGACAACGATCATAAGCAATGAGTGATTGAGAGAATCCAAGCTTTCTCCAGAAGTCATTCATTTAGATTCTCCCTCTACCTCCATTCATTGTCAGATTCGTAAAACCTCCTTCAATGCTTTTTATAATCCGGTTATAGGAGTAAATATTATGTCTAAATTTTTTGCACATACCCTTCCTAAAAATATGCACTTTAACTCCAACAACCAAACTCTTAAAAAGTCTCTCAGGGCAAATCCTTCCTAATGAATTATTTTTTCACCTCATCCCTATCAAAGTAGATGAAACCAAGGTGTATCTTAGTTTTTATGTTTTTGATATTTGGGAGTTTGACCTTTTGATAGGGTATTCAATAGAGAGACTCATACATGAAGGAAGAAAGGGGAGTATAAATGTAAGACTCAGGAAAAGCCTAAACCTTTCTATTCCCATCACTCGCTCGTTACATGTTAAGACAGAGTTGAGTCCCGAGCAAGATCCAATGGAGGAGATGATGGCATCATCTCTCCTAGAAACTTCCAACAAAGACCTCAAAGAAGATGCCTAGGATTTCATCCAAGAAGAAGAACCGCGAGATCCTTTTCCTTTGGATGAAACTCAAGAGCCGCCAAAACCCCCCATTATGCTCAAACCCCTTCCTTTAGGTTTGAAATACGCTTTTCTAAACAACGATAGGGAGTCTCCTGTGATTATTAGTGATAAACTCTCTAAGAACGAGACCCTCTGGTTCCTTACCGTTTTAGAAAAGCATCGCTCTGCTTTCAGCTACTCGCTCGAAGACATCAAGGGGATTAGTCCTGCCCTTTGCACCCATTGCATTCCCATAGATCCAGCTCATTCACCTTCTAGGGGGCCCAACGTAGGCTTAATAATACGATGAGAGAAGTTGTTAAGAAAGAGGTTTTGAAACTTTTGCATGCCAGAATAATATATCCCATGCCTTATAGTGAGTGGGTAAGCCCGGTACAAGTTGTACCAAAGAAAGGGGGCATGACTGTGGTAAAAAATGAAAAAGATGAATTAATCCCACAACGAACAGTCACAGGATGACGGATGTGTATTGATTACCGAAAACTTAACAAGGCAACAAAAAAAGGTCACTTCCCGTTACCCTTCATCGATGAGATGTTGGAATGGCTTGCAAAGTATTCTTTCTTTTGTTTCCTTGATGGGTATTCTGGCTATCATCAAATCCCGATCCATCCTGAAGACCAAAGCAAAACTATTTTTACTTGTCCCTATGGAATATATGTTTATCACAGGATGTCTTTTGGATTGTGCAATGCTTCAGCTTTGTTCCAAGGGTGCATCATGTCTATATTTTCTAATATGATAGAAGAAATCATAGAAGTTTTTATGGATGATTTTTTTGTTTATGGAAAAACTTTCAATGATTGCTTAGAGAATTTAGACAAGGTTTTGCAAAGATGTGAGGAAAAGCACTTGGTCTTAAATTGGGAAAAATATCATTTCATGGTTAGAGAAGGCATAGTGCTTGGACACTTGGTGTCTGAACATGGGATAGAGGTAGACCGAGCTAAGATAGGGTTGGTGGTCTTTACCGATCAAATCCAACCGCCAATTAAGTGACAGAAAGAGGAGAAATTAGCAAACTTAATCACATATGCATTTACTATTAACCAAGTTCCACATGTATTTGGAGAACATTATTTTGCAGGTCACAAACACGAATACATGGAATAATTCACCAAAAGACGCTTTTTGACGCTGATTCGCGCAAAGAAGGAAGGGAGACGCCCACCATACCAACTCAAAATGGGCAAAACCCCACGGACAGTGACCCATGACCAGCCCAAGGCTTGCCACGCAAAGGTGGTGGTCAAGGGCTGGCCGCTCCTAAGGGGCGGACACTCCCCTCTAGATGTCGCCCTGCCTCCACTTGCTGTGGCGGTGGCCGCCATGCTGAGGCGGTGCAGCCCGGAGTTTCACGCCAAACATAGATAGAAGCACCGTCTTCACTCTTGTATAAGTAGAGGGGTACCCCCCTCTCTACACACACTACACTTGAGCATCACCTCACACACCTCACTCTCTAGTAGTAGTAGCTTTACTTTTTAGTAGATGTAGAGCAAGGCAAAGCTACCTTGGAGAGCTTGGTTCCTTGGAAGAAGAGACCTTTATGTATGAATAGAGATATGAGTTCTTCCAAAGTTATGCTCTCATATGATATTTATAGTCATACTTATGAACTAGAGTATAGTTGTTGTGCTATAATCACGATATATGAACTAGCCTATAGTTTTTATGTCATGAAAGTAGCATACTTAAATTTATGCTTAAACACTCATATAACTTATATAATCAGAATTAGAGCAAAGTTGAGGTGACGGTTCATCGTTTCGTTAGATGTGCCCAAGTTCTTTACCTGTCGATCCGTAGGGTCGGGGACCCGGGGAAATTTGGGTAGTTTCTGTATACGCAAGCGTGGTGCTTGGGTATGGAGAGATAGGTGAATGCATTATCCCTTTCTCTGGTTGAGGGGTAGGCAGCAGGTGGTGATAGCCCTGTTCGTCCCTTATAATCCCCCACGTTTGACTAGGGTGTAGAAGTCTAAATTGTCACATGAGGTTGCTGGCAGACTAGTACTCGGTGGCCTCCCGACCTGCTTCACACTTAGCCCTAAGACTAATTGTGTCAACAGCCAACGAGGAGGAGGTTGAGTCGTAGCCCCAGTCGCCGCGTCGTACGACGCCGACGAGGAGGAGGTTGAGTAGAATGCATCCATCTCTCTTCCCGCTCCGGCGGGTGTGACGTCCCTAGTAAACACGACACGAAACTGATCGGGGGGAATCGGTCGACCTTGCTGTGGTGACTTTTGATCTGCGCCCTGTGGTTCCCGGTGGGTGCAAGCGTGGAAGGTCCGTGCGGTTCTCAGCGGAGAAGGTGCAGACTCCCAACGGAGGTCGTGCTGGTTCCTGATGTAGCACGCGCGGAGGCCCAGAGGAGCAACAAGGGGTGGCTCGGACTTGGTGGAGCTCATGCTTGGTATCAGCGAAGCAACGCGGGAGGTCTCAGCGGAAGGTCACGAGGGAGATGAGCACTGGCGGAGCCGCAGCGCGGAAGAGGCGGCAGAGTCACGCGGGAGAGGAGCGCGCCGTGGAGGTGAATGAATGAGGTGGGCGATGAGATGAACGCGCACGTCTGCTAGTCAAGCCTGGCTTTCGGGAAACGATCCCTCTGGGCGTTTCCAGCAAGCTAGCCCGTAACCCCTCTTTTGGCTTCCCAGAGCCTGGCTTAGTAGCTACACAGGCAACCAAACACTAGGAGGTTGCATTATGGAAGCCTAGCTAGCCCCTAAGCCACCCAACCATACACATCCATATTTGTCACACTTTATGAGATGCTATTATGTTTGCCCGTCCCCTTAATCAAAGTCGCTGATTCCGCCACTAGACGGAATTGACAGGCGATTCTTACCAGGGATCCCACATTTCTTATAGGCCTCACATAGTTATTTGGGCATCTACCATCAGCAGAGCCATCGGCCTCGGTGTGTTCCCAGCTTGGGCTCGTCACCGGAAACACTGTGAAGTGCCGGATCTGGATCCAGGGGCGGGGAGTTCCGTGTACGTGTGCCTCACGGGAGCCTACGCGTGTGCACCAGCATGTCCAGAGCCCACGCCTGCTCACTGGGAGGGCCCGCCTGCTATGTGGCCTGCTTGGCGAAGGCGGGGTGCGGCCACTGTTGGGCGCCGAGGAGAGCAGCTTCGCCGTATGCGCCCTGCAGTGGTCCCATGGGCCCACACGTGTGCGTTGGCGTCAGTCGAGCCCGCAACAGCTGACTAGGAGGGCCCACCTACTCTGTGCCCCACTTGGCGGTGGCGCTGGTGTGCCTAGGGGCGGGATGGTAGCCACGGGGCGCCTGTTCTGATAGGCTGCTGTTGAGCTGGGATTGGTGTGCGGATAAAGGTGGGCCCCTCAGCCTCTCCGTTAGCGACACCCTCGATTGGGGGTAGTACGGTCCAAGCTGGTTGTCGACTGGTGATTGGTGGAGACGGAGACGGTGGGGCTGGAGCTGCGCTGCGCATCGATTCTTGGCTATTTGCCCCGTGTGGAGACAACCTCGTCGGATTTACTTCTTCATCTTTCTCGTGTGAGAAAATTGGCTATTTGCCATGGTAAAGAATGTGCTTCATAAAATTATCATTGAAAATAGTGACTTCGCAAAATTGCTAGCCAAAACACGTGTACCTCGATTTTGTTGTCATAATCCCTGTTTGTCGGTCAAAAGATGTGTACCAGTATGCGAAGTCACTTTTTCGGATCACAATTTTGCGAAAACCGTGCTTTGAAATGGCAAATAGCCAATTTCCTCCTCTCGTGTGCCGCCACCGCTCCTCTCCCTCTCTCTCGCAGCGGTCCGGGTGCGGGCGGGCGTCCCGGCGCGGCACCGCAGCGTCCCGATGGCAGCCTCAGCACGGGCGGACCCCTGCGTGGAGGCCTGAGCGACCCCCGACGGGCCCATGGGCGGCCCGGTGCGGCAGCCCCGGCACAGGCGGCGGCGGATCTAGCGTCGACGGCGAGGTAGACTGCCATCTCTCCTCTCTCTCTCTCTCTCTCTCTCTCTCTCTCTCTCCTTTTTAGCTCTCGTGAAGCTCAGGTCTCCCAGCGCAAACAATTGTGGTGGCAGAAGAGAAAGGTGCAGGGTCAGGGCGGCGGCGGGGGGGTCGGCGACAGCCGGCCAAGGGCGCGGGGCCCCAGAGAGTGGCGTGTCGAGACGACGGGCCCGCCCGAGAGCACGACAGAAGCGTACGCGGAGCCCCGTCCCAGGGCGCGGCGGCGGCGGCGGCCCGACAGGCGCGTGCCTCTGCTCGGCCACGCGGTGCGTGAGCTGAACTATGCGGCAACCGGCCAGGGCGGCACGCGGCAGCACACCTGGTGGCGGCAGTGTGGGCCGGAGAAGCGACGGTGGTGGCGACAGTGTTCGTGGCGGCGACGCTGGCCCAGGAAGCGGTGGCGCGGGATGATGAGGCCGTGGGAATGGCGACCGCTTTCGCCATCCACTATGGCGTGCTCGTCGCTGTCGATGTGTTGCAGAACAGCGGGCACGCGGGAACATGCCACATGTCCGATTTAGCTTCGCTGCGACTGCAAGAGTAAGCTGGCTCTTCTTCTCTTGCAATCACTATATGTATGCATGCTCATTTTGTCCCATGTTGCAGGATTCAGTTACTCGAGTTCCGTAGATCGGCCACAACAATTTTTTTGAAACTGAATGCTAGGCTGTTTTCAGGTTTCAGTAAAACTGCATGTTTTGTCTGTGTTGAATTGATAAAGTTGCCTGAGGCAAAATGAAACAACAAAAGGGGTCTTCTACATCATAACCAACGAGCAAGTATGCAGTTGGTTACTCTTCCAAACCAAAAAGGCCTTTTGCAAATGCTGCTGCGAGTTGCTATGTGAATTATGAATGCCATTTGATTTCCGAGATATTAAAGTTAAAGTTATCCACATGCAGTCTGGTGCACCTGTTTCTGGTAGAAGGGCCTTGATTTTAATATATCCACATCTCTGTTTGTTTGGCCTTTTTTTTTCCAGTGTATAAAAGCTCTATCGTAGCCATGCTTCTTTATTTTTCTTTGGCAGATTATTGTTGCAGACATGAGGAAAATGTTGGCAAAAAAATTCAGCATAAAGAATGACAGATGCTGCATAGGAGAAAATTCAGTGAGAAAATTGATCCAAAAATCAAACACTTATGGTAACTCCTAACATTGAGTAATTTCATGTTCTGGTTGAAGTAAAGCCACCAACCTATTGTTTTTCCCCTCAGTTGAATTGGCCACCTTTTTTTGCAACTGTAGTACCCTGCTTTCCTGCTTTCGTGCATATTTATTTATCTGTTATTTCAACAGTAGTAGAGATTTTTAGGATACTACACCATCTTCCATTCAATCACTTTGAGTTCATTTCTTTTTTTTTTTTCTGTGTTTTTGTATATTTATTCTGCTGATACGTGTGCATTATTCTAGCAAGGTCTGGAGGGCAGCAGAAGTGACTGGCGGCCAAGAACTTAGCCCTGTACGACGTGCTGCTGTCCTAATCCCCGTGATTGCCTCACCACTTCAGCAGCATATCACTGTTCTACATTAGGGAAAGGTAAGAGCCATCTTACATGACTGATTAATTATGCCATTGCTTAATTTCAGCTTTTGCTAAATTGTGCCATCGTGGGAAAGCAGGAGATGTGCACCAGCTGTGGTGGATGGTCAATTCGTACCTCTGATACAGGTTCCTCAACGCCATTGCCAAGGCAGCAGGCAGGACCAATGTGTCTGCTACAGAGGTGAGGGGTTATTATTACATTGGTCCAGTCATCAGGGGTGGCTATCCTGTAGTGGTTGATAAAGAGAGTGAATTAAGGTGCTGATGCTGGTTTGTTGTTTTTAGTTTTGTTGGGTGCAAAGAAATCCTTGTATGGTCTCGAGGAGAGGATTGCTAGCCTTTGGGTTGCTGTTCCTGAGAAGAGGGCAGAGGCGGAGAGGATGAAAAGGGATGAAAAGGCAGGTAAGACGAAGTGTTGATTTTCTGAATTTTGAATCGTTGTTCTGTTCAGTGTACATTTCTTCATAATGGGTGCTAACCAAATTCTGTGATTGTTTAATCTGAGCTACCTAAATTCTTGAATAAGATAAATCACATCGACTTGATAGTGGATGATTGGTGTAGAATTTGTTACCAAATCATTTCCGATTTGTTTTACTAGCTTAGCCTCTGCCTGCAGATAGTCAGATGGCATACTCTAGATATACGTTTATCCCCAGTCTACTATATTTCCTTGCCGGCCAAATTGTTTGTGATTTGGTTGGCTAAGCTGATGTACAAATGATTCAAGTTCATGTCCTTATCTCAAAATTATCTTTGTTTTGTAGTAAATACTTCCTTCGAGCTTATCAAACTGATGCACTGAAAGAGTTGTATACTTTGAAAATGGTGCCTAATTATTGAGGACAAACGAAGAAGGTTACCAGCACAATGTAAGCCGGTGCCATCTGATCAAGTATATTGCATTTAAGCCGATTTAGATCATGCTGTCTCTCCTAGAGTAACTTGGTGCCTCTCAGCATTGCCTGTATCATATATGCTGGAAAATGTGCTCATTCTGATCTGGTTCTAACTTTCCATTTGCTTTAAATGATTCAGTTTTGATGAATGATTTTCTTTAGAGAAGAAACAGAATTATCTTCTAATGATCAACATCTACAGCTAACATGTGTTCCATGGAGAAGTTTTGCTGAAAAATCCAATCTAGCCAGAAAATTACTTGCTACAAAATAATCTTTACACCCTTGATGCACTAAAGCTCAGTCCTGATGAACATAACATTTCAATCGTGTTTGTATTTGTTTTTTTAAAATACTGTACCCTGATTGCAACTGTGATATCTGATTTGTACTAATCATCAAAATCAATCCTTAATTTGATGACTGAACTGTACATGCAAATGGTAAATTAGAAAATGCTTACTTCTAAAATCATTTTATCGAGTCAAGAATATGTACAACCAGTTTTTAAGCCAATCTGACTTGACTCTCTTTGGAACCACCGATCAAAATAGCAGCCACAGGGGCAGGAGCCGTGGTGAGGCCAGCCTCCCTTTCAATAGGCATCAATTGCCACTATGAGTAACTAAACTTTCTTGTTTAGATTCTTCCTCAGGACTAATTCGTTTGGCTTAATTTATGTCATAAGCCACTAGGACTTGAAGTTGGACATGTTCCTGTCAAGCAGCCCTGTGCTGTGCCTAAAATCTGTGAGCTGTAAAGAGGCCTTTATTGTTTAACAAGTCTTGCTACAAAGACAAAATATGACACAAAATTGTGCCGCCTTGCTCACACTCACACTCACACTGCTTATTAACAATGCTTAAATTACTTCTGTTTCATTTCTGTCTAATCTATTTTAATTTCATCGTACTTATTTTGTACTAATGCCGGAGTTACCAGAATTGGATACTAGCACAAATAGTTTAGAAATCTGAGTGCCTCACGTTTTCAAGACTTAGGTATGCTCATCTTTTTGGCTGGCAAGCACAAAACCTGAATACCAATAGAAAGTATGCCTTACCATGGAAAATAATATAAAATTCTCCAAGTTTGTGTGAGGCTATACAGATTAATTGCTTTGCACATACACGTCCATGGTTTTAGCCCTCATATGAATATAACTTTCTAATGAAATTCCTTATGCAGACTTTGGGAGGTACAAGAAGAAATAACAAATCAATGATACAAATTGTAACAATGTTGAGCTCAACAGGTCAACCAGACATGGCGTTCTGTGGTAGTAACTGTTTAGTGACTTGATGCATTTAAGGTTAACCAGACATAATTTTTAGTTTCTACAACATAAATGCAACGTCGTAGTAGGTCATATCTCTTGTAGTATAAAATGGTTAAGTCATATGACCTTCCTGACATCAACACTTCATTAGGTAAGCTATACATTATTGATCTAAATGTTGTCTATCGTAGTTACTAACATTTCACTCCAATACATGCTATTTCTCAAATTTGCATTAGCGGATGAGTCAGTGCGGATAGAGAGCTTCTTGCCGAATGCTATGAACAACAGCACAGAGGTAATGTTTCCTAAACCCAAAGGTAAAGTCCTATACTATGGTTTCCACCCTCTCTTGTTTTCTATTCCCGCATATATTGACGTCTCATAGTCATTGTTCTCTATAGTACACAGCTAATCAAGCCCTTGACTGCCCAGGATATTATGGCAGTGACATGGACAGCAAGGCTACAAGCTGCAATCCTCTCTTTGAACCAGCAGGTACAGCTATACACCTCCTAGCACATTTCCATTCACTGTAAACTTCAATCTATAGGTGATGGCTCCTCTGTTGTGATGTAAGTTCTAAGAGGATGGAAGTTATCAACCCCATGATAGACAAGATCTATCTTAAACATATATGTGCCCATATAGCATACATAATCAATTGTCATTGTACATTATTTTATGGGTCAATTATATGAATATGAAATCGCAGGGTCTGATACACCACCGAACATATGTATACAAACAAAGGCTCCACCAATCTGTCAAGCATATAGCTCCACAATCAGTTAACTGCTTAAACAAATCCCCCAAATGTAATCTTCTATTGTTGGCCTGACTCAGTTTAGAAAGAAAACTAATAGAACATTTCCTCATCCCCACAGCCTCTGGCAAAATGGCAGAAGCTAATTTCTCTTTAATGCCATGCGACCTGGTCTCCTCCACATGCTAATTTTACATGGCAAGAAGTTAGCAGCAAACATTTATAATGAATATTAATAGAGTAGATATTTAAGTTATGCTTAGTCAAGGCAAATTGAAACATGACAATGCAAATGTAAAGGGTTGACTAAATTTATGCTCTGGGGGTACAAATACACCTATTTGGAAATGTTAAAAAACAAATGTTTAGCCAAATTTTAATCATCAGTTGATGCTGCTTTACATCTACCACGTTTCCATCCGATGTACTTTGTATCAGCCATAGTAAATAGTATATTTAAAAATTAACATGTTTTGATTAAGCAGCCTCTTATGGACCTGGAGCAGTCTGGTAGCGCTGCACTACTTGATCGGAGCTGGAAAGCTTAAATACAGGCATGAAGCACAAGGCTCAGCTGTTCCTCTGTTGCGTGAACCATCGTGGTTTTTATGTGTGTGTAGCATGCTATGTTGGCTATTGGACTTTCATATTAGCTATCTTAGGACCTATGTTATGTTTGTATCTTTGAACCTTTGTGTCGGCTATCTTAGAATTATGTTATTAATGTGTTAAATTTGTATTGTGCTTTTCCTGATGTTATCCATAATGAGTTGTGTTGTTTGCAAAAAAAATATCTGTGGGACCAACCCGCCTGCAGGGGCGCGCCTAATCACTAGTAATTATTCATATGCAATGATCCTATCATAGTTTCGTGTTTCTGTGGTAGTGTTGGCTATTGTTGGGTTATATAAGATCTAGGTTCACTGTGTTATGCTAAATACATTATCAAGAGTAGTGTTCAGTGTTCAACACCTTCGTGGTATATACTCACTATATGAGGTCTGAGGGTAGGTGGACAGTGGAGGGAGATGAAATGGTTATTATACACATAAGAGTGGAGGTTGGGAAGGTGCCGAGAAAATGGACCCATGTCACCTTCTGGGAGATCTCGGCTTGAATGAGAGTTTATTGGACGCTGGATGCTAGCATAGAGTCATCTTGAGCTCTAATTCTCTTAAATATCTAATATCTCAGAGCACTCTTAGAATGAATGGAGTCCACAGGTGATTCTTACCGGGGATGCCACATTTGTTATGGGCCTCACATAGTTGAGCATAGTTATCCCTATGCAGTAATCCTATCATAGTTTCGTGTCTCTGCGGTAGTGTTGGCTGTTGGGTTATATAAGCTCTGTGTTGTTCTAGGCCTTAGCCTTCGAACACCGGGTTGTCGCACGGATGAATCAACGGAACGAATAGCGAAGCGAAGACAAGATGAATGAAACACAACGAATGCATTTATTCGTGAAGCATCATTCTCTCTTTTACAATCTCCGTTTTGGGGGCTATTTATACACGCATGTAGTCTTTCTATGGACAACAATACCCCTGCAACTACTACATATTCAGGGCATATTCCTGTCTGCCTTGGACTTGCTCGCCTTTTTGGAGATGTCGCCCGCCCTTGAAAATGTCGGCCCTCAGGTCGCCACATGGTCCCACATCGTGTCGCCGTTTTGTTGACCGAGCGGGCCTCGGCGGACTGGCGCTGCCGGTGTCCTGTCTCCTGGCAGTCTCCTCTCCAAGCGAAACCTGCAAGGTCAGCCACACGGACTAGCGTTAACTATCTGCTCGGGCGAATGGTCCGGGCCATTTCATCGCCTCGCAACGCAGCTCCTGCCAAGCTGAAGCAACTATCCGCCGAGCCGAAAGCGCGTGCACGGCTTGGCGCATTGTGGTGGTCAAAGGGGACCGTGACGCCTAAGAGGGGGGGTGAATTAGGCAACTTAAAAGTCCAACTCTAAACTATGGCATCTTTTTCTAACCTTAGCAAAACCTATGCAAAAAGATAAACTATCTAAATGTGCAACTATGGTTTTGCTAGTGTGTTGCTATCTTTACCGCAAAAGGAGTTATGCAAGCAATGTAAATGCGGAAGCTAAGAGTAAGGTAGAGATATGTAAACTCCCGTTGACGACTCCGGTATTTTTACCGAGGTATCGAGAAGCGCGCAAGATTCCCCTAGTCTTCGTTGGAGCCCCTCGCAAGGAATCCCTCGCAAGGGCCAAGCTCTCGGTCGGATAACTCCGTGGATAGCTCCGGGCCTTCCCCACGCGCAAGTGGGTCTCCGGTGTGCCTTCTGGCAAGCCTCTCCCGGACCGCTCCCTGTCGTCTTCACTATCAAGCTTCCGGCCGAACCGCCGCGGGCCTTGTTCCCTTCGGTACACTGTGGCGACCACACCACAAACGCGGTTGGTGTGATCTCACAAGATTACAAGCCCCTCTGATGTACAACAATGGTGCACGCAAGCACCGAGTGATAAGAGGTGTGCAAACCCCACTAAACACTATGCCTAAACCTAGAGCAAGCGCATAAGCGGTGGTCTAATCAACCTAAGCACTTCGCAAAGCACCTACGCTAATCACCTAATGAATCACTAAGTACTATGTAAGTGGAGATCACTAAAATAGTGTATTAACACCTTTGGTATATTTCCTCAGCTCCACACTTCTCAAATGGCCGATTAGGGGGTCTATTTATAAGACCCACTAAGAAAGTAGCCGTTGAGGACGAAACCTAGCTTTCTACTACTGACCAGACGCTGCTGTCGTCCTGACTGGACGCGCCCGGTCGTCTCGACCGTTGGAGCGCGTGTGTTGATCGGACGCTCTGCCGAGTCCGGTCACTGTTGATCGGACGCGTCCGATTGTGCTATCGCCGCTCTAGAACCTCTCTAGACTCGATCGGACGCTGCAGTCCTACGTTCGATCGATTATCCGCCAGCGTCCGGTCAGTGCTAAGCTATTGTCGTGATAGTGAACAGTATCATCGTTGTGTCCGGTCACTTTTGATCCTCAGCGTCCGATCACTGCTGCTGATGCCTGCTGTTGCCGAGCATCTTGATCGGACTCGTCCGGTCACTATAAGGGCCGCGTCCGGTCACCTCTGTGAAGCTCGTTTCTTCGCGATCTTGTGTCTGGCTTGATTCCTATCTTCGTGCTTAGACTTTGCTTGATGTCTTGGATCCTCTCTTGTGCTTCTAGGGTCTTTCTTGAGGTGTTGATCATCGGATCATCATGTCACCTTCGTCCAAGTCACGTCTTGCACCCTATTGAACTACAAAACAATTACTTACAAATTCATTAGTCCAATTTGGTTGTGTTGGTCATCAAACACCAAAATCCAAAGTAAATGGGCCTAGGGTCCATTTTCCTTACAATCTCCCTCTTTTTTTGTGATTGATGACAACATGACCAAAATAAGCAAATAATAAAAATTTTGGAATTTAAAAACTATTTACTTTCTAGGATGCAATGCAAAGGGCAAGGTTATATGATGCTAAAAGATATCACATGTAAGCATTTTTGGAAACTTATCTTGCCCTTGCAAATGTTCTCATGTGGCATTATGGATTTAAGCCTCCCCTAACTCCATAATCCACTATCCTCCCTTTCTTGGACCATTACCACTTATAAATTATTATCATTACCACTTGTATTATTATGATTGGGCTTGCTTTTGGTCCTATAAATTCTCCCCCTTTGGAATCAAACACCGAAAAGGAAGACATTAGTAGCATAAGGGAGGGTCAAACTTTGTGATCCTTTGTATGTGGAGTGGAATAGGTCACAAAATTTGACTCTCACATTACATAGACTAAGCTCCCCCTAAATATATGCATACATATGATGGAGAATGTAGTTTATGCATAATTGACAAATTAATGCTCAAGGGAGTTTAATCTATATAATGCATGGAGAAAGCATATAAATACCAAAGTGAAATCGACATGATGCTATCGGTTTAGAAATACCACATATGGAAACCAATTTGATTTATACCACTTGCAATAGGTGGTGGATATTTGAAATATGATGCTTAACTTCGGGGACTCCATTTTCCTTGCAATGAGACTAGTACACACATGATAAGCTTGAAAATGTGTTAGTCTCAAAGCATCCAACTTTTAGAGTAACCTCCCCCTAAATTTGTGTACACAAGTATGGAATACTTGTAGAAGACATGCACATTGATTTTAGAATAAAAAATACCACTTGAAAGATGACATCACATGAATGTGAGAATCATTTTTGAAAGTGATATTTGGGAGAAATTATCTACAATTTGGACTTTGGCACATATTAGATGAACAATTGTAAAGATATGTGCCGTGCTGTGGCAGAACCTCCTAAATTATAGGGCCCACATGCACCTGTCACTGTCCAATGACCTCTGACGACTATGCATATGTTCCTGGTAACTTAAGAAGCCCGTCGGGTGTCCTCGGGGAACCCCGAATCATCCATAATTTTTCCGAGCAGGATCCATTACAGAGTCATTGCAGTACTACAACAGTTTATTCATTAATTTACATCAGAGCAAAATAGCGGAAGTCTTACAGTAACTTAGTTACAAAACAGTTGTTTCAAATCTTACAAACTAAGTACGATTATTATTACAAACCATAGTAGTGGAGTGGCATTAGTAACATAATAAAACACACAATTAAAGTGCCCTGCCCAAGGGCCACACATTTACTTGTCATCTTCAATTTGAAAAATAGTCATGCAACACGGTCCAAAGCAGACCTGCTCATGAGACTCACCTGCAACAAGGGTTAAAGAACCCTGAGTACAAAAGTACTCAACAAGACTTAACCGAAATAAAAACTGATAAGGCTTAGGAATGCAGGCTTGGGGATTCAAGGTAAGGCTTTGTCAAGCAACAAAATTCTTTTGCGTAAAAGCTCCTTAACAAGATTCTTTCTTTCCACATTTAAATTTTTATCAAGATCATATATGAATCGGCCATGATCCGTATTGAGATCATGAACTTCATATTAAACTCTTTCTCAAATCTTCCTCAAGTTTCACTTATTAACTACGATGATGAACAGTGAGTTGAGTCTCCATAACCGAGGAGCAACGACGATTCAAACCGATTATAATCCAGCTGGGGATTCCCAACCACACGACATATGCAGGTCCCTAACCTATATATACCAACCTACCCTCAGGTCCTCTAAAACAAGAACGGGTCCGCGCCACCCGAGAGCACAGTACTCCACCAATCCAGTCCATTGCCACGTGGGTATACGCTACTCCCGCCATCTCTCCACTCCTAGTGCGCGAGTAGCCATTCTCGTAATAGAATAGCTGAGTTAAGGCTTACCGAAGTATGTGGCCAGTACTACAAAGTCTCACCTCATGCAATTCAACAACAGACGGTTCTTAATCGACACAGGCGGAAAGAACCCGCTCACAAGACATCCATGTCCTGTGGCTCTCACACACCGAGTCCGCCCGGTCTAGATTTATTACTCCACATGCTCATATCTCATGATAACATAAATAACCAGTCATATCCAAAAACCCAATTGCATCTCGCATGTGATAGGTAATCACCTGACTTTTATCGGTCTAAGCATGGCTAAGCATAGTTAGGCATTCTTGAATTGAAACTGGTAACAAGGTTGATATGGAAAAACAAGGTTGATAATGCACCAATTAGGTTTCCACTCAACTCCTAATCACCTAATGTAATATTTAAAAGCAAAAGTGATATAAATTTGTAAAACATAAGGTAGGTTTAAATGCATTCGGGGCTTGCCTTGATTGTCGGAAAAGTCAGGTTCCGGAGATGTTCCACATATATCAAACCTGACCTCCACAGATGGGTTGACTTCCTCAACGACTTGGTTGACTACCACGTTTTCACTTTCATTCACTACACGTAGTAACAATGCCATGTTTAATATGATGCGAGATATAAAACATGATGCTTGACGATGGATGCAACAGTTAATAACTTGAATACAACTTTCCTTCGCTGTACAGTTACAAGCCAAAAACTAACTAAACCTTTTTCATAAACTCAAACACTTACTTTAAGTACCAAGGACCATTTTATGCTAATGACCCAAGGCCATCACTCAATCCAAAAATTCAAACAAACCTAAATCATTAAGGTTTACTATTTGTTTTTATGAATTAATTATTTAATTCAAAATTATGAAATAAATCAACTTTTTCCAAATGAGCTCAAAATTTTTGTCGAGCCTCATCACATGATAACTAAGTGGTAAAAAAAATTTCATAATTTTTGGATAATTATTTAAGCCTAGAAAAATCATGCAAACCCATTTATTAATTAATTTGAGCAATTTTTATCACATTCAAAATGTACTGAAAAGTAATTTTCAATATTTTTCCTAAATAGTTTACATCTCAGAGAGGTCACACAAAAATTTTCATAATTTTTGAAGCTCTATTTAATTCTACACAAAATAAACAAATCATAGTACTATTTAAACATTTCTACAAAATAGAAAAATTCATTTTCAAATCAACTGCCACTGACAGGTGGGTCACCCATGTCGGCATAGTGCCCCGCGCTCAACAGCGACGACCGGGGGTTTGACCGGCGATTTCTCACGACCGGTGAGGTCTCTGGCCACGACCGAGTTACCGGCGTGATCCCCACGGCAAGGCGCACCTATTGGTGGCATTAATTGCACCAGTCACAGCTCAAACCGAGCTCGACGCCGGCCATGGCGGCCACGGCGGTGCGGCTGCATTACGCCAGCGAAGTGAGGCCGGTAGCGGTTAAACGAATGGCTCGGGAAGACTTAGTAGCTCACCACAAACACTCTCGAGCTGATGGCTGAACCGGAGGAGCAACATAAAAGCTTATCGGCGATCAAGGTAGATACGATGGAGCAAGCTGTCGTCGACGGCGGCGTTCCGTGGCTGCAGTGGACGAAAAGGTCATCCAACAAGACATAGAGCATCACGGCCACACGGAGAAGATGGAGCTACGCTTAGCAAGGGCAGAGACACACCGTAGAGTGCTGGCCACGGTGAAGCGAGCTCGATGGCGTTGCGGCCGGCCGCGAGGAAGAAAGGCGACGCGCAGCGTATCTCGGCGAAGTCAGGCACCTAGGACTGGTCAATTGGGTTCGCAAGGAGCAGGCGGAACGGTGACATGCTTTGCTGAGACAGAGAAAGGTCTACGGCGACGGCACGAGCTCACCGGAGCTGGGCGACGCTGACGGGAAAAATAGAGGAAGGAAGCGGAGGAGGACGACAATGGCGTCCCGGCTTTATAGCACGGCCAAGAACCACGGAGAAGCCATGCAGCAGCCTTCCCATGCCAGCGCGAAGCCAAAGGTGGCCACGGGCACGCCTGGAAGTCGATGGAAGCTCGCCGACGGTGAGGTGTCGCCTGCTGGCACTGTTCCAACTAATTACCGAATTGCCACTCGCCTAATTTCTCAAATTACTCTCAAATTTGTATGGTAACTCAAAAATCTCCAAAAATAAAAGTTGCTCCAAATTCAAAGTTCTACAACTTTGCTTTAATAACCATACTCAACTTATGTCTACATTTTAAAATGCAAGTTTAAAATAAAAAGGGGACACTTTAAGAATTTATCCCTTTTCAAATTACTTCAATTTTTTCATAACAACTTTGAAAACTCTAAAAACCAATTTTGTACACATTGACAAGCTCTACACTTTCTCTTTTAGGCTCAACCCCAAAATGTGCTTAGATTTTGAATTAGGTTTTCCAGGGTAGAATTTAATACGGGAAATTAGGGTTTTCGGAATTCCAATTTAACACTAAAGTTATGAACTTGATTCATCCCATACAAATCAACACATATAACCATAAAAGTAAACTTGTTTTAGTGAATGCATATCAAAGTTTTCACCAACACAAGAATGATTTGCAATGCATTTGATGACATGCCATATTTTAGTGTTTAAAACACCCGAGGTGTTACACGTGCCCGTAAACAATTTAAACCATGTAGGTTTGCTCCAAGGGTTAAGAGTGAAACCGAGCAAGCCTACCATAAGATATACCTAGTGTATGCAAGACAAAAGATTTAAACATGCTAAAGCATACCTAGGCATGAAAAGAAACTAGATGCTAATTGAAATTACAAGAAATTAAATCTAGTTACCTAACATGGGAGGGGAATTTGGATCTATAGTATTCACTAACCCACTTGGCAATTACCTTGTCCATAATGATGCACCCCATGAAATGCACCCATACTTTGCCAAGTCTCCAAATTCTTCGAAGTCCATCGGACTCCTCACTTCCCTTTTGGGATCCAAACCTTCTTGGTGCCCTTCATGTTGGAAATGGTCTCCTTTGGCACCCAAATGCATTTGACCCCATTGTTGGTTTGCTTGTTCACCTTGATGGCCACCACCTTGTCATTTTTTCTTCTTCAAGAGATAAGGTGTGGAGGCCTTTTTGTCCATCTTGTTGGTGTAGGTGTTAGAGAGCTTGCTTGTTTTCTTTTTGTTTTTCTCTTTCTTCTTAGTTCCTCACCCATTCTTCACCTTGCACTCATAGGACTTGTGGCCTTCCTTGTGGCATACGTAGCAAACAATGGTTTGTCCTTCATCAAGCTTCTTCACTCCCTTGACGGTGTTATCTTGATGAAGTTGGGCTTGCTTCGTCTTGCCTTTCACTTGAGTCAAGTCCTTGGTGAGGCGAGCCACTTCTTGCTTGAGTTGCTCATTCTCCATTACGACCTCTTGTGTGTATGTTTCTACAACAACTTTCTCAACACAAACTTAGTTGTACAAGGGTGAGTCTAAACATAAATCATTACAGGAAGTAGAGGCATCCTTTTTAGGCATGTCAAAGATAGAACTTTTCTTTTTAGGTGCCTCCGTGGGGGAAGAACCGATGGCTTCAAGATTAGCAACTTTATTAGTTAGCTCATCACAATGTTTGCACATGGTTTCCATTTTAGCAAGCAAACTTTTATAAGCATTTTGTGAGCTAGCTAACTTTTCTTTTAATTTTTCATTTTTCTTTACAAGTTGCTCATCATTGATTGTGCATGTATTTGTGTTTGCACTAGTCTCAAGTTGCTTAATTTTAGTAGATAGCTCCATATTAAGATTGACAAACATTTCATATTGTTCAAGCAAAGTAGCATAAGCTTGTTGTGAGCTATCTAGTTTTTCTTTTATTTTTTCAAGCTTCTTTTGTTGACTAGTGCAAACTTTAGCAAAGTTAAGATTTTGTTGCACAATTTCATCATACGAAGGTAGCTCATCATCACTATCACTATTATTGTCACTATCACTAGGGATAGACTTTTGGTTACCTCGTGCCATAAGGCACACACGTGAGGTGCTTGATGATGAGTGCTTGTGCCCTCGCCTTTTGTGATGGTCTTCTTCTTCACTTGAAGAATCATCCCATGACCTTATTAATGTGAGGGCTTTGTCCTTGCATGCCTTCTTTATCTTGGGTGTGGGCTTATTTGGACAAACTTCCACAAAGTGCACCAACTCGTCGCATCCATAGCATCCTTTCTTTCTTTGCTCATTTTTTGATTGGTGAAGATGAAATCTTGAATTTGGATGGGCACACCCTTGACATTGAGCCTTTGGATCATCTTCTCCACCTTGTTGATAAGTTTGATTGATTCTTCATCAAGGTCGGAGGTGGAGGAGGAAGATTGATCATCATCACTTGAATCATCATCCTCATCCTCATCTTCTTCTTCATCTCCACTTGAGGAGCTTGAGCTTGAGCTTGTCTCAACTTGCTTGCCCTTCATCTTCTTTTTCTTACTACATGCAAGAGCTTTGCCTTTGCTTAATGAAGAGGCTTCTTCTTAACCCATCTTTTGTGACATTTCAAACGCCACTATCTTGCCAATGACTATGGCCGGGGTCATGGTGCTCAAGTCCTCCATGTTATGAAGGATGGTGATGATGCTTGCATATTTCTTTTGTGGTAGCACGGAGATGATCTTCATCACGATGTCCGCATCATCAAGCTTCGTTAATCCTATTGAATGGGGCTCATTGATAATTAGATTCAAACAAGAATACATATCACGAACAAGCTCATCATCATTCATTTTAAAGGAATCATAATTTTGTTTAGCTAGACAATGTTTTGCTCACGGAGATTAGTTGTGCCGTCATGGAGCTCTTGGAGTTTTAACCAAATTTCATGTGCTGTATTTAAAGTGAACACTTGGTTAAACACATCCATGCTAAAAGATTCAAACAAGCAATTTTTAGCTCTAGCATTAAAATGAATTTCTTTTTCTTCACTCTTTGTGGGTTTATCGGGATTCTTAATGGGTTTCATCCCATCACGAGTGACCCTCCAAACACCCAAATCTACCACCTCAAGGTGACAAACCATTCTAGCTTTATAGTAGGGGAAGTTAGTGCCGTTAAAGTACGGAGGCCTAGAGGTATCCATCCCAACCACTCTAAATAGCGTCGGCTCAACGGCGGTGAAGCCAAAGGTCCAAATTGAGCAAACTGACTCTGATACCAATTGAAAGGGGACCGTGACACCTAAGAGAGGGGGGGTGAATTAGGCAACTTAAAAGTCCAACTCTAAACTATGGCCTCTTTTTCTAACCTTAGCAAAGCCTATGCAAAAAGATAAACAATCTAAATGTGCAATTATGGTTTTTCTAGTGTGTTGCTATCTCTACCGCAAAAGGAGTTATGCAAGAAATGTAAATGCAAAAGCTAAGAGTAAGGTAGAGATATGCAAACTCCCGTCAATGACTCCGGTATTTTTACCAAGGTATTGAGAACCGCACAAGCTTCCCCCTAGTCCTCGTTGGAGCCCCTCGCAAGGAATCCCTCGCATGGGCCAAACTCCCAGTTAGGTAACTCTGTGGATTGCCCTGGGCCTTCCCCAAGCGCAAGTGGGTCTCCAGTGTGCCTTCCGGCAAGCCTCTCCCGGACCGCTCCCTGCTGTCTTCACTATCAAGCTTCTGGCCAAACCGCCGTGGTCCTTGTTCCCTCCGGTACACAGTGGCGCCCACACCACAAACACGGTTGGTTTGATCTCGCAAGATTGCAATCCCCTTTGATGTACAACAATGGTGCACACAAGCACCGAGTGATAAGAGGTGTGGAAACCTCACTAAACACTAGGCCTAAACCTAGAGCAAGCGCATAAGCGGTGGTCTAATCAACCTAAGCACTTCGCAAAGCACCTACGCTAATCACCTAATGAATCACTAAGCACTATGCAAGTGAAGTTCACTAAAATAGTGTATTAACACCCTTGGTATGTTTTCTCAGCTCCACACTTCTCAAATGGCCGGTTGGGGGGTCTATTTATAAGCCCCACTGAGAAAGTAGCTGTTGGGGACGAAACCTAGCTTTCTGCTACTGACCGGACGCTACTGTCGTCCTGACCAGACGCGTCCAGTCGTCCTGACCGTTGGAGCACGTGCATTGATCGGATGCTCTGCCGAGTCCGGTCACTGTTGATCGGACGCGTCCGGTCGCGCTATCGCCGCTCTAGAACCTCTCTAGACTCGATCGAACGCTGCAGTTCCTGCGTCCGGTCGATTATCCGCCAGCTTCCAGTCAGTGCTGAGCTATTATCGCGATAGTGAATAGTGTCATCATCGTGTTCGGTCACTTTTGGTCCTCAGCGTCCGGTCGCTGCTGCTGACGCCTACTGTTGCCGAGCATCTTGATCGGACGCGTCCGGTCGCTATAAGGGCCGCGTCCGGTCACCTCTGTGAAGCTCATTTCTTCGCGATCTTGCATCCGACTTGGTTCCTATCTTCGTGCTTAGACTTTGCTTGATATCTTGGATCCTCTCTTGTGCTTCTAGGGTCTTTCTTGAAGTGTTGATCATCGGATCATCATGTCGCCTTCGTCTAAGTCACATCTTGCACCCTATTGAACTACAAAGCAATTACATGCAAATTCATTAGTCCAATTTGGTTGTGTTGGTCATCAAACACCAAATCCAAAGTAAATGGGCCTAGGGTCCATTTTCCTTACAGGTGGCACAGCGACGGCATCCCTAGGATGACTATTCGCCATCGCGAAATGACGTGCCGCTTGCTTGCCCCTTCCGACCAAGCGAATAGGGCAGACCTTGTACCTGAGTTGGATCGACATTTGATAGTGGCTCCTTACGAGTGGAGGGCAGCCTGACCGCCTAACAAAAGCATGGGTGCCGCCCTCTAGGTCCCTCCTGCCAGCGTGCTTCTTGCCATTTTGACATAGCGAAATGCCGGCTGCATGTCGGGGGATGGTGTTCAAGCCCGGGGGGTGCCCATAGAGTGGGGCTGCCCCCAACATTAGCCCCTTGGCATCGCTCAAAAGGCCTCCGCCTTTCGTGCGGATGAGAAATCTGGTAGGAGAACAAACTTGCCGCCCGGCGAAGAGTGGAGACCTGACGTGACTTGATTTGATTTGTTTTGATTTTGATTTATTATATTTTATTTCCTATTTTATTATTATTCTTGTTGTATATATTTATATTTATTATTATTATTATTTTTTGAACGGCTAACTATTTCTATTTTTTCGGTTTGCGTGCCACAGTTATGTTTCGCGGGAGGTGAACCATCGCGACGGTTATGTGAACTGTTGCGATGCTCCCTCGAGTCACGTGTCGCTTGCTAGCTGCCTATATAAGCCCCCCTAGGGAGGGAGAGCCGTGTGCTCTCTTCTTTCTCCAATTTCTAGTGGAAGATGTCCCTTTGCTCTTTGTCTTTCGCTCGCGCTGGTTTGGGGCGCTTTAGGACTTCACTCTTCGCACGCTTCGCACGCTTCGCACAGTTGAGTTCTGCTTCTACTTTTATTTGTCTTATTTCAGCTTCTGCTTGTACAATTTATTCTTTTTTCTTCTTTTGCTTCTTTATTATTTTCATTTGGACCTTTTCATTTGTACTATGCTTGGATAGATGTCAAGTGAGTCGACGTCTGGCGACAGCTCGTACAGCGGGAGCTCATCTAGCGGTTCTAGCTCTGAATCTCACACCAGTTCACCTGGTCGAGTGGAGAAGGTGGTGGTTGATTTGCTGAGCGAGCGAAGTGGCAGCCTGGCAGCGGGTGCCACTACGGGTGGTGGTGGCCTTTCGCACGATCAGGCGGCCGAAGGGACTGAGATGGATGTGGAAATTTTGGAGGAGGGCGAAGAGGCTGAGACCCCTGGTCCTGCGTCGTCTGGTGTGCTAGGACAACTGAAGCTTTTGCCCGCTACTTACCGGCTGGGCCGATCCCGGGTGACGGAGGAGATGCTCGATGAATATGTGGACGTGGGCTGCTCAAGGCTTCGCTTCGTGGTTTGTGTCGCATTCCTGGGAGAGAGGAGGTGCCTAGTCTAGAGGCGTACGAAGCCATTGTGTTCCACGATTTCTTTGAGGCTATGCTGTGATTTCCCTACGAGGATTTTGTAGGCGAAGTTTGGCATTGTTTTAGGCTGCAAATCCATCAGTTGATGCCGAACGCCTTCGCCCGACTAGGGGTTTTCGCCATGGCTCTTAAAATGGCCGGGTGCACTCTGAGTGTCGATACCTTCGCTCGGTATTATGAGACTCCAATGCACAAAAAGGTGATAAAAGACAAAAAGACAAAATCGGAGATGATTGTGCATTATATGTCTTATAATTTTGTGCCCAAGAAGACCCAGGGCACCGTAAGCATAGTTGCGAGCTACCACAACAAATGGCCACGATGGAGAAACTATTGGTTCTATCATCGCGTGTGTTCTGATGAGGACGTCATTGGAGTTGTGGCGAACGATCTCCTAAAAGCGCATATTTTGGTTTCGCAGATGGTTCCTATGGAAGGCCTCCTAGCGGAGTTCTGGACGAGCGTCGAAGCTAATGTCGCGGCTGTGGATGCTTTTGCCTTGACTTCTCGTTGGCAAATTAGCTGGGACTTGGTGGAGGAGTGGATTGCCTACGAAAGCCCTCCTTTGAGCAACGAGATGCGGTTCTTTGAATTTAAGCAAAGAGATGGATATGTTTACCCTAATCTTGGCGTTGCTCCTTCGGATGCCTTTTCGACTGATTTTGACTTTATGAATCACATAGACCACAAAGCTGAACAGATTGTCGAATTGTACAATGACAAGGAGCACAAGGGTAGGTGCCAATGTTTGGGCAGAAAAAGGCGCTAGAATCGAGTATTCGACGTGATGGGTCTCTATTATGCCAATCATGAAGGCCCTTCGACGAGCCTCCCGATTGAAGAAGTTGCCCCAAGTGGTTGTGGGGCTCGAGGTCGATTGGGGCGAAAGGAGGAAAATGACTGCAGGGTGCGTGACGAGTACCGCTGCGTTAGAGTCGCGTAAGCGAAAGCGCAGTGGGCTGGGTCAAGGTTCGGCTAAGCCTACTGATGTTTGGATTGGGAGGGAGGTAGCGGGTATGGTGGAGAATAGCAAGAATGTGGTACTTGGATAGACCCAACATTTCAAGCAAGTTTGGACCGAAATGGTAGATCGGCTTTTTCTTGATATCTTCTTTTTTGTTTGGCTTTTGTGTTGGCTATGCTTTACATTTCGTCTTTTGGAATGACTTCGTGTGTTAACATGTTTAGTTAACCTTTGATGCGGTAGGCCGCTAGTAGCTCCAGCGAGATGGGCAGCAAGGGAAAGGTTGCCAATGTGGCTGACGTTTTCGGTGCGGCTGACACTGTGATGGTGGGTGATCTTTTTGGGAGGAAACACAAGAAAAACTCTTGCAAAGCTACTGACCCACCTGTGGATGCTGGGACGAAGAGACCAAGAAAATCTTTCACAGAAATAGCCCTTCCTTCCCATCTTGTTTCCACCACGGCGGCGTCCACCGACATTTCTAGCTCGCAGCAGCAGGGTAAGTCCCAATTCTATGCGGAGTCTATTCAATTAAGTGACATCTTAGTTTGCGGGCAACTGTTCGGTCATGGGGAGTTGCGGCTTCGCTCTTGGCCTAAGGATTATAGCGAGATGCGGGTGTATTCAAGGTCAGCTCATCTGGCAAAATGAGCTATGCGAAGGAAGAAACTTATCGCATTGGTCATTCTTTAGGGGCCGCTTCAAGATCTCGGGTGATTGTGAACATCGATCACTATACCATTGGTCTGTTGCCCGATAGGGTCACGACAGATCTTGCCGACGCCTCTATCGGTTCGTTCACCACTCCAGAGGTGGAGAGGGAACTCCTAAAGGTGTTAGATTCATCTCTTGCTGAGGCGGTGTGCTTTCACGCTGTTAGTGTAAGTGTTCATGTTTTTTGTGCTTCCGCCTATTCTTTTACTTAATCTTTGCATGGTTGCTTGGTACTTTGTCTTTCGAACCATAGGCCATGCTCCTGGCTCGGGGACTCTGACAATAAGGGCAGGCGTATCGCTAGGGTCTTCAAAGGGAACTAGTGAATAAAGATGATAGAATCTGAGCCCTTGAGCGAGAGCTAGAGACGACGAAGAAACATGCCGAGGAAGTTGAGACTGCCCACAAGATTGTCGAAGAGCAGGTTGAAAAGATGCATGAAGATTTCGACAGTTACCACCGGCGAAGCCAGATGAGCAAAAGAGGATTGTGGCCGATGCTCAGAAGGTGGCCACTATCTACAAGGAGATGATTCAAAGTGTGTGCAAGGAGATGGAGTTGCCTCCTGATGCGCCCGTTGTTGATTTCTTGGGGTGGTTGGCTAATGAGGTAGCTACTTTGAGCGATCACATGGCCGTCGGTCAGGAGTATGCTTCCATGATATCTCTCCATGCCTTTTCTCAGGCTCTAACAGAGTGCTGCTGCGACCATGTCGGTGGGGTTGAGATCAAAGATCCCCTTTCTTATTGGAATGCTCTGGACTCGGCACACGAGGCCCCCAAGCAGTTTTTTGATGGCTTCTGGTGCCCGGGCGGAAGGGACCTTGCTCTTCTTAGAGCCTCTATGACCCATGGCAAGGTGGGTTTCTTTTTCAAAAATGTTGTTTCTTCGTAATGCATGGTGAAAACATTCTTATATGCTGAAATGTTCTGCAAACTCCAGAGGAATGTGCTGCCATCAAGGTGAAAGTGAAGAAATTCATCGCTGCCCAGAATGCCAAGGAGGGTGCGGTGGGGAGCGGCTTGTGCAGGGTGAATACCTAATCTACTCCTGATGCTGGGGCCACTAGTACTCCCAACAAAGAGGCCACCGGTACTCTAGGCGAAGAGGCCACCGGTGCACCCTGCGAAAATCTCAATCAAGAAGGGGTAGAAAATTAGGACTCGTTGTTTTGGTTTGGGAGGAGGATGAATGTTGTATGCACATGTTTTTAAACTATGTTGGTTTCGGCATAGATTTCCTTACATCTGCTTAGGTTGCTAAGTCCTCTACGATTGTAACCTTTCTTTTGAAAGTTGATGTAATCTTGTAATCTCCTTTGTTGTTTTATGGAAACCTTGTTTGTAAATGTGTTTGACACATTTTCTTTTCCATTACTTAACCCTAGGCTTTAGGTGTTTCGTAATCTCGGGGTGAGATTTCTATATGGGGGGGAGAGCTGTAACACCCCTGGTGTTAGGCATCACTAAAATTTGGTCATGTTAGCATCATGCATAGAAAGCATCCATGGGAGCTAATTATGCTTTGCATTCACTAAAAACAATGTTAATTTATTAGGAATGTAATGCATTGGTGGTGTATTGTGTTTAGAACCAAAAATCATTTAAGGTACTTTGTGACCTTCTATTTTTGAAATTCACTTGAACACTTGAAATTATGCCCACATAAACTTTGAGGTGTAAAGTCTGTACTCTTTACACTAGTGTCAAGTGTAGGGTGTGAATTCAAGTCCAAACCACTAAAATTTGGGCTCCCAATGTGAATTCAAAATTTGATTTCAACACAACCATTTTTGGCTAAGTTGTGGATCTCAACATTTAAGTTCCATTTTGGGGAGTTCATTAAAATGGATTTCTTAAATAAAATTGCTTCAATCATTGTATCATTGATTGGTACAAAAATTGTACTAACCAATGGTGGTTTTGGTTGTGATGTTTGTCAACTAATTAATCACCAATTAATTCCCAAAATAGCTTGGTGAAACTAAATTGCAAAACCCTAAACTAAATTCTGTGTTTTAATTTTAGAGTACCCTTGTTCCTCAGCTCGAATCTCTCAATCCAGTGAATTTTGGGAATTGTTTCTATAAGCAAAGTTGTAGCCTGCTTGTAGTGGAACAACTTTTGTTCAAGGTATCATCTGAGTAGAGGTTGGGATCATGAAGAAAAGGAGAGGGAATTAAGGTGCCGTGCTCTTTCGTGTTTTAGCATCCTTGTGCGCCCGTGATGCTCGTTGACTTGTTGGTTAATCAAATCTCCTCCAGGTTGTGCCAGAACATCTCCTCTACTGCTTCCCCGCTTCAACCCTTTGGCCGCGCGTAATCACGGTGAGCTCCTAGTTGCGTTGCTCACCTCCATTCTACCTCTACCAGTCCTACATGGTCGGTGGGCGGCTTGCCGCGCTGCCGTGGCCGCCACGATCGGAGTAGAGCTCGCGTAGTGCCGCTATCCTTTCAATCGTCACCTCGTCCCAGTGCAGTAGGTCATAGGGAAGCCGCTGGTACCATCGTAGTGGTCTGAGATCTCGTCGTCGACGTGTTCAGTCTTTGTGGGTAGGAGTGAGTTGGGTGAGAAAAGGTTTTGGCGTCGGTTTGAGTTAATCTTTTTCCAGAAAATGATAAAATGTGATGATTCTTGTTAATTGCATAAGTAATTCCTGGAACCTGATAAAATTCTAAAAGTTTTTGTGTAAGCTTATCTTTGTATGCTCTACCTAAGAAAAACATGAAATGATGAAAATAAATAGTTTTTGCATGCTTAAAAATTACCTCTTTTAATTAATAAATGCACCTTCCATGATTTTTATAGGCTAAAATAATTATCTTTTAATCATGAAAGTTTTTGTATAAATGTTATGTGCAATAACCTACCTCCATAAAATGTTTGGTACTGTTTTGATAGTTTTTAGTTATCCCCTTAATTACATACTTTAATTAATTGATTAATAAATGCTTAATTGATTAGATTTAATCATAAAATGACTTGAGTGTACTTTTGGATTGATTGTAGACCTTGGGACACAAAACACCTTTGATGTTCCTTGGCAAGTTAATTACTTGTATGCTATGCTCTTAATGAACTTGATAATGATAATCACTAAAAGTGCTTTGTGAGTAATTAGCCTAACTTAATCGTGAAGGAAAGTTGTAGTCAAGTTAGTTAATCTTGTTTAATCATGATGAACCATGTCAATTATTGCATCATACTAAAGCATTCATATTTAATTACGTTTAGTGATTGAGAGTGGAATCTAGTTGCTGAGCAACTCCTAGAAGTGGATTTTCTGTCAATGGGAGTTGGTTTTCTTATCTTTGGTTTTCTAAAGTACCTGAAAGCCCCAACACCACAGGCAAGCCCCGGAGCATAAACCCTTTCCTTGTGTTTTATAAACGTTATTCACTTAAGTCTTATGATTGATGCATTTAAGTAATATAGGAGTTGTTTGAATACCAAATGATGCCTGCCTGCCTTGATATTACAATACAATCCTTGTCACCCTAATAGTAGTAATAGTAGTTTATAAAGCTTAGTCATGCTTAGTGGATAAGAGTTGAGCAACAAAGTTTGTTTCAAATGTTCTTACCGAGGGAATGCCCTATGGATTAAATGATGATCATGAAATTAATTTGAGACCGGGCAGACTCTTTGCTTGCGTCAAGAACTGAGTCTTGACGTAGTGCCCCACCTGTGTTGATTAAGGCCCGTTCATTGTAGGCCTGTTGTGTTCAAGACTTTGTAGTATTGGCCACATAGTCTGGTAAGCCTAACACCTTGGCTATTCCATTATGAGAAAGAACAACCGCGCACTGGGAGTGGAGAGATGGCGAGAGTAGCGTGTACACATCTTGTGAATCCACCAGGAGCGGCGTAGGGAGGTTGAGTACTATGCTCTTGGGTGGCGTGAACCCATTCATGTTTTGTAGGATCTGAGTGAGGGTTGATATATGTAGGTTCAGGACTAGGACCTGCATATGTCGTGTGGTAAGGAAATCCTAGCTGGGCCAAATCGATTCAAATCATAGTTGCTTCTCAGAGAATAAGACTCAATCCTCTGACCACTCATCATAGTTAATCAAATGAAACAATGGTATTTATGATCATGTGATGTGAGGATTAAAGAAGTGGTTGCTTTAGAACAGGTGCAAACTGGAGACTGATAATGATTTAACTTGAGCTAAAACATTGAAAGTAAGGATCAATCATTAGTAACCTTTTCTGCAGAAGTTAATCTTGATTCTTGCTTTAGACTTTCCTTGATTCCCCTTAAGCCTGCATATCCTTGGAGTCTTTCCTTTTTGTCGGTTAAGTCTTGTTGAGTACCTTTGTACTCAGGGTTTGTTAGCCCTTGTTGTAGGAGGAGAGCCAGCAGTAGAGAAGTTGTTGTGCACCCTTGGGCAGGGTGAAACTCTCTTTTGTGTTAATAAAGTGGTACCTATCATGCTACCCTACTGCCTCAATGGCTAAAAACTTATGAATTGTAATAACTCAATGAATGGTTTGTAAAATTGTAGTTTGTAAGTCTTCCACTATTTATTCCGATGTAATTGTTTAAACTGTTGTAATACTGCAATGTCTTCTGTGATGTATCTTGCTCAGAAAGAAATAGTGGATGATTCGGGTTTCCCGAGGACACCAAACAGACTACCGGAATTGTGTGGCTTATGTGTGCTACAGTCAGAAGTCTGTGAGACAATGACAGGCACATGTGGGCCATATAATTTGGGCGGTTCTGCCACAGCCGGTATCAGATTATGTCATTACAGAAGTTATTGTAGTACTACTTTATAAAACTTCAAAATGAACAATACAAATTAGTTTCAAGCCTATTTTGGTCAAAAAGGTTGCTTTTAGCTCATCCTTGCTTGCTATAGAAGTCTTTCAAAAAGCTGATTGTCCTGATAAGAACTAAAGGTACGGAAAGTTTCCCAGCCATGCTTCAGGTGTTGATGTGGCATGTGAGTTCTCCACCACACCGGAGTACCCAGTCTAATCATTTCATATAAGCTCTAATCTTGTGGAATGTTCTGTTAGAATCTTCCTACTTTTCCCCTCGGTATTTGGCGAGTTTACCGTATGATTATAAAGGTGGTAGATACACTAAGAAGTTGTGTAAAAGTGGGATAGCATGTTTAATATCTCCCTATATTGTAAAATTGAGTGTGTTGTAACTCACTTGTGTGATTTGTTTATTAAAATAAAGTTAAGTAGATAGGTTTGTTTAGTTGAGCGTTGGATCATTCGTGCATCATGTCGTTAATTAATCTTTTGTTTACTTTATCCCTTGCTAGTAGTTTGGGTAAAGTATGTTGCCAATCCTATTCATGCTATCTTTCTTTCCCCTCTATGTTGTTCTATCTGTCTATGGAAATCTGGTAGCTGAAGGTCATTCTTACCTTATAGCATGAAGACTCGTTCTAGAAAAATAGATACATCTAGTTCGTCATGTGGTCATGCCAACACGACTGATCCACCACAAGCACCAACCTTAGATGATACACTTTCTACTCTGGTGAATGCCAGCACCGATAATGCGCGTATGCTCCAGACCTTTGTACAGCATGGGATACCTATTTCTCAAGGTTGTCCAGATCCTGAAGCTGAGAATACTTATCATGACTTTCTAAAAACTAAACCTCCTGTTTTTCTTAGAGCTGAAGAACTTTTGGAGGCAGTTGACTGGATCCGAACTATAAAGCAGAAGTTTAGCCTTCTCCGCTGTAGTGATGTTCAGAAGACTCTGTTTATAGCATAACAACTTCAGAGCCCTGCTGGTGCTTGGTGGGAAAGCTTCCTTGCAACCTAGCTAGAGGGATATCAAGTTCCATGGGCTGAGTTTTGCGCTGCTTTTTGGGTACATCATGTTCCTGCAGGTTTGATAGAGATGAAGATAGAACAGTTTCTCAAGTTGCAGCAAGGAGATCAGAGTGTGATGGATTACTTGAGCAAATTTAACCATTTATCGTAGTATGCCTCAGAATATGTCCGTACTGATGCCAATAAGAAGCTGATGAAAAGTATTGTCAGCATAAGGAGGCAAAGAAGAGGAAGAATATGTTAGTAGAAACCTCTGGTGGCAATGCTCAGAGTTAGAGGATTATTTATCAACCTATCCATCATACTCCTTATCATCCACCTCAGCAACAAGGCCAGCAACAGACAATTGTTCGATCTGCTACAATTTTTTCCTATCCACACCAGCCAAATACCCCTGGTGTTCATACCAAAAACTCATAGAATATTCAATAGAGTATCCAAAAGAAAAGAACTATTCCAAAGTTAGGTCGAGTTTATTATACTCGGACTGAAGTGATCCCAGAAGGTGAACCGGTAATGATGGGTCTATTTTTCGCTGCCAAACAACCCATAGTCATATTGTTTGATTCTGGTGCATCACATACTTCCATCAGTAGATCATTTGTTGTGGAGCATCATTTACCAATAGAGACCATGGAGGACAGTTTATGTGTACAGTCCCCCGGTGGACGACTAGTTACTAAGGAAGTGGTATATCAGATACTAATAGATCTTGTTGGGCATACCTTTCCTACCAACCTAATTGTTCTGAAGGGTCAAGATATAGATGTGATCCTTGGCATGAATTGGCTTTATTAGTGAGGAGCTATCATTGATACACTACATAGGGCGATACAGTTGAACTCACCTGATAATAGATCTAAGTTTCTTATCCACCTACCTACTACAAAAAGGGCAGTAGAAAGAGTATGTGAAACCATTGTTAAGGAAGTGGCAGATATTCCTATAGTAAGGGAGTTTCTAGATGTGTTCCCAGATTATTTGCCTGGTTTACCTCCCGATAGAGATGTCGAGTTTGTGATTGAGCTGAAACCTGGTACTGCTCCAGTATCCAAAAGAGCATATCGGATGCTTCCAAAAGAATTGGCATATCTTAAGATTCAGTTGCAAGAGTTGCTTGACAAAGGTTGTGTCAGACCTAGTTCATCACCTTGGGGATGTCCTACTATATTTGTGAAAAAGAAAGGCAAAACTCTAAGGCTGTGTGTTGAATGAGGTGACTATCAAGAATAAGTACCCTCTTCCTCGCATTGATCTACTCTTTGATCGATAGGTAGGAGCTAAAGTATTCTCTAAGATCGATCTCAAATTGGGTTACCACCAAATAAAGATTCATCCGGAAGATATTCCAAAGACTGCTTTCACTACCAGATATGGTCTGTACGAATACCTAGTCATATCCTTTGGTCTAACCAATGCTCCATCTCACTTTATGTACCTAATGAACTCTATTTTCATGCCAGAGCTTGAGAAGTTCATTGTTTTCTTCATTGATGATATCTTGATATAATCCAAGAATAAAGAGGAACATGCATAACATTTACGCATTGTTCTAAGCTATCTGAGAGAACATCAGTTATATGCTAAGTTTAGCAAGTGTGAGTTCTGGCTTGATGAAGTGCCATTCCTTGGGCATGTTCTGTCTGCCGAGGGTGTTGCTATAGACCCTGACAAAGTGGGAGATATACTTAATTGGAAACCACCTATCTCTATGCATCAAGTTCATAGTTTTCTGGGGATGGTGAGATATTACTGTTGTTTCATCCCTGACTTCTCCAAAATAACCTAGCCAATCACTAAGTTGCTAAAGAATCAAGTCAAGTTTGTCTGATCACTTGAGTGTAATGAAGCTTTCAAAACCTTGAAGAAGCTTCTGACTACCGCCCCTATTCTATCTTAGTCGAACATTGAAAAACCATTTGAAGTGTACTATGATGCCTCTGGTATTGGTATTGGGTGTGTACTAATGGAAGAAGGCCGAGTTATTGCTTATGCTTCCAGACAGCTCAAGCATAATGAAGAGCACTATCCTACTCATGATTTGGAGTTAGCTGTTGTTGTTCATGCACTCAAGATCTAGCATTAGTATCTACTAGGTAGCAGCTGTCATATTTATATTGATCATAAGAGTCTGAAGTACATCTTTACCCAGTCTAAATTGAATATGTGTCAACGAAGGTGGTTAGAATTGATTAAAGATTATGATCTAGAAGTTCATTATCATCCGGGCAAAGCAAATGTTGTTGCAGATGCTGTCAGTCGTAAGTCTCATTGCAACTGTCTTACAGCAAAGCCGTTTGATAGAACTTTATGTTAGGAGATGGAAAAGTTAAATCTAGAGATTATTTCATAGGGAACCCTAGCCAATATCATAGTTGAATCCACTATTTAGAGTTAGATTGTTGCTACTCAGAAAGTAAACAAAGGGATAACTCATATCAGAGAATGTGTTGTGACTGAAAAGGCTCCATATTTTTGGGCCGACGATGAGGGAGTTCTTTAATTCAAGAATTGTCTGGTAGTACCGACAGTTCCTGAGTTACGTCAACTAATCCTCGATGAAGCTCACTTGTCTAGATTCTCTATTCATCCAAGAAGTAACAAGATGTATCAGGATCTGAAATAGAGATTCTGATGGACCAAAATGAAAATAGAAATTGCTCAATATGTTGCTAAGTGTGATACTTGTTAGTGGCTGAAAGCTGTTCATCTAAAAACCATGGGACCATTGCAGTCATTGCCTGGCCCATCATGGAAGTGGGATGACATTAGTATGGATTTTATTGTTGGTCTGCCCAAGACATCAAAATGTTGGGATTCTGTTTGGGTCATTGTTGATCGTCTTGCCAAGACAACACACTTCTTGCCAGTTAAAGTGTTATATCCCATAGCAACATATGCCAAGTTATATGTCGATCGAATCCTAAGTCTTCATGGGGTACTGAAAACTATTATTTCTGATAGAGGTACACCGTTTGTCTCCAAATTCTAGGAAGAGTTGCATAAGTCGATGGGTACTAAACTTATCCACAATTTAGCTTATCATCCTCAGACTACAGGGCAAACTAAAAGAGTCATTCAGATTATAGAAGATATGTTAAGAGCCTGTGTTCTCACTTATTTAGATAAGTGAGATGAGTGTTTACCTCTGGCAGAATTTTCCTACAATAGTTATCAAGAAAGCATTAAGATGACACCTTTTGAAGCTCTTTATGGTCAAAGGTGTAGAACTCCACTGAATTGGTCAGAATCTGGAGAAATATGATTCTTTGGAGTAGACATGGTGAAAGAAGCTAAAGAAAAGGTCGGACTTATCCAAGCAAACATGAAAGTGGCACAGTCTCGTTAGAAGAGTTATGCTGACAGGAGACATCAACCCTTAGCATTCAAAATAGGAGATCATGTCTATTTGAAAGTATCACCTATGAAAGGAATTAATTGTTTTGGTGTCAGAGGAAAATTAGCACCTCGCTACATTGGTGCTTTTCCAATTGTGCAAAAGTGTGGACCCGTAGCGTATCGTCTTAAGTTGCCAGAACAACTATCAGTTGTACATGATGTGTTTCATGTATCATAGTTGAAGAAATGTCTTCGAGTGACCAAGCAGGCCATTGAGATTGAATGAGTTGAACTCGAACCAGATCGGACTTATGCAGAATATCCAGTTAGAATCCTGGATCCAAAAGATCGAGTCACTCAAAAGAGAACTATCAAGTTTTACAAGTTTTAGTGGAACAAACATTCAGAAGAGGAGGTGACTTGGGAATCTGAGGATTATCTAATGGAGAATCATCTAGATTTCCTTACATCTACTTAGGTTGCTAACTCCTCTATGGTTGTAACCTTTCTTTTGAAAGTTGATGTAATCTTGTAATCTCCTTTGTTGTTTTATGGAAACCTTGTTTGTAAATGTGTTTGACACATTTTCTTTTCCATTACTGAACCCTAGGCTTTAGGTGTTTTGTAATCTCAGGGCAAGATTTCTGTAAGGGGGGAAGAGCTATAACACCCCTGGTGTTAGGCATCACTAAAATTTGGTCATGTTAGCATCATGCATAGAAAGCATCCATGGTAGCTAATTATGCTTTGCATTCACTAAAAACAATGTTAATTTATTAGGAATGTAATGCATTGGTGGTGTATTGTGTTTAGAACCAAAAATCATTTAAGGTACTTTGTGACCTTCTATTTTTGAAATTCACTTGAACACTTGAAATTATGCCCACATAAACTTTGAGGTGTAAAGTCTGTACTCTTTACACTAGTGTCAAGTGTAGGGTGTGAATTCAAGTCCAAACCACTAAAATTTGGGCTCCCAATGTGAATTCAAAATTTGATTTCAACACAACCATTTTTGGCTAAGTTGTGGATCTCAACATTTAAGTTCCACTTTGGGGAGTTCATTAAAATGGATTTCTTAAATAAAATTGCTTCAATCATTGTATCATTGATTGGTACAAAAATTGTACTAACCAATGGTGGTTTTGGTTGTGATGTTTGTCAACTAATTAATCACCAATTAATTCCCAAAATAGCTTGGTGAAACTAAATTGCAAAACCCTAAACTAAATTCTGTGTTTTAATTTTAGAGTACCCTTGTTCCTCAACTCGAATATCTCAATCCAGTGAATTTTGGGAATTGTTTCTATAAGCAAAGTTGTAGCCTGCTTGTAGTGGAACAACATTTGTTCAAGGTATCATCTGAGTAGAGGTTGGGATCATGAAGAAAAGGAGAGGGAATTAAGGTGCCGTGCTCTTTCGTGTTTTAGCATCCTTGTGCACCCGTGATGCTCGTTGACTTGTTGGTTAATCAAATCTCCTCTAGGTTGTGCTAGAACATCTCCTCTACTGCTTCCCCGCTTCAACCCTTTGGCCGCGCGTAATCGCGATGAGCTCCTGGTTGCGTTGCTCACCTCCATTCTACCTCTACCAGCCCTTCATGGCCGGTGGGCGGCTTGCCGTGCTGCTGTGGCCGCCACGATCGGAGTAGAGCTCGCATAGTGTCGCTATCCTTTCAATCATCACCTCGTCCGAGTGCAGTAGGTCATAGGGAAGCCACTGGTACCATCGTAGTGGTCTGAGATCTCGTCGTCGGCGTGTTCGGTCTTTGTGGGTAGGAGTGAGTTGGGTGAGAAAAGGTTTTGGCAAAGTCTTGTTGAGTACCTTTGTACTCAGGGTTTGTTAACCCTTGTTGCAGGAGGAGAGCCAACAGTAGAGAAGTTGTTGTGCACCCTTGGGCAGGGTGAAACTCTCTTTTGTGTTAATAAAGTGGTTCCTGTCATGCTACCCCACCGCCTCGATGGCTAAAAACTTATGAATTGTAATAACTTAATGAATGGTTTGTAAAATTGTAGTTTGTAAGTCTTTCGCTATTTATTCTGATGTAATTGTTTAAACTGTTGTAATACTGCAATGTCTTCTGTGATGTATCCTGCTTGGAAAGAAATAGTGGATGATTCAGGTTTCCCGAGGACACCCGACAGACTACCGGAATTGTGTGGCTTACGTGTGCTACAGTCAGAAGTATATGAGACAATGACAGGCACCTGTGGGCTATATAATTCTGGCGATTCTGCCATACAATGGCAATATCCATAGGAGCTCTTTGTTTTGGTGATCAAAACACTTAGTGAGTGTGATGACATTTAGGATAGATAGTTGTACTATTATGAGGGGTGAAACTCATATCAAAATGCGGTTATCAAAGTGCCATTAGATGTTCTAAACTCATTGCATATGCATTTAGATTCTAGTGAGTGCTAACACCCTTGAAAATGTTTGTGAAAATATGCTAACACAAGTGCACAAGGTGATACACTTGGTGGTTAGCATATTTGAGCAAGGGTGCCAAAGTTGGTGAAGTTGAGGAGGTCACTGGTGTGACTGGACATAGGACCGGACTCTAGACCTATGTGTCCGATTAATAGTACAGAGAAGGGCATTGCGTCGGTCTTTGACCGGACGCTGGCGCAAGCAGTTGATCAGACACAACGCGGGTGCTTCTAGTCACCTACTAACGTACGCTGACGTATCTCGTGGAGTTAGCTAGAGAGGACCAGACTCGGGGCTACGTTCGGTCATCGCTGGACGAACGCGTCCGGTCATGAAAATTCCTCTCTGGATGCTTACTGGAGTTGATCTAACGTGGAGTTGGCATGGCGTCAGGAGAGGGGAGCAGCGTGTCTGGTCAGTGCTTCGTTGCATGGGAGCACATGTGAGCAGGGCTGGCACTAGCACGTACGGTACCGTCTCTGGTGCGTCCAATTACGACTTTACCGCAAGGGCACGGTTCAGTAGCCGTTGGAGATCAGCGGTGCACGTAAAACTCGAGGGACACGTGGATGGAGATTCATGACCGGACGCTAAGTGGCCTGCGTCTGGTCGGCGCGACATGCGCGTCCGGTCACCCCATAACAAGTGAGAAGTAGGGAGCCAACAACTCTTTATATGGGGGCTCCTATTTAATCCCCATGGCCAGCTCTAGCCATTTTCATTGACATGACAACATAGTGAGCTAAGCCACTCATCTCCATCATTGATTCATCATCTTTGTGAGATTGAGAGTGAATCCAAGTGCATTGCTTGAGTGTTTGCATCTAGAGGCACTTGGTGATTGTGTTTCACTGTAGGATTCACTAATTTCTCTTGGTGGTTGCCACCACCTAGACAGCTTGGTGCAGCAAGGATCATCGAGTGGAGGGTGGTGCTTGTCTCCAGCTCCGATCGTTGTGATTATGAGAGGTTCTTGACCTTTCCCCAGCTGGAGAGCCAAAAGGTACTCTAGTAGATTGCTCGTGGCTTGTGGTTCTTGACCTTTCACTCATCTTGTTGTGCGGCACCCGATTACTGGTTCGGTGTGTGATGCCTATTAGCACGTGAACCTCCAAATGAGTAAATCACCACAACAGGGACTAGCTTACCGGCAAGCAAGTGAACCTCAGTGAAAAATCATTGTGTCATCTTGTCTTCGAGGATTTCATTAGTGTTCATTGTAATTGATTGATCATCTCTTGCCACGGCGGTATAACCCACTACCTCTCTTGTGCATTTACTTTCTTAGTGTAGCTAAGCTCTTTAGTGTAATTAGTTTTGAGAGCTAGCTTGTGTCTTATCTAGTGGTTAGTGAGGCTCTTTTGTTGGTCTTTGAGAGCTCACTAACTTAGTGGTAGTGACTTAGCCTCTTATGTGTTATAGAGATCATAGATAACTAGAATTGTGGATAGAAGGCTTGCATTTTGAGTAGGCTAGCGCAACAGTCGCTTCGCTTCATAATTGTCTAACCACTTGGCTTAAGTGTTGTTGTAGAAATTTTTCTAGGCTATTCTCCTCCCCTCTAGCCATTAGTACCTTTCAAGTGGTATCAGAGCCATGGTCACCGTGATTTGAGGCTTAACAACCTTTGGTGTCAAAATGGCTCAAATCAACAACACCAAGAAGCCACCCTAATTTGATGGCTCTAATTATCCTTATTGGAAGGCAAAGATGACCACTTACATCAAGTCAATCAATAAGAAGGTGTGGAAGGTGGTGGAGGCCAACATTGAGATAGCCAATCTAGAGAATCCCACCGCCACCGAAGAAGTGCTTCTCTAAAACAATGGCATTGCTCTTAGTGCCATTCATGATGCATTGGATGAGAGGACATTTGAGCAAATCAAGAACATTGAGATGGCTGATGAGGCATGGAAGAATTTGGAGGAGTCATTTGAGGGCAAACAAGCGGTGAAGGGTGCCAAGGCATATATCCTCAGGGAGAAGTTTGCTAGCTTAAAGATGAAGGATACTGAGAGTGTGCCAGAGATGTTTCATAGGCTCCAAGTGCTAGTCAATAATCTCAAAGCACTTGGTGAAGAAGTGAAGGACAAGGACTTTTCTCATAAGTTCTTGAGATGTCTACCCTTAAGATTTGGCACATTGATTACTATTCTAGTGGGGAGTGGTTTGGACACCATGACACCAAACCAAGTGTTGGGGGATGTGATGACCGATGACACTTATTGAGATGATGATGAGAAGGAAGAGAAGAATGAGAAGAAAGATGCGAAGAAGGATGAGAAGAAGAAGAGTGTGGCATTCAAGGCCACATCATCCAAGGGCAAGGCAAAGAAAGAATCATCAAGTGAAGAGGAAGACTCAAGCTTTGATGAGTTTGATGATGAGAAGATGGCTCTCTTTGTGAAGAGATTTGGCAAATTCATGGTGAAGAAGGGCTATCGTGCAAGAAGGAAGAAGTCATCATCAAGGAACAAGGATGAAGCAAGGAGGTGCTTCAAGTGTGGTAGCAAGGATCATCTTATTGCCCAATGCCCCTACAATAGTGAGAATGAAGATGATGACAAGAAGGGCAAGAAGAAGGACAAGAAGGAGAAGAAGGACAAGATGACCTTCAAGAAAAAGAAGAAGGGTGGTTCATATGTGGTCACTTGGGATAGTGATGCTTCCTCAAGTGATGATGATGATAGTGATGATGATAAGACCACCAAGAAGAAGGCTCTTGCAAGCATTGCCATTAATGAAAGGTCTTCTCTCTTCGACACTCCATCAACTTGCTTCATGGCTAAGGCCACTAAGGTACAAACTTATGATAATGGATGTGATGAGGAGAATGGTAATGAAAGTGAAAGTGATGAAGATTAGGAACCCACTAAAGATGAACTAATTGACATGTTGGAAGATGCTAAAGAACATTTTGACATCAAGAGAAGGGAATGCAAAGACTTGTGTAAGGACCTAAAAGCCCTTAAGCAAGCCTTTGATGAGCTCAATGCATCACATGAGAGGCTAGAGGAAGCCCATGAGAAGCTTGGTAAGGCTCACAAGAAGCTTGAAAAGGCTCATTCCACTCTTGTTGAGCAAAATGAGAAGGAGCATGTTGTAACATGTGACAAAGGCTTAACATGTGACATAATTGATGAATCATCCTATAAACCTATTGTTGTTGCTCCCACTAACCCCTCATGTGGCTCATCATCCACTTCCACCTCACCTATGAGTGATGGTTTTACTTGTGATGCCTCACTTATGGTTAAGAATGAGACCTTAAAGAAGGAGGTCAATGAGCTCACTCGCACCTTAGGCAATGCCAATGGTGGTGAGGCCTTCTTGCTAAAGTGCTTGGGTAGCCAAAGATTTTCTCTCAACAAAGAGGAATTGGGCTATACCCCCAAGAAAGACAAAGCGGCCTTTGCACCTCACAAGACTAGTTTTGTGAAGAACAATGGTTGGTTTTGCAATAGATGCAAGCAAGTTGGGCATGTGGAGCAATATTGCAAGAACAAGAACAGGCAACCAAATGTATCCTCAATTAAGTTTGATTCTTATTATTTGCTCACCAAGGGTATTAATAGGGTGCATGCTAAGTTTATTGGTACTCCAATTGTGGGCTCAAAGAAGAAAGCTATTTGGGTTCCAAAGAGCTTAGTCACTAACCTTCAAGGACCCACGCAAGTTTGGGTACCTAAAAAGAATTGATCTTCTTTTGTAGGTCAATTACAAAGCCAGAGGAAGCCATTGTGTTCTTTATAGTGGGTGCACTCAACACATGACCGGTGATGCAAGAATGTTCAACTCAATCAAAACAAATGGCAATAATGGTTATGATAGAATCACATTTGGTGATAATGGCAAAGGCAAGGTCAAGGGGCTTGGTAAGATTACAATATCCAGTGACTTGAGCATTTCCAATGTGTTGCTAGTTGAGAGCTTGAACTTCAATTTGCCATCCGTTGCTCAATTGTATGATCTTGGATTTAAGTGCATATTTGGAGTAGATGATGTAGAGATCATAGGTGTAGATGACACTAATTTGATCTTCAAATGCTTTAGATATGAGAATCTATACTTGGTTGATTTCAATGCTAGTGAAGCTCAATTGTCAACATGCTTGTTCACTAAGTCTAGTATGGGTTGGTTATGGCATTGAAGGCTTGGTCATGTTGGAATGAAACAATTGAATAGATTGGTTAAGCATGACTTGGTTAGAGGCTTGAAAGATGTGGTATTTGAGAAGAACAAACTTTGTATCTCTTGTCAAGTCAGCAAACAAGTTGGAAACACTTATCCTAATAAGAGCATAATGAGCATTAGCAAAGCATTTGAGTTATTGCACATGGACTTGTTTGGGCCAACACAATATACTAGCATTGGTGGAAACAAATATGGCTTTGTGATAGTGGATGATTATACTAGATACACCTGGGCATTTTTTCTAGTGGTCAAGAGTGATGTATTTGCAACATTCAAATCATTTATCAAGGGCATACACAATGAGTTTGAAACAACCATCAAGAGAGTTAGAAGTGACAATGGTAGTGAGTTCAAGAACACTAGAATTGATGAGTTGTGTGATGATTTTGGAATTAGACATAAATTCTCGGCCAAGTATACTCCATAATCAAATGGCCTTGTTGAGAGGAAGAATAGAACACTTATTGACATAGCAAGGTCTATGCTTAGTGAGTACAATGTGAGTCAATCCTTTTGGGCCGAAGCAATCAACACGGCTTGCTATTGTAGCAACCGACTCTATTGTCACCCATTGAAAGAGAAGACACCTTATGAGCTCTTGAATGGTAGAAAGCCCAACATTGCATATTTTTGGGTCTTTGGTTGCAAATGCTACATATTGAGGAAAGACACTAGGTTGAGCAAGTTTGACAAGAAGTGTGATGAGGGATTCTTGCTTGGTTACTCCACTACAAGCAAAGCATATAGAGTTTGGAATTTGGCAAGTGGTACTCTTGAAGAAGTTCATGATGTTGAATTTGATGAAACCAAGGGTTCCCAAGATGAGAATGAGAATCTTGAAGATGTTAGAGGCATTCAATTGTCAAATGCTATGAAGAACATGGATATTGATGAATTGAGGCCTAGGCAAGTGATAGATGAAAAAGATGATCAAGCGCAAGTACTCTCTAATTCAAATGTACAAGATGATACAAATCAAGCAAGTTCAAGTGGCTCTCATGACAATGTGCAAGATCAAGTGGCTAGCTCATCATCTTAACCTAATGATCAAGCCAGTGCAAGCAATTAAGTTCCAATACTCCAACCAACCAATATTGCAAGAGATCATCCATTGGACACTATTATTGGTGATATCTTAAGAGGTGTACAAACAAGATCAAGATTAGCATTATTTTGTGAGCACTTCTCATTTGTGTCATCCATTGAACCAAAGAAGATAGAAGAAGCTTTGATGGATGTTGATTGGGTAATGCTATGCATCAAGAATTAAACTTCACAAGAAATCAAGTATGGGACTTAGTTGAGAGACCAAAGAACCACAATGTGATTGGAACCAAATAGGTCTTTAGAAACAATCAAGATAAAGATGGGATAGTAGTAAGGAACAAAAAAAGATTGGTAGCACAAGATTACACTCAAGTGAAACATATGCCCCGGTTGCTAGATTGAAAGCAATTAGAATCTTGCTAGCCTATGCGTGTGCCCACAACATCAAGCTCAATCAAATGGATGTCAAGAGTGCATTTCTCAATGGCTACATCAATGAAGAAGTATATGTTGAGCAACCTCCTGGTTTTGAAGATGACAAGAAGCCCAACTGTAACACCCTAAAATTTTGCACTTTTGAAAATAGAGTTAAATAATGGTTATCGGTTTTTGTGCTCATGAAATATAGGAAAAGTAATATTTTTTAAAAAAAATAAAATTCATCATAGGAGTAGCAACATGCGGGATTGTGCATTCATGCTGGTTGCATTTGTTGTTTAGGAGTGCAAATGGTTTTGAAATATGATAGAGCGATGTTTCTTTCTCTCCGGAAAATTTTCCGACCTTTTCTGGAATTAAATTCCTTTTTCCTTGGGCTTAATATTTTTCCTTGATCTTTGCAACGATCTTTTTGTGAGCTCTAAAAACTTTATTTGGGTTCATTATGTTCAAAAGTGTCTTCGAGAATTTTCCTAGAATTTTTGGAGCCATCGGAGTAATTTTCGTGGGCTAAAAATCAATTCTGAACTTTTCTGAAATTATTTTAATCCCGGAATTAATTAAATCCGAAATTAATAAAATATCTGTTTTTCCACCGACCTCAAAACCCTACACTATATATATGCCGGCGTAGCCCTCGATGTGAGGATTCCGAAATACACACCCCGTTTTGAGCCGCCTTGTCCCGTAGCCCCAGATCGGACGCCGAAGTTCTCCAAAGCTAGGTTTCCGCCGAACCTTCGGCCGAGCTTTTCCGCCACCTCGGACGCCTCCAATAAAACCGTCACCACCACGAGGTAGATCTCGTCGTCCTCTACATCGGCATGTCCTTCTTTGCATCAATCCATCACTTTGTTTGATCGTTCCCCTTGGGTTTCCTTTTCCGTTGACGTTTTCCGTGAACTTCACCATGGACGCGGTCTTCTCCTTCGTCTCCGGCTACCCGAGTCACCACGGCACCGTCCGCGTCCGGCCCGTTCCCCGCGCCGCCGCTGGCCCGTGGCCTGCGCGCCGCCCTGTCCCGCGCCCACCTTTCGCGTGCGTGCCGACGACCGCCGCCACCTGCTCTTTCGCTCGGATCGCCATCACCAAGAAACCACCATTGCTGCCGCTTAAGGCGAGGAGGGAGCGCCATTGCGAAACCTCCGCCCGGCCGCCAAGAAGCCCAGACGAGGCCCCTCTCTCCCTCATCGTGCGCAGCAACAAGAATTTTTGGCATGGCTGTGTTCGTACGGGAGATGGCTGTGTTCGTACGGGAGTTAAGGAAGAAGACGAGGTATTTACGAGTTTGCCACCAGTAGTTAAATAATCATAGTTTATTTATTTTAAATCCGTTTCAGTTCGTTCCAGTTGTGTTAGTTTCGTGTCGTCGAGATCTACGCAGTAGAGTTATTAGTTTTCGTATCACATGTTTATGAATTTATTTTATTAAAATATTAATTGTGTCTATAATTAATTAATCGCTGATTAATTAAAGTCGATTTAGGTTTTTGATTTCTATTCGATTGCACGAGTTTTATCGCAGTGTGTGATACGTGTTAGTAGCGATGTTTAACATGTCTCACGTCTTGAAAATTTATAAGTTAAATATTAATCTGATTAACCTACAACCAATTAGTTTTCTAACTTAAAAGCAATATATATATATATATGTTACACTTCAGTATTTAATGTATGATATTCACATGATTAATTATTAGTATAAATGTATTCCTAAATTATAGTTTGATTAGTTTAAACACACCTTGCATATATTGAACTTGTTAGATGCTCTCACGTGCATTTTACTTTTGCAAAGTTAAAGTTTATTTTGATTAAATAATACAGGCACATCCGCTCCTTAATACATTATTAATTATTCCATTGATAAATCCTAAACTGATGTAATGCTTACATCATTTTGGTTTTCCTTTTAAAAATAATAAATTCAAGGGCTTATACGTGCTATATATGTTTTGAATATATACTCTCACTTGTTATTATATCTTCGTAAGTCAAAATTTAATTTGCATAAAAGATAATCAAAATATTTATAATTTAGATATGATTAATTTATCTTAGTTTTCTAAATCTAATAACTCAAGTATAAAATGACTTAACTCAATTTTAAATATTTTCCCCTAAGATATCTTATACATGTTTTATGATCATTAAAATAGATAAAGCATATAATTTTCTTTCCAACGTAAATCCTTCGATAGATGTTTCTGTTTTACCGTAGCTTCGATTAGTGTGTCTTTTGCGTGTGTGTGATCGTAGCAATGCGTAGACTAGATTTCGAATCTTTTTCATTGATTGGTGTATTGTTCTAATCTAGTATGTTTGCTATGCATGCTTGTTCGGATGCTTGTGTGGTGCTTTTTGGTCTTGTCCAATTGGGTGAGTTTTATGTTGGTGATCTATAAGAAGTTGGAGATCAAGAAGAAGAAGAAAAAAAGCGTTGAAGATTAAAGCTTACCGAAGGATCGGTGTTTAAGGCAAGTATAGCTTGGGTTTTCTTTACGTAACCATGATCTTGAAACTTGATTAATGAATATGCTATAAACATAAACAAGATGACTTTTAGCAAATGTAAGGACCGGTCTTGTAACCCGATCATCCGATTTAACGTTACAACCGTGAGGGCTATATGGCTCGGCTCTAGTTGCTTGGGAGACCTTTTCTAGCGGGCTTAGAGGATACTCGAGTTGGGTATAGGACAGCCTACGTCCTGTTGTGCCTTGCTATGGAAGCGGCCTTCTATTGGAAGGGGGTTCCTATATCCGATGACCTCGCGCCCCTTCCCTGTTAGACGAACTTCGAGTAGCTTTATATGATTTCCGTGTTTGGACCTTGCAAACCCATACATTTGGAAATCATGACTCACGATGAAAGTGTACAACCTCTGCAGAGTGTAAAATCATTATAATAGCCGTGTGCTCACGGATCTGAGCTGACCTTGGAACACTTACATAAGGGATGATGACTTTTACTTGTTAAGATAATCATTTGTGTTTAATGTTTAAGTTATTTATTATTCAATTACACTTGATCATGTGGTTATGGAATGCACTACCTTGTTGCTATGTTTGCTGAGTTCGACATGGACTCACCCTTGCAATTTTCCCCCACACCTCAGGCTGGATGACAGTCTGTCAGAGACTTGAGAAGTTGGGCTTGTGATCAACCAGTCAGTTTGGATCCAGTGGAGTGAAGTCTGCACCCGGGGATCAGAGTTGTCTATCCGTTGATTGCTTTCTAAGGTTATCTCTTTTGCTAAGTTCGCTATATATTAAGCATTACGAATTGATACTGCCCCTTCATTTGTAGCTATATGTGAGATTTAACTTCCAGGGCTCACATATGGTGTGCATCAGGTTTTGTCCTTAAAACCGGGTGTTACAAGTGGTATCAGAGCAATGCTGACTGTAGGACGCAAGCCTGGTTAGCACTTGTCGTTTCTAAAAACCTATTTTACTATAAAACTATTTCTTCACCTCCTTGACTCATTGAATTGAATATTTCCAATCCTTGTCCTATTGTCTCCTCTCCTTGATAGCATCCTTTGAGCTATACTTTCTTATCTCCTTGAGTTGTTGTTCTTGATCTCTTGCAAAACTTTCTAGTCTCACCTCTATTCAAATTACCAAAGCCCTGATAAGAAAGTTTTCCCTTAAGAATGCCTACCAAGTAGCTAGAAGGAACGATTAGCAACGAGCTTGTATTTCGTGTTTGAGTGGTTTGTTCTAATGATCATGGTTGAGTTGGATCTTTGTAATGAGTGCACTGAAGTTGTGGGATGTGCTCACAATTTCATTTATATTAAAGGTTTAAGGTATAAGGGATAAGGAAATAAATAGTCTGGGTTCTCTTTCTCTTGTTTCCTGCTTTCTGTCTTCCGGAGTAGTCTGACTTCTATGGCCTATGTCTCTAACCTTTAGGCAACCAAAAATTCTGAGAAAATTCTGGGTGAAAGTGGACTTCAAGATCTTTCTTTTCCTGCAAGAATCACCCTGATAGCTATTATGGTTGTGAAGTTATGAAAATCATAAGAGGATGTATCTGTGTTGTCAAAAATCTGGAGCAGTCTGTGGTCTTCTGGTCAGAACACAATTTTGGCTCATGCAAAGTCTATGAAATTTTTCTAGGAACAACTACACTTATGTACCTTTCATGTGCCTCTGGAATCACCCCCATAGCTAATATATTTTGGGAGATATAAACATCACAAGCCGAAGTTTCTGTGCTGTCTGTAATCTGGGACAGTTTCTGTTGTGTGCTATTTTCGACCAACTTAGCTATAGAATCTGGAGAAGTGGTCTAAAAGGAAGATGTGAAGAATTTTATAAGCTTTCCAACGGTTTAAGATGCAACTTTATTGGATAAATGAAACTCGAGATATGGATGTTTTTCTGCGCTGTTGTTTTCTATCTACAAGAAGGATCAAAATTTCTTATTCTTATCTATGTTCACAAGCTCTCTGGGATGTCAGAGGATGATAATACACCTTGAAGAAAGTTACATGATAGATGTTGGTGCCCCTATCTCATCTCTTCTTAAGGGGGGTAGCCAAGCTAAGAGTGTTGCGAGTTGTGAACTACAAGGAGTTCGGAACTACGTCAAGATTGATCTTCGAGCTATATATGGTTGGGAGTTTGATCTTCGCGTACCTAGGATATAGACAGTTGCAAGAATGCTCAAGACTAAGATTAACTCTTGGAAACAATTGGATTGGTTTTTATTTCTATTTAAAGCTCTTTCCTTGAAATAAAATCTTTAAAAGATGTTGGAAATGAATTAACAACCTTTTGATTCAAGAACTTTGAAAAACTTCTTCAAAAGTTGATTTGAACTAAGTTAAAAAAGGGTTGTTTGGAAAAGACCAATTGAAAAAAAATTGAGTTGTCTTGTTTCAAATTTTATTTGAAAGGTGTTCAAAATGCTTTCAAGATATTTTACAAAAGTTTGAAAGATTTGGTTCAAAAGTTTGCAACAATTTGCATTTGGAAACTGAGCACTTTTGGCTTTGAATTAGAATTAAGTTTGATTTCCAAAACAAAATTTGAAAATTAAAAGGTTTGAGTTGTTTACAAAAGTGTATTTCTAAAAGAAGTCTTCCAAAATGGTTTGACAGGGTTGAAAATTATTTGATTTGATATAATTCTCCAAAAGTCTTATTTCCAAAATGAACTTAAACATGTGTATTAAGTCTTTTGTTTGACTTCAAAAGAAAATGAGAATTGAAAACTTACTCTCTTTATTTCTAAAGTAGTTTTGAAATTGATTTGGTTTGATTTCAGAAATCCCAAAAGAGTTCATTCAAAATGATTTGAAAATGAAGTTCGAATGTTTCATTTGTTTTCTAAAATCTTGAAAATCCCTTGTTACAAACAGATTTCAAAAGAACTTGAGTTGATTTGTCTACTCTTTATCTGAGATTTGATTATAAAGTCGAGTTTTCAAAAGAGTTTGACAAACAAAGCTTAGTATGTTTTCCTAAGTTTCCAATGATTTGAAAATGGTTGGGTTTATTTCAAAACCTTGAAAACATTTATTCAAAAGAGTTTCAAAACATGGTTGAAATATTTTCTTGAGTTTTAAACATAAAACATATTTTGAAATCTAATTCAAAAGGAGTTGAAAAAGAAATTTGTTCGGTTTTGATTTAAAGTCTTCCTTTTGAAAAGTAAAACATTTCAAAATGCATAAAAGATGAACCATAGAATTCAAAGTTCTGAGTCAAGCTAATCAAGATCTTTTGGAAGCTTAACATATGGATAATAAGATTCATTGGAACGAATTAAGAGAAGCAACAAGATCGGAGTTAGAATAAGATGGAGCAAGAATCTGCAAGAGTAGCCACGTGATGAATTATCATACAACACAAGGTGAGTATCAAGATGGTGTTGCTCAACGAAGTGAAGAAGATCCCAAGTTGAAGTATCCCCCTCTTCTTTGTCCTTCTTCTCCTAAATCTCGGGGACGAGATTCATTTTAAGGGGGGTAGAATTGTAACACCCTAAAATTTTGCACTTTTGAAAATAGAGTTAAATAATGGTTATCGGTTTTTGTGCTCATGAAATATAGGAAAAGTAATATTTTTTAAAAAAAATAAAATTCATCATAGGAGTAGCAACATGCGGGATTGTGCATTCATGCTGGTTGCATTTGTTGTTTAGGAGTGCAAATGGTTTTGAAATATGATAGAGCGATGTTTCTTTCTCTCCGGAAAATTTTCCGACCTTTTCTGGAATTAAATTCCTTTTTCCTTGGGCTTAATATTTTTCCTTGATCTTTGCAACGATCTTTTTGTGAGCTCTAAAAACTTTATTTGGGTTCATTATGTTCAAAAGTGTCTTGAGAATTTTCCTAGAATTTTTGGAGCCATCGGAGTAATTTTAAGTGGGCTAAAAATCAATTCTGAACTTTTCTGAAATTATTTTAATCCCGGAATTAATTAAATCCGAAATTAATAAAATATCTGTTTTTCCACCGACCTCAAAACCCTACACTATATATATGCCGGCGTAGCCCTCGATGTGAGGATTCCGGAAGTACAGCCCGTTTTTGAGCCGCATGCTTAGCCCCGCAGACGGGACGCGAAGTTCTCCAAAGCTAGGTTTCCGCCGAACCTTGGCCGAGCTTTTCCGCCACCTCGGACGCCTCCAGCGAAAACCGTCACCACCACGAGGTAGATCTCGTCGTCCTCTACATCGGCATGTCCTTCTTTGCATCAATCCATCACTGTTTGATCGTTCCCCTTCGGTTTTCCTTTTCCGTTGACGTTTTCCGTGAACTTCACCATGGACGCGGTCTTCTCCTTCGTCTCCGGCTACCCGGAGTCACCACGGCACCGTCCGCGTCCGGCCCGTTCCCACGCCGCCGCGCCGCCCCCGTGGCCTGCGCCGCCCTGTCCCGCGCCCACCTGCTTTCGCGTGCGTGCACGCGACGCCGCCGCCATCGCTCGCTCGCTCCGACCGCCATCACCAAGAAATTTACCACCGCTGCCGCTTAAGCGAGGAGCGGAGCGCCAGCGCCATGAGCCCGCCGCCGGCCCGCCAAGCAAGCCCCAGACGAGGCCCTCTCTCCCTCATCGTCTTGCAGCAACAAGAATTTTAGCATGGTACATGTGTTCAATGCACGGGAGATGGTCGTGTTCGTGCGGGAGTTAAGGAAGAAGACGAGGTATTTACGAGTTTGCCACCAGTAGTTAAATAATCATAGTTTATTTATTTTAAATCCGTTTCAGTTCGTTCCAGTTGTGTTAGTTTCGTGTCGTCGAGATCTACGCAGTAGAGTTATTAGTTTTCGTATCACATGTTTATGAATTTATTTTATTAAAATATTAATTGTGTCTATAATTAATTAATCGCTGATTAATTAAAGTCGATTTAGGTTTTTGATTTCTATTCGATTGCACGAGTTTTATCGCAGTGTGTGATACGTGTTAGTAGCGATGTTTAACATGTCTCACGTCTTGAAAATTTATAAGTTAAATATTAATCTGATTAACCTACAACCAATTAGTTTTCTAACTTAAAAGCAATATATATATATATATGTTACACTTCAGTATTTAATGTATGATATTCACATGATTAATTATTAGTATAAATGTATTCCTAAATTATAGTTTGATTAGTTTAAACACACCTTGCATATATTGAACTTGTTAGATGCTCTCACGTGCATTTTACTTTTGCAAAGTTAAAGTTTATTTTGATTAAATAATACAGGCACATCCGCTCCTTAATACATTATTAATTATTCCATTGATAAATCCTAAACTGATGTAATGCTTACATCATTTTGGTTTTCCTTTTAAAAATAATAAATTCAAGGGCTTATACGTGCTATATATGTTTTGAATATATACTCTCACTTGTTATTATATCTTCGTAAGTCAAAATTTAATTTGCATAAAAGATAATCAAAATATTTATAATTTAGATATGATTAATTTATCTTAGTTTTCTAAATCTAATAACTCAAGTATAAAATGACTTAACTCAATTTTAAATATTTCCCCTAAGATATCTTATACATGTTTTATGATCATTAAAGTAGATAAAGCATATAGTTTTCTTTCCAACGTAAATCCTTCGATAGATGTTTCTGTTTTACCGTAGCTTCGATTAGTGTGTCTTTTGCGTGTGTGTGATCGTAGCAATGCGTAGACTAGATTTCGAATCTTTTTCATTGATTGGTGTATTGTTCTAATCTAGTATGTTTGCTATGCATGCTTGTTCGGATGCTTGTGTGGTGCTTTTTGGTCTTGTCCAGTCGGTGAGTTTTGCGTTGGTGATCTATAAGAAGTTGGAGATCAAGAAGAAGAAGAAGAAAACGTTGAAGATTAAAGCTTACCGAAGGGTCGGTGTTTAAGGCAAGTATAGCTTGGGTTTTCTTTCTGTAACCATGATCTTGAAACTTGATTAATGAATATGCTATAAACATAAACAAGATGACTTTTTAGCAACAGAAGGACTGGTCTTGTAACTGATCATCCGGGATTTAACGTACAACTGTGAGGGCTATATGGCTCTGGCTCTAGTTGCTTGGGAGACCTTTTCTAGCAGGCTTAGAGGATACTGCGAGTTGGGTATAGGACAGCCTCTGTCTGTTGTGCCTTGCTATGGAAGCGGCCTTCTATTGGAAGGGGGGTTCCTATATCCGATGACCCTGCGGCCCTTCCCGGTTAGACGAACTTCTGAGTAGCTTTATATGATTTCCGGTGTTTGGACCTTGCAAACCCATACATTTGGAAATCATGACTCACAGTGAAAGTGTACAACCTCTGCAGAGTGTAAAACTGTTATAATAGCCGTGCTCACGGATACGAGCGGCCTTGGAACACTTACATAAGGGATGATGACTTTTACTTGTTAAGATAATCATTTGTGTTTAATGTTTAAGTTATTTATTATTCAATTACACTTGATCATGTGGTTATGGAATGCACTACCTTGTTGCTATGTTTGCTGAGTTCGACATGGACTCACCCTTGCAATTTTCCCCCACACCTCAGGCTGGATGACAGTCAGTCAGAGACTTGAGAAGTTGGGCTTGTGATCAACCAGTCAGTTTGGATCCAGTGGAGTGAAGTCTGCACCCGGGGATCAGAGTTGTCTATCCGTTGATTGCTTTCTAAGGTTATCTCTTTTGCTAAGTTCGCTATATATTAAGCATTACGAATTGATACTGCCCCTTCATTTGTAGCTATATGTGAGATTTAACTTCCAGGGCTCACATATGGTGTGCATCAGGTTTTGTCCTTAAAACCGGGTGTTACAAGTGGTATCAGAGCAATGCTGACTGTAGGACGCAAGCCTGGTTAGCACTTGTCGTTTCTAAAAACCTATTTTACTATAAAACTATTTCTTCACCTCCTTGACTCATTGAATTGAATATTTCCAATCCTTGTCCTATTGTCTCCTCTCCTTGATAGCATCCTTTGAGCTATACTTTCTTATCTCCTTGAGTTGTTGTTCTTGATCTCTTGCAAAACTTTCTAGTCTCACCTCTATTCAAATTACCAAAGCCCGATAAGAAAGTTTTCCTTAAGAATGCCTACCAAGTAGCTAGAAGGAACGATTAGCAACGAGCTTGTATTTCGTGTTTGAGTGGTTTGTTCTAATGATCATGGTTGAGTTGGATCTTTGTAATGAGTGCACTGAAGTTGTGGGATGTGCTCACAATTTCATTTATATTAAAGGTTTAAGGTATAAGGGATAAGGAAATAAATAGTCTGGGTTCTCTTTCTCTTGTTTCCTGCTTTCTGTCTTCCGGAGTAGTCTGACTTCTATGGCCTATGTCTCTAACCTTTAGGCAACCAAAAATTCTGAGAAAATTCTGGGTGAAAGTGGACTTCAAGATCTTTCTTTTCCTGCAAGAATCACCCTGATAGCTATTATGGTTGTGAAGTTATGAAAATCATAAGAGGATGTATCTGTGTTGTCAAAAATCTGGAGCAGTCTGTGGTCTTCTGGTCAGAACACAATTTTGGCTCATGCAAAGTCTATGAAATTTTTCTAGGAACAACTACACTTATGTACCTTTCATGTGCCTCTGGAATCACCCCCATAGCTAATATATTTTGGGAGATATAAACATCACAAGCCGAAGTTTCTGTGCTGTCTGTAATCTGGGACAGTTTCTGTTGTGTGCTATTTTCGACCAACTTAGCTATAGAATCTGGAGAAGTGGTCTAAAAGGAAGATGTGAAGAATTTTATAAGCTTTCCAACGGTTTAAGATGCAACTTTATTGGATAAATGAAACTCGAGATATGGATGTTTTTCTGCGCTGTTGTTTTCTATCTACAAGAAGGATCAAAATTTCTTATTCTTATCTATGTTCACAAGCTCTCTGGGATGTCAGAGGATGATAATACACCTTGAAGAAAGTTACATGATAGATGTTGGTGCCCCTATCTCATCTCTTCTTAAGGGGGTAGCCAAGCTAAGAGTGTTGCGAGTTGTGAACTACAAGGAGTTGGAACTACGTCAAGATTGATCTTCGAGCTATATATGGTTGGGAGTTTGATCTTGGCGTACCTAGGATATAGACAGATTGCAAGAATGCTCAAGACTAAGATTAACTCTTGGAAACAATTGGATTGGTTTTTATTTCTATTTAAAGCTCTTTCCTTGAAATAAAATCTTTAAAAGATGTTGGAAATGAATTAACAACCTTTTGATTCAAGAACTTTGAAAAACTTCTTCAAAAGTTGATTTGAACTAAGTTAAAAAGGGTTGTTTGGAAAAGACCAATTGAAAAAAAAAATTGAGTTGTCTTGTTTCAAATTTTATTTGAAAGGTGTTCAAAATGCTTTCAAGATATTTTACAAAAGTTTGAAAGATTTGGTTCAAAAGTTTGCAACAATTTGCATTTGGAAACTGAGCACTTTTGGCTTTGAATTAGAATTAAGTTTGATTTCCAAAACAAAATTTGAAAATTAAAAGGTTTGAGTTGTTTACAAAGTGTATTTCTAAAAGAAGTCTTCCAAAATGGTTTGACAGGGTTGAAAATTATTTGATTTGATATAATTCTCCAAAAGTCTTATTTCCAAAATGAACTTAAACATGTGTATTAAGTCTTTTGTTTGACTTCAAAAGAAAATGAGAATTTAAAACTTACTCTCTTTATTTCTAAAGTAGTTTTGAAATTGATTTGGTTTGATTTCAGAAATCCCAAAAGAGTTCATTCAAAATGATTTGAAAATGAAGTTCGAATGTTTCATTTGTTTTCTAAAATCTTGAAAATCCCTTGTTACAAACAGATTTCAAAAGAACTTGAGTTGATTTGTCTACTCTTTATCTGAGATTTGATTATAAAGTCGAGTTTTCAAAAGAGTTTGACAAACAAAGCTTAGTATGTTTTCCTAAGTTTCCAATGATTTGAAAATGGTTGGGTTTATTTCAAAACCTTGAAAACATTTATTCAAAAGAGTTTCAAAACATGGTTGAAATATTTTCTTGAGTTTTAAACATAAAACATATTTTGAAATCTAATTCAAAAGGAGTTGAAAAAGAAATTTGTTCGGTTTTGATTTAAAGTCTTCCTTTTGAAAAGTAAAACATTTCAAAATGCATAAAAGATGAACCATAGAATTCAAAGTTCTGAGTCAAGCTAATCAAGATCTTTTGGAAGCTTAACATATGGATAATAAGATTCATTGGAACGAATTAAGAGAAGCAACAAGATCGGAGTTAGAATAAGATGGAGCAAGAATCTGCAAGAGTAGCCACGTGATGAATTATCATACAACACAAGGTGAGTATCAAGATGGTGTTGCTCAACGAAGTGAAGAAGATCCCAAGTTGAAGTATCCCCCTCTTCTTTGTCCTTCTTCTCCGAATCTCGGGGACGAGATTCATTTTAAGGGGGGTAGAATTGTAACACCCTAAAATTTTGCACTTTTGAAAATAGAGTTAAATAATGGTTATCGGTTTTTGTGCTCATGAAATATAGGAAAAGTAATATTTTTTAAAAAAAATAAAATTCATCATAGGAGTAGCAACATGCGGGATTGTGCATTCATGCTGGTTGCATTTGTTGTTTAGGAGTGCAAATGGTTTTGAAATATGATAGAGCGATGTTTCTTTCTCTCCGGAAAATTTTCCGACCTTTTCTGGAATTAAATTCCTTTTTCCTTGGGCTTAATATTTTTCCTTGATCTTTGCAACGATCTTTTTGTGAGCTCTAAAAACTTTATTTGGGTTCATTATGTTCAAAAGTGTCTTCGAGAATTTTCCTAGAATTTTTGGAGCCATCGGAGTAATTTTCGTGGGCTAAAAATCAATTCTGAACTTTTCTGAAATTATTTTAATCCCGAATTAATTAAATCCGAAATTAATAAAATATCTGTTTTCCACCGACCTCAAAACCCTACACTATATATATGCTTGCGTAGTAGCCCTCGGTGTGAGGATTCGGTAAGTACAGCCCGTTTTTCGAGCCGCCGCCAGTAGCCCCGAGATCGGACGCCGAAGTTCTCCAAAGCTAGGTTTCCGGCGAACCTTGGCGAAGCTTTTCCGGCCACCTCGGACGCCTCCAGCGAAAACCGTCACCACCACGAGGTAGATCTCGTCGTCCTCTACATCGGCATGTCCTTCTTTGCATCAATCCATCACTTGTTTGATCGTTCCCCTTCGGTTTTCCTTTTTTCCGTTGACGCTTTTCCGCGAACTTCACCATGGACGCGGTCTTCTCCTTCGTCTCCGGCTACCGGAGTCACCACGGCACCGTCCCGCGTCCCGCCCCGTTCCCACGCCGCCGCTGGCCTGCGTGGCCCTCGCCGCCCTCTGTCCCGCGCCCTGCTTTCGCGTGCGTGCAACGACGCCGCCATTTGCCTGCTCGCTCCGACCGCCATCACCAGCAGACCACACTGCTTGCCGCCGCTTAAGCGAGGAGGGAGCGCGCATCAGCCTCGAGCCTCCGCCGGCCGGCCAGCAAGCCCCAGACGAGGCCCCTCTCTCCCTCATCGTGCGCAGCAACAAGAATTTTTGGCATGGCTGTGTTAAATGCGGGAGATGGTCGTGTTCGTCTGGGAGTTAAGGAAGAAGACGAGGTATTTACTGAGTTTGCCACCGTGAGTTAAATAATCATAGTTTATTTATTTTAAATCCGTTTGATTCGTTCCAGTTGTGTTAGTTTCGTGTCGTCGAGATCTCGCATGAGAGTTATTAGTTTTCGTATCACATGTTTATGAATTTATTTTATTAAAATATTAATTGTGTCTATAATTAATTAATCATTGATTAATTAAAGTCGATTTAGGTTTTGATTTCTATTCGATTGCACGAGTTTTATCGCGATTGTGTGATACGTGTTAGTAGCGATGTTTAACATGTCTCACGTCTTGAAAATTTATAAGTTAAATATTAATCTGATTAACCTACAACCAATTAGTTTTCTAACTTAAAAGCAATATATATATATATATATTACACTTGATATTTAATGTATGATATTCACATGATTAATTATTAGTATAAATGTATTCCTAAATTATAGTTTGATTAGTTTAAACACACCTTGCATATATTGAACTTGTTAGATGCTCTCACGTGCATTTTACTTTTGCAAAGTTAAAGTTTATTTTGATTAAATAATACAGGCACATCCGCTCCTTAATACATTATTAATTATTCCATTGATAAATCCTAAACTGATGTAATGCTTACATCATTTTGGTTTTCCTTTTAAAAATAATAAATTCAAGGGCTTATACGTGCTATATATGTTTTGAATATATACTCTCACTTGTTATTATATCTTCGTAAGTCAAAATTTAATTTGCATAAAAGATAATCAAAATATTTATAATTTAGATATGATTAATTTATCTTAGTTTTCTAAATCTAATAACTCAAGTATAAAATGACTTAACTCAATTTTAAATATTTTCCCCTAAGATATCTTATACATGTTTTATGATCATTAAAATAGATAAAGCATATAATTTTCTTTCCAACGTAAATCCTTCGATAGATGTTTCTGTTTTACCGTAGCTTCGATTAGTGTGTCTTTTGCGTGTGTGTGATCGTAGCAATGCGTAGACTAGATTTCGAATCTTTTTCATTGATTGGTGTATTGTTCTAATCTAGTATGTTTGCTATGCATGCTTGTTCGGATGCTTGTGTGGTGCTTTTTGGTCTTGTCCAGTCGGTGAGTTTTGCGTTGGTGATCTATAAGAAGTTGGAGATCAAGAAGAAGAAGAAGAAAACGTTGAAGATTAAAGCTTACCGAAGGATCGGTGTTTAAGGCAAGTATAGCTTGGGTTTTCTTTCTGTAACCATGATCTTGAAACTTGATTAATGAATATGCTATAAACATAAACAAGATGACTTTTTAGCAACAGAAGGACTGGTCTTGTAACTGATCATCCGGGATTTAACGTACAACTGTGAGGGCTATATGGCTCTGGCTCTAGTTGCTTGGGAGACCTTTTCTAGCAGGCTTAGAGGATACTGCGAGTTGGGTATAGGACAGCCTCTGTCCTGTTGTGCCTTGCTATGGAAGCGGCCTTCTATTGGAAGGGGGGTTCCTATATCCGATGACCCTGCGGCCCTTCCCGGTTAGACGAACTTCTGAGTAGCTTTATATGATTTCCGGTGTTTGGACCTTGCAAACCCATACATTTGGAAATCATGACTCACAGTGAAAGTGTACAACCTCTGCAGAGTGTAAAACTGTTATAATAGCCGTGCTCACGGATACGAGCGGCCTTGGAACACTTACATAAGGGATGATGACTTTTACTTGTTAAGATAATCATTTGTGTTTAATGTTTAAGTTATTTATTATTCAATTACACTTGATCATGTGGTTATGGAATGCACTACCTTGTTGCTATGTTTGCTGAGTTCGACATGGACTCACCCTTGCAATTTTCCCCCACACCTCAGGCTGGATGACAGTCTGTCAGAGACTTGAGAAGTTGGGCTTGTGATCAACCAGTCAGTTTGGATCCAGTGGAGTGAAGTCTGCACCCGGGGATCAGAGTTGTCTATCCGTTGATTGCTTTCTAAGGTTATCTCTTTTGCTAAGTTCGCTATATATTAAGCATTACGAATTGATACTGCCCCTTCATTTGTAGCTATATGTGAGATTTAACTTCCAGGGCTCACATATGGTGTGCATCAGGTTTTGTCCTTAAAACCGGGTGTTACACCAACCTTGTGTACAAGTTGAAGAAGGCATTGTATAGTTTGAAGCAAGCACCTATAGCATGGTATGAGAGGTTGAGAGACTTTCTACTCTCTAAAGGGTTCATTATGGGCAATGTTGACACCACTCTTTTCACTAAGAAGATTGGAAAGGACTTGTTTGTGTTGCAAATATATGTTGATGATATCATATTTGGATCAACAAATCAAGTCTTTTGTGAAGAGTTTGAGAAGATGATGGCTAATGAGTTTGAGATGTCCATGATTGGAGAGTTGAATTACTTCCTTGGTCTTCAAATCAAGCAATTGAAGAATGGTACATTTGTGAGTCAAGGCATGTACATCAAAGACATGCTCAAAAAGTTTGGCATGAATGAGAGAAAATCCATTAGTACACCAATGGGAACAAATGGCAATTTGGATAGTGATGCAAGTGGCAACATGGTGGATCAAAAGTTGTATCGCTCTATGATTGGAAGCCTACTCTATGTGACCGCATCACGATCGGATGTCTTGTTTAGTGTGTGCATGTGTGCAAGATTCCAAGCCTCACCAAGAGAAAGTCATTTGAAGGCCACAAAGAGAATATTGAGGTACTTGAAGCATACACAAAATGTTGGTTTATGGTATCTCAAAGGAGCAAAGTTTGAACTAGTTGGATATTCGAACTCTGATTATGTGGGATGCAAGGTTGAAAGGAAAAGCACTTCAGGCACTTGTCAATTGTTGGGAAGATCACTTGTTTTATGGTCATCAAAGAAGCAAAATAGTGTTGCATTATCAATCGCCGAAGTCAAATACATATCCGCCGGTAGTTGTTGTGCACAAATTCTTTGGATGAAGGCCACCTTGAATGACTTTGGAATCAAGTTCAAGTGAGTGCCATTGTTATGTGACAATGAGATTGCAATCAAGCTAACAAACAATCCGGTTCAACATGCAAAAACAAAGCACATTGATGTCCACCACCATTTCATAAGAGATCATCAACAAAAAGGGGACATTTCAATTGAGAGTGTGGGCACTGAAGATCAACTTGCCAACATATTCACCAAGCCATTAGATGAGAAAAGGTTTTGCAAGCTAAGGAATGAGTTGAACATATTGGATTTCTTAAATATGTGTTGATGCACCCCCCACTTATATGACATGCCTCTCCTTCGAGCAATCCAACATAAAAGTTGATTAGCATGCATACATCCTTTGCTAAGGACTTGTTTAGTGCATCTAGTCATTCCTCATGTTTTATATGCTCATTCATGAAAATCAAATAAATTTGATGATTGTATAGTACCACTATTGCTTCTATGCTTGACTTGATCTAGTGGTAGCATATGATATGTTTGTGGGCTTGTGAACCTAGTGTTTAATCTAGAAAATGAACTATAAGTGTTTAACTCAACATAGTCAAGATAACCCTTGAAATGAGGTGTGAAGAAGCTTGTCCTTGGATCAAACTGAGTTAAATATCTTTGGCAAGTGTTCTAGATTACACCAAATTTAGGAAAATGATCCTCACCCCATTGATTGACATTGATAATCTTAACCTATCTAAAATTGAACCTTTGTGGTCATTGATGACAAAAGGGAGAAGTAATTCACAAAGATAGGGGGAGAGAAACAAAGATAAGGAAAATATAACAAAGGGGTAGAACTATGAAAGTAAGGGGATCAAATTAAAATTTGAGCACACAAGTAGGGAGAGCAAGCTCATAAACTTGACTGATGCATTTGTATGTGCATTACATATGTTTGCTTGTATGGCACAAGTTTTAAATTCAAAATCTCATGCTTGTGTGGTGTATGCTAGATGTAGGTTTGATTGATGAAATGAAAAACTAGCATGCATAGGTGGTAGTTAGATATGTCTTGCTTTATTTTCACATGGTACTAGAGCCTTGCATATAATGTTGATCTCACGAGGTATCTAGTGTTTGTGTTTTGCAAGTAATTCCAAGTGATATCTAACTAACCATGGTGCTAAGGATGGTATTATTGGTGCACTCCGATTGGTATCACGCTTCAAGGTCCATCTCTTATACCTTAGCATTATTTGGTAGACATTACTCTCTCACAACTCCAATTCATGCATATGTGCAAGCTTCAATCCAAACTCTTAGCACATATGTAGGGGGAGCTAATGCTACCAATTTGGATTTATGAAACTTGTCCAAATCCTTTACACATGGTAAAAATGGTTGGGCAAGCAACATGGATTCAATTGAATTTCAATTCATATCTTTGTGAAGGGGTTGTCATCAATTACCAAAAAGGAGGAGATTGAAAGCTCTAGTTTGGTTTTGGTGAATTGATGAAACCCTAAGTGCTAACCCGTTGCTCTAAGTGATCATGAGATAGGGTAGCACTTTCCAAGTGGTGGAGCAAATGGTGAAGATCATGATGGTGGTGATGGCCATGGTGATGATCAAGTGCTCGGGCTTGAAAAAGAAGAAAGAAAAAAAACAAAAAGCTCAAGGCAAAGGTGATATCCATAGGAGCTCTTTGTTTTGGTGATTGCAACACTTAGTGAGTGTGATCACATTTAGGATAGATAGCCGTACTATTAAGAGAGGTGAAACTCATATCGAAATGTGGTTAACAAAGTGCCACTAGATGTTCTAAACTCATTGCATATGCATTTAGATTCTAGTGAGTGCTAACACCCTTGAAAATGTTTGTGAAAATATGCTAACACACGTGTACAAGGTGATACACTTGGTGGTTATCACATTTGAGCAAGGGTGGCAAAGTTGGTGAAGTTGAGGAGGTCACTGGTGTGACCGAACGCTGGACTGGACTCTGGACCTACGCGTCCGGTCAATGGTATAGAGAAGGGCGTGGCATCGGTCTGTGACTGGACGCTGGCGCAAGCAGTTGATCGGACGCTATTGGCATTTCTTAGCGCAATCACTAAGTGTGGAGGTTTTAAGTCCATCACCAACAACAGTGCTAGAAATGCCTGTTGGTAGTTCTTAACACCATCACTAAGATTGAGTTAACCTTAGTGACGCCGCCAAGAAACACCAACTACGATAGTTCTTAACGATTACAGAAATATCCGCAAGCGCACCAATCTATCGTTGTAGCATTTCACCTGGAAGTATTCAGGGTATCATTATTTATATTTTCCCAAAGGAGGGCAAGGTATGAGAATCTAGCATGAGCATGAACAAGATTACATACTTGCATTAGTAAACCAGTGGTTCATGACAGGGGTAAAAACGATATTTTAAGGATAGTGGACACACATTTGAGTTAACCTCAAGGATAAAGGAGAAAATAAATAATAAAAGAATGTTCCTACAGGAGCCAACATGCTCTAATAAAGCCATGCAAAGAATAGTTAATGATCATACAAGTTATATGATTAGAGTTGGAACTAAGTTTAAAATGAATGGGGAGATCTCCGAGCACTGGTCTGCCAGCAAGCGCGAGAGACTTTAAAACTCCTACACAATACCCGAACATGGGGGATTACAAGGGACGGACAGGGCTATCACCACCTGCCGCCTACCCCTCAACTAGGGGCACCGTCATATCCGAAGGTTCCTATGCACCCGAGCACCACGCCCGTGTACAAAGAAACTACCCATATCCCCTCGGGACTCTGACCCTATGGATCGACAAGCAAGAATATAGGCAAACCCGAAGGAACGATGAGCCATCACCTCAACCCTAGATCTACTTCTACTCATACAAACCATATGAATGATTAAGCATGAAGTTGAACATGTTAAGATCATAACACACAAACTATATGCTAGTTCATATATCATGATTATAACATGACAACTATACTCTAGTTCACATGCACTACTATATAAATGATATGAGAGCATGACTATGGAAGAAATCTCCATAGTATTATTCATACCAAGATGTCACTCTTCTTCCAAGGAGCCAAGCCCTCCTTGATAGCTTTGCTAGCTTCAAATACTACTACTAAAACTAAGACAGTACAAGTAGAGAGAGGTGAGGTGTGCAGCTCCAAATGGTGTCTGTTGAATGGTGAGCTCCTCCTCTTCTTATAGAGTGAAGCATGGTCGGTTTGGCCTTAGTAAATTAGGAAACCGACCAAAACTGCCTTAGCAAGGCGGCATGCAACCACCGTAGGAAGATGGGCCCGGGCCACGCCGCCTGGGGTGCGGGCGCACCCAAGGTGCGGCGACACCTTGGCTGGCTCACTTGGCCACTGCCTTTGCCAGGTGGCTGGTGGCTGGGTCTGGGCCCCTCCCACAGTGGTGCTCGGCCGAACTTTGGTGTGTAGGTAGGCTTTTCCATTTATTCTCTTCGCGCATTTCTGTTTTACACTTTCTGCTTTGCGCCTTTTTCTTGGTTTTCCACTTGTATTCGAATATGAGTCCTACAAAACATGTTTTCTCCAATACAAGTGGAAATAGGTCAATAGTATATGCATATTTTTTTAGATCAAAGGCATTCTACCCTGCTTTATTGAAAGCTTATCGAAAGCCCAAGATCCTGCTGGGGACTCCAACTTACAATAAAAGAGCCAAACTTGTTCATGACTTCTAACAACTCTAAACATGATACTAAAACCACAACTCTAAACCCAAGGTTTCAAAAGTGAACACACACAAAATAGAATGTTTATAGCCAGATTTCGAGGCATGGCCCAACCGAATTACATTGCAACAGACACATTTGAAGCAATAAGACTGATCATTTCCTCAGCCACCAATTTCAGCTTGGGCTTCAACAGTGGGCGCCAGGACTTCACCAACATCAGCGTCTTGTAGACGAACTCCACCGGAGATGTCACCGTCTTCTTGTTAAACACCACATTGTTACGTGCCTTCCAGATAGTCCACAGAGCACCTGCGCATAAGAACAGCATCACCTGCTGTCTTTTCCCTCTAAATCTGTCCACGATCTCTAAGGATAATGCGGAGCAGCTAGTTGGCAAAATTGGCCAACTCAAGCACTCTCTCAGAAAAGACCATAGGTAAACGGTAATGGGGCACTAGAACAAAATATGACTAGATGTTTCCAGTCTCACACGTGAAGCATGTCTCCGGCCCTGACCACTTTTTCTTTTTAAGTTGGACACCACACTGAATTCTATCATGTGTGGCCATCTATAAGAAAATTTTCACTTTCAGAGGTATGTTACACTTCCATATTAGCATCTTCTGAACATCTTGTACACCTCCAGAGGTCATTAGCTTGTATAATGAGCTCGTAGAATATCTCCTAGAACTTTCTAGGGCCCAGAACACCTCATCCTTGTCATTGGTCAAAACAACACCATCTAGTAACTCCATAAGACTCCTCCATTGCTCTCCCAGTATTCCATTTAACTGTCTTCTAAATCTCAATTGCCATTGATCGTCCACCCATGCTTTAGCTACCTCTAAATCTGGCTCCACAGCCACCTGAAATAAATTTGGAAATTTTACCTTCAAAGCACAGTCCCCTAGCCAACAATCATGCCAAAAGCTGGTTTGATTTCCTGACTTTACATTAATGCATCTGCCCATTTGGAACCAGCTTCTCACCTCTAAGAGAGACCTCCAGAATTGAGAACCTTTTCTACTCTTAACTTGAAAAATACTTTACTCACCCAAATATTTATTTCTTAGCGGGGAAACAAACTGTTATCACATCTCTCAAGCTTGTCAATCCATTTGGCTAAAAGGAAAATATTCATAACTCTAACATCCATAAAACCTAAACCTCCAAATTCTTTTGGTCTGTTCAAAGCTTCCCATTTTATCATATGGTATTTCCTCTTCTTGCTTGTTCCTTCCCAAAAGAATCTAGATCTGATAATATCAAGCACCTAAAAATTCCCTTCATACAACTGATACACCCCCATAGTGTACAAAGGAATACTTGACAAACAAGAATCAATCGATGCTGATTTGCCTCCAGATGTCAAGTACTCACATTGCCAAGTCCCTAGTCTTTTCCTAGTTTTCTCAGTGACATAACTCAATTGGGCTTTGGAAATTTTATGGCTACTAACAGGCATTCCTAAATATTTCATTGGAAATTTGCCAATGTTACAACCCAAAGCCTCAGCTGCAAAATTCTGCTCCTCCGCAGACAAGCCCTTAGAAAAACCTCACTTTTCTCATAGTTGACCTTCATACCTGACATGGCTACATAACAAGACAGGATCATTCTGATGTTTCTCATATTACTAGGATCATATTGCAACATTTGTACAGTATCATCAGCATACTGTAGGTGTGTCAACCCCCCTTCAAAAAGATGTGGAACTAACCCCTTGATAACTCCAGTAGAGCACGCTCTAGATAACATCGCAGAAAGGGCATCAGCAACCAGATTGAATAAGAGAGGTGATAAGGGGTCGCCATGTCTCAATCCTTTGAAGCTTCTAAAATATTCCCCTCATTCACCATTAAGATCAACACACTCTGCGTCCTCTAACCGCCTTGTTCATCCATTGTATCCATTTCTCATTAAAGCCCTTTCTGCATAAGACCTCTTCAAGAAAAATCCAAATAACTCTATCATAAGCTTTTTCGAAATCTAATTTGATAATGATACCAGTTGATTTAGTGCTTCTTATCTCATGTAACACTTCTTGGAGAATAACCACACCTTCAAGAATGTTCCTCCCAGGAATAAATGTTGTTTGAAACTGACTTACCACTCTACCCACCACTGTCGTTAGTCTCATGGTGAGAGTTTTAGTGATGATTTTATAAATCACATTCAAGAGACAAATCGGCCTAAATTATCTGACATTGGTGGCTGGTTTCACTTTAGGTAACAGAATGATAACCCCATAGTTTAGCCTCCATAACTCTAACTGACCATTATGTAGATTATCTAGCATTTCCTTCACATCTTCTCTAATTAATGGCCAGAAAGCTTTAAAGAACACCACAAAGTATCCATTAGGCCCGGGAGCTGTATTGCTCTTCATATCCTTAATCACCAGGTCTAATTCATCAAAGGAGAATGGTCTGGTCAAAAAATCATTTTCATCCTACTGAATTTGTTGATTACTAGACCACACATCCATCTCTAAATGCATGTCTGCGACATCTTCACTTCCAAACAGCTTCTTGTAGTACTCTATAATATGCAATCTCAAACTTTGTGGCTCTAAAACCTCTTGCCCATCCACTTCAAGCATGGAGATGTGCATTTTCCTCCTCCCGTTAGCATATTTATGAAAGTAACTAAAGTTTGAATCCCTAGCTAGAAGCCATTTCTCACCCCCTCGTCTTTGCCATTGTATCTCCTCATCATGTAATAATTGATTCAAGGTATTTTCTAGGTCATACCTCTCTTCCCATTTAGCTTGGGATAAATCTCTATTATCGCTCCATTCATCTAGGATTGCTATTTTCCTCATGACCTCCTGCTTAAACTATTTCTGATAACTATCCAAATTCTGCCCCACCCCTTTATAGCTCTTCTAAGCTTACTTGACACCACATTCCTATGATCCATGGGATCGTGTTTAAATCTGTGTGGCCACTTATCTCTCACCCATTCCTTAAAACCATCTTGTTGGAGCCAGTGAGCACTGAATTTAAAATAGTGTTGATGCTCTGACAAGTTACTCCCCGTGTCTACTAAAAGGATTGTGATTAGAACCAAGCCTCGGATCAGACACAACAGAGGTCAAATTGAATTTGTCTTCCCATGAATTTGACACCAAAACTCTATCCAGGACACACATAATGGGAGGATTCTGTTTATTTGTCCAAGTGAACCTACTACCCGACCTATGAAGCTCTCTCAAAGCTGTGGAATTGATCATCTCATTAAACACTTCCATCATTGGAATGTTAACATTTCCATTTGATTTCTCCTCCACCTTCTTGATCATGTTAAAATCTCCACCTAACAGAATGGGACAATCAACACTCTGAATTTTGGCTTGAATTTCCTCTAAGAACTCTAGTTTTTTGTCATCGTGAGCAGGACCATAAATATTAAACAACATCCATTGAAACATATCTAAATTCATAGTGAGATTAAAGCTTTGGTAAAAATTGGCCATGTCTTCCCCAGTAACTGTAGCTAAGTCTTTGTCCACCCCCATCAATAACCCAACTGAGTGACCAGAGCAAGGTAACCATTACCAATACATGCCTTTTTGCCCGACAAATCTCTCCAATTCTCTTTGCTTGAAGGACGACTTGATAGTTTCCTGTAAGAATATACAATCAAAATAATGTTTGTTGACTAACTCTAACAATAATTTCCTTCTACCTGCATTTCCCGGGCCTCTAACATTCCAAAAGAGAATATTCATCCTTGATCAATATGAGATAAATTATCCTCAACATTTGCACTGGTCCCCTCCAACTCTAAAATAGGGGACATCTCCATCATAGAACTCTCATTCTCTGAAAGAACTCTATTTTCACATAACTCAAGTGAAGTCACAGAACTCGAATCAATTTTTTGTTTTGCTTTTTGCAAAGCAAGAAGGGCTTCTTCTTTAGCTTGAATCAGGGAAATATTAGCTAATCTAGTGGTTTCTTCCTGACCTAGAGAAAAACCACAAATTCTAGCCATTGACTCTAAAGAACAATCTTCTACAGAGATAGAGGAAGAGAAGATGAAATAATACCTTTAGAATTAGTTTTTTTAGCCATAACTTTGTCGAGCATGAACTCCCCTTGCTCCTAGATTCTTGAGCTATGTCTGGTGCTGCCAATACTTGAGCTCTTATCCTTTGATAACCTAGTGTCTAACATCATAGAAGTATTCTTGAGGCCCCACCGATTCCTGCATCCCGACCTCTAACACCTCCTTCTCATCCACTGGCCTGGTTACTGACTTGTTCTCTATCCTTGCAGCATTCACATCAAACACCAGCCCATCAATAGATGTTTCCTTCTCTGCTAAGACCCCAACTCTTCTATTGACTTTTGCAATTCATCCTGATTCACTTTTCCCATTTCACCGATAGTTGACATTACAGAACCGCCACCCCCTTCAAATTCCAGAAACTCAGCCCTCTCGCCTTTCTTATGTTCTTTCTCATTGATGCCTTCTTTCACCAAGACTTTTTGTTTACCTTGAGGATTCAAACTAACAGCCAGGTCATACATGTCCTAAAATATGTTAGACATTTTCAACATACTTTGGCAGTCATGTGTATTAACCTGATGAAGCACCTCTAACTTGTCTGTTACAGCAGCATCTTGATCTGCATTCCCCATAGCAGCTTGCTTGCCCCGATAATTAGATGGACCAGACCCATCATTCTGATTAGAAGCACCTGGTGGTGGCTTTCCAAACTCCAGCCAACCTTGACTTTCTTGAGATTTAGGGTCTTCTTGATCTGTAATGTCATCCTCAACCTCATCTAGATCATCATCAGGTTTAGTTGGTGGGTGTTTCTAGAGCTTGTCTGAAAAGTACCATATTATCTTCCTGCCCTGCTTATTGATAAAGACTTCAGATGTCCCACCTATCTGGTTAGGATTATGGCAAGACACCTTGACCCATACTAATTTCTAGTGTAAAGAAGATAGATGCACCTCCTCCGGATCTCCAACCAATCTAGCAAGCTCCATAATAGCAAACTCAGTTCTGGCAATTTTAGGATTCCAATAGCTTTGACCCAAACAGTTTGTAGTACTTGAAAAACATCAGGGTCCATATCTGACTCATCAACCACCGCTACAATATCTGACGTGATGAACTTGATTTTCTTCATCTTGCCTAGCAAATTTAGAGCAACTTTGGAAGGAAGGTTGACCAAAAACTCACTACCAAAGATACACTTGACATCCCAGTCCCACTTGGAATCCATCAGATATTGTAGTTCAGTCTTAACTCTAGGTTTAGTACCTCTTCCTTCTAGGATAGACACAATAGCTCTAATTGTTCCTTCAGACTCAGGTTTGGTCTTTGCCTTGGGCTCAGGAAGATCTAAAGCATAAAAAATCTAGCTAAGCATACCATAAGCACAGAGGCGCAAACTTTTGTTAGATCTCATCAATGGGCATTGGTTTGATTTGTGACCTGTGTCTCGACAGCTATAGCAAAACGGGGGTTTCTTGCAGGTAGATTGGTGATGACCATAATCGTTGCAATTGAAGCACTTCATAGCAAGACCTGAGGACTGAATTGCACCTGAATCCCAGTTCTGTTGAGCATTGTATCCCCTTATGTGATCTTCAATCTTATGGCAGAGATCTTCCTCCGTCATCTAGCGTACATCCCGCTCCTCAGGATAGTCCCCAACCCTCTTGCGATTTTGAAACTCCCATTGCTCCTGACCTCTGTATGGCTGACGGCCCTGCCTTGGATCTCTATTTCCCTGATCTAGAGGAGCTCGCGGACCGCGCCCATCACGAGACTGGTAATCCCAGCCATCCCGCCTTGGGCCCTGGTACCCATCCTAGCCATCACGGCCATCTCTGAATCTCTCATTGAATCGCTCTCCATCTCTAAGATCTCTAGATCGGTCTCCATCTCTAGCCTCTCGGCCTTGGAACTATCGCTTGTCCATGGCTACTTCAATGAAAGGTCTCCCATCCGACGTGCTTGGGCGCACACGATGGAGGTGCTTCGCCTGAGCCCCAAACTTACGGATGTTACTCACGCTTGCAGGGAACCTCTTGGTGGCCGGATCCTAAGCCCTAGCATTGGCTACCCATTCCCAAAAAGAGGAGCGTGGCTTTGGTGCCCTACTAGATGGGGGAGAACAGGAGTGGGAGAAGAGGTCCGCAATAGACAGGCCTTGCTGGGCTGGTCCATTAACACTTTCAGGCATAGACAACTTTGTCTTCTTCCCCAACTCTCACGTCTTGTATAAACTCTTCATCGATGACTGAGCTCCGGAGCTGGTCTCCTTGTGCAACAACGGTGGTGACTGCAAATCTTTTTTTGACAGCAACGATTCTAATTTGTTAAGTTGACTTTGTCATATCATCACCACTCAAAACATCACCCAATTTTCTATCCCAAGAGAAATGGATTGGCAAATTACCAATTGCAATCGAATTGGAGTCAACTGCAGCAACTGGAGGAAGTTTGCAATGATGAAGGCGCTCAACTCTATCAGAATCTTTCAACTGAGAATGTTTAGGGAGCCCGAATGCCACTGCGGGGGATTTCTATTTTGAACTCAATGGAGGAAATCGATCAGAACCCAACCAATCATCCATGTCAACCTCTAACCATTCTGAATGATCATGAACCGAAATCGCAGCAGGAATCTTCAATTGGAACTCTAATTCCCTCTTACTGATGGAACGAGCTTTAGCCCGCATCGAACCCGGTACCTAGACAATGACCTCTGAGAACTTATGGGCAAAATCGTGTATGGAGGAATGCCAGAGTAAGCCTTCGATTCCCCATAAACAACAAACCCAACCCAACAAGCGGAACTCTCAGAAGGATCATTGGAAGCGCTGGAGCGAGCTCTGCAGAAGGAACCCGTAGGGGCACCACCAACCTCCCCGAACTTCTAGAACCTTCTCACCGCCGTAACAATGGGAACTTGAAACGAAGGAAGGGGGATGAGGAAATACCATGGTCAATCGATGCAGCATCGAGCCCCGAGTCGATCCCCCCTCTAAGCCATGGAGGAGACCCACTGGTTCGTCGTCAATGATCGCTGGAGTGAACGCGCCCGTTGCCTAGTATATGCATATGTGTCGAAAGTTTGTTTAATTCTCCTGTTTTGGACATTATTTGGTGGTCAGATTTGATCGTTAGTGACCGCCAACAGATGCGACCCAAGTGTGTCCGGCCACCTGCTGACGTACATTGACGTATCTCATGGAGTTAGCCAGAGAGGACTGGACTCGAGGCTACTTCCGATCATCGCTGAACGGACATGTTCGGTCACGAAAATTCCTCTCTAGATGCTTACTGGAGTTGATCTGATACGGAGTTGGTGCGGCGTTAGGAGAAGGGAGCAATGTGTTTGGTCAGTGCTTCATTGCGTGGGTGCGCGCGTGCGTAGGGCTAGCACCGGCGCGTCTGGTCCTATCTCTGGTGTGTCCGATCATGACTTTACTACAAGGGCGTTGTTCAGTAGCCGTTGGAGATCAGCAGCGCACGTTAACCTCGAGGGACACATGGACGGAGATCCATGACTGGACGCCATGTGGGCTATGTCCAGTCAACGCGGCATGCACGTCCGGTCACCCAGTAACCAGTGAGAAGTAGGGAGCCAACGAGTCTTTTCATGGGGGCTCCTATTTAAGCCCCATGGCCGGCTCTAGCTCACTCTCTTGGCCATTTTCATTGACATAGCAACCTAGTGCACTAAGCCAAAACCCTCCCACTCATCTCCATCATTGATTCATCATCTTTGTGAGATTGGGAGTGAATCCAAGTGCATTGCTTGAGTGTTTGCATCTAGAGGCACTTGGTGATTGTGTTTCGCTGTAGGATTCACTTGTTTCTCTTTGGTGGTTGCCGCCACCTAGACGGCTTGGTGCAGCGAGGATCATCGAGCGGAGGGTGGTGCTTGTCTCTGGCTCCGATCGTGGTGATTGTGAGGGGTTCTTGACCTTTCCCCGGCAGAGAGCCAAAAGGTACTCTAGTGGATTGCTCATGGCTTGTGGATCCTCATCTTGTGTTAGTTGTGTGGCACCCGATTACGGATTAGGCGTGTGATGCCTATTAGAGCGTGAACCTCCAAGTGAGTGAATTGCCACAATGGGTCTAGCTTGCCGGCAAGCAAGTGAGCCTCGGTGAAAAATCATTGTGTCATCTTATCTCCGAGGATTTCATTGGTGTTCATTGTAATTGATTGATCATCTCTTGCCATGATGGTATAACCCACTACCCCTCTTGTGCATTTGCTTTCTTAGTGTAGCTAGGCTCTTTAGTGTAATTAGTTTTGAGAGCTAGCTTGTGTCTTGTCTAGTGGTTAGTGAGGCTCTTTAGTTAGTCTTTGAGAGCTCACTAACTTAGTGGTAGTGACTTAGCCTCTTGTGTGTTATAGAAATCATAGATAACTAGAATTGTGGATAGGAGTCTAGCATTTTGATTATGCTAGCGCAACACTCGCTTCGCTTTATAATTGTCTAACCACTTGGCTTAAGTATTGTTGTAGAAATTTTTATAGGCTATTCACCCCCCTCTAGCCATTAGGACCTTTCACCCGGTGAGTCCACGGGGAGGCTTCGTCGTCTGGTTTGAGGGACCCCAAAGCGGAGTCTACCAAGGAGATGACATTGGATTTGGAGAATTGGCGATATAATTTCTTTTTTCGCCCTACTGGGGGCAGCGTTTAGATTGATGTTCGAACGATATGTCTTATTTGTAATGGCGCATTTGTGCTGTTGTAGAAAGCCTTCCAAACATTCTGGTGATGAATTAGTGTTCATGCGTTTCGCGTTTTTGCTTTGTTGCCTAGTTGTTTTCGGGGAGGACCCGCTTCTGGCCTCACGTGTGATCTTCTTGTGAGCCCCTCGACATGTCTCTAAACAAAAAGTACGTCGTCCCCCCAACCTTTTGGGTGATGGAATGAGCGAAAATATATCTGCTCGAGTGACTTCCTTGCTAGCCCCTCGATGCGTTTGTAGACAAAAATACGCCGTCCCCCAACCTTTTAGGGCGATGGGATGGGTGAAGCGACAAACGCTTGAGTGACTTCCTTGCCAGCCCCTCAGCGCGTTCGTAGGCAAAAAGTACGCCGTCCACCCAACCTTTTAGGGTGAGAGGATGGGCGAAGCGACAAACGCTTGAGTGACTTCTTTGCCAGCCCCTCAGCGCATTCATTGGCGAAAAGTATGCTGTCCCCCAGCCATTTAGGGCAAGGGGTTGGGCGAAGCGACAAACGCTCGAGTGACTTCTTTGTCAGCCCCTCGGCACGTTCGTAGGCGAAAAGTACGCCGTCCCCCCAACCTTTTAGGGCGAGGGGATGGGTGAAGTGACAAACACTTGAGTGACTTCTTTGCTAGCCCCTCGGCGCGTGAACCACCTTGATCTGATGCTGAACCAATGCTTTTGTATTTGAATGTTCAAAGTGATGTTTTACATTTTTGGTTGGCACCGGGTGTATTGGCAGATATGCGCAATCGATATCTTTCCTTGTACTTCTTGGCTTGCAACATCTTACTTGTTTGGATGATTCACCCGAGTAAATGAGCAAAATTGATGGGTGAATTAGCCAAATTGCTATGCGGTGTTGAGTTGTTGCGCTTCCCAGCTTACAGCTGCTGCAAGGATGCAGACTCTTGTAGGTGCAAAGGTTTCAGGTATGGCTTTGCTTGATGGGGGATGTTACGTTTTTTTCTTATGACATCCCTCCATGCTTGCTTGTCTCTAGGAACCATCCTTATTCTGTTGAGCCATCCTCCAGCTCTGCGCATGGTGACAATCAGCCGCATGCTCCATTTGGACAGTATGTGGCCTGGGCTTTACGTGTTTTCTCACAACATCTATATTTCGCTACTGACTGCTTTGTGCCTATACAACCTTTCGTCCCATGCACTTGATGCTGTGCTACTAGCAAATACCGAAACCCCTGATGCACTCTTAGACCTGCTCACTATCTTCATGCGCGAAGTGCTCTAAGCGGCGTGGGTGACTATCCTAGTGTCTTAGCTTAATTTGAAGGTTTGATCTAGTGTCTGGAGAGTCCCGGGCATCTTATTTATAGGGTTCCAGTGGCTTGTGATTGTTAATTATGGTTGTTGTGGCAGGTTGCTGCATTTACTGTATGAGTTTGGATCTATTCTTTAAATTGGTGTTTGTCCTTTGTAGTACGACGTGTCCTTGGCTGCTTTGATCACCTTTTGGCTTTTTTAGTGGTTCTTGGTGTAGTTGCTAGTGTTGGGAGGGCGAAATGATTGCATTATCTCTGCAGTTTGATTTGTTTGTCCTTGCTCTATTTTCGACAAGACAGAATGTTCGACGAGCATCTGGGCTTGTGGTGTATCTTCTAGGGTGTTGGAGTGTTTTGAGAATTTTATTTTGACTTTGCGCTCTCGCATTTTTCGAAGAGCCGAAGTGTTCGAATAGCCTATGGGCTTGAGACGTTTGTCCTCGCATTTCTTGGAGTGACAAAACATTTATTGTGCCCTTGGTCTTATCTCCTTCGCTCTGTCGCATTTTTGGAGAGTCAAAGTCCTTGTTGAGTCCTTAAACTGATCGAGGTTGCTAAAGTCGCAGCCGCTATAATTTCTGCGGTTGTCAAATGGTGCAATTTGATTTGCCAGATGGCTTTGTCGATAGTCAAAACCTCATGTCAGCACGTCTTGTTTCGACACTTCTTGTCAAAGCAATTCGAAGTAGGGAAAAGAGCGAATTTAAATTGTTTGGGGGTATAAAGGTTCGCCTCATTAAAAAACCTAACACCTTTTTGCAAAGGTTTCCCCTTTGAGGAAAAAGAGCGTGAACCCCCCTTTTAAGTAAAAGTTACAAAATAACTAGAAAATTACAACCCACTTGGGGCGAATGCATGAGCGTTGTTTTCTAGGGCTAGAAGCGGCGCAGATTGTCAGTGTTCCTAGTGTGGCTTGTCTCGTCTCCTTCGTTGAGCAATCTGTATACTCTTGGTTTGACCATGCTTGCTACGACGAAAGGGCCATACCATTGGGACTGCAATTTGCCTTGCTTGTCGGGGTGGTGAATGATCACCATGTCCCTAGGGTTAATGTTATTTCGTAGGACTTTCTTGTCTCTCCAGGTTTTCGTCTCTTGGTGGTATTTGTTAAGGTTTTCTGTGGCTTCGAGCTCAACATACCGCTGTATAGGAGTTGTCGCAGCTATTTTCTATTCGAAATGATCCCAGCTTGAGTTCTTTTGGGGTGATTGCCTCCTCGCTGTACAGCAAGCTAAAAGGTGTGAAACCTATAGTTCTGGTTCTTGAGATATTATGTCCCCAAACTGAACTGACTAGTTCTTGTGCCCATTTTCCTTTCGCTCAGTCGAATAGTACTTTTTATATTGCTATAAAATAAGGCCGTTTGCTCTTTCGACTGCACCATTGCTTTCAGGATGATTGACTGGCACGAAGGCTAGCTTAATCCCCAATTCGCTGCAGAAATTTCTGAATTATGTGCAGTCGAACTATTTTCCGTTGTCCAGTATGATGTATGCTGGTACACCAAAACGACATATGATCCTTTGGCAAACGAAGCTGATGAGGGTGCCTGAGGTGATTTTCTCTAGTGCCTTGGCTTTAATCCACTTCGTGAAGTATTCAAGGGCTACAGCGGTGAAACGTAGGTTTCTTGGTGCTGCTGGCAGAGGCCCGACAATGTCGACTCCCCATCTCTACAAAGGCCATGTTGGGAGAATCGAGCCGTTTGGTGTCAGATATATGGACCAGGGGTACCCGCACCGCCCGTATATGTGACCATCACCAGGCTATCGGCCTAGCAGTCGCCAAGAAGGAGTCCCACGAGGGCGGACACCATCCACCAACGTGGAGATCAAGGCAAACCAGGGTGGATGTATCTGGTGGTAGCTAGGATGAATCTGTTGCGCATATCGTGTAACAAACTAGGAACACAATCTGTTAGTCCGATCACCCTCTTTGTAACCCTACCTCTCTTGCCTATATAAAGGAGGGTAGGGACCTCAGGCTCGGTATCCTTCTTCCACCCTTTCCATCTACCTCGTAGCTAGGAGCAATAGCCCTATAATTGAGCATACGAATACAAGAGCAGCTACACCACTGGAGTAGGGTTTAGCACGCACTATGCCCCGAACCAGTATAAATCTCTATGTCTAGTGTGCTACCCGTTGGCATTTCTTAGCACAATCACCAAGTATGGAGATGGAATCCATTATTGGAAACGGCGCTAGAAATGCCTATTGGTATTTCTTAGCACCATCACTAAGATTTGGATAAATCTTAGCAATGCCGCTAATAAACACCAACACGATAGTTCTTAACGATTATAGAAACAATATCCACAAGTGCACGGATCTATCGTTGTAGCATTTCACTCTGAAGTATTCAGGGTATCGTTATTTATATTTTCCCAAAGTAAGGCATGGTGTAAAGATTCTAGCATAGATATGAATAAGTTTACATACTTTCATAGTGAACCAAAGTTTATGACATGGGTAAAAATGGTATTTTTTGGATAGTGGACACACACTTGGGCCGACCTCAAGGATAAAAGAGAAACAAAGAATAAAAGAAGGGAATATTGTGTTCTTGCCCCTACTTTGATGTCCAATTGTGATTTTGCCCTTATTTTTCATCGTTGTTATTTTACCCCTGCTTTGTAACTATTAAGGCTTAGTTTATCCCTACTTTTAACTCTATTAGTTGTTTCCGAAATAAAAAAAATTAAAAAACAACAAAACCCTTCACAATAAGACCAAAGGATAATAATACCCCTTATCCCATCATACCTTCCCCAATTACCCATTCTCTCTACCGTATCCTCTCTACCTCTCCCGTTCTTCTCTGAAACCGAAGGCACGGAAGCTGCTGGGCGGATCTAGCGGCTGGGCGACAAGGGCATGGAAGCTGCTGGCGCGGGTCGTAGCGCCGCGTGAGGAGGGCACGGGCGCGGCCCCGAGTAGCCAGAGCGGGGCGCGTCACGGGCGGCCAGGCGCGCCGCGTGTCGCGGGCGGCCGGGCGGGGCGCGTCGCAGGAGGCCAGGGGCGCCGTGCGTCGTGGGCGGCCAGGTTTGGGTTTTCGCAAAGCTGACTATTTCTGAAAACATACAGCAGATTCACTCCATTCAGAACATTGGACGAAAGCATAAGCTCAATTACAGTAGGCAAGTATTCTAATAACAGAATTACTAGCAATAGTCAAAGCACTTTTTCCTGTGAACCTAAATTCTTTCTAGAGATTGTATTATCAGATGTCAGTCATTATCAGCAAGGCACAAGGGTGAAATCCTTACCTTGGCCTCCTCATGAGCAACCTTCATCCTCCGGTACTCCTGCTGTGCCCGATGAGAGCGGAACAAAGCTTGGACACGTACCACTGATCTATTAAACCTGTCCTCAGCTTGTTGTCGGCCGACCTAGTAGTAGTCCTCTTCTGCAGTGCTTGCTGCATCTGCATCTGTGGCCATTTCTACTGGCATTCCAGTTGCAATGCCACGTAGGCCTTTTCTTTTCTTCCTCCATCGCAAGATAGCTTTCTCCACGACTCCAACGGACCATAATACCTTGCGGTACTGCCTTCTCACTTGGTGACGTCGGTATGTAGCCTGAGTAAGATGTTTGAATCATTAAACGACACGATAGATGAGATACACACAGGATAACAAAAGATAAAATTTCAAATTTGTTAAGCCAAAATGGGAAAAGGTGTCTGTCAGATGGATTCATTCAGTGTTTACCAACACGACATGACCAAAATGAATCCCTGGGAAAAAGGGAAATTAGCAAACCAAAACACACAATAGTAACAGAAGCTTTACTTGTATTTTGATAGCTTGTCTTCGCATGTTCATGAAGTTCCTCCTAATCTGCCATGTTCGGAAATGACTCTGTATTCGAGCAGCAGCTCCATGCGGCGCAGGCTGCCAAGCGGTGTGGGAGCGGACAGGGCCCAGCATGGTCGGGCGGCAGGCGCCCCGAGCGGGCAGGCCTCCAGGCGCTACGCCACGCGAGGACAGGAGCAGCGACCCCGGCGAGATGGATTTATGCGACGTTGGTGAAGAGACTAGGTAAGATTTGGAGCTCATGTGATTTGGTCTGTAGGAAAATTAGTATCTATCTGTTGGAAGAATGAGTTTCTGTTTGTAGAGCGATTTAGCTAACTGTGTATTCGGTGATGTGATTTGTAGGCCAAATCACATGGATATGAGCCTTGTTGTTAGAGTTCTGTCATTTTTCAGTTTGCCTGATGGGGGACCAAAATCATGGCAACAGGGTAGAACCTTGCCTACTCAAGTTGTTGACATGCATAACTTTGACCTACTGCAGCTAGTTAATTTCATAGCTGAGCACTACATGTGGGGTTCAAAACAGTACATAAGTTTGTGGCGTGCATTGGATGAAATTTCTAGAGGACCTTCTATTGAGATTAAAACTGATGAGCAGTTGCTTGAGTGGTTTGAACTCAATAAAGATAAGGGAAAGGTGTACATTAATGCCCAAATTAATGATTTTGAGGGTCCATTGCGATTTTCACCAACAAAACATAGGTGCCACCCTTCTATAAGGAATAGAGTGCCCACCAATGAGACAAACACTGCTGAGAGAGCCACATCCACAAACAAAAAAGAGAGATCCACCAAAAAAGAGAGCCACCAAAAAAGAGAGAGCCACCAAAAAAGAGAGAGCCACCAAATCCAAAGCAAAAGGCGCACATCATGATGAGGGTGTAGGAGTTGATGAGGAGGGCATATATTCTGACACTGATTCACTTGTGGTAGTAAGTGATAGCAGCTATGATAGTGACTTGGCTACATCCTATGATACTTGTGATGATTGCTCTAACCCTGAGTTTAATCCCGATGAACCAATTGTTGATGATGATGATGAATATGACCCTCCACCCTTCTCATATGATGTTGATAATCTATGTATTGATGTAAATGTGGTGTTCTCAAACGTGGATCAGTACAAGTCTACAGTTACACATCATGCCATCTTGAATGATCATGCTTTTGAGATTATGAAAAAGACAAGAGCAGATTTAGAGCCATATGCAAGAGAGCAAATCAGGGTTGCAAGTGGAAGTTTTTTGCATCTACAAGTAAAAAGTACATTAGCTGCAAGGTAATTTCAAATTTTTTATAACATTCAGCATCAAGTAAGAAGTATTAGCGTGCAACAATTTACTAATAAAATGGTTCTTTTCTTGCTATTTTTTTGCAGGTTAAGACTAGTGGTCCAAAGCATACTTGTGGTTCATTCAACAATTGTGGTGAAATAATGGCCTCCAATAAATGGGTAGCTGAAAGAGTTGTCGATTTACTGCAGGAAGACCCTGAAATGAGACCAAAGGAGTTGCAAGATAGGCTCAAGAAGAAGTACTTGATAGAAGTTCCATACAATAGAGTTTTCAGAGGCAAGCTAAGGGCAATGGACATCATATATGGGAAGTGGAATGATAGTTATAACTAGCTACCAACTTATCAAGCTGAGCTTCTAAAAGTAGTACCTGGCAGCATCGTTGACATAGACACTGAAGAAGATGACAATGGTGATTTGTGTTTCAGTAGGTTCTTTGTTGCTCTTAAACCATGCATTGATGGGTTCTTGCAAGGATGTAGGCCTTACATTGCCATGGATGCCACACACTTGACTGGAAGGAGAAGGGTCAGTTAGCAACAACTATTGCAGTGGATGGTCAAAACTGCTTATTTCCAGTGGCTTATGGTGTGATTGAGACCGAGTCTAAGGAAAGTTGGACTTGGTTTGTGACAAACTTAAAGAAGGCTATTGGTACTCCTACAGGCTTGGTCATTAGTACAGATGTGGGCAAAGGACTTGAGGTGGTTGTACATGATGTGTACCTAGGAGTGGAACATAGAGAATGAATGAGGCACTTGTGGAAGAACATGAAGAAGAATGGGTACATTGGTGAGCTTTATGGTAAGATTATGTGGGCAGCTGCCAAGAGCTTCACAAATGACAAGTTCAAGTACTTCATGCGAAACATAGAGGAGAAGGATCCTAGTGCACTATCCTGGTTGGATGACAACCATCCATTTGTGTGGAGTAGAAGCAAATTTGGGGAAGAATGCAAGGTAGATTACATCAACAACAACCTCTCTAAAAGCTTTAACAGTTGGGTGTCCAAAACCAAGGATTTTCAAATTGTGGATATGCATGACAAGATAAGACAAATGATCATTGAGAAATTTGTTTTGAGAGCCAAGATTGCTAGTAAAATGTCAGGCACAATCATTCTAGCTGTGACCAATGCTCTAAATGCTAAAGCCAAGAGTATCAAGGGCCATGAGGTATTGATATGTGGGGCTAGAACAGATTCAGGTACGCAATCAACTTAGGACAAAAACATGTAGTTGTAGGGCTTGGCAATTAACTGGATGGCCCTACACCCATGCTTTAGCTTTCATTTCTAAGATTAGTAGAAAGGTACGAATGGATGACTTTGTGCATGAATACTTCTCTGTTGATCGGTTAAAAAAGGCATATGCATGTTTTTTCAATCCAATGACATCCAAGGACAATTGGCCACATGTTGATTTGGGCTATAAAATCAAGAAGCCTAAACTAAGAAGGAAACTAGGAAGACCAAGAAATTCTAGGATCAAGTCCTATGATGAGGCCACCACCAGTAAGAAAAGGAGACCATGTTCTGAATGTAATGATCTAGGCCATATAGTGAAGCATTGCCAAGGAGGTCCAACTGCTAGTCAAAAGAGGAATCGCTCATCTTCTCAAAATGAATCATCTTCACAAGAAATGTGAGTCATCCTCATTTGTATTTCAAAAGAGGATTTCGTTAGTGTCTGTTGCCTGCCATATTTAAATGACTACTCAAAAGATGATACAATTGTAGTTGTAGTTGCTTTTATTAGTTTTATCACCATATTGCCCGCCATGTAACCCAGCGAAATACCCAACAGTTTACACTTTGAATAAGTTTCAGTCTTTCAAAAGAAAGATATAACAGTTGTTGATAATTTGTTTTATTCATTACAACTGTAGATTTTTATTCAGTTGCAAGTATTTCTTGAATTTAAATCAATAATAGAAGTAGCAACTGAAACTAGCCCAGCAGGCATCAGCAACTTGTGGATGTGCCATCACATTTTGCATTATGACTGCTTTTGTATTTCACCCTCTTACCTCTCAATATTGGACTACTAGTTAGTCGGCCTTGTTTGCATAGCAGTAGAGCCAGAAGTCTACTATCGTAGCACCCTCTTAAATGTTGATGGTTTACCTTGTCATATCTTTAGGTTGTTTCTGTGTCATTTGTAACTTGTGCTTGTTTTGATGTTTCAGTGTTTTACAAAGTTTCATAGTAGAGAATTTCTATTAGAAAGTTATTATTGTTTGAAAAAAATGCTTATTTAGTCAACTTGTTTACTGAACCATTTTTCTCCATTCATGTGAAGTGCAAGTGTAAGTGCAAGGGAAAGGGGAAGGGGAAGAGGAAGTGCAAGTGTAGGACCTAGAATAGAAGGAGCAGAAGGGGCTAGAACAGAAGGAAGAGGAAGAGTAGGGAGGTTGGGTGCATTGTTAGGAATAGATGCATGAATGTGATGTATGACACTGAACATGTAATATCTCACTATTAGCTACCGCTTTTACTAGACTTGTATGTTGGATGAGGCTTGGTACTATATGGATACTTTTGCTACACTTTCATTTGATGTGATATTATCTATCTATATTAGCATGCTGTGTGGAATCATATGTAACAAGTTGTGCAATGATGCTACCAAATTTAAAAAAACAAGGGTAAAATCACAATGTATTCAGATAAGTAGGGGCAATTTCGCATGGGCAAACTTGTCCTTACTGAGCCCATTTGACACCGCTACCGGCTGTTCCTAGAGTAGGGGTAAACTTAAGCTTCATTTTAAAAAAAATAGGGGTAAAATCACAATGATGACAGAAATAGGGGTAAAATCCCAATTGGACGTCAAAATAGGGGCAAGAACGCAATAGCCCCATAAAAGAATGTTCCTAAGTGGAGCAAGCTTGTTCTAATATAGCCATGCAAAAAGCTGTTGATGATCATACAAGTTACATGGTTATAGCTAGACCTAAGTGTAAGATAGGTCGGGAGGCCACTGAGTACTAGTTTGCCAGCAACCTCATGTGACGATTTAGACTCCTACACCCTACCTGAACATGGAGGATTACAAGGGATGAACAGGGCTGTCACCCCCTTCCCCCGACCCCTCAACCATGGAGTAGGAAATGTATTCACCTATCCCTATGTAGCCGGGCACCATGCCCGATTACACAGAAACTACCCACATCCCCTGGGGCTCCGACCCTATGGATCGACAACCATAGGACATTGGCATACCTGAAGGCACGATGTACCGCCACCTCAACTTAGCTCTAATTCTAATCATAAAAGTTATATGAATGTAAGCATAATGTTTTACATGTTAAGCTCATAATATAGAAACTATATGCTAGTTCATATGTCAAGATTATAACATAAAACTATACTCTAGTTCATAAGCACAACTACATTGATAGTATGAGAGCAAGACTATGGAAGAATTTTTCATATTATTCATACCAAGATTCCTTTCTTCCAAGGAGCCAAGCTCTCCTTGATAGCTCTTGCTAGCTCCAAAATACTACTAAAGTAAAAAGAGTACAAGAGTGGTGTCAGGTGTAGAGGCTCCAAATGAGGTGTGTGTGATGGAGAGCTCCACCCATGCTTTTATACTAGAGTGAGGTCAGTTTGGTGCTAATAAAATAGGAAACTAGCCTAAACCGCCGTAGCATGCCTCCATGCAATCACCAGAGTGAGGTAGGGCTGAGGCGCGCTAGGGGCGGTGCGGCCGCACCTATGGGTCAGCCCACTCGCCACCACCTTGCTCTGGTGGATTCCTAGCTGGGCCTAGGTGGCTCCCTCGGTGGTGCTTGACCCCGATTTGGTTGTTGGATGGACCTTTGCTTGATTCCTTTGCGCAAGATTTGCTTTACACTTTTGAGTTACGCCTTTTGATCATATTCCCATGTATTTCATGAATAAGTCCTGCAAAACACTGAATCTCCAATACATGTGGAAATATGTCAATAGTAAAAGCATGTGTTAAAAGTTTGTTTATTTCTCCTGTTTTGGATATTAATTGGCAGTCGGATATGGTCGTTAAGGACCGCCAATAAATCCCCCAAGCTTAACCTTTGCTCATCCTGAGCAAATAGCTAAATACTTGGTTGTTGATCAGGAGTTGCTACTGTGCCAAATATATTTCATAAGTGCCATGCCTATAACAATGTATTCTTCCACAATTTAAATAAGTTCTTTGGAGGTTGCAAGATAGAATGGTTATAACAAAATTACTAATCATTCATTCTTTGATTAACTGTCTATCCAGAGGTTTTATGAATTTTTGCAAAGAAATGTAAGTTCCTCAAATGATTCACTTGATCGCTCAATGTGTATAAAACCTCACTAAGGCATTTGATATTTGCCTTCTTTTCATCCTACCACTAAAGGCTTTTTGGTGGAGTTTTGGGTAGGTATGAAATTGAGGCATACTTGCGTCACATATTTTGGTAAGTCAAAAACTAGACCTCAAGGAGATGTAAATCATACACTTTGATCAAGAAGTGCAAGTGTGTGGATTTTTTATAACTTACTAATTCTAAAATATTTTTTTGTACTCTTTTGATCATGAATCTCTCTCTTTTTGAGGATTGCCTTTTTTTGAAAGTATGGGCTCTCTTATTTCTTTCTTTTTCTTTTTCTTTTCTTCATGCTCTTTGGCATACATTTTTTTTCTCTCATGCCTTTTTTGGCATGGATATATTTTTATTTTTCTCTTTTTAGCATAGCCCATACTTTTCTTTTTGGCATATGAAACTTTAGAAAGAGAGACTCATGATACATGTATGGAGTAATTATTTTGTGGATGGAAAGACATGTTTTTGCGTAACTCTCAGTGTAAGAGTTAGTATTTTATTTGTGGGTGTACGTGTATCTTGATCATGGGTGCATGACGAGAATCTCAACAAGGGTCACAAACAATTTGACAAAGCTCAATGCAATAACAAGTAGCATATGGCTAAGGTTTTGCATGTATATCATGTCATATGGTCTTGGTAGATATTCATAATCACCGTGGAACTTTGAATTTTAGCATTTTTTAAAATAAAAACTCCGGATGTGAAGTCTCTCTTAGAACAAAGTCATAGCAAATTCTATTTGTACCATATCATAACTCGTAACAACTTAGAAAAGGAGCATGCATTTGTAACCCACAAGTTTTCAAGTTTTTAGGATGAGACATTTTTAGCCAACAAACTTAAATCTTGGGGAATACTAAGTTATATCCTAGGCACAAATGAATTATAGATAGAGCGATTATTCATCATTTCAACTTAGGAGAAACTAAAAATTGTTCAAACACATATGAGAATGGAATTCATATTTTTGGTGTTTTTATCATATTTTATTTTTTTAGTATTTTTAATTTTTTGAATTTTTAAATGCTAATAAATTAAATAAGTGTAGAAAATAAAATGTGTAAAATAAAAATGCGAAAAGATAGAAGGTACCTCTATGGGGGTCATCCCCCAAGCTAGCTTGAGGCCTAAGTGCTTGGTAATGACTCCAAGGTACATTATTTATTACATATATTTTTATATGGTTTTGCTTATAGGTTTATACTTTTGTTTATTCCTCCTATGTTTATACTTTAATAGTTTTGGTTCAATGATCAAACTAAACATCGAGTTTAATTTGATCAAGGTAGGCTAATCAACCTAAGCACCATGCTTCATTTAAAAAGCCTATGAAAGTATGACTACACGAAAGATCATACACAAACCAAAACTTACTTGTATAGAGTAGGGTAGGCTAGCTAGGATTTATTTAAGTGAACATATATGAAAAAGTGAGCTTTAATTATTAATAAATATATATATTCTTTTAGCATGATTTTATGTATTATAATTATCTAAGTTTAGCACTTTTATATAATAGGTTATAATTATGAAAGGTAACTACTGATTTACCTTCGGCAAGGGCTCACCGTTTAAAGTCCAATGAGTAGGACTCTTCTTTTCATTTCTTGCTCAATGAAGGTACATCCGTGCCCAGAGAAGTGGACATGGATGCATGCATTTTTTTCGGCCTCCACACCATTTTGTTTGATTTGGGTAGTGTGGTGGTGGGCTTTGGAGCTTTTTCCTTTTGTTTCGACACTGTTTTCTTCTTTGGTGGTGTGGGAACAACCTTTGCAGTCTCTTCTTTTTATTTTAGGTTGCACTTCTTCACTCACGCCTCTTTTTGTTTTCTTTGTTTTTTTGGATGAGGCTATCCATGAGTTGAGGTTGGATCTCAACTTCTTTACTGCCTTGTGGATTTAGCCCGTACTTGATACGGATCATGGAGCACTGCTCCTACATGGGTTGAAAGTCAAACTTTTCTTCTTTGCCATTGATGTTAAAACAGATTTCTCCGGCTCCAACATCAATTTGATCTCCCGCCCTGCTTAAGAAGGGTTGCACAAGGATGAGGGGTAACTCTTTTATTGTTTCCATGTCCAACACAACAAAGTCAACGGGGGTGAACTAACCACGGATTTTCACCGAGATATCTTCGGCATTCCCTGTCGAATAGCGTACCATGGAATCGGCCAGCTAGGAGCATCATTAGTGTTGGTGCTAGATGTGTGAAGTTCAACTTGTCAAATATGACCTTGGGCATCACACTGACACTTGCCCCTAGGTCGCACAAGGTATGATCAAATTGCTAGGCCCCGATTGAGCAAGTGATTGTGGGGCACCTAGGGTCTTTCTTTTTCTCAAGTAGATGGTTGAGTATAGCTACGCTACACTCTTTCATCAGCTTGACGACCTCCATGGATGGCAATGGTCATTTGTTGTTGATGATGTCTTTGATGTACTTTACATAAGAAGGTACATGTAAGACGTCCATTAACAGGACACCCACATGTATCTTCTCTATCATCTCGACAAAACGAGCAAATTGTTCATCCACAACTTGCTTTCTCTTCCTTGTAGGAAACGACAAGTAGCTAGTGTTGACAAAGTCTTGCGGTGCCATTTCCTCTCCTTCTTAATCTTTTTGTGTTTTCGTTGATGAAGAAGATCCCTCCTCCTATTGCCCTTATGCCTTCCCTGCTTTATTGTTAGGGTTTGGTGGATCACGAGTGGACTTACCACCCCTCGTGGTCACCACATTAACTTTTTCAAAGGAATTCTTGGGTTGCCCCGAGATCTTCCCTTCATTATTAATAGGAATAGCATCCGCAATTTGAGCTAACTGTGTTTCTATCATTTTATTAAAGCTCAATTGATTTTTAACAGAGGAAGATAGATTTTCTATTTTTGAATTAATATTTTCTAGCATTTTGTCATTATATGTTAGCTTTTTAGTAAGGTTTTCATTTATTTTAGCTTGACCTAGAACTAGGTCTTTAAAGGAAGGTTGATTCAAATTGAAATTGGAGTTGAAATTTGAATTACCTCCTTGCAGGCAGGATTGATTGTTCCACCTATTATTATTTTGCTGTCAGAACCCGTAGTTGATATATGCAGTGTCTTCGTGGGTCTCGGGGAAGTTGTTCCCCGAATATCTGACTTCTCCATAGACTTCACAAGTCATTTGCGGGTCTGTTGCCTAAATGGTGGCCTTCATTACTGCCTTTTCTTGGGCCCGTTAATCCAGTCTTTTCAATAGTAGGTCCATTTTTGCAGTTGTTGGCTATCCTTAATGATTAAATCCGACCGCCAATTAAGACACAAAAAGTGGAGAAATTGGCAACCTTAAACACATATGTATTTACTATTAACCAAGTTCCACATGTATTTGGAGATTATTGTTTTGCAGGACACAAGTACAAATACATGGAGATAATTCACCAAAAGGAGCTTTGCGATGCTGATTTGCACAAAGAAATAACAAAGATGCCCATCAATTCGACTCAACCACGCCAAAGCACCACCGAGGAGTGATCCAAGTCCAGCCCACAGCTTGCCACACGAAGGCGATGGCGAGGAGGCTCAGTTAGGGGGTGGCTGACCCCTAGGGGCGGCCGACCCCTACCAGCGCTCCTCACCACCCCTTGATCTGGCGGTGGCATGTGGACATGCTAAGGTAGTGGAAGCCAGGGACGCACCAAGAATAGCCTCCAGCACCACCTCTACTCCTTGTTTAAATAGAGGGGTACCCCCTCTACAAAACACACCTCAAGGAGTAATTCCATTCTCTTTTCAAGATGTAGTAGTAGTCCTAGCTAGTTGGGAGTTAGGGAGAGATGCTAAGGATCCAGAGGAGTCCTCAGAGGTGCGGTATAATCTTGTATCGCTCCTTTGTAAGACTTAGTTATTTTATATATTCATCTTCTCTATTTACTTAAAATGTCTATTATGGTTATCTAGTTCTTACCTTAGTGGTTATCTATAATGATGGTTAGTATAGTGGTTTATACCTTGGCATGGGATCTCTGTTCGATCAAATGCTCTAGTTTTTATGTGAAACTAGAGTAGTAATCGATAGTGTAGACATGGTGTCTAGACTATAGGTTACCTGAGTTTGCACCCAACCCCACGGATAGTTGAGATAGCCCTGGAGGTGACAGCTCTAACCAGGCCTTTGTAATCCACAACGTTTGGGTTGGTGTTTTTGTAGAACTTTTTGGCAGCCAGACCCCGATCACCCCTTCCTAGTCTTTTCGAGGATTGGAAGGTACTGTTGCTCCGAAGTGTCTTGGTGCGATCGCTTTGTTTGACCTCTGCTTAGTTAATCCCTTTGGTCTGCTCTAGAACATAACCACAATAATGGAGAAGTAAATAGGAACCATGAACTCACCCGTTGTCCTCCCAGCTTAGTTTGTCTACTCTTCTATCTTATCATGAAGTTCTCTTATGTGTGTCACTTATACAAAACTCCTATCTTTTATCATTTACCCCCACATTAGTCTAGTCAGTATATGAGTTAGTGGATACATGATGGTAAAATATCAACTTCTTTAACCTTTGCTTCCCTAAGGATAAATACGATACCCTGAAATACTCCTGGGTGAAAACTACAACGGTATCCGTACACTTGCGGATTTCTCTGTTTGCATTAGAAAATACCAACAACAGCAAGCATATCTGCCTCCTTCATGGTATGCATGCCTTTTTGTCGTTTTCTCTCGTCCCCAGCTTTGATTTACCACCATCTTTTCAATGAGAGTCGTGGCTCCATTGATGGTGAGGGAAAGAAATGTGCCTCCAACAGTGACATCTACGTGCCCCTTCGACATGGGCGTTAGCCCATCATAGAAGTTCTAGAGCATGAGCCAATTCTCTATCCTATGGTATGGGCATGCCTAGATGTAATCCTACAGCCTTTCCCACGCCTTGGGGATAGATTCCATGGAATTTTGCTGGAAGTTGGAAATTTTCCCCCTCAGGGCATTGGTTTTGCCCATGGGGAAGAATTTTGCGAGGAACACCATAGAACATTTGTCCCACGTGTTGACAACTTCATTTTCCTTATAAAACCACTACTTCACCTTTCCCGTGAGGGAGATGGGAAACAGACGGAGCCTGATGCTTGATGGTGCGGTGTCTTTTATGACCATGGTTTTGCATAGCTCAAGGAAGTGCTGAAGGTGTGCACTTGCATCCTCGCTAGGCAAACCATAGAACTAGTTTGCCTGCACCATTGTGGTTAGGCCAGTCCAGAGCATAAAGTTCCTGGTACCCGTGTTAATAGCGGGCCCACCGGGCACGCTGGCAACGGCAGGGTTGAAGTAGTCGTGAAGTGACTTGACCATAGCGGTAGTAGCGGATGGTGTTGGGGAGACTGGTTCAACTGCTGGCAGAGTAGCGAAAAGAAGCGGTATGAGACCAACTCTTCATTAGGAGTGCCTCTAGATTATTGGTGTAATTGTTTGGTAGGTTGTAACCGGTCATACACTATCCTGTTTTCATCCACAATAGTGAGAAAACAAGCAGAGTTACCTGCATATACTATGGCTATCATTCATGCATGTGATCATGATCATGTCCTGCTAGGTCCTTTTTAAACCATGCTTTCCCCGGCAATGGCGCTAGAAATGCTTGTTGGCATTTCTTAGCGCAATCACCAACTATGGAGATGGAATCCATTCCTAGCAATGACACTAGAAATGCATGTTGATATTTCTTAGCACCATTGCAAAGATTTGGATAAATCTTAGCAATGTCGCCAAGGAGCACCAACACGATAGTTCTTAATGATTACAGAAACAATATCCTCAAGGGCATGGATCTATCATTGTAGCATTTCACCCGGAAGTATTCAGGGTATTGTTATTTATATTTTTCCAAATGAATACATGGTGTAAAGATTCTAGCATAGATATGAATAATATTACATACTTTCATAGTGAACCAAAGTTTATGACAGGGGTAAAAATGGTATTTCCAGGATAATGGACACACACACTTGGGCTAACCTCAAGGATAAAAGAGAAACAAAGAATAAAAGAATGTTCCTAAGTGGAACAGGCTTGTTCTAATATAGCCGAACAAAGAACTATTGATGATCATACAAATTACATGGTTAGAGCTAGACCTAAGTGTAAGATAGGTTGGGAGGCCACTGAGTACTAGTCTGCCAGCAACCTCATGTGATGATTTAGACTCCTACACCCTACCCGAACGTGGGGGATTACAAGGGACAGATAGGGCTATCACCACTTGCAGCCCACCCCTTAACCGTGGATTAGGAAATGTATTCACCTATCCCTATGTACCCAGGCACCACGCTCGATTACACAGAAACTACCCACATCGCCCCTGGGGCTTTGACCCTATAGATCGACAAGCATAGGACATGGGCATACCCGAAGGCACAATGAACCGCCAACTGAACTTAGCTCTTATTCTAATCATACAAGTTATATGAATGTTTAAGCATAATGTTTTATATGTTAAGCTCATAACATAGAAACTATATGCTAGTTCATATGTCAAGATTATAACATGAAAACTATACTCTAGTTCATAAGCACAACTACATTGATAGTACCAGAGCAAGACTATGGAAGAATTCTTCATATTATTCATACCAAGATTCCCTTCTTCCAAGGAGCCAAGCTCTCCTTGATAGCTCTTGCTAGCTCCAAAATACTACTAAACTAAAAAGAGTACAAGAGTGGTGTGAGGTGTAGAGGCTCCAAATGAGGTGTGTGTGTGAAGGAGAGCTCCACCCATGCTTTTATACTACAGTGAGGTCAGTTTGGCGCTAATAAAATAAGAAACTAGCCTAAACTTCCATAGCATGCCGCCATGCGATAGCCAGGGTGAGGTGGGGCTAAGGCGTGCTGGGGGCGGTGCGGTCGCACCCTGGGCTGACCCACTCGCCACCACCTTGCTCTAGTGGATTCTTGGCTAGGCTAGGGTGGCTCCCTCGATGGTGCTTGGCCCAGATTTGGTTGTTGGATGGGCTTTTGCTTGATTCCTTTGCGCAAGATTTGCTTTACGCTTTCCGAGTTGCGCCTTTTGATCATATTCCCATGTATTTCATGAATAAGTCCTGCAAAACACTGAATCTCCAATACATGTGGAAATATGTCAATAGTAAAAACATGTGTCAAAAGTTTGTTTATTTCTCCCATTTTGGATATTAATTGGTAGTAGGATATGGTCATTAAGGACTGCCAACACTACCATCCGATTCCGTCTACGCGATCACATTGCTGGATATTGCTGGAGCAAAATAATCCGATAGTTGGCGTGCCAGGTAGGGGCCTTTCACGTTTAGATTCATTTTTTGTGTTTCGGATGGCTATTCTTCGTAGGTCGAGTAAGAGCACGATCAGGAGGAGGTCACAGAAGGGCGAACATGGCATTGCCACCTCTACGTGATCAAGGGATGAACGACATAGCAACCTCAAGATTCACGCACAGGCTTCGACACCACCATCGCTCGATCAACTCTACCTCACCAAGCTCAGGGACACGATCAAAGTAGGACCACTTTAACTAGCCTGCCATGTAAGTCACTATGCCGAGCCCACTTTCTCTCAATTTTGTTAGGAGTGCCTCATCGACATAGACGATGCACAACTACCACCATCACTAGATGTTGTTTTGCCTAGATTCTTTGATAGGCTCAAGAGCATCGCTATGGCACACGTCTGGGAACTCTTAAAACCAACTCTCGCGATTAACCCTAATAGGGTCGGGGCACCCTAGATAACGAAGAGAAATCATGGGCCTGACTAGTTGAGCATCAAGTGAGGTAAAAAACGGGACTATTGGGTGAATCACGGGTAGTCGGTGTCTCATCTCGCCAAAGATTAGAAGACTTACCACGTGACAGCCACTATGGCAACCCACTCATGAGGTACCCTTCGAGGGGACAATTGGCGGCATAGGGGACACTTGACCCTCAAACATGTAATGACCATCCGGGCCCATGCTGGGACCTGGCCATATTTGGAACACCAAGCCGCTGTTCGGGAGGCTCACGCCACGATGCTCGCGGCGACGACCATGCTACCTTGGTTAGAGAACCCGATCACTTTTGATGAAAGCGACCAAACCAAACACTCGGTTAATGTCGGTAGGTTTCCCCTGGTTGTCAGCGCAGTTCTCAAGACTGTCTGTGCCACCAAGATCTTCATGGATGGAGGAAGTGATTCCAACCTCATATATTGGGACACTTTTGAAAGACTGAAGATCGGCAGAGACAAACTGTGCCCACCAAGGGGCCCAATCACCAAAATAGTACCAAGGAGATAGGTAATGCCCCTCGGCATCATCGATCTAAGGGTCATGTTTCATGAAGCGGCTGTTGGCGGTCCTTAACTCATATTTTCAGCACCAACTTTACACAAATTCCATACAAACAAACATCAAAACTTAGTAAATAGGGATTTACCCTAATATATTCCATAAGTTTTGGTGAGTTGATCATTTTCAGGGCATATACATGGAATACATAGAAAACACATCAAAAGGCGCAACTTAGAAAACGTAAAGCAGAACTACACAATTGAATAAAAGGAGAAAGCCTATCTATGCAACAAACCAAGGTCGGGCACCAACATGGGAGCCATCTAGGCCTAGCTAGGAGCCTACCAGAGCAAGGCAGTGGCAAATGGGCTAGGCTAGGGTATGGCCGCACCCTAGGTGCGACTGCACCACCCCTAAGCCCGCTCAGCCCCCCCTTGCTCTGGCGGTTGCATGGCGGCATGCTAAGGACGGTTTGGGTGGTTTCCTATTTTATCTCCCACCAAACTGACCTCAAGCATGTATAAAAGCATGGGTAGAGCCCTCCTCATTCCAACAACACACAAGAGAAGAGCACAAGAGCAAGAGAAGAGCATCACCACTACATGGGCTTAGGCCTTAGCTAGCTCTAGAAGAGAAATAGGGAGAGATGTGAGGGAGAGTTCAGGGAAGAGCTAGACTTGTCGGTGTCTCCCGCTTGTACCTTGACAAACATAAGCTTTGTACCTCAATGGGTATCTTAGTAAGTGTTCGTGGTTCCTTTGGTTATAAAAGTCTTTTAATTAGTTAAGCTATACTCATATTGGCTTATGGGTCCATTGTCCATCTCCATGGCAGATGCTCTAGTAGAGGGCCCTGATAAAGACAGATAACCCTACACGGACACTAGAGTAGTAGTCAATAGCATAGACGTGGTGTCTAGGCTAGAGGCTACCTTCGTTTGCCTCATATCCTCCGATTGAGGGGTAGGCGCAGGTGGTGACAACCTTGTCCATCCGTTGTAATCCCCCACGTTCGGGTATGGCATAGAGCAGGAGGCCGACATCACCTGGCGGACCAGGTGCGATCTGGTGCCCAAAGTAAGCAAGTATAAGAAGAGTTTATCTATCCTTAGACCCTAATCCATAGGAATCCTTCTCTACCCTCATCAACTATACTTGTGTTGTCCTTGGATGAACTAGATAGAAGATATACCTCTGTTCCTTATGGAAAATATAATACCCTGAATACTTCCAGGTGAAAGCGACAATGGTAATTCCATACGCTTGCGGATTAACTTCTGTAGACGTTAAGAAATACCAACAAGCTTTCTGGCACCATTGCCGGAGAACGGTTGCTATTTTCTTTGAACCTAGTTCATCCTCGTATTTGTATCCTTTATTATTATAAAAACAAAAATATCTTCTTTTGTTTTTTTTCCACCATGAGGCCTATACCAACTTCAACCCATTTCGCTCCAAAGGGGGAGTTTCCTGAGCCACCTTCTTCAAAATCAACCCTTTCATCTGGCTATGAACTCCACCCTGGCTTGATAGCCATGGTTCGGGCACAACCCTTCTCAGGGCTTGATCATGAAAACCCTTGCCATCATCTACATGAGTTTGAGGAAACCCGTGCCTGAGCATCTTAGGCATGACACAAGAAATCCTAAGGTGGAAATTGTTTTGTTTCTCTCTCACAGGGAAGGCGAAACAATGGTATGCATTTGACGTAGAAAGTACAAATGGAGATTGGGATGAACTTAAGGATAAGTTCTGTCTTGCATTCTTCCCTATATCTTGAATCGTCTCTCTACCAAGGGCAATCCTTGACTTCGAATAGTATGAGAAGGAGTCTATAGGTACAACCTGGGCTAGGTTTACAATGTTAACACATGCCTATCCAGACCTATCTTGACATGATGGCTTGACTTTGCATCTCTTTTGTTCGGGTCTTGACATTGATGCTGACCTATGCGTAGATGTGACTGTCGAAGGATGGTTTACACACAAAACTATGACAAAACAAGTAGAATTTCTTGAGCACTTCATAGCCAAACACGCTTCTTCTATCATAAGAACCAAACCCTTCTAGGCCAAAGTCATGACGAGTGTTGAGGAGTCCTCATCAGTCGAATCTAAGCCCATACCATCCTTAGATTCAACTTATGAGCCCTCACCCGAACCACGAACACCGAAGGAAAGACTACTTCATCCTTTGGAGTTCCCTATCAAACTCGAGGATTATGGCAATACCTCAAAGTTATCATGGCACGAAGAGCACACAAAGGAAGTCCCCCCTAGAGTGGAACCATCAAAGGAATGGTTAATGGAAGTGAAACGTTCTTCTAAAGCAATTCAGATTCTTTCATCTTCCGCGACCATACCTTGCTCGTTAAGGGGAACCACCATAGAAGCCCTACATAACCCCATGGTCGAGACTAATATCATGTTTGAATTCCATGCGGAAGCCCTTTTGGGCAAAATGCCGCTAGTCTCGACCAACAAGCTCTTCAAAAGTCTATCAGGATTCATCTTTGAGTGTTGTGGAATTGCTAGGGCCGTGCTAATCATTGTAGCCAAATCGAGGTTTTCATAGATTTCCACATCTTTGACATGCTTGAGTTCGATCTTCTCATAGGCTGCCCTTTGGAAAATCTTATCCAAGGAAAACCTTTCCATGGGAGCCTTAATGAGAAGTTTGGGAAAACTGCTTCTGCCATTCCTATCTTTCACCTAGAAATCTGAATGGCGAAGCATAATCCCAACAATGACCCATTCAAGGAGGTGAAGTTCATATCTCCATTTGTTTCACCTAAGCTTGCTTATGAAACGGAACGTACACCATCACCCTCACTTGAACCCAAGCCATGTCCCTTTGGCCATCCAACTTATGCCATGGACATTCATGAAACAACGACTCTGTAGCCTAAGAGGAGGGATTCCAAAAACACGCATGAAAGCTTCACTTTTGAGGCCCCTCACGTCTCATGCTCATTTTTGAAGTCTCCAGAGTTCGTTTCACTTAACACCACATGCGTCCACGAAGATCACAACCATTTCTTGATCCTTGTTTCCAAACTTTTTGGGAGGATGGTTGTTGATCCTTTCATTTACCATAAATTTTTCAAATCTCATGGATCCATTGTGGCGCTAAGCTTGCAGCTCAAATGATAATGCTAAATGCTTGGTGGTGGAGTTGGGAACTAAACCACCATTGATAGCTACAAGATGAAGTTCCCGCGGTCAAGCTTAAGACCATAAATTAAGCATTACCGACAGATACCCTGGATTATCATGAAAAAAATATTTATTTAATCATAAAAAACCAATTTCTTCTTTAATAAAAGCAAGAACATGTTATTTAGTTAGTATGCACCTTCGGGTATTCTTGGTTGCTAACCATTTCAGGTTGAGATCAAGAGGAACAAGGTACATATAATGCTAAAGAACATGGGAGCTACATCAAACATACACATCGATGTTCTTTGGTGATGGAACACACTTAAATGGAGACCCCCGACATTGCACACTTGACATTTACACAAAAGTCCAAGTGTGGGGGAGCGCCATGAAAATCTCACTACAAAGTTCCATCCACACCAAAGGTCATCTTGGGTTTAAAAAATTATGATTATTGGCACTTCTTAGCGTAGCTACTAGGTTTGTATCCCCAGCACCTACGCCAGAAGTGCCTTGTTGGTATTTCTTAGCGTCATCACTAATAATTAGCAATGCCACTAAGTAATAGCCTTGATAGTTCCTTAACAATTTTAGATATTTATCCATAAGCGCACGGAGCTATTATTGTAGCATTTCACCCAGAAGTATCCAGGGTATCGTTATTTATATTTCTCCCAAAGGAAGGCATTTGATTAAGAGTCTAGTATGGATATGAACTTGAATAATAATGCTTGCAAGTACACCAATGTTTATAGCAGGGGTAAAAACGGTGATTTGAAGATAGTGGACACACACTTGGCATTCCTCAAAGGATAAAATAGAAAAGAAAGAATAAACGAATAATCCTAGGTTGAGCAGGCATTGGTCTAATATAGTCATACAAATATTAGTTAATAATCATAGAAATTACATAATTAGTATTAAGGCTATGTGCGAAGCAGGTCGGGAGGCCACCGAGTACTGGTCTACCAACAACCTTATGTGACAATTTAGACTCCTACACCCTAGTCGAATGTGGGGGATTACAAGGGACGGACAGGGCTATCACCACCTACTACCTACCCCTCAACCATGGAAAGGGACAATGTATTCACCTATCTCTCCATACCCCAGTACCACGCTTGCGTATATAGAAACTATCCAAATCCCCCTAGGTCCCCAACCCAATAGATCGACAGGTAAAGGACTTGGGCACACCTGACGGCACGATGAACCGCCACCTCCACTTAGCTCTAATTCTGATTATATAAGTTATATGAGTGGTTAAGCATAAAGTTAAGTGTGCTACTTTCATGACACACAAACTATAAGTTAGTTCACATATCAAGATTATAACACAATAACTATACTCTAGTTCATAAGTATGACTATAAATGTAATATGAGAGCATGACTTTGGAAGAACTCATATCTCTATTCATACCCAAAGGTCACTTCTTCTATGGAGCCATGCTCTCCAAGGTAGCTTTACCTTGCTCTATACTACTAAAAGAAAGTAAAGCTACTACTAGAGAGTGAGGGAGTGAGGTGTTGCTCAAGTGGAGTGTGTTTGAGAGAGGGGGGTACCCCTCTATTTATACACGGAGCTAGGCGGTGCTGGAGGCTATTCCTGACACGAGGACCAGCTCCCACCACCATAGCATGGAGCCATGCCACCGCCTATTGAAGGGGTGGCTGAGCAGTGTCGGCAGGGGGTCACTCGCCCCTAGGGGCCGACCGCCCACTGCTGAGCCGCCTCGCCACCACCTTTGTGTGGCAGGCTCTGGGCAAGACCAAGATCAGAGCTCGGTGGTGCTTTGCCCAGTTTGCACTAATTTGATGGGCATCTCCCTTGTTTCTTTACGCAAATCAGCGTCGGAAAGCACCTTTCGGTGAATTATTCCATGTATTTGTGTTTGTGACCTGCAAAATAATGTTCTCCAAATACATGTGGAACTTGATTAATAGTAAATGCATATATGTTTAAGATTGCTTATTTCTCCTCTTTTTGTATCTTAATTGGCGGTCGGATTTGATCGGTAAGGACCACCAACAAGCTCCCCCAAGCTTAACCTTTGCTCGTCCCAAGCAAATAGCTAAGTAATTGGTTGTTGATCAGGAGTTGCTACTATGCTGGATATAATTCACAAGTACCATGCCTATAACAAAGTATTCTTCCTTAATTTAAATAAGTTTGGCATTCTATCCACCCTTTTAACTTAATCCATGTGGGGCTTATTGCTTTTCCAAGTCTTAGGTGGTTGCAAGATAGAACGGTTTTAACAGAATTACCAATCATTCATTCTTTGAGCAACCTTCTATCCGGAGGTTTTATGAGTTTTGCAAAATAAAATGTAAGTTGCTCAAATGATTCACTCGATTGATCAATGTGTATGATCCTCACCAAGGCATTGTTTTGCCTTCTTTTCATCCTATCTATAAAAGGCTTTGAGTGGAGTTTTAAGTAGGTATGAATACGAGGCATACTTACATCACATATATTGCTAAGTCAAAAACCGGATCCAAGGAGATGCAAGTCATACACTTTGATCAAGATGTGCAAGTGTGTGGAATATTTTCCTAATCCTAATATTTTTGGTACTCCTTTTCATCATGACTTTCTCTCTATTTGATAATTGCCTTGGAAGTATGTGCTATCTCTATTTCTTTTTTTCAACACTTGGAACCTTCATGTGTTCCATTCTTTTTTTCTTCTCTTTTGCTATTTTGAGAGCTTCATGTGTCTCTCTTTTTTTAGCATAGCCCCATACTTCTTTTTGGCATATGAAAATTTTAGAGAGAAAGACTCATGACAAATGAATTGAGTTTTTATTTTAGGTTGACGGAAAGCATATTTTTGCGTAACTCTCAGTGTAAGAGTTAGCATTTTGTTTGTGGGTGTACGTGAATCAAGATAATAGGCGCATGACTAGAATCTCAACAAGGGTCACAACAATTTGACAAAACTCAATGTAAATATAAGTAGCATATGACTAAGGTTTTGATTTGAATCATGTCATATGGCCATGGTAGGAATTCATAACCATTGAGAAATTGTTGATTTTAGTATTTTTAAATCAAAAACTATGGATGTTAAATTTCTCTTAGAATAAAGTCATATCATATTCTATTTACCATATCATAACTTGCAACAATATAGAAAAGGATCATGCTTTTTGCAACCCACAAGTTTCAAGTTTTAGGATGAGACATTTTAGCCAACAAACTTAAATCTTAGGGAATACTAAGTTACAGCCTAGGCACAGATGAATTATAGATAGAGCAACTATTCATTATTTCAACATAGGAGAAACTAAACATTCTTAAATCACATATGAGAGTGGAATAATTTTTTTGCTATTTTTATCATATTTTTTGGATTTTATAATTTTTAATTTTTTAAATGCTAATAATAAATGCATAAAATAAATAATGCGAAAATTAAAGTGCAAAAAATAAAAGATAGTACTTACCTCTGCGGGGGTCCTCCCCCAAGCTAGCTCGAAGCCAGGTGATTATTCCAAGGTAAGTTATTCGTTCAGTATATCAACTAATGTTTACACTTAGTAATTTTGGTACAATGATGAAACTAGACACTATGTTCTATTTGATCAAGGTAGACTAATTAACCTAAGCCCAACGCTTAATTTAAAGAGTCTATGGAAGCATGATCGACCAATAACCATACCCCCAGACCAAAATATACTTCTTGCAGAACATCGGAAGATAACTAAGATTTATTTAACAGAAAAGAAAGGTAAACTTTTAGGTGGATTCTTTGTTTTATTGTATATATATGGTTTGCCAATATTTATGTTATTTATTCAACCAATGTCTATACTTAGAAGTTTTGGTTCAATGATTCAATTAAATATCTAATCAAAGTAGGCTGAATAACCTAAGCACCATGCTTAATTTAAAAAGCCTATGAAAATATGATTGCACAAAAATTATACCCAAACCAAAACATACTTTGTGTAGAACATGGAAGAACAACTACGATTCATTCAACGGAAGTGAAGGCATTGAAAGGTGAACTAGATATTCAAAACATTTATTATATATATCTTTTAAAGAGTTGATAACGAGGTAAAATTTTAAATTTTAAATTTTGATGTATAAATTTATTTCAAATTTTTAAAATTTTAAGATAATTATCGATTTACCTTCGGCAAGGGCTCGACGTTTATAGTCCATCGGGCAGGACTTCTCCTTTATCGATATGTAGCTGCACGAACATTTTCAAGGGAATTATCGAGTTTCCCTAGGATTTTCCCCAGATGATTGATAGGAATAGCTTCAGCTATTTGAGTAATTTGTGTTTCTATCATTTTGTTAAAACATAATTGATTTTTTACGTAGGAAGATAAACTTTCTATTTTGGAGTTGATGTTGTCTAGCATTTTATCATTGTACATCAACTTTTTAGTGATATTTTTATTAATTTTAGCTTGGCCTAGCACCAAGTCTTTTAGAGAAGGTTGATTTGAATTATAATTGGAGTTGTAGTTCAAATTACCTTGTGGGTGGGACTGGTTGTTCTACCCGTTGTTACCTAGTGGTTGGCGGAACCCATTGTTGATGAAGGCAGCTTCTTCGCAGGTTCAAGGCAATCATTCCCCAAATGGCCAATGTTGGTATTTGTTAACGCATAAAGAAATAATCCATAAGCGCAAGGAATTATCGTTGTAGCATTTCACCGGAGAGTATTCAGGGTATCATATTTCCACAAGGAACGAAGGTGTAAGAGTCTGTTAAGCTAGTTCACCTAATGATAATAAGAAGGATAGCTTGGATAGTGAGGTTTTCTAAGGATAGAGATCCTAAGCTAAGATAGCTTTGCTACTATATATTTACTTCGGGCACCGGAGCGCACCTGGTCTGCCAGGCGATACCAGCTTGTAGCCTATGTCGAATTCAGACATGGGCGAGTACGAAGGACGGACAGGGCTATCACCACTTGCCCCTACCCCTCAACCGTAGGGAACAAGGCAAATGAAGATAGCCTTTAGCCTAGACACCACGTCTATGCTATCGACCACTACTCTAGCATTGATCTAGGTTATCTATCTCTATCAGGACCCTTTACTAGAGTATTTGTCATAAGGACGAACGACGAACCCACAAGTAAATAATGAACAAGACTAACATAAAGTAGAACTCACCACCAAAGATAAACACGAACCTCATACTCCAAGTAGTATTTGGAACATAGAGGTACAAGTGGAGAGGAGCCGATGATTCCCGGCATTCCTTCCGCTAAGTGTATAAGGGGCCCCAAGTACACAAGTGGAGGTAGCCGACAACTCCAGTACTTCTCTACTCTTACTCACTCACTCCCTACACTAGAACTAGCTACAGAACTAAGATATGAATGGAGCTTTTCTCTTCTTGTCACATTGTGACTCTCTTGTGTTGTGTTGTGGAAGCCCAAATGGTGTGTGTGAGAAGAGGTGGTACCCCTCTACTTGTACAAGGCTCTATGGCGGTGCTCTGGCTATTCTTGATGCAAAGCCTCGGGCTGCACTACCTTAGCATAGAGCCATGCCACCGCCTATTGAAGGTGAGGCTAAGGAGCGCTAGTAGGGGGCCGGCCGCCCCCTAGGACCAGCTGCCCCTTGACTATGCAGCCTTGCCACCACGTTCGCGTGGCAGGCCATGGGCCAGACATGCTTCACTACTGCATAGGGTTTTGCCCCGGTTGAATTAATTTGATGGACATCTCCCTTGTTCTTTTGCACAAATCAGCGTTAGAAACCGCTTTTCAGTGATTTATTTCATGTATTTGTGTTTGTGACCCACAAAATAATGTTATCCAAATACATGTGGAACTCGGTTAATAGTAAATGCATATGTGATTAAGATTGCTAATTTCTCCCCTTTTATGTCTTAATTGGTGGTCGGATTTGGTCATTAACGACCGCCAACAGCCAACGTTCCCATAGACCTCACACATCATGTGTGAGTCCATGGCCTGGACGGTGCCTATCATGGCGTCTTTATCTTGGACCCGTTCCTCCAGTCTTTTCATCAATAAATCTATTTTTGCGGAAAGCATATCCGTCTCCTTCATGGTATGCATTTCTTTTTGTGTTTTCCTTTCCTCCCCCTAGCTTTGATTTGACACCATTTTATTGATGAGAGTCGTGGCTCCATCAATCATGAGGGAAAGGAAAGTGCCTCTAGCCATTACTATAAATTGACTTATCACTATCACCACTTTCACTGTTGTAGCAATAGAAGCGACTGTGTTATGCTTCCACCGTCGGTTTGACCGATAGCGAGGCCTCCTCAGGAAGGAAACTGGCAGTTGAAACTTCTACCACCAATGGGTTAACAATAGATGTAGCAGTGGTATTTTCTCAGCCGTATGAAAAATAGAACCGACTAGGATACGTGTTATGGCCGCCGGCCCTCCATGACTGTTTGGTCTTCTGGTGGTAAAGTGAGTGAGTTAGTTATTTCCCAACTACTTGCACTTCTCCATCTTCAAGGTTGGCCTATTTAACCAAGGTCTGGATGCACCTCTTGGGCTCAATCCACACACTCGTGAGCGCTACTGTATCTTTCCATGGCATAGCAATGTTTTGCCTTCTTTTGTTTTCTCCTACTTCTAGAAAGGTTTATGTGGAGCTTTAGGTAGGGACAAATAATATAGCATACTTGTATTGCATATGTTGTAAAGTCAAATAGAGGATCCAAGGAGAGAGGTGCCATACTCTTAGATCAAGATGTGCATGTGCGTGGAAAAAGGTAAACTAAAACTATACTCCTTTTGTAGATATGATCTCTCTTATAACTTATTATTTTGAAACATGGCTATCTTTCTTCTTTCCTTTTTTCAATTTATGAGCCTTCAAGTGGTCATTATTTTTTTCTTTTGTACTTGGACCTTCATGTGCCCATTTTTTTTCTTTTTGCATAGCCCATGTCTCTTCTTCTAAACCACATCTTTAGGGATAGATCACTATCTTTTAGAACATGGAGTATTTGCCTAACAATGTTTTTTGTCTACTCCTAGTGTAGGAGCAGAATTTTTTAAGGGATCTGGATGGAAGCATGTTTGTGCGTACTCCTAGTGTAGGAGCAGCAAGTATATGTGGGTGTACGTGATCTTGATCTTGAGAGCATGATAAATCTCTCAATAAGGGTCAACAAGACTTGTCCAAACTCAACACAATAACAAGCAGCTTATTTAGAAGGTTTGAAACTTGCAAGATGTCATATCTACCTTTGGTAGGCATTGCTCACCAATTGAGGAGTATGTGATACTTTGGTTTTATATTTTATCAAAACAAATTCTCCAAGTACTTTGAACAGAAATGGTAGGATTTCTAAGTCAGAACTATATCACACCTCACAACAACTTAGTCAACATGAATGTCCTATTAGAATATTTTCCCACAGGCATAAGTGTATGTATATGGAACAAACTTTATGCATGCTTCTATCTTAAACATGTTATGAACCTATCACTTTTCAAAATTTTAAGTGTGGTGAATTGAGGCATTGTTCATCAGGAGAAGATATTAGGGATAAATTGAGTTTAATTTTAGTGATCAAGATTTATATTCGTTCAAACTCAAAACTGGAGGAAGTTGAGGGTTGTCTTGCGCAAACCATCATTGAAGAAGAAGGAGCTAAGTAAGAGGTGGTTTGACAAAACCAAAGGTTCAGTCAACCCTCTCTAGAGCTATCCGTCTGTCCTTCTTGCTTGTTGGATCATTCGATGTTTGTGCAACTTGTTGGTGGGAGGTTTTGAATGTGTGTTCATTGTGCACAAGAGACCTCACCCACACTTATTCTTGTACCTGTTTATTTAAACAAAAAGAAACAAAGGTGGAAACAAACAAGGGCTTTGCTGGTTTGAACACCGGGGAGCCTAAATCTTATTAATTTTATTATTTATTTATTATTATTATTATTTTTAACTTGTTCACCTAACTTTCTACCATAACTCATACGAGGCTAAAGTAAAGTTGCAATTATTCCTAGCCTTGGTTTATCTCCATATTATATTACCTCCATTGTTTACGAAAGTAATTGCTCAAAGTTCATTAATCAAAATTCTATACCATGTCAAGTTTTGACTAAAGAAAGCTATTTTAACCTAAGCACCATGCTTAATTTAAAAGAGCCTTTGGATGTATCACATGTGAATACACCCAAACAAGAGCATACGACATAAACAAGAGAAGCATGAGTTTGTATGAGCAAGTTTCTCTTATGGAGATAAAACATGAGTCAAGGAGTTGGTGAACTTTTTATTTACCTTTGCATACATGAGTGTTTTTACCTACAACATGTGTGGATGGAAGCTTTGAGGCTACTATAGCGGTGGCTTTATCACTCATGGTCCATCTCAGGCGAACAACAAGGCTAGGCCGTACACACAAATAGTGTGCATAGACCCTGGGCCTTGGTTGTAGGAGCAAAGGTCTAAAAGAGGAGAATCCTCCTCTCTCTCTCTCTCTTTTATGTATATCATTTTTTTCACTCCCTTTTTTTTATATATATCACTCTCTTTTTTACTCTTTTTTATAGCAAGAAAGAGCTAACAACTTTTCTTTTTAACCAAGATGGCCTTTTGGTGAGAGTCTCACCATTCTCCCCCACACCTGGACTTTTGTGAAAGTCAAGTGTGTAGTGTTGGGTGTCTCCTTTTGAGTGTGTCGCATCACCAAAGGTTATCTAGGTATGTAGTCAATGCAGCTCCCATGATTTTGAGCATCATATGTCCCCTATTTTTCTTGATCTTAACATGTCATGGTTAGCAAACAAGAATACCTAAAGGTGCATACTAATTTAAAAACATGATCTTGCTGTTATTGATAAGAAAAAGTTGTGTTTGTTTTTTTTATGACAATCCAGGGTATCTCCCAGCAGTGCTTAGTTTATGGTCATAAGCTTGACCGCCAAAGCTAGGATAGAGTTTATAGCTAGGAGCTATGATTGGCTTGATGGTGGTGGCTCTAAGAACTCGTCCTAAAGAGCAGAAATATTTTTTTGGATGGAAGGGCTTCATGGTGAAAAAGAATAGAAGGAATAACTTTTTTTTTTTTTGAAAGGAAAGATAAAACACAAGGATACATGGGTGAACTAGGTTCGGAGATAACTACGACAACCGTTCCCCGGCACCGGTGCCAGAAATGCTTGTTGGTATTTCTTAACGCGTACAAAAATAATCCGCAAGTGCACGGAATTACCATTGTAGCATTTCACCCAAGAGTATTCAAGGTATCTTATTTCCTTGAGGAACAAAGGTGTAAGAGTCTCTTAAGCTAGTTCACCTAATGATAACAAAAAGAAGGATAGCTCGGGTAGTGAGGTTTTCTAAGGATAGAGATCCTAAGTTAAGATAGCTTTACCACTATATACTTACTTCGGGCATCGAAGCGCACCTGGTCTGCTAGGTGATACCGACTTATAGCCTACATCGAACTCAAACGTGGGGGAGTACAAAGGATGGACTGGGCTATCACCACCTACGGCCTACCTCTCAACAATAGGGAACATGGCAAACAAAGATAGCCTATAGCCTAGACACGACGTCTACGCTATCGACTAGTACTCTAGCAATGATCAGGGTTAGCCGTCTCTATCAGGGCCCTTTACTAGAGTATTCGTCACAAGGACGAACGACGAACCCGCAAGTAAATAATGAACAAGACTAACTTAAAGTAGAACTCACCACCAAAGATAAACATGAACCTTATACTTCAAGTAGTATTCGAATGTAGAGGTACAAGTGGAGAGGAGCCAATGATTCCTAGCATTCCTTCCGCTAAGTGTACAAGGGGCCCCAAGTACACAAGTGGAGGTAGCCAACAACTCTGGTACTTCTCCACTCTTACTCACTCCCTACACTATAACTAGCTAGAGAACTAAGATATGAATGGAGCTCTTCTCTTCTTGTCACATTGTGACTCTCTTTGTGTTGTGTTGTGTTGTGCAAGCCAAAATGGTGTCTGAGAGAGTGGGGTACCACTCTACTTATACAAGGCTCTAAGGCGGTGCTCTAGCTATTCTTGGTGCGAAGCCTCGGGCTTCACCGCCTTAGCATGAAGCCATGCCACCGCCTGTCGAAGGTGAGGCTGAGGAGCGCTAGCAAGGGGCCGGCTGCACCCTTGGACCGACCACCCCTTGACTATGCCGCCTTGCCACCGCCTTCACATGGCAGGCCATGGGCTGCACATGGTTTACTGCTCCATGGGGTTTTGCCCTGGTTGAATTAATTTGATGGGCGTCTCCCTTGTTCTTTTGCACAAATCAGCGTCGGAAAGCGCCTTTCAATGATTTATTCCATGTAGTTGTGTTTGTGACCTACAAAATAAAGTTCTCCAAATACATGTGGAACTTGGTTAATAGTAAATGCATATGTGATTAAGATTGCTAATTTCTCCCCTTTTATGTCTTAAATGGCGGTCGCATTTGGTCGTTAAGGAGCACCAACATTTCCACATACCTCACACATCATGTGTGAGTCCATGGCCTGGATGGTGCCTATCATGGCGTCTTTATCTTGGACCTGTTCCTCCAGTCTTTTCATCAATACATATATTTTTACAAAAAGCATATCCATCTCCTTCACGGTATTCATTCCTTTTTTTGTTTTCCTTTCCTCCCCTTAGCTTTGATTTGACACCATTTTATTGATGAGAGTCGTGGCTCCATCAATCATGAAGGAAAGGAAAGCACCTCCAGCCACTACTATAAATTGACTTATCACTATCGCCACTTTTACTGTCATAGCAATAGAAGCGGTTGTGCTATGCTTCCACCGCCGGTTAGACCGATAGCGTGGCCTCCTAAGGAAGGAAACCGATAGTTGAAACATCTACCACCGATGGGATAGCAATAGATGTAGCAGTGGTATTTTCTGAGCCATATGAAAAGCCAAGCCGACTAGGATACATGTTATGACCGTCGGCCCTCTACGACTGTTTGGTCTTCCAGTCGTAAAGTGAGCGTGAGTTATTTCCCAACTACTTGCACTTCTCCTTCTTCAAGGTTGGCCTATTTAACTAGGGTCTGGATGCACCTCTTGGGCTCAATCCACACACTTGTGAGCGCTACTGTATCTTTCATGGCCTCCTCCTAGCCGTGAGAGGTGCAAGATGGAGATAAAGAACCTCACCGGGTGTTTGGAGATGGCCTTCAAGATTGGGTGTGTTGGTATTTTTTAACGCAAACAGATAAATCCGCAAGAGCACGGATACCGCTGTAGCTTTCACCCAGAAGTATTCCAAGGTATAAATTTCCACGGGGAACACGAAGTGCACTAATCAAGGACCCACGAAGTGCACTAATCAAGGACCAAGGTCATCCAAGGTTAAAGATAAGTGTTTTTGTGGGTAGAGAGAAATTTCCTAAGGTATTCTCTAGTTGATCTAAGAATCAAGGTTACTTCAAGGTTTACTTACTTTGGGACATCAGAACACTAAATGCAGTCTGAGATAAAAAAAGTAGCTAGGAAGTTCTGACTACGGTCCTGCAAACACCAATCTAAACATGGTGGACTACGTCAGCTGTCAGGGCTGTCACCACCTAGGGCTACCACAACTATCCATGGGGCTGGGTACAATTCTATGTAGTCACAAGACTAAACTCCATGCCTATTCTGTTGATTACTACTCTAGTTTTGCAAAGACTAGAGCACTTGATGCAAGCGGGAATCCAATAAATAAACTTAAAGTAAATACTAAAATTAAGTAAATAAAGAACTTAGGATTAATAATTGAAGAACCTAGAGATTACTCAAAGATGAGTCTGATCTATAAAAGTACAAAGTCAAGGAAGATCTGATAGATCCGGCTCCTCCTTAGCCCTCTCCTCTTCTCTCCCTATTTTCTATATTACAAATAGAATAGAACCATCTAGAGGGACACTACTACAAGGTGTACAAAAATATGAAGCTTTGGAGCGTTGGGTGTGTAGATGTGTGCCTCCTAGAGAGGGTTTGGGCGTCCTTATATAGGCCGAGGTGGAGTAGGGGGCAAGGAATCTCCACATCATCGATCCACGTCTCATTTTATGGCCATCATCGGATCAAACCGACCTTACCTAGGTGGTGCAGATCATAACTTAGTCCCCAAGTAAATCCCCAACCGACCTGTGAAGAAAACTAGAGGAGAACTGGCCGTTTGGGCCTCGAACTGGAGCCAAACCAAAGAAATTGTCGTTGTTCTGCATTTCTGGGAAGAAAGTAGCCTTCTCGGCTAGTTGGATTGGGCGGTTTAGGTGGTCTGGCCAGTCCCTGGGCAGTTGAAGCGCACCACTGTCCTCCAGCACCAATCAACCCTCGCCACCTGTCCCGCTTAGCCCGACGGCTTAGTGCCCTACCACGCAGGAGCACTCGCGGACACGTGCACGTGCCGACCAGCAGTGCCACGCGGCTGCCTATGGTTGGCAGGTGGCCTCGCATGTCCCCCACGTCGACGCAGCTGGGCCCCACGTGGCCTGTCATGCCCCCTCGTGCGCAGTCAGCCGGCAAAGGGCTGTGCCGTGGGGCTCACCTTGTCACCGTTGTGTCCAGCGCGTGTGTGGGCAGCGCCTGCATGGCGCTGTTTATGTGGGCCCGGCTGGGCCACGCGGCTTCGCCACATTGGCTGCATGGTATTGCTGACGACATGGACTTCTCCTTTTATTTGTAGAATTATTATCTTTTCATTCCTAGCTCCAAATATAACAAGTAATATATATGTTTCAATCGTCTCAACGAGCTCTTCGTAATGGTGCATCCCAATTCATCATTTGAGATACTTTTATTTGGTGACAAATTACATATTCTGCAAAACAAATGAGAGCACCAAAACTCGTGGAACTTGTTAGAATCGAACCGTATAACTATAGTTTGTGATTCATTTCATGTCAATTTATGAATTAGTTGATGGTTAGATTTGGAGTTTAATGACCGTCAACATGTTCCCCCACACTTGTCTTTTGCTCGTCCCGAGTAAAGGTTAAGATAAACATAAAGATAGCCATTCAAGATATGGGACTAGCATATGGATTATTCCAAAACATTCCTTGTACCTGCGAGAATATGTGGAGTGGCTAACATATCTCCTTGAGCGGTTGAAAAGTGGAACAACTCTCAAAGCGAAGTCATCTTCCCAAATCTCATCTCAGTAACTTGGAATTTTTAAAGTTTTCACAAGAAAAGCATAATTCACTTTATACTCCTCAAATGGTACTATCAAATCGCTCAATGGTGTATGATTCCTCACCAAGGCACAAATTAGCATTGCCTTCTTTTTCCTTCCTACTTCTAAAAAGCTTATGTGGAGTTTAGGTAGGGATAAAATATGTAGCATACTTACCTTTGCATATATTGTAAAGTCAAATTCTAGATCTAAGGAGAGAAATGTCATACTCTTAGATCAAGATGTGCATGTGTGTGGAATATTGGTGGCTAACCTAATTCTACTTTGCTCCTTGAAAACATATATCTCTTGTGAAACTTGAAATATTTGCAAGAGCAAGGGCTATCTCTCTTTTTTCAGGCGAGCATCTAAGTACCCATTGTTTTAAATATCTCGACATCTTTGTGTCTATTATTTTTTTCTAAACTTTCTTTCTTTTTTTCTTTTTTCACTTTTTATTTTGCATAGCCCCAAATCTCTTTTCTGTAACAAAACTTTTCAAGAGAGATATTCACAAGAATTTGGAGCATTTATTTGGTGGATAAACCTATCAAGCATATTTTTGTGTTCACCCCTAGTGTAGGAGTCAAACATTTTGAGGTGCATGAAAAGCTTGTTTTTGCATACTTCTAGTGCAGAAGCAGCACATATATGTGGCATGTACGTGGTCTTGATCTTGGGAGCATGATAAATCTCTCAATAAGTGTCTTGACAAAACTCAACACAAAGCAAGTAGCTTATGTGGAAGGTTTGTATCCAAAAAGTACGTATATGGCTCTGGTAGGAATTTATCACCACTAAGTATGTGATACTATGGTTTTGTAATATTTTTATCAAAAACAAATTCTCCAAGCACCTTGACTAGAACTGGTAGGATTTCTAAGCCAGAACTATATCACACTCCACAACAACTTAGTCAATATGATTTTCCTATATGATATTTTCCCGCAAGCACCAAGTATATGTGAGGAATACACATTATGCACAACAATCTTAAAGAGCTATATTCATATTCACTTTCAAAATTTTAACTTTAAGTGTGAAACTTGGTTCTTTTTATTTTACATGTTTAAACAAGTGCAAAGCAGGGAATGAGCATATGAACAAGTGAAAGAGAATCAAACCGAATTCCAAAAGTTGTGTGAAGACTCCTTCACTAGTTCATGATGTACTTCAGCGCATTTGTTCACATTGGGAGTTGGCACGACCCCCACACTTCTTCAAAACTATACCTGGCTTTTATTCATAGATAGAAATGGTGAAAACAAAAAGGACTCTTCTAGTGAGAGACACCAGAGGGTCAAATTTATTCAACTAAAATCAAATGAAGACAAAATTAAAATTTCCAAAATTTTATACTAAGGAAAGGTTCCAATTTTATGAGGAAGATTGAATGAGCTTTAATGTAAGAATTCTATGAACTCAATCACATCAAGTTCCTCAACCATGTTAATTTGTGGCTCAAAATAAACCTTCAAGCGTTGGCCATTTACCTTAAAAGTGTTACCTATATCATATTGGATGGTGATGGCTCCATGAGTTGAAGTGTCGACAACCTTGAAAGGTCCATCCCACTTACTTCTCAATTTACCATGTTCAAAGAGCTTTACTTTTGAATTGAACAGTAGAACTTTGTCTCTAGGCTTGAACTCCTTGTACTTGATTCTCTTATCATGCCATCTCTTTGTTCTTTCTTTGTAAATCTTGGAGTTGTTATAAGCCTTTTCTCTCCATTCTTCAAGCTCAGATAGTTGCATTTGATGATTCTTGCTATCTAGTTGAAGATCCATGTTCCATTTCTTGATTGCCCAATGAGCCCTGAATTCCAATTCAATAGACAAATGGAATGTTTTTCCATAGAAAGTTGATAAGGTGACATGTCGATTGGTGTCTTGTATTCAGTACGGTAGGCCCAAAGTGAATCAGGGAGTTTATCCTTCCATCCCTTACCCATTTCATCCATGGTCTTTTGCAAAATATTCTTGATTTGCTTGTTAGATGTTTCTGCTTGACCACTAGTCTAGGAATGGTATGGTGTTGCGATGTTGTGATGAACTCCATGTTATGCTAGGTACTTCTAGAAGACTTTATCTATGAAATGGGATCCTCCATCGCTTATGACCATCCGGGGCATACCAAAGCGAGGAAATATGACTTCATGGAACATTCTCTTAGCATGTTTAGAATCGGCACTTCGACATGGTATTGCTTCTACCCATTTGGACACATAGTCCACATCCACCAAAATGTACTCACAGTTCTTAGACTTAGGAAACGGCCCATGAAATCAATTCCCCACACATCAAAGAGTTCCACTTGGAGATTATTCATGAGAGGCATTGAATCTCGCGAGTTAATGTTCCCCTATTTCCTTTGTATCTTCATACATTGTTGGCCAAAAAAAGCCACTTTGCTAGATCTTGGCATTTGTCCGGAATGATCCATAATGTCCTCCATATGGTGAGGCATGACATCTCTCCATAATCTCGGTAGCCTCATTCAAGGGACACATCTCCTCAACAATCCATCGGCACAAACTCGATATAGGTATGACTCATCCCATAGGTGAAAATGACTTTCATGGATCAACTTTGTTTTGTTCTCACTAGTCGGGACATAGCCTGCCACTATAAAGTTCATGATGTTTGCATACCATGGATCGGAGTTTGTTATCTTGAGTAGGGTGTCATCCCTTAGGTAGTCATTGATGGGTAGCCCATGTGTTTCCTTGAACTAAAGCCTAGACAAGTGGTCGGCTACTGAGTTTTCTACTCCCTTTTTATCTTGAATTTCTATGTCAAACTCTTGGAGTAGAAGGATCCATCAAATTAGCCAAGGCTTAGCATCTTTCTTAGTGAGGAGGTACTTGAGAGCAACATGATCTGTATAAATGATTACCTTTGCCCCCACTAAGTAAGATCTAAACTTGTATATAGCAAAGACAACAGCCAACAACTCTTTTTCATTGGTAGCATAGTTGAGCTATGGTCCAGCCAAGGTTTTGCTAGCGTAGGATATGGCATAATGCCTCTTATCCTTGGTTTGGCCTAGAATGGCTCCAACCACAAAGTCGCTAGCATCGCACATGATCTCAAAAGGAAGCTTCCAGTCAGGTGGTTGAATAATTGGAGCTAAAACGAGTGCCTTTTTAAGGATTTGAAAGGCTTCATGGCACTCATCATTAAAAATGAAAGGTGCATCCTTGGCTAGGATACTAGTCAGGGGTCTAGCAATTTGAGAAAAGTCTTTAATGAAGCGCATGTAGAACCCTGCATGTCCTAGAAAGCTATGGATTCCATTTACATTTGTGGGAGGCGAAAGTTGTTCAATAACTTCAATCTTTGCTCTATCCACTTCTATCCCACGTTCAGACACCTTGTGTCCTAGCACTATTCCTTCCCGAAACCATAAAATGGCATTTCTCCTAGTTTAGGACTAAGTGATTTTCTTCACACCATTGTAAGACTTTATCTAAATTCTCCAAACAATCATCGAAGGTTGTGCCATAGACAGTAAGTCATCCATGAACACCTCCATGATTTTCTTGATCATGTCAAAGAATGTTGACATCATGCATCATTGGAAAGAAGCTGGAGCACTGCACAACCCGAACGACATTCATCGGTATGCATAAGTTCCACATGGGCATGTGAAAGTAGTCTTACTTTGGTCATTTGGGTGGATTGGGATTTGATGATACCCGAAATACCCATCAAAGAAACAAAAGAAAGAGTGATTCACAAGACGTTCTAATATCTCATCGATGAATGGTAATGGGAAGTGGTCCTTCTTAGTGGCCTTGTTTAGCTCCGATAGTCAATGCACATCCGCCATCCTGTGATAGTTCATTGAGGAATGAGTTCATTCTTCTCATTCCTAACAACCATCATTCCTCCTTTCTTTGGCACAACTTGGACAGGGCTAACCCACTCACTATGAGGCACATGATAAATAATCCCGACGTTTAGGAGTTTAAGGACCTCTTTGTTAACAACTTCTCGCATAACGTTGTTAAGTCTCCGTTATGGCTCCCTTGAAGGTGTGCAGTTAGGCTCGGTAGGGATGCGATGAGTATAGGGAGTGGGGCTAATGCCCTTGAGGTCTTGGAGTGAGTAGCCTACAACGGATCTATGTCTTTCAAGGATAGTGATAAGCTTTTGTGTTTCATCTTCGGAGAGCTTGTCACTGATGATCACCGGGGTTTCTCGATTATTTGTAAAGAAAGACATATTTCAGGCCAAGAGGGAGAGGTTTTAGCTCAATTGAAGGAGGTAATGGCTGCTCATTTTTATCGAGTTCAATTGGCTCTACTAGTTCTTTGTCTTCTTGAACAAAGTGTTCATCATCAAGGACTAGTTGAGCCATCTCTTCTAGAGATGCCATTAAAACCTCCACAATGGAGTCTTGTTTGGGTTTTGGTTCCACTATTGTGTTAATTGAACGGGCAAGAGGAATGACAATAGTGGAATTCCCAACCTTGATGTCTAAATGATCTCGTAGTGCCTTTTCTTGTAGAAGTCTCATGATTGGTCTGCTAATGAAGAGAGGAATTTCTGAGATGTCAAAGATATGAAAATCTAAACATATCCCTGAGTTATTGATTGTGACAGGAACAGCCCTTAAGACCCCATGGCTTTCAAGAATAAATCCTGATGGGCTTTGTAGAAGTTTTCGAGATGGGGTTAAGTATGTGTTGGGGTAAAGAGTTTCGGCTAATGTCTTTGAAATGAAGTTTATCCCGACGGAAGGATTATAGTGGATTTTCATAGCGGACCTCCTAACTTGGCACAAAAGAATGGTTAAAGGGGAGGTGATTCGAGCTACCTCAGGAGATAACTCTGCTTCCCTCAGCCATTCATAACTCATGACTGATGAGAGGCTTTTGATGTGTTCTATGTGGATCGATTCTTCGTGCGGATCAGATGGTGTAGTATGTGCCAGAGGTCTCACCTAGACAGGCAAATTCGAGGTATTTCCATAATCTACAAAAAGATCTTCCTCGAAGTCAAAGGGAAGCTCTAAAGGAGATGTTTCATCATCCTCTAGTTTGTTTTGCGCTCACTCAACGAGAGGTTTTTCAGCAACCAAATTATGTGAAGAATCAATTGGAATTTCCAATTCGGTTGCATGTGTCTCCTCTTCTGGCTCGGGGCTAGCTCGACTTCTTCGGGGAATTCATCATAAATGCCAGTGTATGGGGTATTTTCAAGAATTTTGTCAAGGATTGCTTTCCCTTCACTAACGGTTTTATGAGAGAACGACCCTCCTAATGAGATATTGAGAAAAAGGGTTGCTTCTTTACTAAGGCCATAATGGAAGTGCTATAGAAGAACATGGCCAGGCATAGACAAATCTGGGCCTAATGTGATTAAACTTGAAAACCTTGCCCAGGCTGCTCCTAAAGTTTCCTTCTCCTTTTGTTGAAAAGTAAGAATTTCTAGATGAAGAGTGATAATCCTAGAAATAGGGAAGAAAGCGAGACAAAATTCGTCTCGAAGTTCATCCCAATCTCCATTTACACTTCTGACGGTATGAGCATACCATTGTTTCGCCTTCTCAGAAAGAGAGAATGGAAACAATTTCCATTTTAAGGTCTCATGTGTCATGCCAAAATATTCAGGCACGAACACAGTTGCTCAAATTCCCGAAGGTGGATATGTGGATTTTTGCCTTCTTCTCCATAAAAAGTTTGCTCCTGAACCATGGCTATGAAAGCAGGGTGAAGCTCATAGTCATCTGTAAGTATAGGATGTGATGATTGTGGAGGCTCAAACAATTCATCCTTTGGATCGGACAGTTTGTAAATAGGCGTAGAATCCATGTGGTAAAGATGATGGTGGTAAAAGAAAAACAAGGATACATAGACGAACTTGGTTTGAAACTAGAACAGCTATCGTTCCATGGCAACGATGCCAGAAAGCTTGTTGGTATTTTTTAACGCAAATAGATAAATCCACAAGTGCATGGATATCGCTGTAGCTTTCACTCGGGAGTATTCCAAGGTATCGATTTCCATGGGGAACATGAAGTGCACTAATCAAGGATCAAGGTCATCCAAGGTTAAAGATAGATAAGTGTTTTTGTGGGTAGAGAGGAATTTCCTAAGGTATTCTCTAGTTGATCTAAGATTCAACGTTACTTCAAGGTTTACTTACTTTGGGACACTAGAACACTAGCCTTAGACTGAGATGAGAAAGGAGCTAGGAAGTTTTGACTACGGCCCTGCAAACACCAATCTAAACGTGGTGGACTATGTCAGCCATCAGGGCTGTCACCACCTAGGGCTACAACAACTATCCGTGGGGTTGGGTGCAATTCCAGGTAATTGCAAGACTAAGCACCACGCCTATTCTATTGATTACTACTTTAGTTTTGCAAAGACTAGAGCACTTGATGCAAGCGGGGATCCAATAAATAAATTTAAAGTAAATACTAAAATTAAGTAAATAAAGAACTTAGGATTAATAATTGAAGAACCTGTAGATTACTCAAAGATGAGTCAGATGTGTAAAAGTACAAAGTCGAGGAAGATCCGACAGATCCGGCTCCTCCTTAGCTCTCTCCTCTTCTCTCTCTCCCTATTTTCTATATTACAACTAGATGAGACCCATCTAGAGGGACACTACTACAAGGTGTATGAAAAATATGAAGCTCCAGAGCGTTGGGTGTGTAGATGTGTGGCTCCTAGAGGGGGTCTAGGCATCCTTATATAGGCCAAGGTGGAGTAGGGGGCAAGGAATCGCCACATCATCGATCTGTATCTCATTTTATGGCCACCGTCGGATCAAACTGACCTTACTTGGGCAATGCAGATCATAACTTGGTCGCTAAGTAAATCCTCAATGGACCTGTGAAGAAAACTAGAGGAGAACCGGCCGTTTGGGCCTCGAACCGAAGCCAAACCGAAGAAACCGTTGTTGTTCTACGTTTCTAGGAAGAAAGTAGCCTTCTCGGCCAGTTGGACTGGGCAGTTTAGGCGGTCTGGTCTCTCCCTCGGTAGTTGAACCACGCCACCGTCCTCCAACGCCAACCAGCCCTCGCCACCTGTCCTGCTTGGCTCGGTGGCTCGATGCCCTCTCGTGCCCGAGTGCTCGTGGACGCGTGCGTGTGCCAGACCAGCAGTGCCACGTGGCCGCCAAGTTTTGGCAGGTGGCCTCGCATGTCCCCCACGCCGGCGCAACTGGGCCCTCGTGCCCCCTCGTGTGCAGTCAGCCAGCAAAGGGCTATGCCATGGGGCCTGCCTTGTTGTCGCTGTGTCTAACGCATGCGTGGGCAGCGCCTGCATGGCGCTATTGATGTGGGCCCGCCTAGGCCACACGGCTTCGCCTCATTGGCCGCATGGTACTGCTGACGACGTGGACTTCTTTTATTTGTAGAATTATTATCTTTTCATTCCTAGCTTCAAATATAACAAGTAATATATCCGTTTCGATCGTCTCGATGAGCTCTTTGCAACGGTGCATCCCAATTCATCATTTGAGATACTTTTATTTGGTGAAAAATTACATATTCTGTAAAACAAATGAGAGCACCAAAACTCGTGGAACTTATTAGAATCAAACCCTATAACTATAGTTTGTGATTCATTTCATGTCAATTTATGAATTAGTTGATGGTTAGATTTGGAGTTTAAGGACCATCAACACGGTGCTTTAGATTCCATAACCTTGTTTCCCATTAGCATCGAGATGCAGATCTGCATCCTTGGTGCTAAAAGGTAGCAAGATTATGGAATATAAAGAAGCCCACTGAGATGTAGGTGCAAGTTTTGTGAGATGCTCCTTCTCCATCCTTGTAGAGGTGCTGCCGCTGAACAGGAGCTTGACCTTGATGATTGTAGATCTTCTTGTAGATCGTGTGTTAACAGAAGATCTGTAATCATCTGTTCTCTCCTATTTAGGGGCTCCATACTCGATTGGGGGTGCTTCAAGTTTGCGAGGTGCTCGTTCTTCAAGATTGGGTGCTTTATATTCTGTCTTGTAGCTCTCACGGTCAAGAAGTAGATCACATCCCTTGACTATGAGGGTTGCAAGATGGAAGGTAGAGAACCTCACTGAGGGTGAAGTTTTGCAATGTGTTGCGTTGTTCTTTAGATTCCATAATCTTTATACCTCGGAGGATCTGTTGCTTTGTATATGCAAACCGCCATATGGTACAGATTTGTTATCGCATAGACCTCAAAGGAAAATACGTAAAGAAGTACTTCTAAAGTATTTAATTTTGGTCAATGCTTGATAGCCGAGTCTCATCGGCTCAAAATAGCCGACACCTAGAGTATCGCCTTTAGAACAAAAAATAACAATAAAAGACATAGGATCAAAAGTGACATTCAATCAGCAGATTATTAACTTATAACTTATAAGACCCTAGATATAATCTATGGTCCTAAGAAAGCATTGTTTACAACATCTTGTGCATGGATGGTCACTGCGATAGCCTCAGCAGCATCAGTGAAGTCTCCAATCAGGTCCTCTTGATCTTCCAGCCGATCAGTGTCCCAAAAACTAGGTTACAGGTGACAGAGCTCGTGCCCTAAACGCAGTTGCACTATAGCAAGAGTGGCACTGGCACCATAGTGGATGCCATATGTTGCCACTTCTCTAGCACAAACTAGGATATCCTGTAGGCAATCTTCAAGAGAAACACCCCTAGCGTTGACTGCTGCAACTGCTCCAAGTGCTGCATGTTGGAGGGTCACGTGGCGATTCTCCAGGTCAATCTCCTAGTGACGAGCCTCCTCGATCTCACGACAAGAAGCAGCCAATTGTTCCTCAAGATCTAATGAAAATGAAGGGTTACTAGATAAAGTCATGAATATAAAAGCAAAGGCTCTTCAAAGAAATTTTACCTACTACCCTAGAATGAGCTTCATCAGCGCTCATCTGAGCAACATTGGTCTCTTCTTTAGATGTAGAGAGGGATCTTCAAAGAAATTTTACCTGCTACCCTAAAATGTTCATGAATGCTTGGATGATGCTTGTGCTCATAAAATGCAAATGTCAAATGCAATGCTAAACACTAGGGTGTTACAACCCCTCCCCCTTATAGGAATCTCGTCCCAAGATTTAAAAGACCTACCATTCCTTATAAAAGGCGAGATAAACCTCATGTAAGTAATCCTCCCGTTCCCACGTGGCGTCTTGTTCACTATGGTTATTCCACACCACTTTGTAGAACTTAATGACCTTGATCCATGTTACTCTTTACATTTCTTCTAGTACATAGATTGGTTTCTCTTCATAGGTCAAATCCGATTGGAGCTTAATGTTGGTGGGTGCAATTGCTTCCTCAGGTATGCGAATACATCTTTTCAACTAAGAAACAAGGAAGACATCGAATATAGCACTCATCTCTGGAGGAAGTTGTAACTTGTAGGCGACATTTCCTTTCCGTTCAATAATCATGTATGGCCCTACATATCTAGGAGCAAGCTTTTTTTTACTCCAAATCTCTACACTCCTTTCATGGGCGACACTTTTAAGTACACATAATCTCCCACTTCAAAAGTTAGTGGTCTTCTTCTTTTATCAGCATAACTCTTTTGTCTTGACTAAGCTGCTTTCATATGATGTTGGATAATGCATACTTGCTCTTCAGCTTCAGTGACAAAGTCAATGCCAAAATATCTTCTTTCTCTGGGCTCAATCTAATTCAAGGGAGTTCTATATTTTCGACCGTACAAGGCTTCAAAAGGAGCCATCTTGATGCTCTCTTGATAACTATTGTTGTAGGAGAACTCGGCTAAAGTTAGCCACTTCTCCCATGAACCCTTGGAGGAGATAACACAAGCTCTCAATATATCTTCTAAGATCTGGTTCACTCGCTTGGTCTGTCCTGAAGTTTGTGGATGATATGCTGAACTTCTAATTAGTTTAGTTCCCAAGGCCTGGTGTAAGTGCTCCCAAAAATGAGCTATAAACTATGGTCCCCAATCTGAGATTATGGTCCTTGGTACTCCATGTAGTCTCATAATCTAAGAAACGTACATCTCAGCGTACTTCCCCACGTGATACCTTGTGTTAACCGGTACAAAATGTGCTGACTTGGTGAGGCGATCTACAATGACCCATATGGAATCATGACCTTGTTGTGTCAGCGGGAGGCCTGTAATAAAGTCCATACTTATTTCCTCCCATTTCCAGCTTGGAATAGGCAACGGCTGAAGTAATCCAGCAGATTTTAAATGAACGGCCTTGACTCTACTGCAATTATCACACCTAGCAACATAGGTAGCGATCTCTTTCTTCATCTTAGTCCACCAAAAATGGCTTTTAAAATCTTGATACATTTTGCTACTACCCGGATGGATAGACAACTTGGATGAATGAGCTTCATCTAAAATTTGATTTCTAAGTTCTCAGTCTTTTGGTACCACAAGTCGGTCCTCAAACCATAGCACACCTCTTTCATCCAACCTAAAATGCTTGGTTTCCTGTTCTTTCATCTTTCGCTTGAGGTGAAACACACCTACATCCGTCTTCTATAGTTCTATGATTTTGCTCTCGAGTGTTACAGTGAGATTTTCGACTAAGTGCATCTGCTACAACATTGGCTTTCCTTGGATGGTAGTGCACTTCCAAATTGTAGTCCTTGATTAGCTCTAACCATCTTTGCTGCCTCATATTCATCTCAGGTTGAGTGAAGATATATTTGAGACTTTTGTGGTTAGTATATATGTGACATACGTTTCCCAACAAGTAATGTCTCCATATCTTCAACGCGTGAACAACTGCTGCAAGATCTAAATCATGCGTAGGATAATTGCCTTCATGCTTTCTCAACTGTCGAGAAGCATAGGCAATAACTCTTCCTTCTTGCCTAAGCACACACCCCAAACCTATATCCGATGCATCACATAACACATCGAAAGGCTTTTCAATGTCGGGTTGTGCTAAAATCGGAGCTGTAGTTAACAAGGTCCTTAGGGTGTGAAAAGTAGCTTCACACTCTGGTGTCCAACTGAACTTTTCATCCTTCTGAAGTAGTCTAGTCATGGGCTTTGCTATCTTGGAGAAATCAGGAATGAAACGACGTTAATAGCCTGCTAACCCTAGAAAACTTTGAACTTCATGAACTAAAGTCGGGGCCTTCCAATCCATGACCTCTTGTACTTTAGATGGGTCTACAAAAATTCCATGTTTAGAAAAGATGTGACCCAAGAAAGGTACTTTGCTCAACCAAAATTCACACTTGCTGAATTTGGCATATAACTTATGCTCCCTCAATCTGGACAAAACAACTCTCAGATGCTCTACATGATCTACCTCATTCTCTCGAGTAAATCAAGATATCATCGATAAACACAACCATGAACTTGTTGAGCTCGGGCATGAATACCGAATTCATCAAGTACATGAAGTAGGCGAGGAGCATTTGTTAGTCCAAAAGACATGACCAAATACTTGTACAACCCATACCTAGTGGAAAAAGTTGTTTTAGGTACATCCTCTGGCCTGATCTTAATCTGATGATAGCCTGAACTCAAGTCAATCTTAGAGAATACCTTTGCTTTTGCCAACTTAACAAACAAGATATCGATACGGGGCAAAGGATACTTGTTCTTAATGGTCACAACATTAAGCGCCCTATAATCCACACACATTCTCAAGGACTTGTCCTTCTTGTTTACAAATAAAGCTAGACATCCCCATGGAGACAAACTAGGTTGAATGAGACCTTTGTCCAATAGTTCTTGTAACTGAATTTTAAGTTCAACTAATTCATTTGGTGGCATCCAATAGGGTCTTCTTAAGATAGGTGTCATACCTAGCACTAACTCAATCTTAAATTCCACATCCCTATTAGGCGGTAAACTTGGCAACTCATCTGGAAATACATCAGGAAACTCACAAACCATTGGAATATCACAAAGGGTAGTGGCTTGGATAGCACAAGACAAGTTTTGGAGATCAAAACTTTGGGGAAGTGTTACTAGAAAAGCATTACCTCCCTTTGGTTCTCTCAACATAATTGTTCTAGTGCTAGTGTCAATGAGAACACCATGATTGCTCATCAATTTCATGCCTAAGATCACATCTATGGTTAATCCAGGGCAATACTATCAAATCCACAGTGTACTCCCTCTCTTGTATAGAGATGAGCACATCTTTGACTATCTAATTTGTAGATATAGTAGCTGATGAGTACAGGCCCGATCTTCTGAGAGGTAGCCGATAAGTTCGATTTTGTGGAGACCTCGATGTTGGCGATCCGGCTTTAAATCATACGTGATTCGAACCCTGCAACCGTTACACCACTGCTCCGTTGGTTATCAACCAAGCACAACTTGATTGACCTCGCCAAGAAGGCTTTTCCTGCAAGCGAATCGAAGAGCACAAGCAAGAAGGTAAAACACGCAATCTGAAATTGCAAATATGAATGACGCGAATATCAATAGAGGATTCAAGAACTCGGTTCCAAAGGACTAATCGACACAGTGGAGGAGATCAAGAACGGGGGCCCTGGATCACTGTAAAAGGATTTGTCACCACAGTTACAATGAACGATTCAGTTTCTCGATGGAAAACTAAACTCTAAACAAAACCCAATTGTGTAGCAGCGGCGACGGCTGTGTTTATAGTCTAAGACTCGACCTAGGGTTGGGGACGGCCAGGGGTTGGGCGCCCACAACTTGGGCTTAAGGCCCGACACGATACATGGCCAAGTTGGCCCAAATAGGTGATGCAGCACCTTGCCGTGGTCACACAAGATGATCCACAGACCTTCTGGAGCTGGGACCAGATCCAAAACGACGGCGTCGTCGTCCCCTTTCCAACGCATCCAAGAACGGCCCATTTCGATGTCATATGAGAAAGTTATGACCGAAACAGTGACGACGTGTCTGCTGAATCTGAGGGCGACGTGGCAGCTGAGTTGGGAACGAATTGCAACTTGGGGAAGACCATGGCGTCGGTGTGTCCAGCATGGCGATGTCCTCATCAGTAGCCCTAGCTAAACTTATACTATAACCACCCTTGTTTACCTCAATTATTTTCTGATCATACTTAGATGCAAATGCTTGGCTCATAAATGAATGAGAAGCTCCAGAATCAAATAAAACAATGGCGGGATGTTTGTTAACAAGAAACATACCGACAGTGACAACTTCTCCCATAGGAACTTCTTCAACAGCTATGTAACGCATGTATCTAGGACATGCCTTTGGATTTGCCTGTTTCTGATTACCCTAGTTTTGATTGCCATTCTTCTTAGGATGGGGGCACTACTTGGCCCAATGACCCAACTAGTTATAGTTGAAGCATGGTTGATTGCTCCTTGGTCCTGCTGAGCTTCCTTGCCCTCCATTTCCCTTGGGTAGGGCAATGGTGAACGCCGTGCAGAATATCTTCTGGGCCAGTTGGCTTGAGCTTTTGGCGGAGGAGGCCTAAACTTAGGTGCTGGTGGACAAAACTATGGCCTAGCCACCACTGGAGCTCTAGACTGGGAAGATCCTGAGGCACCTGCCTTAGCTGCTCTTTTGTGGCCCTTCGCTGCTACGTGCAAATTGTTCTGGTTCTCCTGGGTCAAGGCATCACTGACGAACTCATTGTATGTGGCACACCTTGAGTTGGCCATAGTCTTCATTAACTTAGTGCCAAGGCCTCTCTTGAAGCTTTCTATTTTCTTCTCCTCCGTATCGACGAACCCTGGGGCGTATCGGGACAAATTGTTGAAGGCATGCATGTACTCGGTAAGGGTCTTGGTCCCTTGTGTGAGTCGCATGAACTCGCCTGCTTTCATGCGCTTTAGCCCCGGGGGAATGTGATGTCCCCTAAAGGCTAACTTGAACTGCTCCCATGTGACCTATGAGTTGGAAGGTAGAGAGGACAGGAAATGGGTCCACAATATCCCAGCCGGTCCCTGTAGTTGATGGGATGCATATTCTGCCTTCAGATGCTCAGTAACCGTCAATAGACGGAACTTTTGCTCGATTGTGATTAGCCATTCATCTACCTGGAGTGGTTCTTCGGCCACTTTGAAGATAGGAGGCTTGGTGTCTTGGAAATCCTAGAAAAAGTTGTATTGATTTGGCTCAGGCCCTTGATGTTGCTAACGGGCATGAGTGGTGTTCTGCGCAGTGAGGCACAGTGTATCCTCCATGGCTCTCTGATTACTCAGGAACTATGTGAAGAATTCATTCACAGATGGTGATAGCAGTGGTGGTAAGTCACTGTCGTTGCCATCTTGGCTAGTGCCTACTCCAGCGCGAGTGCGAGTCATCTGCAAAGTTGCAACAATAAGTGATTATTGGATGATGTCAGGACATTGTAGATGAATTGTGTAATCATGCCAAACTAAAATTACTAGAGAGAATCTTAAATTCATACAATAAAATACAGGCATAATAATTCATTCTCACAACATGACATCACCAATTTGATCACTTATCATGCTCGCAGCATTAACATGTATGTCATAATCCACCAGTAAAATAAAACTGGAATTTCATTAAAGTTCAACTCATAGTGAAATGACATGCAAAGTGCCAATATTACACTGAAGTCAAATCACGAATACCAAACTTCAAGCTACAAGTCCATTACATGAATAACAAGGATACATCTAGCACTTTAACTAGTCACTAGGTGACTCTAATCTTCGGCATGCTCGCTGTCGAGGTCAGAGATAGCATCGTCCTCATCCACTTGCTCCACTTCTTCTTCCACCCAACTGTCATCTTCAACTAACATCTTTGGATCTTCCTCTTCCTTATCTAGGATCGGGTGCAGTTGGTTGTTCAGAAAATGCACCTCATGCTAAAGATCAACCATCATGTTCTAGGTCTGTGCAAGCTGCTGGCGCAAATCCCTCTCGACCCGGTCTTGCTGCACGGTTAGGGCTTTGGCTCTGTTTTGTGCTGCTTCAGCCAAGGCTGCACGGTTGTTTGCTTACATCCGCTAGTGCGTAGCTGTGAGCGCCTCAGCATGAGCGGCCTCCAGCTGCTCCCACAGTCCTGCTAGCACTGCATGATCATCCGCTCTTGCTTCTTGGGCGGCAGCTCTCTACTGATCAACTTGCTCCATTTGGGTGTGAAGATTTCCCAATGCTACATATGCCTGGTTAGTTTTCCATCAAGCCTCACTTGCTACCTTTTTGTGCTTACGCACATGCTTCCTTAGCTTATGCTATGCAGCTTCGGCTCTCATGAGCCTATCCATGCAAGTGGTATAGGACTCTTGCCAGAAGTCCCTAGTGTCCAGACGAGTATAAAACATCTTCATCATTGCAAACATTGCATTCATAGCGGTACTAGAACTATCTGCCCACTCATCTCGGTCTCGGATCAATGCATTGTGATTGCGTTGTGCCCATATTGCTGTGGATGGATCCACCCGAGGAAAAGTACCAGCAGCACTACCGGTAAGCTTATCCCCGTGCTGCTAACATATCTGACTTAGCACCTCAAAGGCCACTACTTAGGCAGCCTCCCATGGAGTTTTTCCTTCAGATTCTGTCCTCCATTCCTGCCAAAAGGATGCTTGGTTATGAGCTAGTATGGTCAATTGTACTTCATACCATGGTTGTCCCTCCAGGTATACTTCATTCTAGTAATAGAGGGGCGGTTCGTAATACCCTGCATAATGCAAGACTCTCCAAAGTAGGGCAGGGGTACCAAACATCAACAGAAAATTCTCACTTCCAATTGGTGCTGCCATATGTACCAACAACATGGTGCAACTCTTGTGAGACAACATCATAATGAATAATAGTTATATAACCGAGTAACAGACTTATAAGGGGACAAACAATGTAAGTGTGTAATAATGATTTATCATGATGCATGCACGTTCCGTACGTCCTCACAAACTTAGGAAAATTAAAACTTCTAACGGCATACACGGTGGCATACATACATTCTCTCATATATAATATAGCTAGTCGGGCTACACATTTCGTAGTTAGTGTACCTGCATAAGAATTTCATTTCAGCCCAACCCTACAATTTATGTATGCAGAATGTAAATCTGGGCTCTAGGTTGCAAGCTAAATACTACCATATACATATACCCGTATATATATACTTCCATATATATATGAGGCATATATACACTTCAGTATCAAAGCTAACTCTCCCCATAGACCGCACGCTCACATCTTGCGATCATGCCACTATTAATTGTTTTGTATGATCATTTGTTATGTATTCTTACCCCAATTAATTTCACTAGAATCTAGCAATTAATTAAGATTAAATAGGAAGACCATATAACAAGTATGTATACTATAGGTTTAATATTTTTCCTAGCTAGAGCATGTCAACATAAGACCAAAAAATTGGAATCACAATTTTATCACCTTCCTAGCTGAAGTTATGCAATTTACAAGCTAGAAACTATTTTAAAAGCACTTATCTTGCTTAATTTAATTCACCTAGAAAAATAACATAAACAATAGATTTCATATTTTTATCAAATATTACACTTCAAGATGAATGCAACAAAATTTGGTTCACCCTATTTGGACACTCTGAGCTCTAGATATGAATTTTTGAAGTTTGCAACTAAATCTGTGAAAAAATTAATAAAGAAAATCAAATTTCACATCGAGCGCTACAGCTAGGTGCACCCGGTGCATACACCCCGCTGCGACTGACGACTGGGTCCTGTGCTCAACTCAGCCCACATGACAGAGAGACAGAGCAGAGTCGCGGCTTGACCGATGAAAAGCTCACCGATGGCGAGGTCACCGGCGGTAGCGTCACCACCGACGTGTTCCCCAACTCAACCCGCACCTACTGGTACCCTCGGTTTGCTCAGAGGATCACCGGAGCTAGCTCGCTAGCGAGCATGGTGGCTCGGCAATGGTGCTCTGGCCATCCCGACGATGGCATGCCTAGGCCAGCGTGGCTACGGCATCTACAAACCTTAGCGAAGCTCTACGACGTGGATTAGGTTAGGGTGGAGCGGTGGCGAAGCTTGGCCGCGTGCATGGTGGCACGACGGCGTGAGCGCAACGGCAGCACGGCAGCGTTCTGCTCGGATGAGGCTGCCATTGGCCTTAGGCTCTTGCCTCGAGCTAGACCTAGCTCTAACCTAACTCTAACGTCTAGAAGCGCGTGAGGAAGAGAACTGGGCATGCATAGCAATGGCGGCGTGCATGGTGGCGGCGCTCTTGGCTCAGGGCGGTGCGGCTCGCATCCTGGCATCGGCGACACGATAGCGGCTCAACGAGCTACGGATATAGCTTCTAGGACCTACGATGAAGATGAATCAAGAGAGAGCGAGATGGGAGGAGCGGTGGATAAGGCTAGCCACGGCGAGCTTAGAGCTCGATGGCGCTCAGTGACCATGGCGGCGATGGCAACGTAAAATGTTGCATTACCTGGGCTCTAACTAAGGCAATGGCGGGTCGGTGAGGTAGAGGAGATGATGGTGGAGTTGTGTGCGCGAGCAATCACACAATGGCGTGGTGGCAGTGGTGTGTGAGCTCAACGAGGGTGTGGCGGCGATGGCGTGGTGCTCAATTCTGCTCGGTCACGGCGAAGATGAGAGATAGGCAGAGCGAAGCGAGTGAGAATGAGTGAGGAGGGCAGGGCATGTCACTACCATTTTGATCCCCGCAGGGGGCCCGATGCCACTAAACGGCCTCCACACGGCGGCCACGGCCTGACTCTGGTCGTTCACGACACGCGCGCGGCGTAAGTCCAGACGCCTCTGAACCCGACTGATGAAGCAAGTTCAAGCGATCAGTCCTCCTAATCCATGGTGAATTTTTGAAAACTTACTTAATAACAATTGTAGAGCTATGTGAGATCTCTAACTTTGCTTTAGAAACCATCATCTAATTCTCAATGGTTTTCAAACTACAAAGCTCTAAATTAAGGTACTTTGAAACTGAAAACAGCTTCAACACTTAGAAAAATTTCAAGTTTTGAAAACAACATTTTGTTGATACTTGTGAGCTCTATTTGACCATGTTAGACACTGAATTAGCTCATGACCTTTAAATAAAGTTTGTTACCCTTGATGAAAACTACAACTTTTATTTAGGTCACAACCATGCAAACACTCTAAGCTACTGTTCAACTTTGGTCAATCTAGTATCATGAAAATGGCATTTCAAATGAAACCAACACTTAGAAGCAAAATTGGACCAAGTCATGAATACAAACATTGTTCCATTTACCATCCAGATGTGTCTAAGGTGTTTTCATGACCTCACAAATATCTCATACATTGGTCATATAAGATTACAAGCATAAGCATATATATAAAATCAACATTTCATATGATAAGGTATAAGAATGCGATGAAATTTCATATGCTCATGTTCATGAATGCTTGGATGATGCTTGTGCTCATGAAATGCAAATGTAAAATGCAATGCTTAACACTAGGGTGTTATAATGTTTGCTGAGGTTTGTAAAACCTTTTGTGCTTTTCAGCATTACCGAATCCATCATCGGGTTGTCTCAAGAGAAGGTACTCTTTGTGCCTCAAACTCCGTGTACAGGAGGGAGAGGTTGAAGCAAGCACTTGCTCAAGAGAAGACAAAAAAGCTATAGAAGCAGATCCAAAGTATTTCTTCTTTTTGGCAATGAATTGTGTTACGATTATATATGAGTTTTCAACTAACACACTTGTTGACAACAGAGTCGGCTAAGGTGAAATGCCTTAAAGATGAGCTTGCTGAGTGTAAGTCTATGTATGCAAAACTAGAGGCTATGGCTATTGAGGATGATCACCTACATACAAGGACTCTTTCAGCCATGGAGGTGAAGTATATGTCTTAGGTGTCATCACTTGAGGATGAGCTTCGGAGTGTAGTCATGGCTAGCCGCGACTGCCTGCCAGGCGGCCTATGCTCAGCTAGGAGGGCCTGCCTCTTCGTCAGAGGTGGCTTCCTAGCTAAGGGGGGTCCCAAGGCACCTAGAGAGATTGCCTAGTATGGTTTGTCCATTAGGGTGCACATGGCTCTAGTGACCGTCTGGACAATCTACATTGACCTGAACATCGGTTCTGTTAGAGGGAAACCTGTCGACACAGATCTCTTGCTGTACAGCTTGATTCAGCAATAGGCCATAGAGCCTTCTAAAGCCATAATCCGTGATGTGGATCCTTATGTGATAGGGAAGGGCAGTGTGCCCAACTCATCAGAGGATTCAGGCGGTGTTTGAGGTCGCCTTGTAACGTGCGACACCCAACTTTGCATACACTGTCTTTCACTATCTTTAGTGTTTGAAGCTGGTTAAGCTTTGGACTAACTACCTGGGGATTGTTCGACCAAAATGAAACATTCTGATCGAGTCTATGCAAGGTCTTGTTAAGTCACTTATACCATATCATTGTAGCCCCCAAGCACATTGATAAGTTAGTTTAACAGGTGAACATGCTGAATAGCAACATGCATGACAGTTGCAAAGGTTAGCCCTCAAGTGACCCAGAGAGGTTCTTCATAAGGTACTCGAAGGATCACAATTTATTTATATAAATGTTCTTTACAAGATGTAAATGTTAAATGGAATTTAGAAAAATAAAAGACCGACATAACCGTGAGTCGTTAGTTGCCTCCTCAAGATCCGATGACGAGACCTGCAGGGGTAGGAGCCGGCAGTGGAGTCGAGGATGATGGGACAAGGATGACAATGGGCTACTATTCTAGAGCCATCAACAGGAGCTTCTTCCTCGGCATCGAGTAGGGGAGATTGGGAGCCCTCGAGTGACTCTTGCTTCCCACTCCTGAATCTAGGTTGTTGGCCTTCGCGTACTCGACGGCATCCCTCTCACACTAGTAAGCATTCTAGAACTTTCCTAACATCAAGATCATGCCGCGTGGACCTAGCATCTTTAGCTTGAGGTAGGCGTAGTTTTGGACCGCCATGAACTTAGCATAACATGGCCTCCCGAATATGGTGTTGTATGGTCCCTAAAAGTCAACAACTTCAAAGGAGAGTGTCTCCCTCCGGTAGTGCACCACATCGTCGAATGTCACAGAGAGGTCTATCGTGACCAAGGGCATGACGCACCGCCCGGGAACAATACCGTGGAAGGGAGACTGCGACACATGTAGCTTCCTTATGTCCATGTTTAGCCTATCTAATGCATCCTTATAAAGGATGTTGATGCCGTTGCCTCCATGGATGAGGATCTTTGTCATCCTTACGTTCTCGATGACCGTTGTTGGTATTTATTAACTTGTCACTTGTTTTAAGTAGCCACCTAATGTTGTTGATATCTCTTAACATCACTTTTGCTAAGTTGTCATCCCTAGCTATGATGCCAGACATGCTTGTTGGTACTACCTAGTGCCACTTCTAGAATGACACTAAGAAGTACTTTAGTATTTTATGTGACTAAAAGAATATATATTAGTGAATAGGATCTACAAGCACATAGATAATATACTATTGTAGCACTTCACCCGGGAGTATTCCAGGTGTCGTTATTTATATTTTTACCACAGGGAAGGACGGGCAGTTGGAATATATTGATAACTTATACACATGACGGATAAATAAACCATAACCAATATTCTACTCATAATAGGGGTAAGTCATGAGATAAATGTATGTGAATGGTAAGTAATAACTGATCATTGATCACTTAGAGTGCTCCTTTCTATGGCATTAGCATGGCTAAGTATAATATTAGAGGAATAATTCCTAAGTCATTCTTAATTACAAGTCAAAGCATACGTTGATTAGCGCAATTACACTTAGTAGTCATGGCTAAGATCAACTTCATATCTACACATAAGGGAAATTACTAAGGAAGATTAAGAACAGAGCTTGTCTTCCATCGTAACCAGATCCTACTTGTCCTATATTCGGGGAGTGGACTACAAAGGACTTAATGGGAGTGTCACATCCATGATCTACCACATGGCCTGGAATATAGGGTGCATTCACAGGTAAAAACATATAAGCACCACGCATACACAATATCGACCACTCAACACTGGTACCTTGGAGCGAGCGCTATATGAACTTATGCTTGAACATGATGATAATCTAACTATACTAAGTATATAATCATAGTAGACGATGAATGTGTTAACTAGGAACATGAATAAAATTAAGAACAATTTCAAGTCAATTGTAGCAAACATATGAATAATGAAAGATACAAAAGAGGATACAAGGGGCTATCCCAAGCCATACTCTTGACAAGATCTGGAATCCAAGCGAAGCTTGCCTTCCTCTAGACCTAGCCTAGCTAGTTATGCCCTAGAATATGGTGGAGCTCTGAGGATGATTAGGGTTTCTATCTTCTTGACTGAATGCAATGCCTAAGGGAGGGGGTAGGGGCTGGTATATATAGGCCAGAGAATCAATTCTGAGCCCTCAGATCAAACCGACTTGAAAGGACAATGTAGATGCAAACCCTAAGGTGGTAGAGAACCGATGTTCGAAGGAGGAGGCTGACAGTAGGGCCCACAGGGTGGCCGGCCTGTTGGTCACCGGCTGGCCACTCGTGGTTTTCTTCGGTGGTTTGGCTTCTGGTGTCCTCTAGAACCTTCTGGAGATGTTTTCGCCACGGATAAGCATGATTACTTCTAACATCTAGGTCCACCTTGATGTTTTCTGGATAAACCTGGTTGAAAACATAGATATACCAAAACTTGTGGAATTTGTTAGTTTAAACGCCTAAGTCTATGTTGGTGATTATTTTCATGCCCTTATTCAAGTTATATTGATAGTTTATAATGGTTGTTAACTACCGTCAACAACCACACTAACCACTAGGGGGAATTGGCCCGCTTCAACCACTTGATCTGGATGATCGGTTCGATCATAAGTAATTAGTTGTTCGAACAAGTGTAGGTAGTGGGGCGGCCACTGCGGTCGCGTAGATCCACCAGTGGGTCAGCTTCTACAATCTGTGGTCTTGGTAGGCTTGGGGCCCACCGAATATGAGCATGGAGCACCTAGCAGCTGCATCGGTACCCTAATCGTCGTCATGGTCTCTTGAGTACCCATCTGGATCTATCCATTTCTAGGCTTTTAGAGCGACACGCAGCTAATAAGCGACACGGTGTTTGGTGAGGTGTGTCATGGGAAAGCCATGGTTTTGACATGGGCTATTCATGATCCATACGAACATGTCCTGGTAAGCCTGCTTCTTGTGAATATTCGAGGCAGTCCTCGGGATAGTACATTTGAGCTTGACCGATGGCTGGGCTCACCTCCTAGGGGTTGCCGAGCACTCCACAAGGTCACGAGTATCGTGCTCCTACTTCCACGCATTGATAAGCAAGTGGGCATCTCGTCCGCTCCCTAGCCAACCATAGATCAGGTTCGAGGGATAGTATGTTCCAGGTCCTCCTATTGGTTGGACCCTAGTCCCTAGAGGGCATTGCTAGCGATCATGCGGTGCAGGCCCGCGACATACCTCAAAAGTTTCCCAACCGGGCCGCGGCTTCTGAGTTATCGGGTGCACCATTTATTCGATTCTGGCGGCCAATTGAAGCAACCTGACGGTCCCATAGGGACAATCAGCAAAGTTTTGGCCACCCATCGTGGACGTTTATATGCTGAATCTATTGAGTGTCAGTAGATTGGTCGAGCTATTGGCGAAGGTGATTAGTCTCTACCTCGAGATCATCGTTCTAGCGAAGAAGGCACAAGCGCACTTCGTTGCTCGTCTCATATGTAGCATCAAGGACGGTCGTGTCTCCTGATAGAGACATGGGGCAGTTGAGCATGAGCTTCTCAAGTTCCTCCCGTGGTGGCTCAGGGTCTTGTACGTTCATGTAGCACTCGGGTTGCTCCAAGGGCTTGATACTTTCCACCTCAAGTTGTTCCTCCACCATATCAGGATTGTCGAGGAGGAACTGATCATAGTCGATCTCATCGAGATCGACGATGGGCTCTTCACCCTCTACATGCTCCCAATCTTCTAGTATGTTAGCCATCTCCTTATCGCCTGTTGACATTTCTTAGCGTCGCTACTAAGAACAGAATTGAATCTAGTCCCTAGCAACGGCGCCAAAAATGCTTGTTGGTATTTATTAACTTGTCACTTGTTTTAAATAGCCACCTACATCTCCTAACGTTACTTTACTAGGTTGTCATACCTAGTGATGATACCAGAGATGCTTGTTGGTAATACCAAGCATTACTACTGGAATAATACTAAGCAGTTTTTATTAATTTATGTGACTAGAAAGAATAGATATGAATATATGAAAGAAATCTACAAGCGCATAGATAATTATACCATTGTAGCACTTCACCTGGGAGTATTTTAGGTATCGTTATTTATATTTTTACCGCAGGGAAGGTCTAGCATGGACCTATATTGATAACTTATACTACTGATAGAGAAATAAACCATGACCAATATTTTACTCATAACAGGGGTAAGTCATAGGATAAGATATATGATAAGTATTGATCAACGATAATGATAAATCACTCACAGTACTCCTTTCTATGGCATTAGCATGGTCAGGTCGAATATTAGAGGAATAATTCCTAAGTTATTCTTAATTACAAGTCAAAGCATACATTGATTAGTGCAATTATACCTACTAGTCATTGCTAAGATCATCTTCATATCTACACATAAGGAATATTACTAAGGAAGATTAAGAACAAAGCTTGTTCTTCCTTCGTAACCAGACCCTACTTGCACCTATATTTGGGGAGTGGACTACAAAGGACTCAACGGGAGTGTCACATCCACAAACTACCACATGACCCAAAATATAGGGTGTATCCATAGGTAAACAACGTATAAGCACCACGCTTACACAATGTCGACCACTCACCCATGGTACCTTAGAGTGAGCGCTATATGAACTTATGCATGAACATGATGATAATCTAACTATACTAAGCATATAATCAAAGTAGATGATGAACATTATAACGAAGAACATGAATAAGATGAATACTAATATTGTCATAACAATTGTAACTAGCATATAAAAATAATGGAGGTACAAAAGAGAGGAGATACAAAGATTATACCAAACCATGCTTTCGACACGATCGGGAATCCAAGCGAAACCTGCTTGCCTCCCTCTAGACCCATCCTAACTAGCTATACCCTAGAATATGGTGGAGCTCTGAGGATGATTAGGGTTTCTGTCTTCTCAAATGACTTGATGACTAGAATTATTATGCCTGGGGGGACAGGGGCTGGTATATATAGCCCGGAGCATCCAACGTGAGCCCTTGTATCAAATCGACTTAAAGGATGGTGTAGATGCAACCTAGGAGACGGTGGAGAACCAACATTCAAAGGAGGAGCTGACATGTGGGCCTAGGGGGTTAGGCGGCCTATAGGTGGGGCCGGCCGGCCCCACCTAGCAGCCTTTGCCTCTCTGCCTCAGCGCGGAGTCCTCTCGAGTCTTCTAGAGTCTTCTAGTGTCCATTTCGCTATGGATAAGCGCTATTAAATCTGACATGTAGGTCCACCTTGATGGTTTTCTAGATAAACGTTGTAGAAAATACAGATTCACCAAATCTCATGGAATTTGTTAGTTTAAACCCCTAGACCTTCGTTGGTTATTATATTTATGCCCTTATACATGTCATGTTGACGGTTTATAATGGTTGTTAACTACCATCAACATCGCCGTTAGCGACCATCCCGATGAACTAGGTAACTAGATCATTGAGGCAATCAGGGGAGTTGGAACCATAAATAGGGTGCTCCTCGGTGCAAGGTTTGGTGGGTTCTGCCAGGGCTTGTTGAAGCCAACTTGAATGGGTCACCGCTGTGTTTCTTAATCCGGTCAGAAAACCGGGAGAACGTGATAGGGTGAAGATAGTAGATCCAATCGAGGAGTCCAGTTTGGATCTTCCCAGAGCCGAAGGATGACCTTGAGATTGTTCTCTTGGCAAAGCTCGGTGAATACATCTAATCCGTAGTGGTTTAGGTGTTGGGCAAGAGCGTGGGGCCCAACGTCCATATCTTCCTCCAATCCGGCGAAGAATGCGCAGATTGGGGAAGGCTACTCCTCCTCCACAGGTGGCTCGGTTCTTGCATATGCTTGTCCCCAAACTGGTTGGTGATGAAGTCTATTGGTGGTCCTTAACTCATATTTTCACCCACCAACTTTACATAAAAACCATACAAACAAACACTAAAACTTAGTAAATAGGGTTTATACTAACGAATTCCATAAGTTTTGGTGAGTTGTGCATTTGCAGGACACACACTTGGAATACAAGAGTCAAAGTGTGCAACTAGGAAAACATAAATGCAGACTCTACATAAAAAATAGAAGGAAGGCCCACTTTCCTTGCAAACTTGGGTCAAACACCCATGTGGCTACACTCCAGGCCCATCAAGCAACCCACTAGGCGAAGGCGGTGCTGAGGCGGCCTAGCCACTGCCACTAGTGCCTCTTAGGCCCACCTTACCAAACCATCCTTGGTGAGCTATAAAAGGATGAGGCCACCCTCTCACATTTCATCATCAAACACAAGAGAGCACAATGTGACAAGAAGAGAAGAGCTCCATTCCTATCTTAGCTCTTTAGCTAGTTCTAGTGTAGGGAGTGAGTGAGTAAGAGTGAAGAAGTACCAGAGTTGTCGGCTACGTCCTCTTGTGTACTCAGGGCCCCTTGTACACTTAGCGGAAGGAATGCCGGGAATCATCGGCTCCTCTCCACTTGTACCTCTATGATCCGAATACTACTTGGAGTATAAGGTTCATGTTTATCTTCAGTGGTGAGTTCTATTTTAAGTTAGTCTTGTTCATTATTTACTTGCAAGTTCGTCGTTCGTCCTTGTGATGAATACTCTAGTAAAGGGCCCTGATAAAGATAGATAATTCTGATCGATTCTAGAGTAGTAGTTGATAGCGTAGACATGGTGTCTAGCCTAAATGGTACCTTTGTTTGCCTCATACTCCTTGGTTGAGGGGTAGGCGCCAGGTGGTGATAGCCATGTCCATCCCTTGTAATCCCCCATGTTCGGTATGGCATAGAGATGTAGGCCGACAACGCTTGGTAGACCAAGTGTTATCCGTGCCCAAAACAAGTATATAGTGGCAAAGCTATCTTAACTTAGAATCTCTATCCTTTAAAAACCTCACTACCCGAACTATCCTTCTTCTTGTTATCATTAGGTGAACTAGCTTAAGAGACTCATACACCTCCGTTCCTCGTGGAAATACGATACCCTGAATACTTATGGGTGAAATGCTATAACGGTAATTCCATGCACTTGCGGAATATTTATGTATCCTTTAAGAAATACCAACAAACATTTCTAGCGCCGTTGCTAGGGAACGGTTGTCGTATTGTCTCCAAACCTTGTCCACCCGTGTACACTTGTGTTTTATCTTCCTTTTCAAAAAAAATGTTGTTCCTTATATTCTTTTTCACCAAGAAGCCCTTCATTTCAAAAAAACTTTATACTCCTTAGGACGAGTTCTTAGAGCCACCACCATCAAAGCCAATCATAGCTTCTAGCTATGAACTTTGTCCTAGCTTTGGCGGTCAAGCTTATGACCATAAACTAAGCACTACCGGAAGATACCTCGGATTATCATAAAACAAAACAACAACTTTCTTATTAATAAAAGCAAGAACATGCTATCAGGATAGTATGCACCTTCGGTATTCTTGTTTGCTAACAATTTTAGGTTAAGAACAAGAAGAATAGGGGACAAACAATGCCTAAAAACATGGGAGTTGCATCAATTATATACCTTGATAATCATTGGTGATGGAACACACTTAAAAAGGAGACCCCGACATGGCACACTTAACTTTTACACAAAAGTCCAAGTGTAGGGGAGAATGGTGAGAGTCTCACCACAAGTTCCATACATACGAAAGGCTATCTTGGTTAAAAGAAAAAAATGATGTTAGCTCTACCATGCTAAAAAAGGTGCTCAAAAGAAATATATGAAAAAAGGAATGAAAACAAAGAAAGCTAAAAAAGAGAGATAAAAAAAGACAATATATGATAAAAAAGGGGAAGAAAATATATATATATGATAAAAAGGGAAAAACAAAAAAAAGAGGAGAGAGAAGGCGTAGGATGGCCAACACCAATGTGTTGCCTGACTCCACCCACCATTGCTTTCACAAGCAAGAAGGGCTCTCCTCTAAGCCTTTGCTACTACCACCAAGGCCCATAGTTCATACACACTAATTGTGTGTGTGGCCTAGCCTTGATGCTAGCCTGAGTCGGCTCCCATACACAATCATGCAATCGCAGTAGCAACTTCAAAGTTTCATCCACGTATGCAGTCGGTAAGTACACTCAGGTATGCAAAGGTAATAAATGTTCACCAACTCCTTTACTCACATTTGTCTCCATGAAAATATAAAATCATGCTTCCTTTGTTCATGTCACATGCTCTGGTTTGGGTGTATCCATGCAAGGTACATCCGTAGGCTTTTTAAATTAAGCATGGTGCTTAGGTTAAAATAGTATTCTTTAATCAAAATTTTGGTTAATAAACTTTTGAGTTACTGTTTTTATAAACAATAGAAGTAACCTATTATGGAGATAAATCAAGGCTATATTTACACTGCATCTTTACCTTAGCCTTGCTTGAGTGAAGCTTAAAGATAAAAAGTTGGGTGAACAAATAAATAAATACATACTACTAAAACTACTACTAAAATTATTATTATTATTATTATTATTATTATTATTATAAATTTAGGCACCTCGATGTTCAAGCCGGTAGAGCCCTTGCTTGTTCCATTTTTTTTGTTTTGTTGAATAAAAAGCAAGTACAAACTCAAGTATGGGGGAGACGATCCACACAAGCATTCAAAACCTCCCCCAAAATGATGCACAAGAGACCAATAGTTCCAAACTTAGTTTGTGCACCCTCACTCCCTACATCTAGATAAAGGTTAAAAATGAACAAATTAAAATTTTGCAAATCAAACAAATGTTCCATCTCCATATCATCCTATGATTAAAAGTTTGTATACTCTTTATTCCTTGCCAATATTCCTACACTTGTGAATAACTTATCATAGGGAACCCATTTTATCTAAGTGATTGGAATATGAGATATAGTAGGATGGAAATGAAACTTGCTCACTTTTGCAAAGTACTTGGGATTTATTTACAAAATCAAAAACTCAAATAGCATGCTCCTCAGATGATATTTAAAATACCTACCAAGGCTAAAAGATGAATTCCTTTCAAACCTTGTTCACATGCTATTGATTCTTGTACTGAGCTTTGTCAAAATGTTGTGATACTTTGCAAAGAAATATTTCATGCAGTCATGATTCAAGAGCACATACACGCGACCCACAAAGAAAAGCTAAGCTTCTACACTAGAAGTTACTACAAAAATTCCATCCATCCACCCGCAAAAACAAAGCTCCATGAAAATTGCCGATCTCGCTTCACTAAGGTTTCATAAAAAAAGAGGCATGGCAATGAAAAAAAAGAAAGAGAAAAAAAGAATGGATAAAGAAAAATAAGTCCAAAATAAATAGGACTCAAAGTAGTCCAAAGAAAAATGGACTCAAAGAAAGTCCAAAGACAAAAGAAAGACAAAAAGATAAGAATCAAAAGATTGCCATGACCTCTAGAAAAGAAACCTATGGTGACAAAAGATCAAAAACAATAATGGAGGAGTATTTCTTTCCACAAAAACCACAAAATACCACACACTTGCACCTCTTGATCAGATTGTATGACTTATTTCTCCTTAAATCCAGATTTTGACTTTGTAACAAGTGCAAGGTAAGTATGCCACACTTTACCCTATCATGAGCTCCACATAAGCTTTTCTAGAGGTAGGAAGCAAAGGTAACATCTTTTGCCTAAGTGAGGAACCAATTATACAAATGAGTGACCCGAGAGAATCATTTTGAGGAGCAAGGCTAAAATTTATGTTTTCAAAATCAAATAAAACCCAAGTTTCTAAGCAAGAGTAGAGTAGGAAGATTTGAATCCTTACTGTTCCATTATCCAATCACTCAAGATTTTATGGTAGACACTCAGAATGTTCATAGGTCCAGGTGAGGTTTGGAATAACTTGTATGCAAATTTCAAATCAAGGAGATGAACCAGCTTAGTCCTTAGAACTTTACTCGAGGACGAGCAAAGGACTAAGGGTGGGGACCTTGTTGGCGGTCCTTAACTCATATTTTCACCCACCAACTTTACATAAAAACAATACAAACAAACATCAAAACTTAGTAAATAGGGTTTATACTAACAAATTCCATGAGTATTGGTGAGTTGAGCATTTGCAGGACACACACATGGAATACAAGGAAAAAGAGTCAAAGTGCGCAACTAGGAAAACGTAAATGCAGACTCTACACAAACAAATAGAAGGAAGGCCCACTTACCTTGCAAACTTGGGTCAAACACCCACGTGGCTACGCTCCAGGCCCATCAAGCAACCCACCAGGCGAAGGCGGTGCTGAGGCGGCCTAGCCACCGCCACTAGCGCCTCTCAGGCCCACCTTTAGCAGGGTGGTGCATTCAATGCCCCTAAGGTCAATTGCAGTTGGGCTTGCCTAAAATACCTCAGCAAACCATCCTTGGTGAGCTATAAAAGGAGGAGGCCACCCTCTCACATTTCATCATCAAACACAAGCGAGCACAATGTGACAAGAAGAGAAGATTCCCCATTCCTATCTTAGGTCTTTAGCTAGTTCTAGTGTAGGGAGTAAGTGAGTAAGAGTGGAGAAGTACCGCAGTTGTCGGGTACCTCCTCTTGTGTACTCGGGGCCCCTTGTACACTTAGCAGAAGGAATGCCGGGAATCATCGGCTCCTCTCCACTTATACCTCTACAATCCAAATACTACTTGGAGTATAAGGTTCATGTTTATCTTCGGTGGTGTGTTCTACTTTAAGTTAGTCTTGTTCATTATTTACTTGCAAGTTTGTCATTCGTCCTCATGATGAATACTCTAGTAAAGGTCCCTAATAAAGACGAATAACCATGATCAATGTTAGAGTAGTAGTCAATAGCGTAGATGTGGTGTCTAGGCTAGAGGCTACCTTCATTTGCCTCATACTCCACTATTGAGGGGTAGGCGGCAGGTGGTGACAGCCATGTCCATCCCTTGTAATTCCCTATGTCTGGGTACGGCGTAGAGCCATAGGCTAGCAACGCTTGGCAGACCAAGTGTTATCATTGCCCGAAGCAAGTATATAGTGGCAAAGCTATCTTAACTTAGAATCTCTATCCTTTAAAAACCTTAGTACCCGAACTATCCTTCTTCTTGTTATCATTAGGTGAACTAGTTTAAGAGACTCATACACCTCCATTCCTCATGGAAATACGATACCCTAAATACTTCCGGGTGAAATGTTACAACGGTAATACCATGCGCTTGCGGATTATTTTGATATGCGTTAAGAAATACCGACAAAGTCCAGGGTGCCGAAGGTGATCTTCTCACCCAGGCACATCTTCTCCGCGGCATCATCGATGTTGATGATGATTCCCATCTAAAAACTATATTAATCTATACGCAAAAGGCCCTGTTGGGGGAGGTGGCCCTGGCACAGCTCCTACCCTGGCTTTTGGCCTTTACCTGACTTGGCTAACCAACCTCATAGCGAATGGCAACCCTCTCCGCGAGAGTTTCTGTTCCTCAAATTATCTTCTGTTTTTCAGGCGATGCGCGATAAGGATCGCCATGCCAATCGGAGGCTCACCGCGGGAAAAGGAATTGGTCGGTGGTGGATCATAGACCCTGGATCAAGCAAGTAGAGGTTCAATCCAAGCCGCTGGGAGGGACCAGGGCGGAAGCACCGGTGGTCCCACCACGTGGTTTAGGGTTGAGGGTAGTTGGCCAGGGCAGAACTTACAGCCATACCCCTGGTAGTTGAGTACCATGCGACTTGCCCAGGTCAACCCCACTATAATTTCGCCATAGTACTGGGTATGGACTATAAATACCCGGGGCGCTCGTGTAATGAGATAGTCCCTCTTTTTGGGGACACAAAGTGAGCAACTAATCCGCATTTAATTCTTCACCCGGATACCTCATTTTCCTTATTCCCATTCCTACTTCTCTTCTGGCAAACCCTCAGCCTCTTCCCACGCGTCCCATTGAGGGGTAGAGGCTAGGAGTTATCCCACAGGCCCCTACCTAGTGCGCCAACTGTCGGATGATTTAGCTCTGGCAATGCCTAGCAACGTGATCTCTTAGATGGAGTTAGATGGTAGCAGACGAGACACAAAGATTTATACTGGTTTAGGGCGTGGTGGCGTGTTAAACCCTACTCTAGTGGTGCTGCTCTTCTTGTATTCGTATGCTCGATTACAGGGGCTATTGCTCCTCGCTACAAGGTAGATTGGATTGAGGCGATGGTGTCATGGTAGACATGCCAGCTGTGGGATCCTTACCCCCTTTATATAGGTAGAGGGGTAGGGTTACAATGAGGGAGATCGGCGCTACAAATTGGATTCCTAGTTTGTTAAAACAGATCAATTCTATCCTACCATAGCTAAGATGGCGGTAGATACCCTTGATACATCGTGATCTCCAAGTTGATGGTTGCGCCTAATCCTCGGATGTCCTCCACTGATGTGCTAGAAACATGGTCGGTGAGGGTACCCTGGGCCCATATATCTAACACTATGAAACTTGATTCGTACCTTACCTTGGTATAGGTACGATGCCTTGCTTTAGACCTATTTGATTCCTTTAGTCCTTATCCTGATTAGATCTAGGGACTAACAACAATTAAAGCTAATGAACAAAGACCAAAATGCTCCTGCTTGGCTCTCCCCCGTCGAATCCACCTGGCCAATCCAATCCATGTGCCGCCTCCATGAGGCCACTGCTATGCTCGATGCCTTCTCCACCGCACCGCGCTACCAGCCAAGCCCACCCATTGCCAGTTGGAGACCAGAGCCGCTGCCAATGATGGAGACCTGTGCTACCGGTGATGCAGATCAGGCACTCAAGCTAGACTCAGCCCTAGCAACGTCAGTCCTTGAAGCCAGGGATGATCCTACTTGTCTATCTAAAACAAAATGCCATAGTTTCTAGGGGCACCCGCGTGGGGAGCAGCGCTCCTACACTACTGGACTGAGGCGCCATCCCTGTCGGTGCTGAAAAGAGCGCACACACTGGTCGCTACTCACTACTGGTGCTGTAAAAAGGTACGCCAACTGAGAGAGTGAGAGCACACACTGCACGCCTGTTGGGGCTCCCATTGGACAAGACAATAGGCTCGCATCGATAGCAAGGGAGAGAGGATAGTTGTGCAAAAGTAAAATTTCATCAATACCAATAAAACCAAACGTAGTTTTCCAAGCTGCATGCATCCAATGCAGCCCGCGCACTTGTAACACCCTAGGTGTTAGTCTCGAGCTGAACCATGGGTTGGACTGAAACAAGCTATGTCAAGTGATAATCAGGAGCTATAGTTCACAATCTTGGAAATAGTGACCCTTGTGCTCAATGTTGGACCCTTCTTAAGAATATGCATGAGTAATGTTAAACAAGCTTATTTCATGTGCCTCACATGAACTCCCATCTACTTTGAATGTTGGAAAAGTTGTATAATGTTTGGAATCAAAAGGTCACGCGGAAAGATGAATTATATCCTTGCTTGCATTGCTTTGTTAAGTGAATGAACATGTGATGTCAGAAAGATCTTGCAACCTTACTCAACTAAGTTCAATTGGGTTCTACAACAAAAGTCATGAAGGGTTCGTGTTGACCAATTGTCAAGAAAATGCTTCAATGGATCAAAAAGGATAATTTAAGCTTTATTGTGATGTTGTTTTGACCAAGATGAAACAATGGCTTTTGTTCCAGATATGAGGTTTGACCTTTAAGCAAAGTGGTAGTTTAGTTTGAGTTCTACAAACTTTATTTTTGGACCAAGAGCTAAATCATCTTCGAACTTGGTTAGACAGTGTTTCAAGGAGTGAATTCTGTGTTGTTTTGCTGCTTCAGGAATTTTCTCTAAGTCCTTAATCGACAGCTATGAGTTGATATGTTGGCAACATTTTATCCTCCAAATTCATATGGCAGCTCAAGTGGATTGCTTAATATGAGTTGAAGGCCACTTTGTTCTGGAAACAATAAACCAAGTCTCATCAAGTTTGGGGTTCATTTGGATCTTCAAAGTTAATTTCAAAATCAGCAAAGACTAACTATTTTCAAGAGTCAACTGCATCTCGGTTTCAGTTTCGTGTACCCTATTTTGGAGCCTTGTATCTTCCTAACCATGTAGAACCAATCCAAGATCCTTTAAGCAAAGTTGTTAACATCGTGTAGCTCTACATCCCTGACTTGTTGGTTTGATCTTTCGTTCTTTAAGTTTGGGAGAAAAAGGAAGGAGAAGAGAGTTTTAGTCAATCGGATGACTGCTTGGACGCCTTCAGAGGCTCGTCGTGGCCGACCGCGCACAGGAAGCCGCTGCTGCGTGGCCTAGCGCTCGCTCCCATGCGTGCCACGGTGCACCACTTGTCTTGGACACCCGAATGCCCTCCCATCTCTCTCGCTCTCTCATTCTCTCTAGCTCTCTCTCTCTCTCTCGCTCTCTCTCGCCCGTGCTCGCCATTGCCGACCGAGCAGAGCTCCTGCTGCTGTTGTTCCCTGCCTCCACGCCACCGCTCGCCCCAAGCCATGCACCGCCATTGTATCCGCCTTGATCTCCTCCGTCGCAGGCGTGTCACTCCTCCTCCGTCAAGTGCCAGAGCCCGCTCGCCGTCAGTCTGCTCGGCTCCGGGCCACCGACGCACGTGGCTGAAAGGCCACCAACCGCCTCCGTCCTTGCCGAAGGAGCCTTCCGGTGCGCCTAACCCCAGCGATGCTCCGGCATCCCTCCCTTTTGTAGACCATAGACCTTCGCCCTGCTTATATTGAAAGCAAACGAGTTTGCTGGGGATACCAGCTTTACAAAGTGGCAACAACCATTCGGCATTACAGCAGATAGAAACGATACAGTACCAAGATAACAGGCAACTAGAAAAGGAAATATAGAACAGCTAGCTTGTAGCCAAGAGATGTCCTTCACCACCTCCTATTTAAAACAAGCACCTCTAGGCCAAAATGTTTCCAGAAGCAATCGCAGACACCTCCAGATCATCTCAGAACGTCGTAGTCACCATGCATTCAGACCTTCCTTCAGCTTCGCGATTATGTCCTCCATCTTCAGTCTGTCCGCTGGCTTCAAGAGCTTCATCCACTGTGAGAGAAATCCCATGATCATGTGAGCAATAGCTTTTGGGGATCTAACTAAGACATCATTAAAAACCCAGTTGTTCCTTGTCTTCCACAGACTCCAGGAAACACAGGCTAGAATGAAAAAGATGACAAATTATTGCTATTGCCAGAACCAATCTCCATCATATCCTCAAAATGTTGGATAGATGTAGGTCTATTTAACCACCTCATACTAACTATAGCCCAAACCCAGATCACTTGAGCAATATTGCAGTTAAAAAAGAGATGATTTCTAGTTTCAAGTTTGCCACAGTATTTGCATTTCTCAGAGCCTTTGCCTTTCCTAATTTTAAACTGATCCCCAGTTAGGACCCTGTTGTGCCAAAGCAGAGGAAGATTTTGACTTTCAAAGGAATCTTAGTCTGCCACAGTTCAGTCATTCTAGTATCCACCTCTCCAGAACTTTTGATCAGCCTGTAAATAGATTTTGTAGTGAACTTTCCCGAGGGGGTTAGATCCCGTGAGACTTTATCTTCCTCTCCTGAAACCTCTATATCATCAAGAGCTTCTTGGAGATCATTCCACTCAGCCACAACCTCATTTCCAAGCCTCCTCCTAAAATCAAGCTGCCAGTCCACCTCTTCAGCATCAGCCACTGACCAATCCAAATTCCTGCTGATTCTAAACAATCTTGGGAACAGAGTCTTGAGTGGACAATCTCCCATCAAAACATCATGCCAAAACCTAATCTTCCTACCATTGCCAAGTATCCATTTAGTCCCCCTTTCATACCATTCTCTGGCTTTGCCAAGCCCCTGCCAAAATTGAGAGCAACCCTTTTGCTTACTCTGGCAGAACTCTTGTCATTAAGATATTTCTTCCTCAGCACCTCTAGAGCCAAACTCTTCTCACCACTCTCTAACTTAAAGATCCATTTGGCTAGCAAGGAAGTGTTCATTGCTCTAGTGTCAATAAAACCGAGCCCACCAAATTCCTTGGGGACGGCAAGTGCTTCCCACTTAACCATATGATATTTCTTTTTATTGCCAACACCTTCCCAAAAGAATCTGCCTCCTAATGAATCTATCTTCTTGTGTGTGCCTTCATGAAGCCAGTAAAAATCCATACTGTACATGGGAATGCTTGATAGACTTGAATTGATCAAGATGGACCTCCCTCCATGAGACAATTGGTTGCACTTCCAAGTCTCAAGCCTCTTCTCCACCTTACCAACAGGAGCCCCCAGTTCTTCTTTCGATAACCTCTTATAACTGATTGGAAGGCCTAGATATTTCATTGGGAATTCCCCCAGCTTACAGTTAAAGGCATCAGCTATCAGCTCCGAGTTTGCCTTGCTGACTCCTATTGTGAACACCTCCGACTTATTGTAGTTAATCTTCAATCCTGACACCTCTTCAAAGCAGAAAAGAAGAAATTTGATGTTCTCAATGTTTTGCTGAGTATTTTGGATGAAGAGTACAGTATCGTCAGCATAATGAAGATGAGTAAGGCCTCCTTCTACAAGATCAGGAGTAACACCTCTCAGAAAACCTCTTTCAGACACTATCCAGGATAGTTGATAATGCATCAGCAACTATGTTGAAAAGTAAAGGGGACAGAGGGTCTCCTTGCCTAAGTCCCTTGTAACTTCTGAAGTATTTGCCTAACTCGCCATTCAGGTTTACAGCAACTCTTCCACCACAGACAGCTTTCAATATCCACTAAATTCACCTCTCACAAAAGCCCTTTTTAACCAACACCTCTTCTAGAAATTGCCAACTAACCTTGTCATATGCCTTCTCAAAATCAAGCTTAAGTATGATGCCACTTTGCTTCTTCTTCGCTAACTCGTGAAGCACCTCATGAATGATCACCACCCCATCTAAAATGTAGCACCCAGCGACAAAGGCAGATTGGGTGGGGCTAATAACCTTATCAGCAATGTTGTCAAGCCGCAGAGTCAAAGTGTTGGTAATGATTTTATAGACTACATTTAACAAACAAATAGGACAGTATGGCTTAATACTAGTAGCTCCTTTTACTTTAGGAATGAGGGTGAAGATGCCATAATTGAGTCTGAATAAATCTAGTTTTCCTTCCCTGAGATCATGAAGCATATCTAGAATATGAGTTCTAAGCTTAGGCCCAAAAGTTTTAAAAAACAGAGCTGTAAATCCATCAGGTCCCGGGACTGATCCATCTCTCAATCATTTAACCACCACCTCTAACTCAGCTAAAGTAAAAGGTTTAGTGAGTGCTTCATTATCTGCTAGACTGACTTTGGAGTCATCTCTCCACAGATCAGAGTGTAATTAAAAAACTGAGGCTAGCGCACTCCCAAATAACCTCTTGTAGTAGTCAGTAATGTGAGCTTGCAGTGCCTCTGGTTCTGAAATCATCACGCCCCTGTCTTCTAAAGATTTAATCATGCATTTCCTCTTCCTACCATTAGCAATGCCATGAAAATAAGCTGTGTTAGTGTCTCCTTCCAGCAGCCATCTTTCACCACCTCTTACTTGCCACATGGTTTCCTCCATGCCATAAATATCAACTAATTCGTCTTCCTAAGCATATCTCTGTCTCCAATCTACATCAGCTAGACCCACCTCTTCTGCTCTCTGGTCCAAGTTCTGGATTAGTAGCAACAAATCTTGCTTCCTCTTCTTCATGTCACTGCTCCAATTACTATTCCACCCTCTTAAGCAGCTTCTAACTTTGTTTGAGGTTTTCTGCCAGTAGTCAATGCTCCTTGTCCCTTGTGGTTGAGGCCATTTAGCTCTAACCCAATCAGCAAATCCTTCCTGTTTAATCCATGCTTCCTCAAATCTGAAAATTCTGGACCTGATACACCTTTCCGGACTTAGTTCTACCACTAAAGGATTATGATCAGACCCCAATCTAGTAATGGAATGAGCTGTTACCAAGGGGAAATGATCCTCCCAAGTAGAAGTCATGAAAACTCTAACCAAAACCACCATGGCCGGATTGGTTTGCTTATTTGTCCAAGTATACTGCCCCCTAGCTCTATGAATTTCTCTGAGCCCTGTGTTGGCCACAAAATTATTGAAGGCATCCACCAAATTGTGATTGACATTTCCTGTAGACTTCTCCTCTATTCTTCTGACTAGATTAAAATCACCTACAATCATGGTTGGGATATCCACACCTCTAAGAAACACCTCTAGCTGATCTAGGAAATCGTGTTTCTGATTATCTCTAACTGGACCATATACATTAATGAGCCTGCATTCAAAATTATCATCTCTCTGAGTCAGAGTCATAGATTGGAAATGATCACCACTTTCTACATGTTTCACCTCTACTAAGTCTTCATCAACCCCCATGAGGAGACCACCAGAGTGACCTCTGGAAGGGAACCAAACCCACTTAAAAGCCACACCACCTGCAAGAGCATTCAGTTCTTTGTTATTAAAATTCTGCTTGATAGTCTCACTCAGACACACATAACTGATACGATGTTCTTGCAACACTTTCTTGAGTTGAGCCTTCCTGCCTTTACTACCCAGTCCTCTAACATTCCAAAATAAAATATTCATTTGGGTTTAGCTGTAGGGTTGCCCAATTGGCTTAGTTGGCTCATTCTCAACACCTCTAACATTCCAGTTTCATCACTCTGGTTATCCACCTCTTCAAGTTCATGAATGATTCGGAGATGCTCCTCATTCTGTTCATCTAATTCCTCCTCCACCTCAATCACCTCTTCAGTAGCTTTAGATTGTTCTTTCTTCTTTTCAGCTTTAGTTAAAGTAGCCTGAGACATCTCTATGGCCTCCTCAGACTCTCCCAGAACAATCCTACATTCAGCAGCTAATTTGCTCAAGACAACATTGTTAACATTTTGCAAAATAGAAAAAGGATTGAAGTGTGTACCTTGACTGTCAGCCATAGCAGCCCTCCTCTCAGCTCTGAGAGGAATTGGAGTTCCTGTTCCCGCAATCCTTGAGCTCGCCCTTTTAGCCACCTCCACATGTTTGGTTGTTTTATGTTTCTTCGAGCTAACCACTTTGATAAACTGATCATCATCTTGCGTATCCTGGTCAGTAACCAAACCACCTTTAACAACAGCATCATCATGAGAAATCTCCTCCATCATCAATGACTCTTGTGGAGCAGGAGCACTGGTGTTTTCTTTAGGATTCTCCACTTCAGGGACAGTCATCACCTTTTCTGCAGTCTGAACTTTAGGAGTAGCTTCTTCCAGAACTGCCACCTCTACATCAGTTTGTTGCTTACCCCCTCTTTTCTCTCCTTGCTTGCTTGATTCAGGAATCTCTTTAGCAGGATTACCATCTAGTTTGGGAATATCAAAAGGACTATAACTATCAGATTCCTCATCTTCATCTTCCTCCCAAGATTCCTCATCATCCTTCTTTCTCCCAGACTTATCCCTAGGGAAGGGCTTCCTCTTACTCTTTTCATTTTCCAAATTCCAACTGATGAAAAAGCCTCTACCATTGAAGTAGACCTTAGAAGAGCCCTGAATAGCTGAAGGATCTTTGCAAGAGACCTTCACTCTGATTGGACCGAGCCCTGGTAAGGATTTTGAGTCCACCTCTATGAAATCACCCACTAGACAAGCGGACCAGGATCGGGTGCAGTAGCTACTACTACTGCAACTTAAGCAGTAGCAGCATCTCAGCCGTTCAAGATACCAGCAATGGCTAAGATCAGAGCTACTTTCTTTCCCATTCTTTCTCCCTCACATGCTCTCGGTCTCTGTTTTTTTTTTTTTTTGAGAAGAAAAGGTAACGAGCAGGGAATAGTTGGCCCCATTTTTGGCTTTCACCGCGAGAGAGGCTGACACGGCAAGCTGCTCCGAGAGACGTGCGGATGGAATTTTCTTAATACACTTGTTTGTTAAGTACAAAACTAATACAAAGTTGTCTAATGATAGATCAACTTTTAAATTTCATTCCACCAGAAAACAACTTTAGATAGAAATCGTACGACGAAAAGGCAATTATATTTTTCATAAACAAAAAATGATTTCCTATAAAATACTCCCTCTGTCACTAAATAACTATCGTTTTCGTTTCCCGAGAAATAACTTTGACTAAATATATATAAACAAATATTAATATTTATAATACAAAATTAATATCATTAGATGGATCCTTGAATCTATTTTTATAATAAATTTATTTGGAGATATAAATGTTAGCACGTAGTATTTTCTATAAATCCAGTCAAACATATGTAGCCCGCTTCTCTTCTCTCTCCTCTCCTCTCTCCACGTCAGCATACAACCTATTACAACCCCTTATTATACTTGCTCAATGGGTGGAGATATCGTTCTACTAGAACAAATACTCCATCCGTCCCTAAATAACTGTCGCTTTTGGTTTTCTGTGCCGTATGTTTGACTGGATTTATAGAAAATACTACGTGCTAACATTTATATCTCCAAATAAATTTATTATAAAAATAGATTCAAGGATCCATCTAATGATATTAATTTTGTATTATAAATATTAATATTTGTTTATATATATTTAGTCAAAGTTATTTCTCGAGAAACGAAAACGATAGTTATTTAGGGACAGAGGGAGTATTTTATAGGAAATCATTTTTCGTTTATGAAAAATATAATTGCCTTTTCATCGTACGATTTCTATCTAAAGTTGTTTTCTGGTGGAATGAAATTTAAAAGTTGATCTATCATTAGACAACTTTGTATTAGTTTTGTACTTAACAAACAAGTGTATTAAGAAAATTCCATCCGCACGTCTCTTGGAGCAGCTTGCCGTGTCAACCTCTCTCGCGGTGAAAGCCAAAAATGGGGCCAACTATTCCCTGCTCGTTACCTTTTCTTCTCCAAAAAAACAGAGACCGAGAGCACATGAGGGAGAAAGAATGGAAAAGAAGGTAGCTCTGATCTTAGCCATTGCTAGTATCATGCTACTGCTTAAGTTGTAGTAGTAGTAGTAGCTACTGCACCCGATCCTGGTCTAGATAAGCAACCTCTTCCACAGCTTTCTCCATCCTAGCCCACGGAGGAATACCACAGACCAACACCCAAACGTGTGAGAGAACATCTGAACAGCCCACCATCAGATCCGACTTGTCCACAGTGAGTAACAGATCAAAGATTTTGCCTTTGAATTCCTTGAATCTAGTAAGGATGTCCAACTCTCTAGCAGAAGGGACAACAAACATGTACTCATTTAGGCCAACCTTCTTCACTTGCCAATCCTATGATGAACTGACCAGATACTGTAATTCTGTGGTAACTTTCGCCACTGATCCTTTTTCCTCTGGGACAGTCATCACCGCTGTGATTGGGCTGTGAGCAATTTCATCTTCAGTAATAGGAACATGAAGACTATAGAAAAGCTGACCATATGATGGCCCTCCTCTCCACACCTGAAGCATTTCTCAGTTGGGTCTGGTTCCCTCCAATCTCTATTTGCACCTCTATACTCATGATCACGAATCAGCTTCTGCCTCAAATCTTCCTCTTTGTTCCAATACCCTTCATCAGCCTCAGCTCTCCTCTTGAAGCCTCTGTCATCACCTCTTCCCCCATTGAAACCACGGCCACCCCCAAATCTTCCATCATTCTTCCAATAGCCGTTGTTCCTGCTCATGTCTTCATCTCTGACGATACACCTCTCTATTCCTCCAGTCATCTCGAGCACCATACCCCCTCTAGTACCTAGATCCTCGACTGTCACTGCGCCCATCACCACCTCTACGCTCCATCCCAACAAACTTAGAAAAGGATCGAGAATTGATGAGCTTTACCTCAGCAGGGGCAATCCTCCGAGTGAAGCCACCAAATCGTTGAACTTCTTCGATTGATGCAGGGTACCCTTCGACAGCTGCCTCTAAAACCATAGCTCTAGGGATCCAGCACCATCGGCTGCGGGGTTTCGGGGGTAGGGGTGGGGTGTACGAGTGGTTGTACAGGTCCACAATAGAAATAGCGGCTTTATGAGCAACCGGCCCATTTGGCCCACCAGGCCCAATATCCGAATCTCTATCTTCCCCAACCTCCCGCCAAATCGAGCTTGAGATCCTGGCAATGGCACGCTCGAGAGCATCGGTAGCCTTCTCCAACTCTTTCACCTCTACAGCGAAGGAATCAGGAGCTTTGAAAAGCAAACGTTTGATCTCATCTTCCTTCTGCTTCTTCTCAAGAGCCCTAGCCCAAGCTATCAAGGGTGGGTGGGAAGGACCCGGAGCACTGCCCTGACCACCTCTACCAGGAACACCTCTATACCCGTAGTTCTGGGATGCTCGGGAATCATCACCGCTAGGAAAAGCCAAAGTAAATCGTCTACGATCCATCTCGAAACAACCTCTGCTCTTGACACCAAAACCATAGGGGAACGATGCAGGAAGAGGGAGATAGGAGATAATACCTCTGCTAGCGTGATCGCCGTCGATGCTCGAGGAAAGGGAGGTCACTCCCAAAATCGCCTGGTCGGATCGTTGGTGCGTGCCTTTCTTGGCTTAGTCTAGTGGTGGCCAAGAAAAAGTGCTGCTATGGGGACTCAAACCTGGGGCGCCCCGGCATCAAGTAGCAGCCACAACATGGGGCCCTCCCTCACCGCCGTCGAGCACCACGCCGCCAGAACCAGCCTCGTCCCCGATGGTCCTCTACTCTGCATTGTGAAGAAAAAGAGAAGGCAAGGAAATAGAAATAGAAGCTTTTCATTGCGTCTAGTTGCGAAGGCTATGACTCATGTGAATAGTGCCTTATGAACTGCGAGTAGATTAGAGAAAGTCCAGGGTCCTCAGTGCAAGATGTCCTTTTCTTTTTCGTTTAATCTTTTTCTTTGTATACAGGAAATCGGTTGAAACTTTGGAAATTCATAGAAAAAAAAATGATAAAATAGAAAATAAAGATGTTTTAAAATCCTTGTGAGTAGATCTATTCAGTAGATATATAATATTGTGGGTTTTAGTTGAAAAATCTTGCGGTAGATTTATATCTATGCTTTTAGGGTTTCTAGGAATAAATTTATATCTGCTGTCGTGGTGCTCCAATTGATATGAAACTTTTATGGTAGACTACTCATGTCATGATTGATCTATGGTAAAATGTTCAGCATCATTGGATGCAGTATGACTGAGTTATTGATTTAACTAGGGTTATGCTTGATTAATGGTTTATAATTAAAGTAAGTGTGTAAAAATATAAAATGTTGTTCCTCTACCTTTGCCTGATGTTGTTGTGACCTATGAAACCTTAATATGGCCATGTGTTTACTAAAAATGTTGACCTTTAGATTTATCTTTCTCTCACATGCTTTATTGCTTTTTAAAACATGTTTTTATTATAATAATTTATTTATAAAACATGAGCATGTAATACTTGTACAGTAATCATGTTTTGATAACATCTCTCACACATAAAAATCTCAGCTCCAAATGAGATGTTTACAATATCATCTATAATTAATATATATGCTCTATTATATAATTTGGATGATGAAAGTTTGTTAGTAGGTTCATGTAATTAGGTCATGTGATGCCCTTTTGCTTATACTAACTTGAGTGTATATGACTGAGCTATGTTGATGTTTAGTTGAGCCTTCAAATGACACATGAGTACGCTCTCTTTTGACAAAACAAGTAATGGATATGTTGTCTTTATAATAAAGCTCTTCATGATGGTTTGAGTAACCTAAAATGACTTAAGTTGATGTTTAGCTCTTATAACATGTTTAGAGTGTACTCTTAATGCTATTAGTGGTACTTGAATGCAACAACTTATATGCTTGTTCTCTTATGTTGCCCATGCGAGCTTTTAATAATTGCTTTGACTCTTGTTGAGCTTGTATGGTCCTTGTTGACCTTTTGGTTTGTGACCAAGTATGATGTTGTCAATATATGTTAAGATAAGGTAGCAGCTATATGTATGATTTGGATGTGCTTGGTTGCTAACAAAGCAAGTGATAGATAGATATCGATGTGTATTGAAAATGGTTGCACGCGTAGTTTTAGTTGTAATGATAATTTCATGGTGATAATTGTATTTTTTGTAAATGTGGTGAACACAAAAGTTGTAGGTAACATGCTTATATTGCTTTTCCTAAACTTTCATGATTTTAGGATAACAGGTCTGAGAGTTATAGACTTTACAAATACCCTGTTAGGTTTTGTCTATGTTATAGACAGTGCTATGGTGTTGTGCCTTTTTGACTAAGCTAACCTTTGAATCACCTGTTGATGGTAAATAAATAGTTATAGTGCTATTAACAAGCTTTCCAAAATATTAAAGAACAGGTCTTTTGGGGATCTAAATCTCCAGATACGGTTGTTTAAAGTTTAATGTCAGAATTTGTCCAAGTCTGGACAGATTTGCTTCTTGATGTTGTTTGGTCCTGTTAACTATTGAATCACCTCGAGATGGCAATAAGAAAGTCATATATAACTTCATAATCTCTATATAAATTTAAGGATCATGTTTGTTAGATGAATAGAACTCCAAATATGCATCTCTAAAGATCATGTTAGTTTTTTGTCCTTGCTATGCAATTATGCTTCCTTGTGGTTTTTAACCTAGTTAACTAATGAATCAGCAATGGGTGTAAATAACAAAGTTGTAGACAGTTTCCTAATATTTTTAGAAAATCTAGGATCACCTTTGTTTGATGCCAATAACTCCAGTTATAGTTAAAACAATTGCCTTCTATGCTGCTGTCTAGATTCTATGCATGTACTTAAGTTGATTGCTTTAACTTGCTCTTGTTTTGGTTAAACATGTTTAGTTAGTTCTTCATTGATGGATGCTTTCAATATCTGAACTTAAGTTAATTTGCCACGCTTGATGTGCTTGCTATCTCTCTATAATAGATTGTGTGATGTTTAGTTAAACAACTCTAGGTGCTTATGTATGTTCGTGTGTAACTTTGTGCTTGTCTTGAATGCTTTTATGTGATGCATCTCATGTTGCCATTCATCGCATTCATGCACTTGCATTGTTGCACCTCATCTGGGTGCACTAGATGGCCAATGCGAGGAACTGAAGCATGTGATGTTGGAGCTAGATCCAAAGACAGTGTTTGGTGGACCTATCCTGAAGATGGAAGGACCCCTAGAGTGCATGCCTAGAGTGGAGAGGTTCCACAAGACTGTCCAAGCTAACTAAACTGACTTTGTGTCAGATCCTAGGTAAGCACCAGAGCATTCTAAGCCTCCTACCCTCTCTTTTTATAAATGCACAGAGTATAACTTTTTGTATGATGCATTAGGTGGATAGGAGTTGGATGAAACCATTGATGCATATTCCCTACCTTGTCCATTATATGTAAATACTTGTACCCTTATTAGTATGAGTAGGTCGATCCATGCTTATCCATGTGTCGGGTATCAGTATTAGGGATACCCAGAAGAAGGAAGCTAATGGCCGCGAACGCCAGTTCCCTCGGATGCTTAAGAGCGTATCTTGGTCTCGCCTGGCCCCGAGGGCACGGGCTCCGTCTCGCTTGACCTCAAGGACATGGGATTCGGGTCACCCAACCTTAAGGGCGCGGGCTTCGTCTCACCCGACCCCTCGGGCGAGAGCCCCGTCACGTCCGACCCCGAGGGTGAGGGGTCCTCCTCGCCCGACCCCGAGGGCATGGGCTTTGCCTCGTTCGACCCCTCGGCACGGGCTTCGCCTCGCCCAACCCCAAGGGCGTGGGCTCTACCTCGCCCGACGGAGGTCCAAACCGCCCCCAACCACTACGGGTCTAAAAGTACGAGTCTAGGGTCAAATTTCTGATACCAAAAGGGAGCAGGCGCGTCTTGATGTGACCCATGGCCATGATGGGCCACGTCTGAGGATGCATGTCGCCAACAGCATTGGGCGTGCCAGCGCTGTGCTACCTACTTCCCGTATGGCCTCTAGCGGAGGCTTCCACTAGCCATACCATCGACTAGGATAGAATGGAGCACCAAAACCAGCTGACGATGCCCGCGTAAGGCGCCAGTGATGAATAGGGCCTGACGTGGAGCCATCCCCGTTGTCATCTATAGGGTTGGCGGGACCCGCGTAAAGGAGATGGAAGACGTCACAATCCCAGAAGCCTTCCTCTCCTCGTCCGTCTCTCTCTCCTCTCTCTGATGTAACCTGTATCTTCCCCTTCATCTATAAAAGGGGAAGCAGGGCTCCCCACGGGAGGGGAGCATTCCCACACATCTAACATGTCTGAGCAACTGAAGGCTTAGGCGCTCGACGGTAGAGAAAGAGCTCAACCAGACTCACTCTTTTCACTAGAGATTTAGGACCTTCTCCCTCTCTCACCTGTTTGTAACCCCTACTACAAACCAAGTGCATGTAACATGAGCAGCAGCAGACTAGACGTAGGGACATTCCACCTGAACCATTATAAATCCTTGTGTCCTCCGAGCACAGTCATCCAGGTTAGACGCATAAACTAGAAATTTACTAGCCGGTGATTCGAAACACCGATAATTGGCACTCTAGGTAGGGGCCTTTTGTGCGTCTCGTCATCCACAACAGGCCATGGATGGCTAGCCACAGTGTTAGCTGGGTCCCGAGCACGCACGTGCGCTTTGAGAGCCTAGACTTCATCATCACTATGGAGAAAGAGCTGGCATGGGCTCCTGTCCCCGTCCAACTTCTTCGCTCCATCGACCTCGACGCAACCGTTGAAGCCCTCGAGAAGCTGTAGCTGCGCGCACTGAAGGCCCGTGTCCTCAGGAGCGACCAGCTCCTCGGCTTCAACTATGAGAGGCTAGAGCGCCAGCTTGATTCCTTCCTAGGACCCCAATCATCCTAGGAGGATGTGCACTACCTCACTTTCTCCTTCGCCAATGTCATGAAGCAGCTTGCCGGAGGGGAGCCACTCTCCCTAGAATATCTCACCCGAGATGCCCCGACAGTGTTCCTATTCGGTCTACACAATGCTGCAAGGACTGTTTGTCATGTCGTGGTACAATGCATGTGCCTGCCTCCTGGAAATGGCCGATTACATCACGGAGTCTTTCCACGACCTTCTCGCGGGAGATTTAGAGTCGATCTCCAACTTTGACTCTAGTAGGGGGAGCCATCACCCCTCGCGAGAATGTTTTATGGCAGGAACCCCCGAGGGATGCGTCGAAAGCGTCTATGAAGGAGGAGCTACCCCACTGAACGACTTCAACAGCAAAGTCGAAGAAGATGCGGGGGCCCTTCCCCGCATTCAGGTGGAACAGCTAAGGGCGCGGCATCAGGAGCTCAAGGATGCGCAACTCCAGCTAGAGCAGGAGCGTGTGGAGCTCAAAAGCGAGATCGAGCATCGTGGGGATGGTGGCCGTGCACGAGCCATCGCCCGCGATGTAAACTAGAGGATTGTCGAGGACGACGGAGGCCTCCTGCACTTTGCCCAGGCAAGTCAGAACATAGTTGCCATGGTGGCCCTACTCTAAAGGCTCCTAGAGCCCACGACATCTGAAGACCATCGGGCCCACCATGAGATCCGCACGCTACTCGAGCATGCAGCGGAGCAATAGGCGGAAAGCTCGCTGTCTCGGTGATGCGAGCTCGATGCCAGTCAGCGCGTGTCTTTGGGAGAACATGGCCGGGACATATCCGTCTACCAGGCGCCATGTGATGGAGGGGGACTTACCATGTTCCTGGTGCATGAGCATCTCGGCCCCAACTGTGATGCACGCAACACCCTAGACGCCCGCAGGCGCGGATAGGGTGATAAGAGAGAGGAGGCCAGCCGTGGCTACCATCCTCATCGTGGAGTCCGTGCCCCAACCTACCAGGGCCCCAGGCTTTCGGCCGGCACATCCTCAACACGACTTTCCCATCGTGGTATCGACCGCCAACCAACGTCCTGAAGTACTCTAGGGAGATGAACCCTGACTTGTGGCTCGAGGACTACCAGCTTGTTGGTCAAGCCAGCAGTGCGGATAGTGATTACTTCATTATACGCAACCTCCCCTTGTTCCTGATCGATTCAGCGCTAACATGGCTAGAGCACCTTCCTCCCAACCAGATTCAAAGTTGGGCAGACTTGAAGGAGATCTTTGTGTGAAACTTCTAGGGCACCTACAAGCGCCCTAGGAACCCCTAGGATCTAAAAAATTGTCGACAGAAGTCCGAAGAGACTCTCTATAAGTACATCCGATGCTTCTCCAGGCAATGTAGTGAGTTGCCTGATGTCACCGACGCCGACGTCATCGGAGCCTTCCTGTCGGGACCACCTACGAGTCCCTGGTCCACAAGCTGGGACGAAAGGGCCCTCAGACCACCAAGGAGCTCCTTGCCATTGTGACCAGCCACGCCTCAAGTGATGAGGCGGTTGGAGCAATTTTTTATCGCTCGAAAGGCAAAGCGAGGTGGGACGAGGACACCCAACGAGGGCCCCTCTAACCATCCGAACAAAAAGAAGAACAAGCAGCAGCATGGGGGCTCATTTGTGGCACGCCGAGTGAAAAGGTGGTCGGGCGCCCGTCGAGAATGCTCCCGACCACTTCAAGAAGCTGCTCGAGGGGCCGTGCCCTAACCATGCCTTCCTATCAAGCATCTATACAAGGACTATGCCCTCATGAAGCGGTTCCTGTCCAGCGGCTCTGACAAGGGGAACTAGAGAAAGAAGCCGAGATGGCGGCAGACAACGCCAAGGGGAAGGATGGTGGCTTTCCCACCCTAGACGCCTCCCTCATGATCTTTGGTGGGATGGCGGCCTATGACTCCAAGCACCGCCAAAGGATCACACGTCGTGAGGTCTACACGGCCGAGCCAGCCATGCCATCTTTCCTCCGGTGGTCGGAGTCCGCCATCACCTTCGATCGATCTGACCACCCGGATAGCATCTCGTAGTCAGGGAGGTATCTGCTCATGGTCGACCCAATCATTGGCACAAAGCACCTCACTAAGGTGCTGATGGATGGAGGCAATGGCCTCAACATCATGTATGCCAAGACACTTGATGCCATGGGCATCGACCGGTCACGCGTATCCGACCGATCGGGGCGCCTTTCCATAGCATCATGTTGGGGAAGCAAGCCATACCGCTCAGGTAGATCGACCTATCTATCACCTTTGGGGATCCAACCAACTAGAGGACGGAGACCCTCACCTTCGAGGTGGTTGGATTCCACAGACCTACCACGCCATCCTAGGATGACCATGCTATGCGAAGTTCATGGCCATCCTGAATTACACCTACCTAAAGCTCAAGAGGTCGAGCCCACATGGGGTCATCACTATGGGCACCTCCTTCTAGCGTGCTTACGAGTGCGAGGTTGAGTGCTGCGAGCATGCCTCGGCAATCATCGCCTTCGAGGAGCTCATGGTCATCAAGGAAGGGACTACCAAGGAGGCATTAGACTCCAAGTGATCTGTCGGATCCTTTGAGCCCACAGAGAGCGTCAAGGAGGTCCTCATAGAACATAGTAGCTCCGAGGGCAAAATGGTGCACAATGGCACCACGCTTTCCTCCAAATAGGATAGCGCGCTCGTCGACTTCCTCTGCGCCAACAGAGATATCTTCGCGTGGAAACCCTTGGACATGCAAGGCATCCCGAGGGAAGTCACCGAGCATGCCTTGAAGATCAGGCCAGGCTCCAAGTTGGTGAAGCAATGCCTGCACCGCTTCGATGAGGAGAAGCGCAGGGCCATCGGTGAAGAGATCTCATCCTTGTATCATCAAGGAAGTGTATCATCCTGAGTGGTTAGCCAATCCTGTCCTTGTATGAGAAAAGAATGGGAAATGAAGAATGTGTGTTGACTACACTAGTCTCAACAAGGCATGTCCAAAGGATCCGTTTCCTTTGCCATGTATAGATCAAGTAGTTGACTCGACCTCGGGGTGAGAAACCCTCTGCTTCCTTGATGCGTACTCCGGGTACCATCAGATCGCCATGAAAGAGTTCAACCAGCTCACAACTTCTTTCATCACCCCGTTCGGGTTGTTTAGCTATGTGTTTACACCAAAATTTGGTAAGCTTATCTAGAAAGGAAGAGATCGGCCGATGATGTCAAAAGTAAGAAAGTCTCCTAATTAAGGGATATTTACGAGCCGGATAGGAAATATTATTTAATATATTTGAGAGAGACATGACGTCTAGGTGCATATCAGGATGAAAGAAACAAGGACACGTATCAAACAAGGAAGCTTCCTCAGCAAGGACTCTGCATAAGGAAAATTAGAGTCCATATATCTATATTTCTTTTTGTTATCTAGTCAAGTTCATTTAGGACTCTTATCAGCCTAGGGTATAAATATAAACCCCTGGCTATTGTAACAGACATCTCTCAATCAATCAAAATAGTTTTTACCTTTTTAGCTTCACGCCAACCCTTAGGAGTAGGAGTAATATAGATCTCGATGCGTTCTTCAACAAGCAGGGCTGCATCGATCCGGTCGACCTCTGGCTTGTCTGTGAGTACCCTTATGGCTTATACTTTCATTTATAAGGCTGCATCGGTTTGGCCGACCTCTTACGAGCTCTAGTATAAGTTAGTTATCGATCCTTATCTAGTTTCAAGTACGGCTGCATCAGTTAAGTTCGACATCCACTGCTCAAATTAGATTAAGGTCCAGTTATCGGCTCTACCTAAGGGTGGCATCCTTCGGGTAGATTCATTAAGTTACCGATCTTGCTGATGTTCTTATTGTCATTAGTTTTAGCAATATCAACCTGCCCGATCGAGATCGATCTAGATTAGCCTCACATCATTTTAGTCCATCGTTTATTTTGTCACATTGCGATGGTTCTTACTTTAAACAACAAATTATGTTTTATCGGCCGTTCTACTTCGATCTTGATCATGCATAGTACGCGGCTAAGGCATGTCTAATCTTGAGTAGGTTTACTAGCTAGTTGAGTTTGGTCTATAGCTTGCTATTATGGCTGTAATGATCCAGTCGATCCCCACTGTTAGCACTTTAAATCAGAGTATGCTAGTTGGTAGATTTGCTTTCGGCCAGGCATGACCTTGGCTATTTGCTATGCCTGCATCGGCTAAATAGCCAATTGCCCGTACTTTAATGCTCATAGTATGTTTTCATGATTCTGTTAAATGTGAATAGATCTGTTTACTTTAAAGGTTTAATCTGTTATCTTTATTATGGCTGCCATCGATCAGGTCGAACCCCACTGTTAAAGATAATATGTTAGATTTGACGAGTTTATAAATCTGTTCATATTAAATAGTCGATTGTTCACATTCTATAATCCTTTTCTACCTGAATCGGCTATTTTAGACGATTCGCCTATGCTTTCACACATATAGCATGTTTTTCATAAACCTGTCAATATATAGATGGTTTTATGGATTCTTTGGCTTTAGTTTGTTATCATTATCATAGCTATATCGATCCAGTCGAACCTCACTATTGATGGTAACAAATTAGATTCAAAGCGTTTGTAGATTCATTTGTACTAGACAGTCGATTTGTTAGCATGTTATATCTCTTCTCGTTAAACTTATCGGCTCAATGCTTTACACTGGTTATATCCACCTAGCTGATGATGTTACTTATATCTGGGTGCATTGTACTTGTTATCATAAATCAGTCATGACCCATGAACATCACAGTCCTTAACAGTCGATTTCTCTTCGTATCGGCTATTTAGTCGATTCCCCCGTTTGGCTACTCTCGAAGCGGCACACTTGGAACTGTCTAGGCAAAACCGGCATGTTCTGCCTTAAACTACTGATAAGACTTTCTCTCCTTGTCAATTGTAGGTCAAATTGACTGGCACGCCTTCGGGATTCACAGGATCGGCTGGTCCTGTGTTCAAGCCAAGCAGATCTCTGGATCGTTTTGGCTTGCTGCGTGTCCTCGGTGCGTTTCCACATTTTCACAACGACACTATGTCATGATGCCTTTTGGTCTAAAAATGCAGGAGCTACATACCAGCAATGTATGCTCAAGTGTTTCGGAGACCTCATCGGGTGAACCATTGAGGCCTACGTAAACGACATCGTGGTCAAGTCCAAACGGACCGACCAGCTCGTAGATGACCTAGAGCAGACCTTCACAAAACTACGAGCAAACAACATCAAACTCAATCCTGAAAAATGCATCTTTGGGGTCCCGAGGGGCATGCTGCTTGGGTTCATCATCTCCGAGCATGGCATCAAAGCCAACCCAGACAAGATCACGGCCATCACAAGGATGGGCCCGATCTAGAACCTAAAGGGGGTGCAGCGAGTCACGGGGTGCCTCGCTGTGCTTAGCTATTTCATCTCACACCTGAGTGAACGGGGCCTCCCACTATGTCGACTTCTGAAGAAGACCGATTGGTTTGCCTGGACTACCGAGGATCAGGAGGCACTCGACAAAGTCAAGGAAATCCTAACGAAAGCTCTGATCCTGGTCCCCCCCAACCGATGGAGAGCCGCTCTAGCTCTACATCACGGCCACCACACAAGTGGTCAACACCACCCTGGTGGTAGAGCGGGAGGAAGAGGAACATGCCCTCACAGTGCAGCGCCCCGTATACTTTGTTAGCAAGATCTTGTCTAATTCCAAGACTCGCTACCCACAAATCCAGATGCTTTTGTACGCCGTCCTAATCACCAGGAGAAAGTTATGTCACTACTTCGAGTCTCACCTAGTGATGGTCGTCATGTCCTTCCCTCTCGGTGAGGTCATCCAAAACTAGGATGCCACAGGGAGAATTGCCAAGTGGGCACTCGAGCTAATGGTTCAAGGCATTTTATATGCCCCCGGATGGCCATCAAGTCCCAAGCACTAGCCGACTTCATGGCAGAATGGACCGAGGTCCAGATGCCACCAGCAGCTGTTGACCAGGAGTACTAGACCATGTACTTCAATGGATCGCTGATGAGGAAAGGCGTCGGCGTGGGACTGGTCTTTGTTTTGCCCCTTGGGATACATATGAAGTACGCGGTCCGCCTCCACTTCCCCACCTCCAACAATGTGGCCGAATATGAGGCGCTCATCAATGGCCTACGCATCGCCATTGAGCTGGGCATCCGATGGCTTGATGTCCGAGGTGACTCACAGCTGGTCATTGGTCAAATCATGAAGGAATCAAGTTGCCATGACACCAAGATGGTTGTTTACTGCTGAGAAGTTCACCAGCTGGAGGACAAGTTCGATGGCCTCAAACTCAATCACATCCCGAGGCGGCTCAACAAGGCAGCCGACACACTGGTGAAGATGGCATCCAGCCGAGAGCCAGTGCCGATGGACGTCTTCGCCAGCTATCAGCACAAGCCTTTGGTCTGCTACGAGGAATAGGGATAGACTAAGGATGAGTTGCTTGCCCTAGGCTTGGGGGCTGACCGACTGACCTCTCCCTCCGACCCCAAAGCCATGGAGCTTGACGAAGATCCAGTTGTAGAGCTTGACCCTCTAGCTAACTAGAGGACCCCGTACCTCGATTAGCTTCTACGCAAAGTGCTCTTGATGGACAAGACGGAGGCATGGAGGATCGCATGCCAAGCCAAGTCTTTCATCATTGTCGAGGAGGAGCTCTACAAGCGAAGCCACACTAGGATCCTACAGTGTTGCATTCCCATTGAACAAGGGAGGCAACTGTTGAAGGACATTCATGGTGGGGTCTATGGACATCACGCCGCACCCAGAACCCTGGTCGGAAATGTGTTTCGATAGGGCTTCTACTGGCCGACCGTGGTGGCGGACACTGAGCAAATTATGTGCACCTACGAAGGGTGTCAATACTATGCCCGACAGACCCACCTGCCGGCCCAAGCACTCCAAACGATCCCCATTACGTGGTCGTTTGCAGTCTAGGGCTCGATATCATCGGACCTCTCAAAAGAGGGCCTAGGGGCTACACGCACTTGCTTGTCACCATAGACAAGTGTACAAACAGGATAGAGGCTCAGCCAATCTCCGTGATCAAGTCCGAGCAGGCCGTGTTATTCTTCCTCGACATCACCCATCGCTTTGGAGTCCCGAACTCTATTATCATGGACAACGGCACATAGTTCACCGGGAAGAAGTTCCTCTGATTCTGCGATGAATACCACATCCGCATTGATTGGGCCACCATGGTGCACCCCACATAAATGGACAAGTCGAGTGCACGAACGACATGGTCCTACAAGGTCTCAAGCCTAGTTTTTTCAACTAGTTGAACAAGTTTGGTGGGCAAAGGGTCACGGACCTTCCCGTAGTGCTCTAGAGCTTGAGGATGACCCCAGCTGGGCCACCGGCTACACAACCTTCTTCATGGTCTACGGTTCCAAGGCTATCCTCTCGACTAACCTCGACTATGGGGCACCGAGGGTCCAGGCATATAACAAGAAGGGAGCCAAGGCATCACTCGAGGACGCCATGGATCAGCTCGACGAGGCACGCGGCATTGCCCTCCTTCGCTCGGCCAAGCACCAGTAGGCACTACGCTGGTACCACAGCCATCGGGTGAGGAGTTGGGCCTTCAATGTCGGGGACCTAGTACTCTGCCTTGTCTAGAGCAACAAAAACCATCACAAGCTCTCTCCGCCATGGGAGGGACCGTATGCCATCGCGGAGGTGCTCCGACCAAGCACTATCAATGTTTGACCACCGATAGCCTGCCACGGGGGTACCCGGGGCAGTTTGTTCGGGCTTCAGCATATGCGGAACTCGATGGTAAACACAAGAGGCAGTCGATTTATCCTGGTTCGGACCCTCGATCGTTGATCGAGTAATAGCCCTATGTCCAGTCGGCGTTAGCCTTTGCGTTGGATTGATTGTCAAGTGTTGTGTTGTTCAAGTCCCGTCTCTAGGAGCCCTGCCCTCCTTTATATAGTCAGGAGGTCAGAATCCTAGTCGGTTTACAATGAGACTTCCTAGTAGGATTATAGAATAATACTACTACTAAGATTACATGGGAAGAATCCTAGTTAGACTAGATCTTCTCCCTTCCTTGCGGGGTATCCCGTGGGTCCCACACCGACAAGCACCTACAAGTTCAAGACCATCTTCATGGTTGCCAGCATGGAACATTGAGCAGCCTAAGTCTTTTTTAGCCTATGCATATACTTAAGAATGATATTTTTGAAATACAAAATGTTTTCTCTTATCGGTTTCGCTATCATTCCCTCTATCTTTAGTGACACCCTGACCCCTGAACAAATCACTCGTAATAAGAGTATATCTACTCGTGAGACATTATCTGCTGAGATCCCTCCCTTACATTAAGATCTCATAGTAAGTGTGAAAACAAACCACAGAGTAGAACTAGTCATTTGCAAAAACCCTATGCCTCCATTTTTTGCTCACCAACGTGATCGAGTTGTTTCCCCCATCTCGAGCTTCTGCCTTAACTATTTGGTCAAAACAAGGAACCTTTTTATAAAAAGGATCTTCTTTTTGTTCAACCATAGCGAAATTAAAATCTGTCCATTTATTACAAGATCACTATTTGGCCAAACTAACTAATTTTCTAGGAGGGATGATCTCATCCTCTATCTTGGTAGATAGCCAGAGGGGCCACCTCCTTATCAATGTCCTCTAGCTCGATATAATCGGGCACAAAGCCCCTGGCTCATTGTCTCTAGATCGATGTTCTTTGAGAACGAGCAATCATGAACGACCGAGGCCTTGAAGTGGCCATCTCACACGCCTCTTGAAGTGGTCTTTTTGAAGAAGTGGTGATGCGCTTTTTGAAGAAAAAAGTGCACTCATTGAGTGTAACCCCCGAGCCTCTTGCTATTTGGAACAAAAAGTTGGATGGTCTTGAATCTTATGTTGTTTGAAAACTGCTGTCTTGAAGAAGTCTTCTGAGTGATGTGCGCTTTTTCGAAGAAAAAAGTGCACTCACTGAGTGTAGCCCCCGAGCCTCTTACTATTTGGAACAAAGAGTTGGATGTTCTCTGAGTTGTTCAAGTTACTGGAAACCTCTTCTGTTGCAACCCCGTCTTGAATCTAAGTTGTTCAAAGGACTGAAAGCCTTTCCTATTGCAGCCCCCGAGCATATACCTGGGTTCTTTTATTCGAAAAGAACTCGGATACAGGATCTTGGCATGTTCTCTGGTAGTCTGCTATTGTCAGATGTAGTTGTATGGTGGTGGTTGAGAGTAAATGTTGTTTGTTCACGAGTTGTACAGTGTTGGTATATTCTTCCAAATATACTCATTCTTGAGTACTGCTCCTTCACGCCTGAGTCCTCTTTCATTGAATTTTGTCTTTTCAATGTGTCCTTTGTTAGGTTTGTTCCGTTGATGCTCCCGGTCCATGTGCACCGCTTCTTTGGTCTATAAATACCCTCCTAGTGTGTTGTTTTGATTCATCGAGCATTTTGTTGCATGGTCTGAAATCTCTATAGTCATGAATATAATAGTTTGTGAAGTAGAGCAGCCCTGGGTGTATTTTGTAGTTCTTGTGTATCTTGTCGTAGCTAGAGGGAGTCTTGTGATAGGGATTAGAGGTAGACTAATCCCACAGCGGCATTGTACCGGGAAGTACGTGCCGGTAGTTGGAGGAAGTCTTGTGATGTGGGATATGTTCCTTCATCCAGCAGTTCTGTGTTGATCCTTGCCACCTACCCTGAGACTGTCCGGTGCAGATCAACACCATATCCAGCATCACATCGGACTTGGGTAGACAGAAGCCTGCCGGCTTCCCCTGGTCTATGTTGTCCCGCCGTGCTGCTGATTTCCGCCTTAGATGCACTGCGTCCGTCCTTTGAAGAAAACAGTGTAGCCGAGTGCGGTTTGTTCTATCGAGTAGCAATTTGGAACACGTAGTTGTTCCAGAGCCTAGCTGTGTCCGGGTTCCTCTTTGCTACCTTGCTTGTCGTAGTACCGAGTTTGTTGGGTCTTGTAAGATGTGTAATCTTCTATTTTTTGAAATCATTTATAATGAAAAGAATCTTGTCTTCTGAGTTGTTATCCTTTATTCTGCTGATGTCCCGGTTATTTATGAGATTCCCGAGTTCTTTCTATAAGGACCGGGTTGTTGCGTTCCTTGTGAGGTAACCTTTCGTTGCTTTATGGCTGATGAGTTCTTTTTGTAGCAATATGATAACTCTGCCGTGTTGCTGGATGGATAAGTCCGAAATCTGCCCGTTGAACTGTACAGTTGTGTGGATTTGTGTCGTCCATCATTTTAGCTGTGTCAGTAAATGGACCGTTGTGTTCTCATGCCATGTTTAAATGGGCCCAGTGGGCCACATTTTACTGCTGTAAAATCTATTTAAAGGCCTTTCTTCTTCTTTTTCTTTACTGCCCTGCTTTTGCCTTGAAACCCTAGTCTTCAAAACTCCGCCGCCGCCATTGTCACCGTCATCTGAGCGCCGCCGCCTGAGCATCACATTTCCTTAGTGCTTTTATTTCTTTCGCTAGTATATGGGTAGGAAGAAATCAGCGAGCAAATCCCAGGCAGCCTTTGTGGACGAGGAGGCATTGCTTTCTGTGATTAAAAATCAAGAATTCATGGCCATGAGGGCTGCTCAGAAGATCTGGCCGACTCCGACTACAACTGAGGATCAGTTGTGCGAGCTTGTCAGTGATGGTTTGATCTAGGGCAATGAGTTTGCTGATTGGAGAGCTCCAGGCGAGCATCGGGTCCCTACTCCAGGTCCTAGTGAGATTATTCTTTTTGTCTCCTTTATCCGTGCTAGACTCTACCTTCCTGCTCCTGCTTTTCTTCACCAATTTCTCGGCTATTTTGGGATTAGCCTGAACCATCTTGCTCCCAATGTTGTCCTTCATCTTTCTATTTTTGTTCATCTTTGTGAAACTTTCCTTGGAATTGCTCCTTCTCTTTCTCTCTTTCGTTACTTCTTTCGTCTGAAGCCACAACCCCGCCGTGATGACACTAATGTTCTTGGTGTCTGTGGGATTCAGTTTCGTTAGGGTCTTAAGAGTAAATTTTTTGATTATGACCTGGTTGATTCTGTGAGGGATTGGCGTGCCGACTGGTTTTATGCCACCAATTTGATTCCTCCTCTTGCTGTTCATTCTGGTTCTGGTCCCGTGGTTAATGACCGATGGGAAAAGAACCCCCTAACGATGGATGAGCTCTAGGCGATCAAGCCATTTCTTGAGAGGATATGTACTCTGAAGCAACAGGGCTTGACCGGCTTCGGTATCGTCTCCAGTTTTCTTCACCGCCGTGTTTAGCCTCTGAAGGAGCGAGAGAATTTTGGTTTTGAGTACTCTGGGGCTGAGGATCCTTCTCATATGGTCCCTGCCCTTGAGTTGACTAATGAGGAGGTGCTCGAGCGCCTTCAAAAGAAGCTAAAAGGAGTAAGTGTCGTCCCACATGCTGTCGCAGAGTATTGTGCTAACAACCCGCCTCCTGCTGTGAGTTGTTTTTTCTTATGCGGGTACTTTTTGTATTTCTTTTGTTGTATCCACTTTTTGTTTAATCTTCCTTGTCTTGTTGTTTTACTCTTTTATAGGAATTGAGGCGTAACTTCATTGATCTAATTCCCCTTGATGACTGCCCTGCCATTATGGAGACTGGGAAGAGTCTCACTGAGGCATCTTTGACCAGTAAGTTTCAAACCACCACAATGTTTCCTGGTGTTTCTTCCATAGTTATTGACGTATATGTAGAGTATGTTCCTCGTCTAGTTCCTCGAGGTCCTCATAGTGTCGGGAAAAGGGGGCGAGCGAATTGTTCTTCTTCTGGTTTGTCTGCTGCCAAGAAGTCTCACCTGTCGAGTACTCGTCCAGGTACTCAAGTTATAGGTAGCATGCTCCTAGGTGAGCATATTTATACGCTTTGTCCTCTTATTGTTTGTTTGTGCCTTTAACCGAGTACTTTTCTCCTTTTTCAGATGGCGCTGTGGTTGCCATGTCCGAGAATGAAGAAGAAGAAGATGATGATGCACCCCTTGTCACCCGTCGGTGAGTTGTTTTCTTGTTTTTCTTTTGTTGAATACCTCTTTTTGTTTTGACTTTGGACTTGTTCTCTTGTAGTAAGCGGCCGTCGAGCTTGAGTTCTTCTAGGGCTCCAGTGTCGACCACGCCGCTCCTGTCACAGGGTGGTGGTGATGTTTTTTCTGCCATAGTTCCTCCTCTAAGGTCTTCTTTTGGTTTTATGAAGAAGAAGATAGCTGAGTGAGTGATTCCTCGTTATGTTTCTTTGCTTCTGTTTTCCTTTTTTCTGACTCATATTCTTATCGTCGTGTTTCCTTACCATCTTGCAGACCCTCGCCTTCCCTTGACCCTCCGCCGACTTCTTGTTAGTCCTCTGATGCGCCTCTGTGTGCTGAGTCTCGGGACTTGGCATGTACGGTCGCTGAGGTGGCTGTGAGGGAGATAGGGTTCCCTGATGATCATGTTGCTGCTGATTCGCTGGCTCTGGAGGTGACTGTTGCCATGACGGTGGGTTGTTCTGAGGAGGTAGCCGGGGCTTCCTAGGATATAGCCCTGGCCTTGCCTTCTTTGCTTCGGCCGACTTCTTCCTGTTCCTCTTGGTACTGGTGGTCAGCGTTTTGATGATGATGTTGTGCAACAATTCGATGCCACTCATCGTTTGTTAGAGCTAACTGCTGCCTGGGGAACCCTTGCGACTTCTTTTGGGGAAAAGCTCCAGGTAAGTTTTTCTGAAGTTCTTTCTTTGGATGTTCATCTTTGTTTTATTCTTATGCCTTTTTTCTCTCTCTTTTTGTTCAGTCTTTTTCTCGGGATCATACCGGCTTCTTTTTCTCGTCTGAAACCGAGAAAAAGTTATCTTCTGAGGTAAGTTCCCTGAAAGCAGAGCTTGATCTCTGTCGGGCCGAGATGGAGACTGAGCGTCAAATGCACCAAAAGGAGGAAAAGGCTCTTTGTGCCCGGGTTGTAGAGGTAGAGAAGCAGAGGGATGATGCGGTGGAGGTCATGAAGAATGAGTGCAATGGTATTGCGGGTTCTTCTTATTTCCTTTTGTATTCTGATTTCCCTTTCTGCTGACTTCTTTTTGGTGCTTGTTCTAGCTCTCTGAGTTGAAAAGCAGAAGCTCTCGGAGGGTATTGAGGAAATGAAGATAATTGTTCGTAATAGTCACAACAGGGCTGAGGAGGTAATTACTCGTGTTGAAGAAGAACTCACGCTTGCCAAGTTGATTGGGCGTGGAGCTGACAGGGATCTTGTGTAGGTCCAAAAAACTGTTGAAGACTTGACTGGTAAGTTGGCGACGGCTACTGAGAACTGGAATGCTTTGTGGAAATCATTTTGGTCAGTAGCCGGTCTTCTTCGGACTTCAGCAGATGATGGTCAATCTTGGGCTCAGTTTATTCCCCAAGTTCCGACCCGTTTCCAGGAGTTCATGAAGAGGTGCGCCCAACTGTGTACCAGAAATGTTCTTACCTAGGTCCGGGTTCTTTCTCTGAGTTTCCTTTGTCCAAGATTGCTGATGAAGCCAAAAGTCAAGAATATCTGGATGCTATTGAAAAGTTGGAGCCTAAGGTCGACGATTTAGCCAGGAGGATTATTGATAATCTTAATATTGATATTTCTTCTCCTGATGATAATGCTTGATGTAATTGACTTTTGTACTCCAGCTTCTGTAATAGGATACTATACTTCTTTTTTAATGAAGATTCTTTATTTTTTGTTGATGTCTTCTTTGCCTGGATGTCTTCGTCTTGTAAACAACTCGGTTTAGGTAGATCGTTGTCTTGACAAACTTTCTTGATCTGTCGAGTGCTTGTCTAGCTTTCGTCTGCGCTGTGTAAACAACTCGGTATATGTAGATCGTTGTCTTGACAAACTTTCTTCATATGTCGAGTGCTTGTCTAGCTTTCGTCTATGCCGTGTAAACAACTCGGTTTATGTAGATCGTTGTCTTGACAAACTTTCTGTTCTTGTTAGTACTAAAAGATTTAGGACCGGGGATCTCAAGTATCTTCGGCTTCTTCTTTTTAGCTTTTTTGCTTAACTCAAGATGTGGCTAGCTTCTGGCTCTTTCCCTGGTTGTAAAAACATCTTAGGATTGGTTTGGGTGTTAGCTTATTAGCTACCCTCATCAGTGGGCTCAAGCATCTTTTTAGCTCTTTTGCTCTCGACTGGTATGCTCACGCATCATTTCAGCCATTTTGCTTTTTGGTTCGGGTGTTAGCTTATTAGCTACCCTCATTGGTGGGCTCAAGCATCTTTTTAGCTCTTTTGATCTCGGCCAGTATGCTTAGGCATAATTTTAGCCATTTTGCTTTTTGGTTCGGGTGTTAGCTTATTAGCTACCCTCATCGGCAGGCTCAAGCATCTTTTCAGCTCTTTTGCTCTTGGCCGGTATGCTTAGGCATAATTTCAGCCATTTTACTTTTTGGTTCGGGTGTTAGCTTATTAGCTACCCTCATCGGCGGGCTCAAGCATTTTTTTAGCCCTTTTGCTCTCGGCCGGTATGCTCATTGGAAACAACTCGGGGAAAGCCATAATAAGGCATGCATTGTCAAGAAAAACCATCTTTATTGATCATGAATGTTGATAAGCCATAATAAGACATATGTTGTCGAGGAACACTATCTTTATTGATCATGAACATTGATCTCTTGTGGTTTGTACATGTATTCTTCCTTGAGTTGTTTTCATGCATAGAATCTTCTCAGTTGGCTGATGTGCCATGTATTGTTGACTTCTTTTCCATCTTCAGTTATCAACTTGTACGTGCCTGGTCCGGTGACTTTTGTGACACTAAAAGGACCTTCCCATGGGCTGAGTAGTTTATGGTGTCCGTTAGTTTTTTGTATTCTTCTTAGTACTAGGTCTCTGATTTGTAGTCATCAAGGCTAAGTATTCTTGTTGTAGTGGCGTCTTAATCCTTGGAGGTATCTTGCTGATTGAAGGGTAGCGTTTACTCTGACTTCTTCTGTACTATCGAGTTCTAATCTTCTGGTGTATTCTACTTCTCCTTCGTCATATTGTTCTATCCTTGGTGACGTCCAGATCAAGTCAGCAGGTAGTACGGCTTCTGATCCGTAAAATAGGAAGAAATGTGAGTATCCGGTGGCTCTGCTTATTTGAGTTCGTAGCCCCCATATGACCTTGGGTAATTCTTCAATCCATTTTGATCCATAGTCCACTAGTTCTTCATACAATCTTGGTTTTAATCCAGCTAGTATGAGTCCATTAGCCCTTTCTACCTATCCATTGGCTTCTGGATGTGCGACTGATGCGTAATCTATGCTGAAGCCACAATCCTGTGCCCAACTTTTGAATTCTGTAGCTATGAAGGGAGAACCCAAATCTGTGATGATTCTATTGGGCATGCCGAAGTGGTGCATAATGTCTTGGATGAACTTGACTGCTTTAGCTGCGTTGTATTTTGCGAGTGGTTTGTATTCAATCCACTTGGTGAACTTGTCAATTGCTACAAAGATGTATTCAAAACCGCCTTTTGCTTTCTTGAGAGGTCCTACTTGATCCAGCCCCCAGTAGGAGAAAGGCCAAGCGGGTGGGATGCAGATGAGATTGTGAGCTAGCACATGAGCTTGTCTTCCAAACATTTGACAACCTTTGCATTTTCTGACAAGTTCTTCTGCTTCTTTCAAAGCGGTTGGCCAGTAGAATCCGGTGCGGAATGCCTTGCCGACTAGTATTCTTGAAGTGGCATGATTTCCATAGCAACCTGAGTGTATTTCGTCTAGGATCTCTTTGCCCTCTTCAAATGAGACATATTTTAGAAGTACTCCTGATGATGCGGCTCTTCTGTAGAGCTTTTCCCCTACTAGGACGTAGTTCTTGCTTCTGCGAACAACTCGGGTAGCTTCCTCTTTATCTGCTGGCAACTTATTCTCTTTGATGTAATCAATAAAAACCTGGGTCCATGAGGTGGTGATTACCAAAATCTGGGTGCCTTTAGCTGTGATTTCAAGGGTTATCTCACCGGGTTGTTTGATAGAGGGAGCTGATAATTCCTCTATGAATACACCGGGTGGGACCTTCGCCCTGTCCGATCCGAGCTTGGTGAGGATGTCTGCCGCAATATTAGAATCGCGCAGGACATGTAGAATTTCTAATCCTTGGAAATGTTTTTCGAGTTTTCGTATTTCAGCATAATAAGCGCCCATGTTTTCTTTGGTGCAGTCCCAATCTTTGTTGACTTGGTTGATGACTACTGTCGAATCACCGTATACGAGTAATCGCTTGATTCCGAGGGTAATTGCCACTCGGAGCCTATGGATGAGGGCTTCGTATTCTGCTTCATTGTTGGTAGCTTGCCATAATATCTGAAGGACATACGTGAGTTGTTTTTCATCTAGAGAAATGAATAGAATGCCTACACCGGCTTCGCCTAGCTTGAGTGATCCATCAAAGTACATCTTCTAATGATCAAGGATGGTATTTGACATAGGTTGTTGAATTTCTATCCACTCGGCAACAAAATCGGCAAGGGCTTGAGATTTAATTGCCTTCCGTGGGGTGAAATCGATATTGAGAGCACCAAGTTCAACTGCCCACTTAGATATGCGTCCTGTTGCATCTCTATTGTGTAGGATGTCTCCGAGTGGGAAATCTGTCACCACGGTAATCTTGTGGCTTTCAAAATAGTGGCGAAGCTTGCGTGAAGTGATCAGGAGGGCGTAGAGTAGTTTTTGCACATGTGGGTACCAGATTTTTGATTCTGAAAGTACTTCGCTAATGTAGTATATGGGGCGTTGTACTTTATATACACATCCTTCTTCTTCTCTTTCTACGACAATCGATGTGCTGATCATAATAGAAGTTGCCGCAATGTACAACATCATGTCTTCGTATTTCTTTGGAGGTGTGAGAATGGGTGAGGAGGTGAGTTATGCCTTGAGCTTTTTGAAAGCTTCATTGGCTTCTTCTATCCACTCGAACTTATCTTTCTTCTTTAGTAGTTTAAAGAAAGGTAACCCTTTTTCGCCGAGTCTTGATATGAAACGATTGAGGGCCACCATGCAGCCTGTTAGTTTTTGCACATCTTTGACACTTTGAGGAGGGCCCATCTCTGTTATGGCTCGAATTTGCTTGGCGCTTGCTTCGATTCCGCGATGACTGACCAAGAATCCGAGTAGTTGTCCTGAAGGAACCCTGAATACACACTTGTCTGGGTTTAATTTCCACCTCCATCTTTTTAGGTTTTCGAAGGTTTGCTTTAAGTCTTCAATTAGTGTATCCAGGTTCTTTGTCTTTACTACTACGTCATCCATGTATGCCTCTATGTTTTCGCCGATCTGTTCACCAAGGCACATTTGGATAGCTCTTTGGTAAGTGGCGCCAGCATTCTTGAGTCCAAACGACATGGTCTTGTAGCAGTAGGCACCGAACGGAGTGATGAAAGATGTCTTGCTTTGGTCTTGTTCCTTTAATGCAATTTGGTGATATCCTGAATAGCAATCAAGAAAGGATAATAGAGCAGATCCTGCTGTTGAATCAACTATCTGATCAATGCATGGTAGTCCGAACGGATCTTTTGGGCAATGTTTGTTGAGATTTGTGTAGTCGACGCACATGCGCCACTCGTCCATATTCTTTTTTTGTACTAGAACTAGGTTTGCTAGCCAATCTGGATGAAGGATTTCTCTGATGAATCCGGCTACCATTAGCTTTGTTATTTCCTTTTTAATTGCTGCCTTCTTGTCGGGTGAGAATTGTCGTAGCCGTTGCTTTATAGGCTTGGAGCCTTCATTGATATCAATTCTGTGTTCAACCAACTCTCTTGGGGCACCTGGCATGTCGGCCGGCTTCCAAGCGAAGATATCTTTGTTGCCCAAAGAAAGTTGGTGAGCGTGAGTTCCTATTTTGTGGAGAGGTGGGCGCTGATGGTTGCCGTTTTGGAGGGATCACCGGTGCCCAAGTCGATTTGCTTGACATCGGCTTCTTTTGGTGGTGCGAGGATGCTGGGTGTTTTAGCTGGTATCTCTAGCTCTTCTGGGCTCATTTCTACTGCAATAGTGGCTATTTCTTTTCTACCATCGGCGACTTGTGCTTTCGCTGCAATTTGGATTGCCTGAACGTCGCAGTCAAAAGCGCGTTTCAAATTGCTTCGAAGAGAAAGGACACCGTTAGGCCCTGGCATCTTAAGCAACAGGTACGGATAATGTGGTATCACCATGAATTTTGCTAGTGCTGGGCGCCTGAGGATTGCGTGATATGATGAATCGAAGTCTGCAACTTCAAACTTGATGAACTCTGTATGGTAGTTCGAGAGAGTTCCAAAAGTAACCGGTAGAGTGATTTGTCCAAGTGGCATCGCTGCCTTGCCGGGTACTATGCCATAAAAAGGGGTGCTCGTTGGTGTAATCATCCCAGCGAGTTGTAGTCCCATCTTCCTTAGAGTTTCTGAAAAAATGATGTTGAGTCCAACTCCCCCATCGATTAGTCCTTTTGTGACAGTCATACCGGCAATAGTTGGATCTAGAACCAGTGGGTAATGGCCTGCGTTTCCTACGCTAATCCATTGGTCTTCTCTTGAAAATTGGATTGGATACTGTGACCAATTGAGATATCTTGGAGTAGCTGGTTCTGCTGCCATGATGGTTCGTAGTGCTTGCTTTTCTTGATGTTTGCTTCTGGAATCTAGAACCCCGGTGAAGATCACTGCTACTGTCCCCCTGGATTTTTGGAATCCCTTGTCTTCGTGGTTGTCTTCTTCTTTTTTCTGATTGTCTTCTTTAGTGTTCCCCTTACTATCTTTTCTTGTGTATCGATCATTGAAGGTGTAGCAATTTCTTATGGTGTGATTTCTTTGGGGTGCAAGATGCAATCCATGTTTTCAATGTCGTCATACGATCTTCTAGGTTTGGAAAACTTCCTTGGTTTGTCAGCCACTGCTACGGTGTTCTCTTCTCCACGTTTTCTTTCCTGATGTATGATGTTTCCATGATTTTGTTTGTCCAAGTTGTCTCGATTGTTTCTATCCAGGAACCTTTCTCGTGTCTTCTCCTCTACAGTAATCATATTTTCTACAGTGCGTCTGAATTCTTCATTGTTTCTCGGGTTTTCTTTGCAGAAGTCTTGAAATTGCCACCTAGCCATGATTCCGTGGGAGAAAGCTTCGATTACTTCTCATTTGGTAATGTCATGTACTTGAGCTCGTAGTTTGCCAAATCGTCGATAGTAATTTCTGAGACTCTCACCTCCTTTCTGCTTGAGTCCTTTTAACTCTGCGTGGGTAATTGGGTGTGTAATGATACCCACAAAATTTTCACAGAAAGCTTTTTGCAAGTCCTCCCAATTTCTGATTGACCCTGGATTCAATTTGTCGAACCATTGGAGGGGCATGGTTTCTAGGGCCATGGGAAAGAATAGGGTCTTGATATCGTCGTCTCCTCTGGCTAGTTCAATCGATTGTGAGTAAATCCTAAGCCACTGCCTTGGCTTGGTCTTGCCATCATACTTAGAGTGGTTGGATGGCTTGAACTTGTGAGGTAGTCGTATTGAAGCAAGTCTGTTTGCAAAACAGAGGAATCTATCGTGTGTTCTGGCTTCTGTGTATTCAGATTTAGCACCCCTTCTTGCCAACTATTGTCTTGGTGAGAGTAGTTCTGTGGCTGTCCGAATAGGTGCTTTGCTTCTGACCTTTCTTGGTTGTTCGACTCGGTCGTTTTGACTATGGTCCCTTCTACTTTCTCTGTTGTGACTTCCACTTGGTCCAAGTCTCTCGAAAGCAGACTTCCTTTGATTTTGATCTTCCTACTCATGAGATGTTGACATGGCAGGTAGTTTTGAATGGGTTCTTCCATCGTGCGTCCTTAGGACTATTGACCGGAGAAAGTCCCGAGCTGTTCTTGTTTTTCACTGGAATGTGAGGTCGCTCTGAGTTCTTCTAGTGCTTCTTGGATCTTATCGTAGGGTGTATTCGTCGTGCGTCTTTCTTCAACTTCTCGTTCTGATTTTCTTCTATTGTACTCAGCCATATCTGACTCATATCTGATCCAAGCTTCCTTGCGCTGCCTAGCATGGTGCTGGCGTCCTTGTTTCAACTTGTTTTTTCTCTCTCTAGCTTGCTTCTGATTCTTGGTCTCACCATCGTGCCCCTGGGTAAAGGGTGATATGTTGGACTCAGATTCATCCGATGACCTGACGTCGGGTGCTTCCAGGGTGACTAATGGTGATCGAGGACAGCGAACCATGAATACTTCTTGTGCGTGAATTGTTCTGCTATCGGCGTCGGTTTCCTCACTGTTGGAGTTGTTGATAACTTTAGTAGAGGCTTCAAGGTCGCAGATCGAGTCTCCTTCTTGGTAGGGTAGAATTGTTGTTGTCGTCGTGCCAACTAGTCGGGTACCGCTATCCTTAGGAATAGAACCTGGCCAGTGGATGATGCAGTCTTTAGATGTTATAGTTAGTACGAGACCTTCCTGAGCTCCTTTCAATGGCATTCTAAGCACCGGATCGAGGGATCCTTTGGGCCGTGTCTGATAAGATGTTGCCATGTTGTGGAGTCCGAACGGAAAAGGACCCGACTTCTTGAAAAGACTCTGAGTGTACGCCGGGTTGTATTCTTGATAGGCCAAGCCCACGTTCTTAAGTCCCATCAGAAAAGAACTTGGTTTCTCGGAAGAACTCGAGTAAGACTCTATTTTGGATGCAGAACCTGAGTTTGAGTTGGATGCGCAAAGTCGCGAAATCTGAGTTGGATCGGACATCACGAGCTGCGCGAATCTTCTAGCGAGTTGATCTGTCGTAGTCGCCAAAATAGAATGGTCTTCATGGTAATCCGAATTTTTGAGAAGATGGCTTTGGAGCTTGCCATTGTCACATGCATCGCAGATCCATGAACCAAAGATGAAGGTTGATCCCATCGAGAAGATCATGTTGTCGAGGTCCATCGAGCTCTCGGAGGCAAATTCGCCGAAAGCCCCTACCTGGCGCGCCAGCTATCGATGTTTGACCACCGATAGCCTTCCACAGGGGTACCCGGGGTAGTTTGTTCGAGCTTCAGCGTATGCGGAACTCGATGGTAAACGCAAGAGACAGTCGATTTATCCTGGTTTGGACCCTCGATCATTGATCGAGTAATAGCGCTACTTCCAGTCGGCGTTAGCCTTTGCGTTGGATTGATTGTCAAGTGTTGTGTCATTCAAGTTCCGTCTCTAGGAGCCCTGCCCTCCTCTATATAGTCAGGAGGTTAGAATCCTAGTCGGTTTACAATGAGAGTTCCTAGTAGGATTACAGAATAATACTACTACTAAGATTACATGGGAAGAATCCTAGTTAGACTAGATCTTCTCCCTTCCTTGCGAGGTATCCCGTGGGTCTCGCACCGACAAGCACCTACAAGCTCAAGACCATCAACAGCAAGGTCTTCGCCAAAGCATGGAACATTGAGCAGCTACATCGCTTTTACCCCTAGCCTATGCATATACTTAAGAATGATATTTTTGAAATACGAAATTGTTTTCTCTTATCGGTTTCGCTATCGTTCCCTCTATCTTTAGTGACACCTGACCCCGGCAACGGTAGGGGGTCAGGCATCACTCAGGGGCTAATAAGAGTATATCTACTCAGAGACATTATCTGCGCCCGACCCTCCCTTACATTAAGATCTCATAGTAAGGGCTGTGGAAACAAACCCTGAGTAGAACTAGTCTGACTGCAAGAAACCTATGCCTCAGCAGCTACGGCATTTTTGCTCACTAGCGTGATCAGAGTTGTTTCCCCCGCATCTCGAGCTTTACAGCCTTAACCATAGAAAGGGTCGAAACACATTAACCTTTTTATAAAAAAGGACGAAGAACCAAAAGATTGTTCAACCATAGCAGAAATTAAAATCTGTCCATTTATTACAAGATCACTATTTGGCCAAACTAACTAATTTTCTAGGGGGATGATCTCATCCTCTATCTTGGTAGATAGCCAGAGGGGCCACCTCCTTATCAATGTCCTCTAGCTCGGTGTCAGAGTAACCGGGCACAAAGCCCTGGCTCATTGTCTCTAGATCGATGTTCTCATAGTGAGAACGAGCAATCATGAACGACCGATGAACGCCGAAGCAGAGTGCGTCCCTCGCCATCTCACACGCCCGATCCATGATGCGGACGGCGTAGATCGCGAGCGAGCTCGTCTCCTGTGTTGGGCTAGCTCAAGGTCATCATAGACCAGCTAGATGGTGACGCGCAAGGCGTCATGCTCATCGCTCTCCTTTAGGAGGGTAGCCTTGGCCTCGCCGAGCTCCTTCTCTTGGATACTGCTCTTCGTCACCTCCACCCCAAGCCTGTGATCAAGACCTACCCAAAACACACACTAGCCATGTCGAAAAGCCTACCATGGATCCTAGGGAGAAGGACAGCAAAGGAAGACCAGGGGCTTATCGTCCACATCCCCCTGGAGCTTGCGTGCCTCGTCACGCCATCGGGCCACCTCGGCCTCCAAGTTCCAAGCCAGCTCCTGGTGTTGGCTAACCTCCACGGCGAGTCTGGTGGTCACCGCCTCTGTCACAGCCTTCAGATCCCTCTCCCCCCAGAGCTCGCCCTCTAGGAGGTCGATCCACTACTGGGCGTCAGCATGCTCCGGATGAGCTAGGTCGCGCTCCGTTCGGAACCCCTCTACGGCTTGGAGCAAGTCATCATGCTTGTTCTATAGCTGCTCAATCTCTGTGGCATTTGTGCGCGTACTCTCGACCAGGTCTAGGAGCTTGTCCACAGCTTCACGGGCATCATTAGGAGCCTCCACGTACTTGATCCGAAGGTCAGCCAACTCCTGCCAAACGGGGGCAAGTTCAGCCACCTCTTGATGAGTGACAACAAGCTGGGCGACCAGTTCCTCACATAGCCGCTCTCCCATGGCTCACAGCTGCTCCTCTGCCGTGAGGCGATCCCAAAAGCCCTTCTCGCATTGAAGGAACACAGACTTCTCCTGGCTGCGGTCCATGAGAACCTACAAAAAGGGTACGAGTTAAAAGGCAAGAAAACGGAAGACGAAGGTTGGAAACGCTGATGCACTATACCTGGCCAACCGGATGGATAACATCTTGCAGCGAACTCAACGCGGTGGTCAGGGCATGGACCACGGTCCCTACACTCCCCCACTCCCTCTTCTCCATGGCATCATTGAGGGTGAAGAGCATCGCCACCGGGTCCCGACGGTTGGCCCACCTGATCTGGGGTCCTCCCTAGGTGTGAGGGTCACCGCCGACATGGACCAGAGGCCAGGATGCCTCTACGTCGACCCTAGGCAGCACCGACCCCTCTCACGACCGCAACTCCTCTTTAGTGGGCCCCGCAGCAGTAGAGGGGGTGGGCGACGCAGACAAGGAAGCCTGCCCCATCGTCGCGCCTACTAAGGGTGCACCAGGTGTGGCCTCCTCCGTCCGTCCCACCACAGGTGTCGCCATCTGCCTGGATGACCGCCCCGGTTGCGCCGTCTCCACCGATGATGTCATGGCCGAGCCCAGCCATGCCATGCCCACCGAGGATACCTCGGGGACGGCCTGCCCTATCTACCCTATCACCGATTAGCCCGCTAGAACGGACAATGGCTTCGACCACACCATCTCCGCCTACGACATCGTGACCGTGCCTGATGGCATCGCACCTACTACGGGCGCCCCGGACGTGCCTTCCACTACCTGCCCTCCCATAGATGCGGTCGATGGCTGCGCCTCCCCGGTCGACCCCATTGTCGCCCCAGCCACGCTCCTGCCAGCCTCCAGTGTGGCGCCAGACGGGTCCTGGCGTGCCCGCTGAAGGGCGAGAGTCTTCTTCGGCACCAGCTTCAGGAGGGTCTTGCGCCCCCAATGCTGTGGAAGGCACGGCGGTTAGTTCGCGGTGAAAAATTCGTCAAAAAAAAAACAACAAAAAACTCTAGGCTTACCTTTGCGCCGTCTGGCGCTGATGTTTTGGGGCTGGCCCGCCCGCCCCCGCTGCGACTCCTCATCGCGCTGCCATTTCAAGCCCTCCCTTTGCTCGAGAGGCTCGGACAAGGCGGAGCCGCTGGCTCCCCTCGGCTCCGAGGGCGGCGTAGAAGGGCGGGTGGAATGGGGCAACACGCTCCGCCATCTCCAGGGGTGAATCCTTCCCCTCTTGCTCCAAGAGATGCCACAAAAGGGCCCCATTTGTGGTGAAGGCAAGTCCTCGTCCCCACCGGCTAGATCATCCCATGGGTTGGGTGACCCAGAGCCGTCGCCCCCCCCCCTCCTCCTCTTCTTCTTTCTCCACATCTTCCTCCTCCGATGAGCCTTGGCACCGCTTCCCTCGCTGTAGCTTCGCCTGCTCCTTCACCCACTATTTCTTCTCCTTGTCATCCTTCTCCTTCTTCCTTCGCTCATCTGCGGCACGATTCGCTGCCCTCATGGCCACATGCTCCGACAGCAGCGCGACAGAGACCCGAAAGCCCAAATTCGACGGCAGCTCAATGAAGCCCAACTCTGGCCACATCACGGGATGTCTCGAGATTGGGAACATGGCGTCGGACTTGTCCATCGCCTCCTTGATGTGCTACATGAGCTCACTATCGTGGAGTGACCCTAGGAGAGCGTAGTCTCATCGAGTTGCGCGTCAGGCATCATCCCGTACAGTGGGAGGACGCGCGTCATCAGCGGCGCCACCCTCCTCACGTGGTACGCCCCGATGACACCGACCCCACAAAGGCCGTGGTCCTTAAGGAATGCGATGGCATCAAGAAGCTCGCGCAACCTTCTCTTCTCCTTCTCGGGAGGCCCCCACGACCACACCTACGGCACCTCTCCGATGAGGCGGCAAGTGAACTCTAGCAAAGGGGCAGCGGCATCGTTCTTCGCATAGAACCACAACGCATGCCACCCCTTGTTAGATCTAGAGAGCTGGCAGGGCATGTATTCTGCCGATCGGTGCCCCCGAAGGTGGATGCTCGCGCATCCCATCGTCCCTCTTCTTGTTCTTTTGCAGGGAGATGGAGAAGAAGTATCTCCACAACTCCAAGTGGGGCTTGATTCCCAAGTACCCCTCGCGCAGCGCAATGAAGGCCATGATGTGCTGGATCCCATTTGGGTTCAGGTGCTGCAACTTGATTTGGTAGTGGTGCAGCAGCCCCCGAAACAACAGGTGAGGGGGGATCACGAATCCACACTGGTCGAAGGGCGCAAAAGACACGATGTAGCCATCGGGCAGCGCCAACACCTCCTCGCGACCAGGCATGAGCCACTCCGCTACGTCGGTTCTCCCATGGAGGAGGCCATGCTTGACGAGGCCCTCCATGCACGCATGGGTGATGTTAGAGCGATACCATGACTCCATGGGAAGCAAAGGCGGAGGAATGAGAGCTTTGCTGGCGGTGGAACAGTGAGGACAAGAAATCCGAGTGCTGGCGGTGGAGAAGCGGAGATGGCGAGGTTATGGTTAGATGTAATAGGAACAAAGGGAAAGGCCCCTATTTATAGGAGGAGGTGGAGCAAGAGGTGAACCGTCCGCCTCGATCCACGTGCCCACCACATCGTGTCACTTCGCCTCTCCGAAAATCATGCGCACACACCTCTGGCCGCTCCCTCAAAGGACGCGTCGGATGACGGTTCACCCCATTCGATGGGCCGAGAACCGCCATAGGTAAGAAGGAATACGGAGCTAAAAACACTCCTATGGCCCATTAAAGCCTAGGGGTTCGAAGGCTGGCCCATCGATGGGTTCACAGCCGCTTTAGGGCACCCTTAGAGTGAGGGGTGGAAAGGGATGGGCCCACTAGCGGCTAGTACCCGAGCACACGAGCGCAATAGGAATCCCGACCCATGTTCAAGTCTTGGCCAGTGCACAGTCCATGGTTTTTCCTCAAAGAAAGGCAACGAGCCCTTGGGACCAGTCGAACGGACCCAAGAACTATATGGACTGGCTGCCAGGAATCTAGAGTCGGTCACCAGTTGACCCATGCCGGACCCCCGCAAATGGGAAGCTAGGGCCCCACTCGGACTAGCCCGTTAACAGCTTACCGAGCACCATGTTTTGTTCGTCGAGGAAAACATGGCACGGCTCAGCCCCTCCGTTTTATTGAAAAATGCATGAGCGAGGATGATTACAAGACAAGCTGACCCCTCGCTCGGACCCTTGCTGCACGCAGGGACTCGAGAGTTGGACTCACAAGGAGACCGAATACACCATCGCATACCAATAGCAGATCGGTCGGATCCTAGGGAGGAATCAGAATCAAGAGAGATCTTTTCTAATTCCCCGAATCCCGCTGCTACATGCTCCCAAGGAGTCCAAACATGAAGGAAAGGAATCTCAACCATACCAAGACATCCCGCGGCCCGCAAAGGGAGATCAAGATCCTCAGAATCCTTCCGTCCAAAAAAGCCTTCGAAGGAGTATCCTACTCCTCCATAGGCTCGGGGGTTATTGTCGGGTATCAGCATCAGGGATACCCAGAAAAAGGAAGCTAATGGCCGCAAACGCTAACTCCTTCGGATGGTCAAGATCGTATCTTGGTCTCGCTCGGCTCTGAGGGCACAGGCTTCATCTCGCCCGACCTCAAGGACACATGATCTGGGTCACCCGACCTCAAGGGCGCGGGCTCCGTCTTGCCCGACCCCTCCAGCGAGAGCCCCGTCACGTCCGACCCCGAGGGAGAGGGGTCCGCCTCACCCGACCCCGAGGGCGCGGGCTTCAACTCGCCCAGCCCCAAGGGCGCGGGCTCCACCTCGATCGACCCCTCGGGCGTGGGCTTCACCTCACCCGACCCCGAGGGTGAGGGCTCCGCCTCGCCCGATGGAGGTCCGTACCGCCCCCAACCACTACGGGTCTAAAAGTACGATTCTAGGGTCAAACTTCTGACGTCAAAGGGGAGCAGGCGTGTCTTGACGTGACCCGCGGCCACGACGGGCCACATCTGAGGACACACGTCACTAACAGCATCGGGCATGCCGGCGCTATGCTACCTACTTCCCATATGGCCTCCAGCTGGAGGCTTCAGCTAGCCATACCGTCCGCTAGGACGGAATGGAGCGCCACGACCAGCTGACGACGCCCACGTACGGCGCCAGTGACGAACAGGGCTGCGACGTGGAACCATCCCCATCATCATCTATAGGGCCGATGGGACCCACGTAAAGAGATGAAAGACGTCACAATCCTAGAAGCCTTCCTCTCCTTGTCTCTCTCTCTCTCTCTCTCTCTCTGATATAACTTGCATCTTCCCCTTCATCTATAAAAGAGAAAGCAAGGCGCCCCACGGGAGGGGGTCATTCCCACACATCTAACATGTCTGAGCGGCTGAAGGCTTAGGCGCTCGACAGTAGAGAGAGAGCTCAACCAGACTCATTCTTTTCACCAGAGATTTGGGACCTTCTCCCTCTCTCGCCTGTTTGTAACCCCTACTACAAACCAAGTGCCGGTAATACGAGCAGCAGCAGACTGGACATAGGGTCGTTCTGCCCGAACTAGTACAAATCCTTGTGTCCTCTGAGCACAGCCATCCAGGTCAGACGCGTAAACTAGAAATTTACTAGCCGGTGATTCGAAACACCGACACCATGCTTAGACCGGTAGAAGCCAGGTGATTACTGTCATCAGCGGGATAGGTGGCTACTATGACACGGTTTGCTATATTTGTTATCGTGAAAAATAACCATATGATGATGAATAAATGGAGACTGGGTAGAATCTAGTGATTGAGAGGCAGCAGGACATGGAGGTCTTGTGTGCATGTTTTTATCCCACCTGCGTCAGTTAAGGACCGTACCATTGTTGGACCATGCTAGAGATTGAACGCTTACTTTCACTTTGCTGGCCGGATAAGTCGTTCCGACCGCGAAGCCGAGTAGCTCAATTTAGGCTGGAAATTTGAGATGTATGACTTGCACACTGGAGGAAGTAAGGATGTGCGGCGGGACAGGGATTGACCATCGGCAGGCTTGGCCTGGGATACCTAGCATTCGGCTGCCCTCTGAGTGTGTGGCTCAGCTCAAACCCATGATATCTCGAATTATACCAAAGGTGACCTAAGGCTACCGTGGCTGGTGGGTCTAGGTTTGTGTTATGGATTTCTGCCCAGCTGGTTGCAATTGATTCGAATCACCGTCTCTCCGGATAGTGAGAAACTTGGTCGTTGTCTAGCATTCATAGTAATACTTGATGGAACATGATGGTTATGCTGATTATATGATAAACTGGATATGGTTACTACTGTGATGCTTATTAATAAGTGATTGATATAGAACAAGTGCAAACTTAGCCTTAAATAGCTTCAATAAATTTGATGCTAAAATATTGAAAGCAAGGACTTATAACAGTAATGCTCTTCTACAAATTTATGATATCCAACTAACTCCACCAAATAAGCCTTGGATATCCTTGAGAGTCTTTTTATTTTTCTCCTGTCGGGTAAATATAGCTGAGTACATTCTAGTACTCAGGGTTTTATCCCACTCTGTTGCAGGTGAAGGTCTCGTCCTGCTAAATGTGGTGGCTAAGTGTCGGTGGGCTCGGCGACTCCGTATTTATTTCTCACCTATATTCTTTTGTTGGAGGATGTTATCTAAGCTGGCAATTTATGTTTTGAACTTATGTTCTTGTCATCATTTCAAAGCTATGTTGTTTCTCTAATCAGATTTGAACTCAGTATTGTATTAATATTTGTGAACTCAATTATAATATTATTTCCGCTGCAAACTCTGATATGTGATGTGTATTTGCTTAATCTTGCGTTCTTGGTTGTGATGTTCTTGATTGTGATGTTGATTTACTGAGATCCTTCGTGACACTCAGCGGACTACCGGGTATATAAGAGTAAAAGTATATGCGTGCCAACATCTTAAGCGGGGATAGCCATAATTTAATCTTATATAATTTGGACAGTTGTGGCATAACCCTCTCACTTCCTCGCTCTCTTCCTCGGTCAAAGGTTGCATGCCCTGCATGCACCGCAGCCCACGCACGCCTCCATGTGCCACTCCCTCTCCTCTCTCTCTCTCTCTCTCTCTCATGCGTGAGCTCTGCAGGCCTGCGCCACTCTCCCCTCTCTCCCAAAAAGGCATCGCAGGGCGCCTGGCGTCACTGTGTTTTCATGAGTGGGAGAGCCACTGCGGGCCAGGGTCCGCGGCTGGGAGCGATTGCTCAAACGGCCGAAAAGTAAACAAGGGCTAGGAAAAAGCTAGCGAATCAAACTGGGAGCGATTGATCCAATCGTGCGTTCTATCCGGTTTGAGTGGCGGCGGCGGCTGATGCAACCTGCGGCAGGAGATTCTTGCTGGCTCATGCTCCATGGCGATGCAGCTGCAACTCTACGTGCTGGCGCAGCAAGGCCAGCTATGGCTCCAGGTGCTCACCGAAAGGCAAGCTGTGACTCCCACGGCCAGTGCGTACAGGAGAGCTAGGTGTGGCTTCGATGGCCCGCGTGGCGTGGCGCCGAGCGCGTCAGCACCAACGGCGACTGCTGCTTCCTGACCCAGTCACTGGATCGATGTGTTCAATGAGGTATATTTTGCTCAAAACCCACCCCTCACGATGGGATAGAATAGCAGAGAAATGAGGGTCTCGTATCCCATTCCTTAACCCATTTATTTCCCTATCCTCTAAACCAAACAAGGGAAAAGATTCATCCCACACTTCGTTTCCCTGTCCCACCACTCATATCCCAATATCCAACTCTTAGTGGACAGAGTCGACAGGCAATTCTTACCGGAGATGCTACATTTCCTACAGGCCTCTTATAGTTATTCGAGCATAATTATCATAGTTTCGTGTGCCTATGTTGGTCGTTGTTGGCTTATATAAGCTCTAGATCCATTGCTATGCTAAATGCATTAGCAAGAGTAGTGTTCAGTGTTCAACATCTTCGTGGGATATACTCTCTGTATGGGGGCTAAGAAATGGATAGTGGAGGAAGATGAAAGGCTTGTACGCATAAGAGTGGAGTTTGGGAACGTGCCAAGGAAATGGACCCACGTCACCTTCTGGGGGGAAGATTTTGATTCGAATGAGACTCTCTGAATTTGATCAGAGCCCTGGCAGCTGCCGCAAGAGGTTTGAAATAGAAATCTATCCAAACCGGGAGGGCAGCCAGTACGAGGCACGTCTTCCCGCCGCCTCAGTTTGAGGTAAGCGAGCTATGTACTCAGTCCAAAAAAATGTAAAAAAGATGGTGCTACTGTATTCGTAGCGATCAAACTTTTTTAATTTTAACTATATTTATAGAAAATATTAGTAATGCTTAGATCTCTAAATTAAATTTATTATAAAAATATATTCAGCGATTCATCTAATGATTTAATATTTTCTTATTATGAAAATAGTTTGATTTTCTAGGCAACAGGAATTATTAGGTATAGATATAGAATTGTTGCCCTAGATGTGACCTACAACTTTTTGGTTGAATTTTTTTTCATATTGTTTAGGGTCCAAAATATTATTGTAAGTTCACGGATTTTACAATTTAAAATTTAAAATTATCAAATAATGTTGGATGTTGACATGATCTATACAAAAGTTATATTTCTCATTAGATTCTACAACTTTGTAGTGGATTTTTTTATTTGAAGTCGTTTAGACTCCCAAATATATGTTCTAGTTTATAGATTTTGAAATCCAAAATTTTGAATTTCTAAATGACCTCAAACGTCCACATAGTTAATACCAAAGTTGTAGTGACCGACCTGATCAACATGTTTGTTGTTGATAAAGTTTGAATTCGTTTAGACTCTCAAATATTTGTTTCAAATTCATATATTTTGAGATTCATATTTTTTGAATTTTTCAAACAATCTCAAAAGGAGAGACATCCTATATCAAAGTTGTAGTGCTCGAGAAGATTTAAAAAATTTGTAGCTAAATGGTTTTTCATACGAGTTGATTGAGTAGCCAAAATATTCAATATAAGATTACGAAATATTGATATCAAAAGATAGCATATATTATATACAGTCATAGATGAGTGTGAGAGACACTAGTGCACAATGGTAGGTCTTGGGAAATTTAAATATTTGCCATCCTTCTGGTTGGCACTCCATCAGTTGCCAGCTTTAGAATCACAATTAAAGATTTGCCACCTGAGCAGTGTCCGGTGCTTCATTTTTGCCATTTTTGCGTCATGGCAGTCCAGATCAGCCTACCACGGTGGATCGGGCAGGGAAAAAGACATCCCTATCCCTCGCTCGTTTATGCCCTAAGCCCGGCCCTATCGGTCAGCTTGTCCCCGTTCATTCCCCACCATCACCCTCCTCTCCCCCGTTCCCCTCTCCCGAGCTGAGCTCCGCGACGACCGCGACCGCGACTCCATGTTCAGGTTCGGCAGCTCTGCTACTCAGTCCGGTGGAAGTGGAGCGTCGAGGATGGTTCCACGCCTCGTCACGGAGTCAAGCTCGAGGTTGCATCTGGAGGAGTTTCCACTTGGGGATGAAACCGGGCTTCCCTTGATCCCGTGCCCTGATTGCGGGCTAGCGAGGGTGATAGAGAGGCGCTCAGGGAAGGAGACGACCAAGAACTACCTGTGTGTGTTATTCAAGTGTCCGCACAATGCGGTGAGCATCTGATTGTTTTTAGCATTCATCCCTCCTTCTCTTTGTGAGCTAGGGTTAATGCGCCAGTTCCCTTTTTTCTATTGTAGTTTCCTAAACTCTGCGGGTTCTACAAATTTCAAAGGGAGCATTTGGATGAACTAAAAAAGCTAGGCATTGTCAGTATCTGCACATCCCTTGCACTGGAGATTGCCAATGAAGATGCTGAGGGAGCAGATGCAACATCTGGGAACAGAGAAATGAAGGTGGAGGCAAAGAAGGATGCTGCAAAGGAGACAAAGCTTCAGACAAAGATGGATGATCTGATGTGGAAGTTCAACCTTTTAATGTTTGTTTTTTGCAGTTTTTCTTGGTGCTGTGATCATGTATCTTGCTGTTGGAGCCAAGTAGATGGTGCATTTAGATGTAGTTAACTAGATGTTGGAAGTGGTAGTTTGTTGCCTTTTGTGATGATCTAAGAACAATGGAAAATTATTTTCCCTTTTGTAATGATCTAAGAACAATGTCAATGGAAGCATTGCATTTCAGTTGTTGCTTCAGCACTTGTGTGTTTATAGGTTTTTGAAACCTTGACTGGATGACAGCAAATATGTATGAAACATGGACATGAAGTATGAAACATCCACGTCAAGTATGAAACAGCCACATCAAATATATATGAAACATCCACAAGAAAGCCAAACCATTAGCTAAATAGAGCATTGATATTAAAGTTACCATCTAGCAGGGTTTCATGGCTGTCAAAGCAAGGGTCATTTAATAGTTTTGGCCAACAGACTTACACCAAGGGCCATTTAACAGTTTTGGCCAATAGATGATCACTAGGGGCCATTTAACAGGTTTTGGCCAACAAAATTACAATAGGGGCTAGTTATCACTAACTTGGCCAAACATCCAGAATACAACACAAAAGGCACTTCTTTTCATCTGCACAACATTCAGTTGTCTTTTGCCTTCCTGATTTTTGAGGCCAATTGCTTCTTCCTAGGTGTTATCTTCATGGCAACAGGCTACACAACTTGTAGCTCAACTTCTGCAACTGATGGTCCAACTTCAGCTGCATCCAGTGACAATCTCCTAGAAATAACATATTCTCAAAGTAAGGGACACCACAATTTGTATAGCATTAAAGATTAAAACAAAGGCTATGCTTGTATACCTCCTAGTGGTAGGACCTGTTGGGGTTCCTAGAGGTGGTAGCTCAATCTCTAGAGGCATAGGTTCAACTGGCAGCTCTCTGTTGGCTGCCCTTGATGCTACTTCAACAGCCTCCAGAGCTGCTCTTGCTTTGGCTTCAGCTTGCTCTGCTTCTAGCCTTGCCTTTACTGATGCTTCCCATGCAACTACTACTCTTGTCCTCAGGGTGGCTTGTTCAAGAGCTACTGCTTCCCCTTTCTTTGCCTTCTTCCTTCCAGGCTTCACACTTGTCTTGTTTGTTCTTTTTCTACAACAACAAAAATAGTCTAGTTAACATAATGTAGGCATGAAAGAAATGAAAAAATAAGGCTTAGTTTATACCTTTTCTTAGTTCCTGTCAGTTAGCACCTCCAGCTACCTTGCCTATGACCATATTCACCACAGCCTTTACATAAGGCATGTCTGGTAGCCTTGCCCTTTCTCTCTGATGTTGGTTTGGTTCTCAGCTTCTTCTGTCTTCTAGGCCCTCTCTTTTTGGCAATTGGTGGATGAAGATGGAACCCCTTGTCCACTTTAGGCCACTAATTTCTGTTTGTAATATTTGGGACAAATCCTGCATAAGCAGCTTGAAATCTCTCAACAGAGTAATAATTGTCCACAAATGAATCCATGTTTGGCTGCCTTGTGGTTGTGATGACTGATAGAGCATGTGGATAATGTTTGCCAGTTACCTGCCACTCTCTCATGTGCATGCCCTATCAGTTAGATATACAACATGCCTTCTCACCTCTTCATCCTTATAAATTTCAGTGACTTCTCTGTGTTCAGGATGTCCTTTGGTGACCTTAAGGTGCCCTAGCCCCTTCGATGCTATATTCAGCTGGTGAATCACAGCTGGCAGTATGCTAGGGGATAAGGCCCTAGAGATCCTCCTTTTCTCAAAGAGTACCAATAACTTCTCCCTCAAAGCATCTACCAAACAGTGTGGAGGAAGATCCTTCAACTCCTTGATCCAAGCATTCCAAGACTCAGGTAGGTTGTTGTTAATGTAGTCACATTTGATGTCTGCATGAATTTACTTCTTGCCCACAGCAGACTATGGTGCTCTTATAGCCACTTATTTACTCCTAGGCTTGCTACCAAAACCTTGTCAAAAAGTACTTGAACCTATGTGGAGAGTATGCCCTAGCTGCAGGCCACATATTTTTGCCATAAATCTCTCCAGTGTAGTACTTCTTCATGTTCTCCATCAGATGTCTGAAACACTCCCTCTGTTCTGCCCGTGGAAAAACTTGCTTGACTGCTGCTTCAAGTCCTTTGTATGCATCAGTGCAAATAGCTAACCTAGAAAGGGGCCCTATTGCTTTTCCTAGCTGTTTCATGAACCATATCCAGTTTTCTTTGGTTTATATGTCAAAGAAACCAAAGGCTAGTGGAAACATCCAATTATGGCCATCTAATGCCAAAGCTGCTGGCATTTGCCCATTCCACTCCCTAGTTAAATGAGTGGAATCAATGCTAATGTAAGACCTACACCCATAAATGAATCCATCTATGCAAGCCTTGAAGGCACAAAAAATCTAGTGAAATGGACCTTGCCATCAACTGTCACTGTGTCTATTTCTACAACACTGCCAGGTGACTTTAACTCTACCTCAGCTTTGAATCTATACAACCAATCATAAGAATCAGACAACTTACCAAATAGCTTGTCTGCTGCCCTCTGTCTCCCATACCACATAGTTTGGTAGTTGATATTGATCTTATACTTGTCCTCAAGTTCCTCCTTAACTGCACTAGCACCCATTGTTGGCTTTCTTTTGAGTAGAGGAATAACTCTCTCTGCTACCCAATTAATAGAGGCCATCCTACCAACAACCCTTGCTCTAGATGGACAGATGTGAACAAGGCTGTTGATCTAAATTTGCACAACAAAACACAGAGTGTAAGAAACCTTCTCAGTTAAATAAACAAGTGCATAGCAAATAAATACATTGTGAAAGAACAAACAGTTAGTTCAAAACAATACCCTGACACTCTTATCACGCTGAGTCCTAGCTCTAATAATCCATGGGCATCCTGCTGCTTTGCAGACTCCCCTGAACCTCTTTTTGTCGGACTTCTCAGTCCCAAGCTCAAATTCATTGACAATAGCATGCTATTTTACTGCCAACCTAAAGTCATACATAAAGGGATAGTGTGTGCCAACTAACATATCAGGATTGTCTCTGTCCCAGTCATTAATAGGCTCAGCACCATCTGTGTCATCAACAGGAATTGCAGCCTCATCCATCTCTCCTTGAAGCTCACTAGTCATGGCTGGGATGGGAATTTCCTCTCTAGCAGCTTCCTCAGCCCTCTCATCAGCTGCTTTGAAACCCATTGCCTCATAGACTGCTTCCTCATCAGCTATTGCATTGGCCTCACCATCCTCAGCTTCTTCTGCTATGATGGTCAGTGTAGCCCAGTCGGAACTGGCTCATCACCATCCTGTGGTGGAGAGAAACATGAATCACCAATGCCTTCTGCATTAGTTCCAGCAGACGAAGCCCCATCAACATTGGTAGTGGTAACACCAGACCTAGCAGGATTAGCAGTGTTGCTAACCTTAGATGCCACTGAACTCTCTCTGTTCTCATATCCAGCTTTAGCAGTAACCTCCACAGCAATGTGTGCCATCCTTTCATCCCATTTCTCCTCTATCATTTGTTGCCATTGGTCATCCCTTCTAATTTTCCATTTAGAGCCAGTATCACTGTCCAAAACCTAGATTGCCAATGTCTGGCTAGGTCCCCATATAATCTTTGTAGCCACATCCTCATGGAATTGAGCTACTACATCCAAGACTCCTATCCAGCCACAGCTCATGCTCTTGGTCAACCATTTCTACTAGACCATATTCAACATCAGCGGTGTACTTAGCAATCTTAAGAACTAATCTAAACGCACTGCCAGGTTCGATCCTGGAATGAATGTGAACATAAAAACATTCCACAGTTAGATAATTTCCCGACCGCAGCCAATCTGTTACCCGAAGTGGAAGGGAAAGAGCAGGACTTACCAAGGAGGTAGCCGTCCGGGTGGGGATCCATGGTCACAGATCCGAAATCAGCGCCAACTACATCACCCGCCTACGAATGAACATCAAAGAAACGGGACGAGTTCAAGCAAAATACGCAGATTGTAGGACAAATCGCCGTGGAGCCCTAACCCTAGTTCGGCATAAGAAAGGGAGGAATGGCCTCACTAACCTGCCTAGCGTTCAGAGCACCTGGGAGAATTGCACATCCGTCGGGTTCGAACGAGCAGGGGCCACCGTCGTCGTCGGATTATGGCGTCGCCGCGGAGCTCAGCTCGGGAGAGGGGAACGGGGAAGAGGAGGGTGACGGTGGGGAATGGACGGGGACGAGCTGACCGATGGTGTCGGGCTCAGGGCATAAACGAGCCAGGGGCAGGGATGTCTTTTCCCCTGCTCGATCCATCATGGTAGGCTGATATGGACTGCCACAACGCAAAAAATGGCAAAAATAAAGCACCGGACACTGTTCAGGTGGCAAATCTTTAATTGCCATTCTAAAGCTAGCAACTGATGGAGTGCCGACCAGAAGGACGACAAATATTTAAATTTCCCGTAGGTCTTAGATTCAATTGTTTGGAGTTGCGTTTTGTTTGAGGCAGACACCATGCTCACCTCTATTAATAAAAAATGACCGTCTCTAAAAATAAATTCAGCAGTAGTGGATAAGGCATCACTTTGTCGGATAATATTTCTTAAGCCGACATTTTTACCTTGGTAGTGAAAATACGGTGCCTTAAATTTTCGTAATTTTGAGATTCATGAGTTCAAGCACACCTCTTTCCTTACAAATAGACAACACTATATGTGAATAGTTCCATATAATTTAAGATACAAAATTTATTGTTCTCACTGGTCATAAAAAAGGATACAAAAGCCTCTAGAACACATAATGTTTTTTTAAGGACGATTGTTCCCCGGTCTGACTTACATAATGAACTCTCACGGATGTGCCCTTGGTGCTGACATCATGGGTGGTGGTCGAATAGTAAATGCTGAGAAACAAAGTTGGGTCATATAAGATTATATCCCTATTTATGTGCTACAAAACTTTTGTGTAGAAAAGAAATAGATATTTTTATGCACTTACTTCCACATTTGTTTCCGGCTGGAACAGGGTTACCGCACTCCTTAGCAAGAAGAACAAGCTTAGCTAGTTAGCTGCACTAACTTTATTTTCTTCATCAACTGTGAGGTGTCGGCAGACACAAGTCATGTCAGAGTGTCGCACGGCATGAATGCATGGTTCGCTTGGTTCAACATAGGGCTTCCCAACTTTGAGGGTCTTTCTGCATTTGTTCAAAACCAATTCTTTCTCCTGATAACAATCTTGCTCGCCCCAAACTTGATGTGTCATAAACATGGTGAAAAATAAAGAAAACACAATGACCCCAAGGACTACTTACATTCTCATCATGTACCAATATGGTATTGAAGCAACTATGAGCAGAATTGTTCTTTTGTTAGCCTACTGCTTATTGCTTGGTGTACTTCTATTTATAACAGACAAGAAACTAAACATACAAAATTAATGTTCAAAAATCATGAAATAGATAGTAGCTCATTAATATGCATATCAACAACAAGAAAAATGAATTTCTGGAAATCTTTGAACCAAATAATGAATCATGAATTACCTCCAAGCCATTCAGATGCCGGATGACTCATTTAATTTTTATATCTTAGTGCTTCATATCTTCCACAATGTTGGCAATGCCATTTAATTATTGGCAATGCTACATGCAATTAATAACAATTCGTAGTAGGCTCAAGCCTTGTTGATAATGATCAAAGAGATTAGAGTTAAAGATGCTTAGCTGCCAAACAAGTGGTTATAATCGTGCTACTAATTAAGGCATGCCCTTTTTATTAAGGGGCTCTTGCGTTTGTACCCTTGTTTTGTATTGAAATTGTGATTTTGCCTCTGTTTTTTTTACTGTGAATTTACCCCTATGATTTCAAAACGAAGCACCAGTTTGCCCTTGCTCCGTCATCCATCCCTAACGGTGTTAAACTTTATACAAAAGGACATGAATGTCCATGCGATTTTGCCCCTGTTTGTTATACCTAATTGTGATTTTACTCTGATTTGGAATTAGACTTTGTTTATTGTATGCTGACAATTGATTAAATTTGGTGAAACATATTTGACACAACTTGTAATTATTTGAACTCAGATTTAATATTGATAAATATTCAAAATTATTTATGGAGAGCTCATCATCTGGCATCTAGAGTACATTGTGATCAATGAACTCTCCACGCGCTCAGGCCTATCAAAGCATAAACGAATAGACACAGCATGCAACTCCTTACCAATCCTCAGATACCCACTCCTAGCACATGCCCTGAGGCCAATCACAACAGTCACAAAATCCAGCACTGGACCATGGCAACTCCTCATCTGCGACACCAACCTCATCACCTCGCCGTCATTCCCCGCCTTCAAATTTCCTGCCGCAACCGCATTCCAGGTGACAATGTTCGCCCCAGGAACCCACTGCAGCAGGTCAAACGCCTCGCCCCACATATCAGCCAACACGTAACCAGACACCATGGCGTTCCAGCTGACAACATCACGAGCAGGCATTCCATCAAACACCCTGCATGCGTCATGTGGCGGCGTCGGGCTCGCCGTCCACGCGCGGGCGCTTGGCATCCTCACCGGTGCCGTTCGCCTCCGCGTCGGCGCTGACCTCCTCCAGCTTCCGCTTGTTATCAACTTCGGCCGTCGTGGCCTCCTCCTCCTGCACGGCGATGGCGGATTCGACGACGGTGAGATGCTCCTCGGGGGCTAATACCTCCGGAGGCGGCGTTGGCGGCGTGGCATCGGCGTGGCCATCCTTGTGGTGCTGCGGGGAAGAGCAAGCATACGCGAGTGCTAGACTGGCGCCTGCGCGCTCTCCCGGCTCTAGCAGCTTGGTCACGGCCGCGTGCATGAGCCGGCAGGTCAGCCCCGTGGTGGCTCCTCACCGTCGGTGCGTGCGCGGGCGCGGGAGGGCGATGGCTCCAGGTCGTAGGCAGCACCAGCATGACCACCTAGTCGGCGGCGCCATCCAAACGCGACGCCTCCACCTTCCTCTACTTTTGCGGTCTGGGCGGCGTGGCGGTGGCGGCGGTGGTGGCGGGCCAGGACTCCAGGCCCATGACGCGCGCGACGACGCCCGGGGCAGCCCCATCGGTGGCTGGGTGCGGCGCCGTCAGCGGGCAGCAAGAGGCGAGCACGGGAGCCTGCGTGGGGAGGAGGAGCGGAGGAAGGAGGAGAGGAGGCGGCGTGGAGACACAATGCTAGGCGCCACCGGGAGCCGCGGCTAGGCACCGGAGCCACCCGCCCGCCCCTACAGCCACGAAGCCGGGCGCTCGCCCGCCCTTGCAGCCACGAAACCGGGTGCCCACCCGCCCCTGATGCCGCTCCGCCCACCCCTGCAGCCACGAAGCCGGGCACCTAGAGGAAGAAGACGACCCGCAGCCGGGCGCCACCGGGACCTACGGGCGGACGCCAGGACCTGCAGGCGGACGCCGCCAGTGAGCCATGGTAGGGCGCCGCCGCCCCCGCCGCCAGACGCCGACGCCGACCAGGGCGGCATGCCATGCCTCTCCCACGCCTAGAGGAAGGCCACCACACACCTTGAGCCACGACCGGAGGCAGCCTCATATACGAAGCAGCCCTCCTGTGGCCGAACCCGGAGTCGTGGCCTTTGTTTGGGATGAGGAGATAAGGATAAGGGCACTATGGTCATTTGGCCTTTGTTTTTTAGATTTAGAATTTTTTTAATTCGTTTAATCTATGTCCATCTGACGGACGTCAGAAGCAGGGGCAAACGGACCATTCAGTTCAAAATAACAGGGGTAAAAACACAAAGTTGAAAAAGGAAGGGCAAAATCACAATTAGCTTACTGGACAGGGGTAAGAACACAATTTTCCCTTTTATTAAAGGAGCACGACCAACGGCACTACCCCCACATGGTTTTTGTTGGGTTTTAGTTGGACTGACCAAATTTTATCAAATTAAAATCTAATAAATCCTAAGGCCTCAACTAAATGTTAGGTGAAACTAATGACTAATTCCGTATGGAAAATTGACTAAAGGCGTGCCATGTTGAGTCGAATTACACATGGGCTCAGGCTAAGCCAGTCCATAACATATTGTGGTGCGGGATGATCTGAGTTTTGCCACCCGTTTCAGCAAGCAGGCCCTCCTGGTAGGTCCCCTCCCTGTGTACCGGTCTCCGATGCATCGCCCCTCCCTGTCATCTGGCCTCCAGCGCGCCGCTCCTCCTGTGCCGAGGGGGAGCCCCCCTTCCAGCCGCCCAAGTCTTCATCGGGCCCTTTGTCGGCGACGAGCACCGATGACACTAGGTATGTCTGCCCCTTCTCCTCCATCCCTTTTGTGCAAAGCTATGTGTATTAGGATCAGGTCTGATCTAATCCCAAGTATATGTATGTATTTGGCTGTCAGTAGGATATTTTGGTGAGACTGGTAGCCTATTTTGGTTGAATGTTTAGTTCATCATAGGTCCTATTTTGGTGAGACTTGCTTGTCCACTAAGCAACATGAGATGCAGCAAAGTCTCAAACTTACCAACTTGATAAGAATTGATCGAGGACTGGCAAGGGGTTGGGCCATAGTAATACGGGAGATATCTTGGATGGTGTAGCTCGCTAGGCCGAATAAGGACCATATATTCGTGGTAGTAAGACATCAACATACTTCTACAAACCACTTGTCATATATGAGCGTGGCAAGCCGAGTACTTTGTTGCGACCGGTTTTCATGTGGATTTGATGTGGGGTAGCTAGACTAAGATAGTATCTCGGCTCATGCTCTAACCGTTCGTAGGCGTCCTTGGCTGAACTTGGAAAAGGTTAAGACATCGAGATACCCCTTATGTACCGATAGGTCGTATGGGCGGTATCTCTTACTGAAAGGATCTATGGATGGCTAGAGGAAGATGAATAACCTATAAAAATTCTACAAACACAAAGACACTAGGCAAAGCGTATTAGTATGAGAGAGAAACCTAATAACCACTACTTGTCTAGCCTAGTCAATAAAATGCAAGTCCCTTACACAATTCTAGTTGAAAGCTTAACTTATTAGCCACACAAACAAGCAAGCTGAAAGGATCAAGATGTCCAAGAGGGGGTGAATTGGACTAATTCTAAATTTCTTTCAATAATTAAGCCCTAAACTTAGCCCATTTCAACCCCTTGTGCCTAAAAGTGTTTCTATTATTCTACCGCACAAAAATTTTGACACCCTAGGTTCTAATCCTACACTAGCATGGTAATTCTAAGAATGTAAAGACATGAATTAAATTGCTCAAATATAAATGCTCAAAGTAAAGAGAATGAGAGGAATTCGGTGATGTTTTTCTGAGGTATCGGAGAGTCGCCACTCCCCACTAATCCTTGTTGGAGCACCCACGCAAGGGTGTAGCTCCCCCTTATCCGTGCAAGGATCAAGTGCTCTCTACGGGCTGATTCTTTCACACTCCGTCGTGTGAATCACTCACAACTGCTCACACCATGACTTGGGTCATCCACAAGTTCCACCGGATGATCACTAAACTTCCAATCATCAACGAGCCATCTAGGTGATGACGATCACCAAGAGTATCAAACACAAACTCTCACTTGACCAAGACAATCCTAATGAGAAAGGTGGATGTACACTTGCTACTCCCTATGCACTAATGAGGTCCTTAATCTTGGATTATCAAATCTCAATCATCCCACTAGGCTCTTGCTCTCCCTTCACTCCAAACGTGTTTTTTAGCTCAACAAATGAGTAAGAGAGCTAAGTTGGACGAGTAAGAGAAGTATATATACTTCCCACTTTAAAACATAACCGTTATTATCCAACTCAGCAATTTTTGGGGTGACCGGACGCACCGGTCAAAGTGAGCGGACGCGTCCAGTCAGTAGCCAACGATGAGGTGGCGTCAGCCTATCAGGGAAGGTTGTTGAAGTGACCTGACGCTGGCTAGCGTCCGATCAACATCCACCGGACGCGTCCGGTCAGGAATTTTGGTCTCTGGACCCTCTCTGATGTTGACCTGAAGCTGCAAACTTAGCGTCCAGTCGTTTACTGTTCAGCGTTCGGTCCTCCCTGACATCGAGGCCCTACTGCTACAGATACGACTAGAGGCATGTCCGGTTCTAATCACTGACCGGACGTAGCACCTGTGAGTCCGGTCATCACTAAAACAGCGTCCGGTTAACATTTGACCCTCCATTCACTTCCAATTCAAAATCCTTTGTGAATGAGATTGAAACTAATTGATCTTTGGGCTATTCCTGAGTTACCTAGTGCTAAGTTTGACAAGTGTGCACCACACCTAACCCATTAGACTCACCTAGGTCAAGCTACTAGTTCATATCCTCCTTAATAGTACGGCCAAATGAAAAACAAAGTGCTAAACTACTCTAAGTGTCTCTCCAACGCCAAACGACAATTAGAACTAGTCCGTCCTTAACCTTGTTGTCCATCCTTTGAAAACCGAAACGATTTCCATCGATATGGACATGAAAACCATAATTGCCCAAACAATCATCATTAACATGACCTAACTCAAGTTGTCTCTGTAAAACACACGTTAGTCACAGTAATCTCGTGTCGTCATTAATCACCGAAACCCAACTAAGGGCCTAGATGCTTTCACGAGCAACTAGAGGCAACTTTAAACAACTAGTGAGCCAAAAAAAGAGCAACTAGGTTACACTACTCACTAGAAGACTGCTAATCTAGCAACTAAACAAGCTAGAGAGCTACTACTACTCAAGCAACTACAAAAGCACATATTATGATATGGAATTGCAAGTGTAAAGAATGCAAACCAATGAGGGCAAGTGACATAATTGATTTACCCCAAGGTTCAGTTGCTTGTTGGCAACCTATGTCCCCGTTGAGGTGGATCATTTAGTTCACCGCTTCACTAGCCTCATGAGCACACGTGCTCAGCCCCTACAGCATGGGCACTATTGTGAAAGCTAGTAGAACACTAAGAACCTTCTATCCAAGCCTCGATTGATTCCACTAAAGTTGCTCTTGATGAATCTCCTGCGAGGATGAGCACAAAGCCCCTTACAAAGCCAATGATCGGAGTCAACACACAATCACCAAGTGGTACACAACGATCTCCACAAGCATCAAGCCGGCTAGGTGATGGCAATCACCAAGAGTAACAAGAGAATCCCAAATTACAAAGATTTTCTAGTGCCACCAAATGCAATCTCTCAAATGCAATGCAATAGAGGCTCCCAATCTCTCATAAATATGATCACCATGTCAAAAGAGGGAGCAGGAGAGTTTTCTCAACTCTTAGGGGATGTCCCAACGGTCGTTTTTCCCAAACGTCATTAGTCCAGTGTTTAAGCAATTGAACCGGTGCCTCTGGAAATGCATTTACACTGGCGGTTGGCTTAAGTGAAACACCAGTGGTGGATCTCAAGAAGACGTCTATGAAGTTTGCAATTTTCACTAGCAGAAGCCAGAAACGCTAGTGAAAATGGGTTACGAACCTCCAGTACAAAGCTTCGTTGTAGTGTTTGACCAATTATTTATATGCATGAGATATGGTGTAATAAATGTGAAAGCTGCAAAGTCCAAAACATCATAATAATGCTTGCACTTTTAATGTCCCAATCCCAACTACAGGACACAGTAAGTTGTGAATGATAGAAATAGCATCAATCTCTTTCGTGTACATAAAAGCCAATGCACCCTAGGAAATACTATATAAAAAAAGTGGCATACTTATGCGGTTATGCCAATGATGATGAACTCAAAACGAACCCTGGTTTAATCCATAGGTAACAAAGCAGCCACATCATTAGCAGGATCAAGTGAAGCCATCTATCGTATTCCCAGTTGATGCGTCCAGTTAACCCTATCTAATTTATTTGAGATAACGGAACAAGTCTTCTGGCCTTTAATTTCCATCATGTGATGCATACAACTCCAGCTAATCAATTTCACTGGTAGAATTTGTATGTCGTGGCTGACAAAATGATCTGCCGGAGCCCTCCTATCGGACCCAGAATCAACAGCAGCACTCCAATAACAATGCAGATCTGAAGAACATGTGGGACACAGATAAATTAGAGGACAATCTTATCAGAGGCATTATATTAAAGAAAGGAAAGCTGTATGTTTCTTAGTTCTTACCCAGTTGATGAACCATGAAAGGCCGAACTGTTTGGGCTTGTAAACCTTGAGCCACATGATGCAGGGAAGCTGGAAGGAACATTCAAGATTTGGTCAGCGCTGAAGTTACATTTCTGGACTTGATTTTATATCTGAATGGCTATTGGGAATCGATCATATCGATGATTAGGACATTGCGAAATTCAGAATGCACCACTGTTGTAGCAGAAAAAAAAAATGGGCCAACTATGGATCTTTGGGAGCTTACAAAATAAGTTGTCGGTGCAAAGGCTAATCCGCCAAAGAAACTGAGCAATCCACCAAAGAAGGGGAAAGTGATGCCTACAAACATTGTGAACGCTGCACAGGGTTGCACACACTTGTCAATCTTGTTTGGTAGAACGTCAGTGCTCATTTGGTGAGCACATGATTTCTCAAAACAAAAAACAAATTGGTGAGCACATCTTCAGTGTTCAATTCAGATAGAAGCATTACCAACATAGACACTCCGGGCAATAAGACGGAGCATCAGGCTTGGAGCGAACCGCATATTCTTCACCAGCACCGTCTCTATCATGTCGAACACCGGCATGGCATAAACCTGGGCCAACAACCGAGCTCAGTTCAGTTGAGAGACGATGATATATACATATGCAGTGTATGTACTGAGTTTGATCATGTACCAGCGCGACAAGGATGGAAAAGTGAAATGTATGTATGTACCTGGTAACTGCCAATGACATGGATGACAACAAACATGTTGGCGAGGGCAATGAGCCACTTAGGCTTGGAGAGTGTGATGAGGATGTTCTCGTCAACACCACTGCCGAAGGCCCAGTACCCAATGAATGTGACGGGGAAGTAGCAGATTGCAACGATGACGTAGGCGACGAAGGCGCCCTTCCACATGGCCTTCTTAGATGGCTTCTCCGGCGTGGACGGGATGGTGGCCTGGATCTCCAGCACCACATTGTGCCCCGAATACGCGAATGCGACGTCCCCTAGGCCCCCGAGGAAGCCGAACACCTTCCCTGGAGTCGTCGTCGCGCGCAGATGATAGTCCACGTCTGCGCCCTTCCCCTTGTCAAGTGATGCGCCCCACGCAATAGTCGAGTAACTAGCACAAGTGTAGCACATGATGTGAATGTACTAGTTTTCAGAGATTTGCCGGACATGCAACAGTTATGGTTTCATTAGGTGTTTTCAGAGATTTTCCGGAAATGCAACGGTTGGCTGGTTTCAGTATATATGTTGTGTTACCTGAGCGACATGATGGCGGCAGCGAGGGAGACAGCGGAGATGGAGTTGAAGTTGGGGAGCTGAGAGAGGACAAAGTGGACGGAGGCGAAGATGATGATGAAGTAGGAGAGCTTGAAGTCCTTGCAGTTGCCGTCGCAGATGACGTCGTGGAACTTCTTGAGGGACTGGCCGCCGGTGACCATGTAGATGATGTTGAGGCTCACCTCCACCGCGAGCTGCTGCGGCACCACGATCCAGAGGCCCAGCCGCTCGCCGAACACGTGCTGGCCGAGCTCGTGGTAGCGGTCGAACCGCTTCCCTGGCACCATCTCGTGCATCTCCACCATCTGCCATAGCGTGTACAGCGTGATGATCCATGATAGGATCATCACCGCGATGCCAGGGCCCCTGCACGCATGCCGATCAAATAATTAAAACCCATGTCGATCTCCCAGTAAGTTGCTTATTATCAGGTGACTGATGTTAAGATATTTGTATATGTTTCTATCAAGTTAATCTTCTAACTATCACATCTAGACAAGACCGGCCCAACAGTGGCAAATTAACACACATGAGAATACTAATAAAAAAACAAAAATAGGGAGAGGCAAGTCAAGATACCTCTATCAGTCAACATAAGAGCCGGAAAGAGACAAATGAGCCAAGTTGAGATTTTTTTTGGCACCAATCAGGGAAAAATTCTGGATTTTTCTTATTTCAACAATCTATTTGTATTGATTGAAGGCTAATCGACCAACGCACGACCAGAACAAACAAATTAAAGGCACTCGATTAACATCCAAGAGATAATTAGGCAACAGATTAAACAATCGTTTGATGAGTCGGCCGGGGATCGGAACTGAAATATATACGGAAGACGACGGATTTGGATTTGTGAGATGATGAAAGGTAATATAAAAAGTACGCACGTACCAGCCAAGCTCGGACATGGCGTAGGGAAGGCCAAGCACGCCGGCGCCGACCATGGCGGTGACATTGTGGAAGGCGGAGTACCACCACTTGGCCTTTCTGGAGGAGTTGATAGGGAGCCACTCATCGATCGACTTCTCTTGTTTCGTCCTGCCGCCATCGTCCTTCTCCTGCATGTGGTGAGTTTACGTTGTTAACCCGGACGCCCAGTGGATGAACAGCCCTATCATCTAAGATTTCGATTTCCTTGGCGAGAGAGGGAGAGCAAGGTTCATGAGGGAGAGACCGAGAGAGAGAGGCAGATCGATCGAGAAGAAGGCACTGCACGCGCGTACCACGTAGGTACCTTTTGAGGAGAGAAGCTCTGGAGCGGTGCTTGCGTCCCCATAGAATGGATGATAGACGACGGCACAACTTAACCTTGAGCTACGGCAAGAGAGGGATCGATGGAGAGGCGGCACTGGCAGCTGGCGGCGCAGGCAGCAGGGGCTCCTCGCCTGTTTATAGGAGTAGCAGATCGCAAATGATCAAGTGGCGGCCCTGCTCTGCTCGTGTGGATGCGGTTGCCGATCGAGAAGGACGACCCGCGTGGGGTCTCCGGATCCACACGAGCGAGGGAGATGGCCCAGCAGCTGATAGCGGCGGCACGAGTAAGAAGCGGAGTTAGTTGTAGGTAGGTGGCAGCGCACACGGAAAGATCCTGGCTGACCATGTGTTGCGCACACTGCTAGATGCCTAGATCCCTTCTTCCTCCGATCCCTCGGGCCAGGCTTGGTTTGTTGGCCTCGAGACTCAGTTCGTGCAGTTAATAGTGTTTTTCTTTTAGAATAAATCAGCATTAGTCGAACTTATCAGCCTAGAAATTAACCAACGAACAGACTGATTAGATCTATCTAAAGAACTATACATCTTTTTTTTTAAGTTAGAACTATCCAGTTTCTGAGTGTATTCTTTGACTGTAATGTATCATTAAGCTGGTGTCTCGTTGTTTGCTTGTCAACTAGTAGTACTAGCTACTAGTAGTAGGATGGATGGCATGGCAGTAGCAGTAACGTGCTCGTGTCTATTGTGCCTAAAATTTGGAAGCAGAGCAAAGACACCTGTACGGTTCATACTTCTGCAGAGGCTATTACGCTTCACACTGATGATAAGTCAAGTCAAACGTGATGTGTCGTCCTCAGGAATTGCGTACGTGTGTTCTGTAGAAAATGTGCCTCAATAGACCTCGGTCCTCGCTCCATCGTTTAATCCAATCATGCACGTACACACCTAGTACGTATTTTACTTGTTGTACGTATCTAAGCAGGAGTATGGATACGTAATCTAGCTCCTGAATGAATGAGAAAATGAGACGTTGCAAATCGACCTCCCACGGACAGCGACGGTCTAGTTCACCGGACCAGACGATGAGATGAGACGACGATATGAGGCGTGCGAATTTGCGACGAGACTTGCATTGCCATGATCGACATTGACTCATCTCGCTCTCGCCCTGTGTAGCTGGACCAGCAGTCCAGCACGCATGTACGGCACCACTATATCTATAATACAATATATAATATGCTTGTAACATTAAAAATTCCGTGGGACGAAATAAACTCGACCAAGAGAGACAGAAAGTATAATATGGATCGAGTATCTTATTTGACTGTATGTAATTAATGTGACTGTAGTACTGTACGTGTCCTCTTGAAATGGAACACATGTCATGCCGTAAAAGAAGCGACGGATATGCTGCCAAGGCCGGCCGGGACCAATAAGGATGAATGTTCACGCTGCTTTCTTCAGCGATGCAACCTGGCTGGCATTGGAACTATATAGGAGTATATAATAGCAGGAGAAGATAAATTAAAGGAGCACATGCACAACTACTTGCTACTCCCTCTGTTCCAAAATATAAGTCGATTTGACATTCTGGTTCATCCATTTTGTTATATATAGTTATACTATTATAATTTGGAACGGAGAGAGTACGTCTGCACGGTTCGCTTTGACCGTGGACATGGAGAGGAAGCTGAGATGCTCAGCATCAATGGTGAGGCAAAAATAATTTTCAGGTATGGCAAGGTTTACAAAAATCAAACATGTATAGTAAAATGTTACATAAATATATATGACAAACAGATCTGGTTGCTTAGCAAAAATGCTCTTCAAATAAATCCGTAAATTGTTTTTTTTAAATTACTAGGTAAACTAAATAGTTAATTAATACTTTAAAAGTAGATCAGTTAGAATTCAAAATTTAAAAATACCTTTCATTACGTATTTGCTCTTCTTTGATGTCATTGTGGACTTGTCATCGGATTTCAGGATACGAATAGACTGAGTAGTCACTTGATCAGATTTAGGGAGGAAAAGAACCGGACGTATCATGCTAGTGGCTGCGGGATAGATTAGCTTTTTTAAGAGAGAGAGAGAGAGAGAGAGAGAGAGAGAGAGCAGATACAACAGATCAGCATGTATTTTTATATCATGTATATATACTACATATATTTGTTATTTCCTACATATTTTAGCTATGTCAGACGCCAAAGCTAGCCAGATAGCTGGCTCTGCCCCAACTCAGCATGTACTTGCTCCATCTAAAAAATAAGAGTATATATCTCACTCATTGAGAAATCAAATATTTTTAAATTTAACTAAATATACATAATAGTAATAATATATAACAAGTATCAGCCTCTTGGTTGATCGCTCTCCTTTTAATATAATGCCCCCGGGGATCTTTTCTCCACGATTCTTGTTCAAAAAATATATATATATATATTATAATAAACTAATTTGAAAACATAAAAGTTGGTACTTACCTTTATTTCACTAGCAAGAGGATCGGCGGCAACCTTTGGCTTGCCTCAATGGAGATTAAGTGGTTGCTAAATTACTGAGCCTCGGGATAAAATTCACAATGTCAACTTGTGTTCCTGGTCGGTTTGCTATCCCTAACAATAGCTATTTACTTGTCATACTTGTGCTAGTGTAGTTGCTCTTGTGTTACTAGTTAGCTTGTATAGCTAAGTAGTTGCACTCTAATTGTGCTTGTGTAGTGTTACTAGTTGAGTAGTCCTAGTGTAGCTTGTACTTTGTGCTTGTTGCTCACTAGATATGTGTAGGGGCTTCCGGTTGTTTGGTTGACTAGTCGTATAAGTTTGTGTGACCTTGAAAACGTACTAGAGATGTGTAGAAGAGCTCTCACTAGTTTGACACCATAGTTACCTTGCACAGGATCTTTTATTAGGTGCTTGTGATTATACATAGGTCCCGTTCGCTTGGAGGAATTTGGAGGAATCTGGAGAAATTTGTAAGAGGAAATCAGCCGTGAACAGTAACTTTCAGCTGTGAACAGTGCAATTTTTGCACCAACCGAACGGCCCCATAGAGGGATATAGTCGTAGCTAGACGATTAGTTTACGTCAACATTTGTTTTGGCTAGCCATCGTGATTAAGTTTTAGAAAAGACTATTCATCCCTTTGGTGGGCGATCTCTACCCTACAGGCACAAATATAGCTAGTGTTTGGTTCGCTTCGTAAAATTAGGTGCTGCAACTTTTAAGTAAAGGTTCGGCATGCCCTTGCTTGGGGACAAGCAATATCTCTTTCAGCGAGGAATGTGATAGTGCAACATGCAGCTGTTGAAGGCCAATGCACAGAAGAGAACGATGGGCCTCGCGAGTCTAGACGTCAAGCTCGGCCCAACGTGCGCTGTAGTGACTTAAATGGATGTGATATATGGACATATATATGGTTGAGGGAATGAGGATGTTCATTTGTAGGAGACAGCAAACAAGATATAAACTACCCGAATGAATCATTTATGTGTGATTCGCCTATTCTGTCCTCTCCGTGTCTTGTTCTTCTTCATCTATTAATCCCTACCCCTATCAGCCTACTAACACATCCAATGGGTGGCGGGCGTTGTCGACGATTCGTGCCCACCGGCATCAAGTCGACCGGGAGGAGCGAGGCTCCCAGTCCATGTCCTCCTGTCACCACTCACCATCTCCTGCCAGTTCACACCCGAGCTAAGCTCCGTCCAAACTAGGACCACGGTACCACAGTACGAATACATGGGTGTTTGGAGGTCAGGAGGTGGTAAATGACCCAATTCCTGTGCTGGTGACGACTTGTTTTAATTAGAATATCTGAATATGCATGGCGATAATGGAAAACTGCCATGAGTATCCGTGTTCGCTTATGCTAAAATTTAACTTAAGTTAATATTTATATTAAAATATTATAACAAAAAAACACCATTCTAAAGCTGAAAAATTAGCGCTGAATAAGTTGAAGGGAACGAGCTTGCCCACACAAGCGAAGTACTAGCAGACAGTCAGAAGTACTAGCAGGCAGTCAATTAACTCTGCTGCTGGATCCAATTTCAACGCGAGGTGTCTGCGCTTTTTCCTCAGTCCTGACCTGTCCTATCGGGTACGGTTCAGTCTCCACCAAAGAGTACTACTCCTGGACTTTGAGAAACAGAGACGCCTGCGAGCTACAGCGTACAATTCTAATACAGTGTCACATTTTAATATCTTAAATTTAATTAATTATAGATAAAAAAAATTTAATATTTATAATATTAAATAAATATTATTAAATTAATTATGACATATGTTTTTATAATAAAATGATTTAGAGCTATATATATAAAATATTATTCACTAGAAACTTAGTTAAACGTGAACTATTTTTTTTTTTGACACGTAGCTCCTAATTCCATGTTTTTCTGGACAAAGGAAGTAATCCTTAGTAGAGTACTACCTAAGTCCACACAAGAATATAATCGTGGAAACCGTGTCGGTCAAGCAAACTCATCTTTGACCAACTATATAGTAAATAGTATTAGTATTTATGTCTCTAAGTAATTTTATTATGAAAATATTTTTTTATAACTAATCTAATGATACTCATTTTATATCATGAATGTTAGTATTATTTTATATAAATTTAGTCAAAGTTTAAACTGTTTAACTTGTTTAACTCATTGTAAAGGGAGAACTGTATTCTTTTTGACCGAGGGAGTAGACTGCGAAGTCTACGGCCCGTGGCCAAATGAACGGCGTCCCGACGAAAATTCTGATCGGAAAGGCATCAACGGCGTCGACAAGCAAGGTGAGATCAACAGTCCGATCCCTGTCGACGACGACGATGGCAGGGCAAATCAGGCACCGCACCATATCATGATCGTGATGGTATCAAGATGCAGACAATGCGCACGCGCGTGAACAAGTTCCACGGAAGGATCTGTGCGCGTGCTTCTTGCAGATCAGGCACACATGTGGCTAGTGAATAATACAAGTTCATGCGATCTTGATGTGATCAGTGGTACATATAGCAACTTCTAGGGATGACTTGTTTTATCTTCTAAGTAGTAAAGTATTTTGGTACCAACTATTATGTTGAGAAATTAGACAAATTTAAGATTATTAAATTCAAACCATAAATCACGACGTACTGGCCTGTATAGCTCTAACATACTTAGTAGTTGAACTGAACAACATGAATAGCACCAACGTGTTGTAAAAAAAACATGAATAGCACCAACGCGAGCAGCAACATGATCTGCTGGCATACCGAAATAACAGATCGGATCGCTGCGTGTGTACCTCTCTCGTTTGTAGATGGAGACGGGTTGTGGCTAGTGGTGGTACAGTCGTTGATGAGTGGTGGAGGAAGAGCTCAATGTAGCTGGTGATGGACAGGACGGTATACGACACCGTCTAACTTGGATAGAAGATGACCCGTAGTGAAGGTTGAAAGCAGTCGTACAAAAACGCTTCTTAAAAACCTTATTCTTCTCTTCCGGCCGGCACGGACAAGTATTTCGGAGATCTGCTCTCTCGATCGCCAGTACGTGGACACGCTCGGGGTTGAGAAGCTACAACGGCAGCGCTGCAGCATAAAAGAAGCAAAACCCCTCACTCAAATTGATGTGTTTTGGTGTTGGCCGATAGGCAATTTATCTTCTAAGTATAACCCCTAACTCTAAAATGTTTAGGACTCTTATTTGCAGAGTAAACGATGGGCCTTGAGATTTCTTGAAAATATTCAGAATTTCTTATTGGGCCAAGCCCATTTGTTCTAACATATTATGGCTTGTGTCTTGAACGATGAACGGCACTGATAAGATTCCACTGTTTCTGTGTGAATTTTGATTTTTGTTCTGAAATTTACAGGTTTAATACGTATTCCTCTCGCCTCAAATTCGTCAGTCCAATATCCATGATCACAATAGTCGAACGTGTGTTGCTTATCAATTATTAATAGTATAGAGTTGAGGAAAGTGAGAAGTTTATCATTTACACATTGATTATAGTATAGTGTACTGTTCAAAAATGTGAACCGTATTTTGGCTTCCTAAAATGTATCTTTGAAAATAAAATTAATTATGTATTCTTTACTTAAATATGTGTAAAATTGTGTCTGTATTGTTTTACTTTCCTCGGATTAGAGCAACTCCAGCAGTACTACCTAAAACTACATAAATCTCTCTTTGGGTAGCCACCTATTTTTATACTACCCATTTTTTTGTTTTCAACTCCAGCAACACTACCTAAACATACTACCAAAATGCATTCTAGCAATGAATGACAAGTGAGGCGTGATGTCATCCTCTCTCTCTCTCTCTCTTGTTCTATGGTGGCGAGGAGATGGCCGTGCGCCGCCGGGGAAGGCCGCACCGTGTCGCTGGGGAAGACTACGTCCGGCCGCGCTAGAGATGGCTGCTCCTAAGATGACCACGTCGGAGGAAGGGCGCGCCTGGAAGCTATAATTTGGTTTTGGTGAATTCGATGAACCCCTAAGTGCTAACCCATTGCTCTAAGTGATCATGAGATAGGGTAGCACTTTTCAAGTGGTGGAGCAAATGTTGAAGATCATGATGGTGGTGATGGCCATGGTGATGATCAAGTGTTCGGGCTTGGAAAAGAAGAAAGAGAAAAACAAAGCGCGCAAGGCAAAGGTGATATCCATAGGAGCTCTTTGTTTTGGTGATTAAGACACCTAGTGGGTATGATCACATTTAGGATAAATAGTCGTACTATTAAGAGGGGTGAAACTTATATCAAAATACGGTTATCAAAGTACCACTAGATGTTCTAACTCATTGCATATGCATTTAGATTCTAGTGAGTGCTAACACCCTTGAAAATATTTATGAAAATATGCTAACACACGTGCACATGGTGATACACTTGGTGGTTGGCACATTTGAGTAAAGGTGGTGAAGTTGGAGATCAAAAGAAGCTGAAACAGGTGCGTCGGACCCTGCTTCACAGAGCATCGGACCAACCTCCGGTTGGGTCCGACGGCTAACCCTAGCGCAGGGCTACGGTGCGACTACGTCGGACCGAGCCAATTGGGGGCATCGGACGTGACAAGTGCACTGTTCATTTAGTGTCGCGCGAGGAAGTCAGCGAGGGCGCGACATGTGGCAGCGTCGGACTCTACCTAGAGTCCGACGGTGAGCGTCGGACCGGCATCCGAGGGTTTTTACCCTCTCTGGTCCTCTCTGGACCACGTCAGACCCTCCCTGTGTGGAGTCCGATGGTGCGTTCGAGGCGCGGGTCCGACAGCTTGATCAGCGCGTGACTGCGTGGTCGTTGGCGGCAACGGTCGGCTCGTTTGAACGTGGTGACATGGCAGCACATGAGTGGACGCGGCAGGGCATTGGACCGAGCGTCGGACGGTCCGACGGCCCGTGCCAGCGAGTCCGACGGTCACTTATGTGACCCAATGGTTTTTTTCGTGGGGGAGCCTATTTAAGCCCCATGACCGGCTTTAGCTCACTCTCTTGGCCATTTTCATTGACATAGCAACCTAGTGAGCTAAGCCAAAGCCCTCCCACTTATCTCCATCATTTATTCATCATCTTTGAGAGATTGGGAGTGAATCCAAGTGCATTGCTTGAGTGATTGTATCTAGAGGCACTTGGTGATTGTGTTTCGCTGCGGGATTCACTTGTTTCTCTTAGTAGTTGCCGCCACCTAGACGGCTTGGTGCAATGAGGATCGTCGAGCGAAGGAAGATGTTTGTCTCTAGCTCCGATCATGGTGATTGTAAGGGGTTCTTGACCTTTCTCGGGCAGAGAGTCAAAAGGTACTCTAGTGAATTGTTCATGGCTTGTGCATCCTCATCTTGTGTTGGTTGTGCGGCATCCAATTGTGGGTTAGGCATGTGATGCCTATTAGCATGTGAAGCTCCAAGTGAGTGTATCACCACAGCGGGGACTAGCTTGCCGGCAATCAAGTGAACCTCGGTGAAAAATCTTGTGTCATCATTGTCTTCGAGTATTTCTATTGTGATTGATTGATTATCACTTGCCATGGCAGTATAACCCTCATTCCTCTCTTGTGCATTTACTTTCTTAGTGTAGCTAAGCTCTTTAGTGTAATTAGTTTTGAGAGCTAGCTTGTGTCTTATCTAATGGTTAGTGAGGCTCTTTAGTTAGTATTTGAGAGCTCACTAACTTAGTGGTAGTGACTTAACCTCTTGTGTGATTTAGAGATCATAGATAACTAGAATTGTGAATAGGAGGCTTGCATTTTGAGTAGGCTAGCGCAACACTCGCTTCGCTTTATAATTGTCTAACCACTTGGCTTAAGTGTTGTTGTAGAAATCTTTATAGGCTATTCACCCCTGTCTAGCCATTAGGACCTTTCGGCATCGTGCACGGGGGAAGACCGCTTCAGGCATGGCTGCACCACGCCGGTCACCTGGGGAGGCTACGCTAGAGATGGCCGCGCCGGCCATGCGGGGGGAAGGCTGCACCACGCCGGAGGAAGACCACATCGGGCATGGTCGTACCGCGTCAGAGATGACCATGCCACGCCGAAAGAGCCGCCATGAGGCCCGCCACGCCGGTGGCAGCTAGATCCGGGGTGGGGCACCATAGGGGAGGGCCGCGTCGGCTTCCTGGGAGTGGCGGATGGAAGGCGCGGGGAAGAAATGGTCAGGCATGAAGAGGAAACAATGTGGACGAAAATAGGTAGGCTGATTTGTTGGGCTAACACGAATAGGTAGTGGGAGGGAATTTGTTGGGGCAACAGATTTAGGTAGTTTGATAGGTAGCCTGCTGGAGTGTGTCTTTTTGGCCTCCACTACCTAAATCTAGGATATGTAATATGTTTAGTTAGTCTGCTGGAGTTGCTCTTATATATGTGCATTCCTAAAACAGAGCCATCAGGTCATCTTGACTTATTGTCGACAAAACATGATAGAATTGTCATGGGAAACCACCTGGGCCTGGAGCAGTATTATGCTTCATTTGAAAGAGTGCCTCTTTTACCTCTTCATCAAATAATTGACTGCTAACATACCATTTTCTTAGGTTGAGGCTGAAACCTAAGGAATAACGTTCCGCTATGACTCATCCATAGACATTAAGTTATTGTTTGGAGGTCCAAACAATTTTTTGCAATATCTTGTGATATACTTTCAAGTTTAGCATCCCTAGTGACCACTCTCTCACTTGTTCCAACAGAAAAGGAACGAGTTTTCTTTGTGTTTTCCATTGGCCACTAATTGAAGATCTTTTGCATTAGCATCTCCTTCCAACAAGGTTTTTATTTTACCATGTTTGTACCATTTTAATTCTTCTTCTCATAAAAGCTCTACTCGATGCCCATTGAGAAAACGGTAATGCCTGGCCACGGGCGTCCATCCCATCTGGACGCCGCGCCTCACTCTGCTCGCTGATGTGGCCTTCTCCCACCGCGTGCCCCACCCTGCCTTGCTCGCTTGCTTGCTCCTAGCTCCCGCCCGTCGCACGTCCCACCTGCAGCGCTCGCTCCTCGCTCCTCTCTCCCGTCCATCACGCACCCCACCCGTACCTCGCTCCTCGCTTCGGTCGTGCGCCGCGCCGCCCGCTCCCTCTCTTAGCGTGCGCCACCCGTCCAGCCGAGCCAAGGCCAATGCTGCTGCTGTTGGTGGTGGTGGTGCTCATGCGCCGCCGCTCGCCGTCGGATCCCACCCCGAAGATCGGAATCGACCGGCCCCGGCCTTGCCCTCCCCTATGTTGCAAATGTATGTTTCAAGCTTTTCAGATGTTTCAGAGCTATATTACAATTGTTACATATGGATTTTACAAAACTAGATTGGGGTGTTGAACATGTTGCATATTTTGCAAGTGTTTTCATAGGTATGTTGCAAGCATTTGTTCAAAATATTTCATCTGTTTCAGAAGTATGTTACAACAAGTGTTTTATCACGATGTTGCATATGTTTCACACACATGTTGCAAGTGTTTTATCTAAATGTTGCATATGTTTTATACATATGTTGCAATAGTGTGTTTCAAATGTTTCATCTGTGTCAGACGTATGTTGCATCCAAGTGTTTCATGTTGCAAGTGTTTCACGGGGGCACGGTGAGTGATGGGCGCATGGTCCGGGCGTTGGGAGATGGGGCGCAACGAGCTAGGACTGGCAGACAGGAGCGCAGCGAGCTGGGGGCCGATTTTCGGGTCCTGCCCACGCGGAGAGAGAGGAGGGGGTCATGGGGAAGGAGCGAGGCACAGCGACGGGGGCAGAGTGCGCGTGCGAGGCGGGGCAAGGCAAACAAGGCGGGTTGCGCGGTCGTCCGGACGCAAAGAGCAATGGGCGCAGCGTCAAGGACAGGGTGCGCGTGCGAGTCGAAGCGAGGTGGACAAAGGCGGGCTGCACGGACATCCAGATGCGCCCGTTCGTCCGGACATCCGGCCGCTAGCCACGCCCTTAAAAAAAATTGCGATTTGACTCATTTTTATCTAATGTAGTTGACTCTGCTTTCATATCTAGCTTATGTAGTTTGTTAATTTAATAGTTATTCTTTTTCTTCTTTGTGTAGGTTGTACTCATGTTTTTTGCCCAACCCATCAAGTATTGAGGCAGACGTCTTACTTTTGCATGTCGTCTTTCTGTGGGAATATGGCTTTGTATTAACCTCTTGCAGATATCCTTGCCCATCGGAAAAAAAACCTTCCTATAACAACCAATCCAGTTCAAATTTAAATATAAGACGGTGATTAGCAGAAGAGGCTTCACTACGCCCTGTTCGCTTGGCTGATAAGTCATGGCTGAAAGTACTGTTGGCTGATTTGTTGTAAGAGAAAAATATTATTCGTTCGCTGAAAAAGTACGGATTATAAGCCAAGCGAACATGACATGTGTTAATGAATAACGTAGTGTGATCTGAGGTCTCTTTGGATAGCGCTTGTACTATGGTGCTTGGGAATTTTAACTCCTGATCTATGAATGTTCTCGTTAGTTAGCACTTGAAGGTTGTCAGCCCAAGTGCACTGCCAACCTTAAAGTGCCAACTCTCTTAGATTGCACGCATATGTAGTTGTGTTAAACAAGAAAAGCTATTTGCCATTGTAAATTGCATTGCTCTTTTTGTGCGGCCCATGAATAATATTATAGTCTCCACCTATTAAAATAGGCAAGGATTCTTTATTAATTAGTTTTTTCTCGGTCACACAAATGGTTTACACGTCTTTATATTAAAGTAGAGAAAAAGTTCGTTACAATACGTTTTAGCAGTGTCGTAGGAAATCAATAAAGTTTTACATAGACGCTCAGACCCTCTCTAGTGTACTGACTAGAAATGACTCCTTAAATTATTGTTGTGTTGTACCATACACAAATACCAGTGGCCACTGGAAGCCGTCTTGCCTATTCTGCAGTTTACCTTCCTGAATCTCTCCGATGTCAAAAGTGTGGAGATTCCTACTAGCATGCCACGAGAAATCCTTCCAACGACAAGAAATTTTTTGGAAATTTTGAGAACAATTGCCCCCATCAATTTCCCATAGAACTACAAAGTCTCAGGTCTTCTCTACAGCAAGGCCTAACACAAATTTAACTTTTTTTAGTCAACTAACCCATTACACTTCCAAAAGTTGCCCTTCATTGTCAAACATTCTGTAACAAGAGGCAGAGACAGAAAAGCCTCAAGGAGGTGCTTTTTAAGTGAGAAGGTGCTAAGCTAAATTGAAATGAGTAAAATCACTAGTGTTATGTGGGGATATTGTAGAGGCCTTAAATGAGGTATAAGTATCAGCTGCTACTGGTTTAGGAGTGTGGCTGTGTAGTAGGAATGATGGAGTCTTAAGAACCCTGCTATCTATCTTATTTCCATTTATTACGGGCTTAACCGGAAGCAGCTGGCGAGCCAGGCCTTTGTAAATTGTAGCCTCGGTCTGTTCAATGGGCCTCAGTACCCCAGTGGGCTTGTCCTGGAGCTGCCGCTCATACGCCAGCCTAGCATTACCCGAGAGCATGAGAACATTCCCACCAGCCTGCTTGCCAGGAGCCGTTCGGTTCATAGGGTCCTGCTTACTCTCTCCTATTCTTTTTTCAAGTTCAGGGTCTTGGTTTGAGTTACCTCCATTGCTCGAACTAAAATTTTTGTTAGTATCTTCTAGTCCTTTGTCTGTGCATCTCCATCCTACTTCGGTTGAAAATCCATATCAATTAGACTGGGCTAGAATCATCCCTATCTTTTTTCAACTCAAAATTGGAGTTCATAGATGTAGTCACCAATGACTACCTCAACATACTCTAGAACAAGGTATGGATTTAGAAGTTCATTCTAGACCTTCTATTGACGGCCAAAAAGTAATTTGGGAGTCAAAGATGGAACTAGAAGATCACATGCAAATATCAAAAGGAGCTGATCCTAGAATTCCCAGCAGAAATAGACTTAGGGTGCGTTTGGGACTGCTCCATGAACTCCACCGTAGAGCAACTCCACAAAAAAACTGGAGTTTGTGGAGTGCCCCTTTAATTACTCTAGAAACTCCACCTTTTTCTCAAACACAGTGAATGGAGATAAACCTATTTGGCTAAAAAACCTAGAGCGGAGCTAAAAACGTGGAGTGGAGCAGTCCCAAATGCCCCTTAGTTTTCCAAACCAGCTAAGCCAGATTTTGTACTTTTAAAAAATGCATAACAGACTTTACCATTGTGTTTCTCTCGCCGAGAAAATCAGAAAATATATATACAACATCCAATTTGGAGTCGGATGAAGAAAAGGCGAGTTCGGGGAAATCACCTAGCAGAAACTGGCTTAACCAGTTTAAACTTCCACAAATGTTATCTACTGTGTTCACTATTTTGAGTGGCAAATTTATAGGTTTCTGTCTAAAGCTAGTAACTGGAAAGGTGACATCCGTAAGGATGGCAATAAGTTAAATATCCCCTCTTCATGAAAGAAGCAACTGAATCCCTGAGTTGTCTACCGCTATAAATGTAAAGGATCCTGTGATGACCAATAATAAGCCATCCAAGCAAATCATCCTCGTTGAGAAGGCCAAAGGGGAAAATATCTAAAGAATAAGAGAAATTATTATCCATCACAAAACTAGAACAAAACCACATCCCAAGCAAATGGAGAAGAACAAGTACTCTCTCCGTCCTGTAATATAGCGTATTTTAGTATTCAAAATTTGTCCTAAAATATAACGCATTCTAGAAGGCAAAAACCCATTTTGCATTAAATACTTTCCATTTATCAGCCAATCACTACAAATCGTGTTGATGATAGCGTCTTATTAGGAAATAAAGTGAGGGCACATGCGTCTTTTGTGTTCTCTCTTAATCTGTCTTAAAATTTTTAGAATGCATTATATTACAGGTACAGAAGGAGTATGACTTTCTTTGGTATGTATTCCATGGGCATAAAAATCCATAAGTTCTATGGTAAAGAAGGTAAGATTTGTCACATTAAGTGAACGAAAGGGATTGTGGTGGTTAACTCGACCACAGGGTATGTACCTTAGGCCGTTATGGAAACTCCATCAAATGGTTAGTGGATTGATTTAGGTTCTACCTTTCAAATTTTTGTCGATCATTTTGCGTTCACTTCATTCTAGAGATGCAGCAGCAGGCCAATCTTGATGAGAAATGGAGTTTCTGATGCAATTCGAGGCATAGGGAAGGTAAGCCTAAAGATTACTTGAGGCAAGATGCTCATGTAGTGACTTGCTCTATGTGCCCTCGATGAAGTGGAACCTCTCTATAGTGTCACTGCTACTATAATGTGGTCCAGAATTATAGTGTCTGAGCCTAATAAAGTAGTATGTCTAAGTTTGGTGGCTTTGTTGGAAAGTCTATGACCGAGGCAATTTGTGCCATATTTCTATTTTAAACGATTGTGTAATAATGATTTCAATAATGATATATGTGGCATTCACGTTTATGTCATGCAAACTTATATGTTATTAAAAGATTAAGTAACATGTTTTCATTTCCTGAATATAAACATGTTAAAGGTTCCAAGTGTGGTATTTCTGTGCAACCAAAGCAACCTAGGAATCCAATCCACAATTGAGGGTAGAAGTACACCTCCTTTAGAACTAATTAACTTAGGTATATGTGACATGCATGAATGCTGTAATCACATAACGTGATAAAATACTTTCTTGACAGATGTTGTTGTTAGGTTCTGTTATATTTACTTACTCCGAACCCACAGCTAGAAATATTCTTTAGTATATATAAGGCTGAAATTCAAAACTAGTTAGATAAGACCATAAAAGATTATTGTCCAATAGAGATGAATACCTATTCTTCGTTTTTTATGAATACTGCAAAGAGTGTGGGATCATTCATTAAACCTTTGTCACATATGCACCTCAATCAAAAAGGGGATTTGATAATATTTCCTTTGATTTTCCTTGGTTAATTAATTAATTAATTCAAAAAATCTAAAAAAAATCAATGGCTCAAATTTGTTTGAGATATTACATCGTAATAAGTAAAGGAAGTACCATAGCATTACCCCCTAACACTCAAAAAAAATAAATAGATTTTCCAACACTCTGATTTTAGAAAAATAAAATATTTATACAACACTACAATTCTCTCGTCGTGCAACTACTACTTTGTTCTTGCCGAGAGATGTGTACAACAGCTGTTAAAGGAGTGTGCAGTGGGCACTTTTTTTATATTATCGATGGTATCAATTTAGTTAAGAAACTCCATCAGAAGAAATCATGGATTATGTCATGGTCTATCCACGGGTGCAAGTACGTACAGTTACGTTTTGTCACCCACAACTAAAGAATGAACAAAAAACACTAGTCAAAAGGTGTGGAAATAATTAATATACGAGCACAATATTCCTCATAGGTCAAAATAAGTTAATTGCACTCAGATACAAAAGCTCTTCAAGTTTACTTGATCATACACCAAGACCACTACATAGCTTTATCTTACACCAGAGATCCTTGAATAATGTGGTCAACTCACCTTATCTAAAGAAACATTAAACAAATAAGCGGCACTGCATTACTTAATTTCACTGATCAAGCGACTTGTGAAGGTCTAATGCCCTTATTTTGTAAGTTGTTTAGGTGAGTCTACTCCATGGTGTCAGATCAAACAGCCAGCTTCTGCTTGGAGGAACCTGGCAGAGTTGTGATGCTCCATGCCTTGCCACTAACCCAGTGGCAACTTGGCCTTGGAATTTTTAAAACTTGTTTCCAAAACATGGATAGTTATGTTAAGGGCATAGTTTGCTTACTAATGGGATGTGTCACTAATTGGTTCCTTTCTGTCTGACCTTTTGGTAGTTATGTTAAGGGCATAGTTTGCTTACTGATGCTACTTTGTTTAGGATAGCATCTTGGATATACATCTCGCTTAACTTCTGCAAAGAGCAACTAACACCACTGAGATGCATGAAAGCTACATTATATTCCTGATGGTAGTAAACGCATGCATCTACTCCGGTGTGTATCATTAAACATCGCTATTAGCATCTTGATCTTCATCTATCTTCATTGCTAGCTTCTGGTTAATTATTTGAACAAGATATATGCAATCATACAGAATGGTATTGTATATACATCATGGCCAGTGAAGGAAGCTTCAACAACTTCTCATCCTGCAAGCAAGTCAAAAGTGTACTCGTTGGGATGTAATTTCGCAGACCTGCTTCGCTCTGAACAAGGAAGATACTGACAAGACGGTATGTATGCAGAACAAGTGTACGTGCTTCCAATCAAGAAGGCTGCCAGTGCTGGTAGCTCAAATGTTTGAGTATACATACAGTACATGTACTGTCCTTGAGAATACGGGAAGGGTAATGAAGAATCTGATGAAGACTAGAAAATGTGACTGATTAGCATTCTGCACCAAAGGATATGATAGTAAGTTAACTAGGTTTCAAAAAATACTGTTTTCATTTAATTACCGGTGAGCAATTTAAGTCCCAAATATCTTGTAAAACTTAAGGACCTGTTTTTGGAAAATAAATCAGTTTGTGAGCATGTTTCCTAAGTAACAATCTTGGTTTCGTTTGTTCTATCGGACTAACAGAACCGATGCATCGTTCTAGGTGCTGCTTTTTCCACCTTGATGATCAAACTGTTCTCTTGCATTGCTAGAATGTTCAGCTTATATTCTTATCAAATTCAGTTGAATGGGTATCATTATCACGATTTGTATGCAACTTGTGGATTATCACAATATAGTAAAGAATCACTCTAAAACCAACCAACCACCCCAAGATGCAAGGTCCCTTTTTTTGCAAACAAAAAGTGCAAACAGGAACCAAAAGGTCAATGATCTAGTAATATGAAACAAAAAGGCAAAGATGCATGCTCCCAAAAACAGCCTACTTGATCCTCATTGCCAACTTTTATTTACCACATTTCCATAAAATGTTTTGGAACGCCAAAATTTCATAGGATAACTGCAGGACTCTGAACTCATACTAATTTTTTTGTGAAACTCTATCACAATTCTATTAAATCTTACATTTTTAACAGGACCTTGTGCAGGTCCCGTGTCATATTTGTCCGTCCATAAGCATGACATGGAATTATTGGCATGACAAAATATATATGTGTGTGTGTAAAGAATGATCTCACATCCGGCTATGGGATGAACAAGTCCTGAGGGTCAAAACAGATGACACCATGCATTCAGGATGCTGCTACATTGTCAGTTACAACTGCCCATGGACTTTTGGCAGGTCAGCCTAGCTAGCACTAGCAAAGGGCCGGGGTCCCCCAACGTTGCATTGGTTTGGTGATGAATCTCCATCTCCTTCCGCATGGTCCATCCCGGAGTTAGGGTTCACAGCAGTACATCCATAACTGAATGGAAGGACGACTTGCGTTGGACTCGTCATTCTGACCGTGTTACGCTAGCTGTGTACGCCTGCATGTACGCCGCATCGTAGGAGTACGCTTGCTGTCAAAGTACTGCTACGTGAATTATTGGTGATGCCATTCTCTTACCAATTCGAGAGGAACCTTGATGACGTCGTATGGAGACTTAATTTGCATGCACGGTACTACAGTCCGAAATAGATAGATTATTATTCAGACTGGGAATTATATTGACAGGCCATTGAGCGTGATGAGGGTGTTGACTGATGACTAATGGGAATGGAAACTGATAGTAGTGTTTACTGTAGTATCTTGCATGATTGCAAAATTGGGAGGTAGTTAAAGTTAAAATTATAGATTATTGTTCAGCACATTTCCCCCCTTTTCTAAATAAAGGCATAGTGTTGAAATAAGATTGTGTTTTGCTTGAAATGAAAAGGAATCATGTCTTATTTTCATTGTAGGTGGGGATAGGGGCATTCAGAGATCTAGAAGGAAACTATCTGGATTTTAGCAAAATCAGCTAGTTTCTTTCAAAATTTAAAATCTATTTTTTTTCAAGGATCTGGGTTGTATCATATGGAAATTCCTCAGGGATCTGAGTTGGATCAGATATTATTTACCTCTGTGTTCGAGCCCTGGTTTCATCATATCTGAATCCAATGATTAACCCATGTCAATGTCCTTGATGCTTATCCCATCAGTACCAGTGATTCTAATGGCTAGATGAAGACAAGAAGTAAACAATGGAGATTGCAGTGCCTTCTTATCCGTTGACACGTTCCATTGATTCAGTAAAGGCTCCATTCTTAGATAGACCTAAATCCTACGGTAAGTTTAATTAAGTTCACAGTAGTTGGTTCAGTTTCAACGTACAGTATAGATGGCGTCCTAGCTTCGTCGACTACATGACTCACCAGTCACTACCCTAGTTCTAGCGTAAGCTGATCTCTATGCATTGGTCGTCAGGCTATGGTAAATTGCAGAGTACTAACTGTTCATCGTAGCTCGTGCATTCCTCACCTGTCCTAAATCCTAGTGTATTTGTCAATATGCTATCATGATTTTTTGAAGAAATAATTGCATTGAAGTTCATCTGAAATTGTTTAGGAAAAAGTGTTGCTGAGACACCAATCCATGTTTCAGAAAGCAGGATGCATGACGCAGAAGTTGAGAAATACTACGGCCCTGTTTGGTTTCAAGCTCCTAAAATTTTTAGGAGCTAAAAGTTTTAGGAGCTTTTATGAGGCTGCTAAAACCTCCTAAAAGAGTGTTTGGTTCCATCTCCTAAAACTGACTAAAAGAAATAAATGCACTAGCAAATAGACCATGCAGCCCTCCTCTAGGAGAGAGAGAGAGGGCAGAGGACAATAAAGGAGAGGTAGTGGGGGTCCAGGATGAATTTTAGAAGCTTTTAGAGGGGGTGGAACTCCTAAAGTTTTTAGCTCCTCCTAAAGTTTTTAGAAGCTTTTAGGAGAAGATGTTTGATTTTTTAAGCAAATTCTATCCAGATTTTAGCTCCTAAAACTTTTAGGAGGAGTAACCAAACATGGCCTTTCTGTTGTTCTGCTTATGCAGCATAGCAGAGGAGTACTATAGCATAGGGTGGCCAAGGAAACAAAAAGTAATCTCCAAAGTACACCGAAACAAAAGCTTGTGTCAGCATCAAGGTCAAACCATATATCCGTACTTTTTTAAGCCCCCTCACCAGCTCCTATAAATCCTGGGGGCACCGCATACCACTACCCCACGACCAAACCAGCAGCGCAGCACCAACACACCTGCCTGCTCATACACACACAGGTTGGGAGAGAGACTACCAGAGAAGAGAAAGAGATGGGGAGAGCACCCTGCTGCGACAAGGCGACGGTGAAGAAGGGGCCATGGTCGCCGGAGGAGGATGCAATGCTCAAGAACTACATCGAGGAGCATGGCACCGGAGGCAACTGGATTGCGCTGCCACACAAGATAGGTACGTGGTGAAGATGAACTGATTAACTCTTGCTCATCCATCTAGCCATGCATTGCCAGACATGTTTTAGCTCGATTCCAGTTGTTCAGCTGTGTTTATGTGTGTGTGACCGATGATTAACTGATTCATGAAACTGCATGCAGGGCTGAAGAGGTGTGGCAAGAGCTGCAGGCTGAGGTGGCTCAATTACCTGAGGCCCAACATAAAGCATGGCGATTTCACCCCAGAGGAGGACAGCATCATCTGCAGCCTCTACATTAGCATAGGGAGCAGGTACACATACAGACCCAGTCAACCACTCCCGGCCTCTTCTTTACAACTAGCTAGACTGTATGTATGTACTGCATGCATGCTGAAACTGAAGTGTAGTGCTAAGCATGTGTGTTAACATATCATGGGCAGGTGGTCTATCATTGCCGCACAGCTGCCGGGGAGGACTGACAACGACGTGAAGAACTACTGGAACACCAAGCTGAAGAAGAGACTCCTGGGGCGGCGCAAGGACCACCACCGCCAGAGCGCGGCCGTCGCGACCGAGGCGTCCACGTCCACCGGCGACAACATGAACGACGGCGAACCGGTGGCGCTGAGTGCGTCGGCCATGGAAAGGATCCAGCTCTGCATGCAGCTGCAGAACCCGCTGCTGGGCGCCCACCACAACCCCTTGATGTGGCCCGGCTGCAGCAGCAGGGCCAGTACCCAGAGCAACAACAGCTTCAACAGCAACGGCAGCAGCGTGACAATAGCTGAACAAGGGCAGTCCAGCTCGCTGAACGAGCAGCACCTGATGAATGCGCAGCTGGAGGGTGCTGCCATGGACAACGGCCTCGCCTCGCCCTCAAGCGCGGAGAACTCCAACATGATCAGCATGGAGGCCGAACTTGAAGAACTGCTCTACGGTGACGACAACCGGCAGGGGAACGCTGCCGCCGGCATGGTCCACGGCGGCGGTGTGCAGCAGGTGGATGTGGACTGGTGGAGCTATGACCAGACAGCAGGAAAGTTGCCTGTGGGTTGCTGGGACTTCACCCCTGAAACCAACACGGTGTTCCTGGACTACGCCTCGGTTTATGACATCTAGTGACCTAATTTGACTGAGCTGTGAAGAACGAACGAAGCTGTGAATTAAGTTAGGGAGGTGATATATAGGGATTTGTCTAGAGTTGGCTCTGGATTTGTGACATCTACGTACTACATAAACTGGACTAAGCATCTTGTAAGAAATTCCTAGTAAGATGTAAGGGATAAATTAAATAAATAAATGTACTTAAAAATACCTGCCAGGCTCTAAAGAAATGCTATTAGCTTGGCATGTTTCTGTCAAAGAACAGATAAGGGGTCTATCATGTTGATAGTAGTAGTGAAGTTAGCAAAGTTGTTTAGGTTGCTTTTATTGGGGAGAACAGAGAACAAGATCACTGCTGGTTCCTACTGAAACCACATTGTCAATATCATAGCCTCTCAAACAATAGCTTTTTGATCTGTCTAAAACTGTACTGTTTACGCATTAACTCTACATATTTATGCAATTTGTGTCCAAATCAAAGTTTGACTGTGCGTATTATGCTCTAGTACCATATCATTGGCATGTAGGAATGAGGAGGTACGTTGAAAAATGGCTACCAGGCCTGAAGTACGTACGTTGAAAAAAAAGAATGGAAACACCATTCTCGAATATACAGTAGAAAATGGCGACACGGTCCTCAATGCATTCACCATCAAGTCACGAACCGCGTGTGTCGGACGGTTGTGCGGGCGTCATTGTGTCAGCATGCTGACCAGGAATCTTCATGTGTGAGGCCAGTCCATCTATGACCCACCCATGAGATGGGCTCATACAATTCTTACCCAACAGCCGAAAAAGGAAAGGGTCAACCTATATGTCATGTGTGCATGTGACGGTGTGGATCATATTCACTCTCATGTGGTTGCACTAGTTTTGTCTGTCCTAAAATCAGTGCTTCAATCTGTTATTATAGAGTACTAGATTGTACTAGTCGATTTTTCACACGGATTAACAAACTGGCAATTTTTTAGGTTGCAATAGCTTTAACACAAGATATCAGATGTACAATTCTGAGTTACCTTTTTTTCCTATTTCATAAGGTTAAAATTCAACAAAAACAAAGTTATTTTGTAAAGTTAATTATATTAAATGTGTATGAGAGATTCATCCCAAAAAGAATGTAATTTCAGAAGCCCCAAATAGAATATCATTTAAGTTTGTCCTAAGCTAAACCATTTTAAATTAGACCAAAATTAATATTTATAATATCAAAATAGTACCATTAAAATTGTCATGAAATTTATTTCCATAGTATACCTAATTAAAATATTGATACTTTCTTTACAAACTTGTCAAACTCACGATAGTTTAACTTTTGACAAAAGTATAATGATATTCTTTAAGAAACAAATGAAACAATCAGTAATTTTCAGAACATATGGAGGTATTATATAGTTCAGACATACAATACAATCTCAACACAACACCACAATCTTAATGAAACTAAAATAAATCAGAGTGCAAATCAGGCTGACAAAACAAAAGTCAAGCCCATAGGCCCTTCAAAAAATATGAGAACAAACAGGGCAGGGGGGGGTTGCAAAATCCCACGAATCAGGCCTATGAAGCCAATGAGCACAAATCCTAGTATACATACATATCTGACAGCCCCAATTCCTCAAATTAAACTGAAATGATGAAATACATGTTACCGTAGTTTAGCCATGCTAATCTTCATTTTCCTTGTTATAATAATAAATTTATACATACACCACAGATTCTCAACTTCTCAAGAAAGACTACTAGCTGCTGGTGATACAAAAATGGAAGCTGAGCAGGATTTGTAGTGCCAATCAGTTCATGATTCAGTCAGGTATCTAGTGCTGTCAGAACTGAACACCATCGCTATTTGCTATTGCTTTAGCATCTATGGCACAACCGCAGCATTAATCAAAGTCCAAATTAGTAGTGTTGTTATGCACAAGTAGGCAAGTAGCCTGAACTGAGCAGAGGTAGCTCAGCGATATTATCCTACCAAAGAATCATGCAGGTAAATTTTACTGCCAATACTAAATATGTATGTGCCACGCTAGATAAAAATGTAGCAGAGCACTGAATCGGTCAAATGATTTTGTGCAAGCAAAATCAGTGATGTTCCTTGTTCTCACATCACATGAGAACAGCAAAACTCTATTTCGAACACGATTTGAACATGAACATTGGCCATGCAAAATACTGCTGCACTCTCACATGGATCCAGACTTTTATTACCTGCACAGCACAGGAACGTTGAATTTTGACAGGAGCTGCTGATTATTAGTACATTTTCTCATCACTTGACACAGCAGAAGCTCATGCACTAGCAGAAATGTCAGTGACCAACAAGCAGAAGTTTGAGCAATGCCATCCTTATGTAGAGGCCATTCTTAGCCTGCCTAAAATATGCAGCTCTTGGATCACTATCGACTTCTACCGTGATCTGCAAAAGAATTGATCTCATTTAGATTTCTTGGTTTGCATTAGACTGCAGACAAATGTAGCAACAAACATCAAAGAAAAAATGCAAAGAGTGTGTCAACTCCTTGTCAAAGACTTTATAACCAAAATAGCTGAACACAGAGTAACTAACACAGTTATTTCATCAGATATGTGGTAAATATAAGTAGTTCTCCCCGATGTTAAATGGTTTTTGTATAGCACTTCTATGAAAAAACAAATATGCACAATAATGGTGTTAAGAAAGTGAAAAGGTTCCAACCATCAACTTCTGTAAATGTCAATGTGGTTTCCAGCCAACTTCCAGATAGACCCATACCAACTATTGACTATTCTAAAGATCCATAACCTAAAATCCATTGGAACCAGTTGTGGAGCAATCTCGTGGCTAAAGTAGCTCCCGAGTTTACCGGAGGCTTTAACAGTGGAACAGCACATGCATACATATGAAAAACTGGTAGTTAATATCTACTTACACCAAGCGATTTAGTTTGATAAAGTAATTACAGCCTAGCCAAAACAGAAAAGTTTAACACTTCCATCCACATGTCCACTAAAGACCAGTTTGTAGTAGTGGTAATTGCACTGATATGTGCTATGTTGGATTTATTTGTAAAGTTGCGGTCGAAAGCATTTGTCAAAAATTTTAGCAACTTGTTCGGAAAATTACAGTTTTAACTAGTTAGAGCAACTCTAGGATCTTTGTAAATGAACTCCCAATTTGAGTTTTTTGGCAAAAAGGACAAAAAAAACCTCCAACAACTTGGTAAAACAACTCCTTAAAAAAAAAGAAATTGCAAAAATTCCCCTCCAACTCCTAACTTTCTGCGCCGGATAGGAAGCACGTATCTCCCCCCGGCACCTGTTTTTTTTTTTTAAAAAAAAACTACCACATTTTTCTCTATTTTCATGCGAGTCTTTGGAGTTCCCAACCTCTGCAGCCGCTGCCCCTTGAAGGTACGCAGACCTAGCCACCACCTAGCATCACCTGGCCACACCTGGCTACACCCGGCCACCACCTGACCGACCATGGCCACGACCTGGGTGGCTGCAGCCACACCCGGCCAGCCACCAGCCGCGTCTGGCCATGGCCAGCCACGCCAAGCAGTTGCTGGCCACACCCAGCCGGCTGAGACCGGCCCTGGCCTCGGCAGGGGCAGTCCTAACCTGGCTACGGCAGGACAGGGCTGGCTGCAGCTAGCTGGAGGGTGGCTGCTCCTGTCTGGGGGCAGGGGTTTGGAGGATGATTTTTTTTTGTTGACACAGTATTTTAATATTATATCATATGAAAAATCATGTATACGTGTCAGTCGATGAACAATGCTTTCAGTTTTTTTGTTGCAATTTGTTTTACATGTGAAATAGATTTGTTGGTCGATGAATAGTAGATTCATATGTGGATGGCAAATTGTTCTTTGTTGTGCTCTTGTATTTTTGGTTGATGAACAGTACATTCATATGTGTAGTGGCATTTTGTTTTATATTGCAACTTAATTTGCCATCCCATGAATAGATTTTTTACATTTAGTTCATCAATTGTGCGTCCGGTCATGCCGTAGCCAGCTCTGGCCGGTGACAGCAACACTGGGCAATGGCCAGGACTGACTATGGCCAGCCAGGGGTAACTACGGCTGACCAGAGCTAGCCACAGGAAACCGGAGGCTGTGGCTGCTGGTGGCCAGAGGACAGCTGCTACTATCTAGAGGCAGAGGTTCGCCGTTGATTTTTTTTAATGAACGTTTCATACAGCATGGCCAAGGCTGGCTACGTAGGATCATAGCCAAATAATCCTGAAACATCCTCTCGTGCCCTCATTGTTTATCTCAATATATGACAATACATTCCGGGACAGAACCACCATGTTTTCTTGCACGTTTCCTACGACTATGCAGGGGTATACCAGGAGAGAAATGATTGAATACTATCGGCGTCCGAAGACCAATCCAATTCTTTTTTCACAAGTGAATTATGAATGCTCATACTGCCAACAGCTGCAGAACAATGAAAAAAGCCTTGGCCAGCACTGGCCAAGCCCAGGCCACTGCTGGCCTGGCTGCAGGCGGCTGCAGCTGGCTGGGGGGGGGCTGGCTGGTAGTGGCCAGGGGCCGCCTGGCCGGCTAGGATGAGGCCAGCAGACGGCTGTGGCCCGTTTTGCCATCTGAAGGTCGGCAGCAGGTGGCTGGGGGGCAACCACACCTGGCTGAGGGGCGGCAATGCCTGGCTACAGGAGCATGCAACAGGGAGGTGGCAGCGAACAGCTGGGTTGACACAAAGAAAAAGTCATGGGCCCTCTTTTTGTTTTTTAGGAAGCTAGTATAGGAAACTATTGGAGAGAGGGATAAATGGATGTTGCTACTTATTTTGTTAACTTGCTGAAGTCATTGATTCAGCAAGTGAATTTTACAGAGCTCCTAGAGTTGCACTTATGTCATCTATACCTTCCGTAAAGTGAATATATATATTTCTTTTTAAAAACCAACATAACCCCCTTTGCAGCATGAACAAACATAAAAGGTCTAAAAGTGAATGGTGATTCCATCACACAAGATTATCATTATCTAACACATCAACAGAGGCCTACTGCTCACACTTAAATATTAGATTAAATTGTGAAAAGCTGGCATTTGAAATGCTAGTTTAAACTGTGAAACACTAAGGAAACACAGCCTAATATCAACTGGACAAAGCCAGCACCCATAGTTAATTCCTAGCGTAAACTACAACAAATTACATCTCACTGGGGACATGGACTACTACGATGGAAAAGAATGGATACTGTGAAAATTACTGAATTCACAATGACAATTTCTAACCTCATCAAGCCTTGGAAGGGGATGCATGATCACAGCATGCTTTGGCAGCACATGTAAGACCTTCTTATCCACGATGTACTTACCACGAGCAGCTTCATAGAGATCAATCCTCTCACCAAATCTTTCTTTTTGAATACGTGTTTGATAAATAACATCACACTTGGAAGCCACCTCCAACAAATCTGAACTTTCTTCCCATTCAACACCTTTGGAATTTAAGTAGTCCTTGATGTCATCCTTTGGACAGAATGAAAATAGACACAATTCCATTTATTCTGTATGAATAAAATAGAGGATAAATGAAACAAAGTCAAAGATATTTCTTTAGAAGACTCATACCTTCATTTTAACAACATCTGGAGATACAAAGTATATCTTAATGTTGTGGTACTTAGCAATCAAGTAAGCCAGAGAACGAACTGTCCTCCCATTAGCAAGGTCACCAACCAAACCAAGTTTTATTCCATCTAGTGTGCCAATTTCTCTCTTTATTGTGTACACATCCAACAGAGCCTGAAGAAAAGAATGAAATTGCGAATTACAAATGACACTGCAAAATTTTCAAACCAAAAGATAGATGAAACACAAAAGGTATTTCAGCAAGTTGTTATAGAAATATAGAAATGCACTCCAGTGAGTATGACCTGACTTTACTTATCATCAAGATGCAGCAGATACTTGGGTATTCCAGATGAACCTTTGGGTAAATGACTACAAACAATTAGCTGTAGCCTGTAATGTGAATATGTTTGCTGATTTGTGGTAGAAAGAATTCTTGCAGGTGTAGAATATACCATCAGGAAGTTGCCAACACAATGAAGGCCTAGTCAATTTTTTAAATAAATGGTACAAAGCATATGCCAGTACATGGCCTGTTCTAAGGAGATCTATGGATGGTTTATTTTGCTGTGCTCACTTTCATTCTTCCAATGCTACAATCATATAACACAATACTTAATGGACCATCAGACAGGTTCAGAAACACAGACAGAAACTATGTGAAGAAAATGCTACAAGAATATCCAGGCTAAGCCCTTGCAGGAGTGTCCATCCTCAAGTCCAAGTGCAGTTTCCTATCCTTTTCAACCTCCCAAAGTACCGAAACTTCAAAATAGCCATCAAAGAGGTCATTGTCGCTTGTTGATAACTTTGCAACATCCCAACCAATGGCTAGACCATCATCACTAAAATGCAGTTTTTAGCTCTTGTGCCAAGGTTAGAAAACTCAAAAATCACTGTCTCAGGAGCTAACTTCCAAGGGTGACAATTGACACTACTTTTTTAAGTAAGACAGATGGAAGGAGGATCAGAAACTGAACATTTACCTGGGTTGGATGTTGCCCTGGCCCATCACCTGCATTAATAACAGGAATATTCGCAGTATCTGCTGCTCTCCTTGCGGCTCCACTTTCAAAATGCCTCAGAACAATAATATCAGAATAACCCTCAACGGTTCTTATGGTATCTGCATAATGGATACACATGGTTAGTAACCTCAAATTCGCTCCCAAGATACAGAAATTGGTAAAGGTTGATCTGAACTGTAACTTAAGAACAAATTTAATTCTACAGCAGAAGAGGCAATCCGCTACATCACTTTCCTTTCTTTTCAATTAAATCCACTTTTAATCTCAAATTTGACTAATTCAGGACTGGAATTTTGAGGGAAATGGAAATTTGGCAGTAGTTAACTGGCGGCAGGCAATTGTTCCCAAATCAAAAATAGAAAACCGATATGTTGGTAGAAATTTGGCATGCTCGTTTCCTCACCTACTCGCGTGTGCTCAGGCACCAACCGCTCTCAACAGCACCCATAGTATAGTGGAAACTGGAGACACCGACCTTTCCACTTCAACAACTCCCTCACCGTCACCGATACAAAATCTAACGTTTTCAACAAGGCAGCTGAAGCTCAGTAGCTCACCTTCGAGTGTCTCCCCCTTGGCAGCGGAAGAGAACTCGCGCGCGTTCTCGGTGGTGAGCACCTCCCCGCCGAGCCTCCGCATAGCGGCCTCGAAGGAGAGGCGTGTGCGCGTGGAGGGCTCGTAGAAGAGCGTGGCCATGAGGTACCCCTCGAGGACGCGGCTGGGGGCGCCGTGGGAGCCCCGCTCCACGGCCTCCATCTCCCGCGCCACCGCGAAGATCTCGTTCAGCGCGTCCCGGTCGAACTGCTGCGCCTCGATCACGTCGCCCAGGCGCGTGGTGACCTGGTGCTGCTGCGGCGCGGCGGAGGTACCGGCGGCGACGGAGGTGGCAGCGCCGCCGCGCAGGCGAGGGGCGGAGGAGGGCGTGAGGGACAGACGGGGGCTGCGGCGGGAGGAGGAAGGGAGAGAGAGGTGGGGCCGCGTGAGGGCGGCGCGAGCGGCGGGGGCGGCCATGGGCAGGGTGAAGCGAGGCGCGGCGGGAGGTAGGGAGGGTTTAGGGTTCAGCCGTTTTTCGTTGGAGCAGGGAGCGACACTGCGGCAGGCGGCGGGACCGCGGGAGCTCGCTAGATTTTAGATTTTGTCTGCCTTTTTTTTATTTTTCTTTGTTGGGCGTTGTGACTTCTGACTTGTGAGGACATGTATCCGTATTCTCGGTGGGGGAAAGAGAGAATGCCGCTAAACGTTTCTATTGTTCTTTATTCTTTTCATTCATCTCTGTTGTAGAATTTTGAACTAGCACAGTTTTGGGGGACGATACGATGATTATAATTGAAATCGATCGTAAGCGAAAACAAATAGAGCCATACTTCCTCCGTACTAAAAAATGAAATCATTTTAGACAAATATAAATTATGAATAACTTTTAAGTTGTTGAGTTTAGAAATGTGAAAACCATATATATAGATTTGTCTTGAAAAATATTTTCACGAAAATTTACATGTATCACTTTTTGATAAATATATTTAAAAAAAATAAGTAGTCAAAGTTATGATTTGAAGACCGTATTGCTGTCCAAAACGATTTTATTTTTTAGTATGGAGGGAGTATAATATAATCAAGATATTGTCTATAAGTTTTTAGAAACTCGCACAAAGACAATTTAATAGATAGCTTGTATGGACCATTTAATGTATGTAGATAATCATGATCAGATAAAACATTGTTTATATATCATTGATTCTTTGATACAAAAGGAATCATGTACTCACTCCGTCACATAAAGAATATAATTTTTGTTTTTCAGATATTGATTTTTTCTAATTTTGATTAAAAAAGTTATATAAAAAATACTAACATTTACGATATAAAATAAATATCATTACATTAGTTACATAATATATTTATAATAGATTTATTTTGAAACATAAATGCTAATACGATTTACTATATATTTTGTTAAATCTGAGCTAGTTTGACTAACACAAATTCTATACTTACAATTTTTATAAATGAGATGAATGAAATTACAATATTCCTTTAGAACCAACAATTAATTGAAAACAAACATGATTAATTCATTCAAAACACAAATAAAACATGACTATGCATGGTCAACTCATCTTTACTAGTACGAAACGAGCTGATTCTGCCACGTCAACACAAATTCCTCGACCGTTGGATATTGATCGAACAACTGGACGGCGGCACCATGCCCATGCGCTGCCAACCACATCGGGGACGCCGCTGGACTAGCCAAGTGCCGCGCAGAGACGGTGGCACCCGTGGCTGAGCCGACCACGTGACAGCCTGCGAGGGGGCTGGCCGTGCTAGGGACGGCAATGCCCATGCCCACGCGCTGGGACGCTGCGCATTGGCGCCCACCGCGCACCGGGATTGTGGCACCCACAGTGCCACCATGACGAGGATGCCCACGCTCGACCCACCGCGTGCCCCATTACTCGCCCGAGCCGGGGGCAGGCCGTGTGGCGCCAGGCATGTCGGATCGCGTCAGGGATGCGATTACAATATACGGCGATAGAAAATGTGATCTACTACCGCCTATATGGCGGCAAAGACCGCAGGGTGCCCCCGACCCCTAGGTCAGGGCCCTGCAGTATGCATGGCTCGGGCCGACGGGCCACCCCCGAGGCTTCCCCCCGAGGCCTGAGGATGGGCGACGCCGACCGTCGCGCCGTCAATCAGGGCCGGGCCCTCCTTGCCATCACCCTCCCCCATTAGAGGTAGCGACCGACGTGTCGTGGTCCCCCTTCCCCATTAGAGGGTGTAAGGACTACAGCGCCGCGTCGTTGGAGTCCTTGCACCTTTTAGGGAAGGGGAATGCGACAGATGCCTCTAGCACCGCGTCGTCATCCCTCCTTCGCTAGAGTCCTTTCACCCTTGAAGAAGTAGCCGCTCAACACACCAAGACTGGCTCACCCGGAGAGAAGCATCACACTTCATCATCGCCATCGCCGCCGACGAAGATAGATCTAAAAGGAAGAAGAGAAGGGGTTGGAGGAAGGGAATGAAGACACCGCATCCCCCAGGGCTCCCCTTTATAGCCCAGACGATGCGCTGTGAGCGGCTCTAGGCCCTCTAATCAGCCATGAATGGCCTAATGGGGCCCTGGGGAATTGGCCTGGCATCCCCTCAATCCCTACAACACGCCCCCGGGTGGTTGCGTGACGACGGTCGCGCAGTAAAGGCAGAGTCAGGGAACCACTGACAACGAGTCAAGTCTCCACTCCACTTTTCACCACGCGTGCCGCCCACTCTATGCACGCCTCCTCGCAGGACTTGAGGGGATCCGACTCCTCTTGGGCCCACCGGCTACCATCGATGACCCAGATCCGGGCGCACCAAGTGCCACGGCTCCCCCTTCACCAGATCTGCTCCATGTGGCCTCGACGTCCTATCTCCCAGACGAAGTGGGATAGTGCGAGGGTGCATGCCTTAACTCCTCCACTAGGCACAACAGTCCAGACACCATCAACTGCCTGCGCAAGACATCAGCGGAAGGGACATGCCCAGAAGCCGCCACTCCCGCTGATAGGGAGGCCCCACAATGGCCTCAGGGGCTACGCCAGCTCTCAAGACAAAGCAACCCGACCCCCCCCCCCTCGATCGATGGGCGCTCGGGTGATGCATCCCTCAAAAACTAACCAACTCCCCACAGTTGGGGCGAGAGCAGCTGAGCAATGGGCCCAATGAGGGCCCTCGTCTAAAGCTCATCGTGCTCCCCACACCCTGATCTATGGCTACAAAAGGTCAACCCCAAAAGGCTGGCTTGAGAGGATCAGGATCTGCTACTGATGTCCTCAAAAGGGCATGGTGCTCTAAATGATTAGATGGCCCCAAGCCAGAGCCTAGATGCTCTCGATCACCCGACCCATGGCAGGCTCCGATCAAAAAGGAGGGTGCCTCCAAGCTCAAGATCGGCAACTCCTAGACGAGTTCGCCGAGCCCTCGCTCGAGTCAAAGACCTATGTGACATAGACCCATGAAGGGACCAGCACCATCATCCCTCGGCCCTGACAGCTGAGCAACACCCATCGCATTGGAGAAGACCCCAATCAGGGCACAACACCCTTGTCAGCGGAAGTCATCCCCGCCAAGGAGGGTTCGGTCACCAAAACATCGAATTCAGCCCTTCATCCCCATCACACCGAGTGAGGCCATCAAGAGCTCGGGGGCTCCTAACAAGATCCTAACATATGGGTATGTTAAGCCTTGGGTCCAGTGGTTCCTGAACGAAGAAGACCCCCCGACCAACCCCTCCAGGATTGCCCAGGGCTTAGGGGCTATACCCATCGGGTACGCTCATGCGCACCCTCTAGAGAAGAAACCCTGCTGAGCCTAACTATGATGCGACCTCCGCTTGGGGCTCGGGGGCTCGCCCGAGCCCCAGGCTCTCGATCTACGATGACACTTTGGCCCAGCCTTGGCTCCTGCCCCGTCAATGATGCTAGCCAAGGCCCAGGCATAAGAAGACATGCCCCGAGCTACTGAGGCTCGGGGGCTCCCTGACACTGCCCCTTGGGCATGGCATTGCCGACCACTTTCCCAACAATGTCATGCACGGGCATGACATAAGAAGATAAAGCTTTCCTGCGACCTCTAGGGGCTTAGAGGCCCTTGGGCCTGACGCGTCAGCCCCTGAAGCCGACCTCCTTCACCGCCAAGAAGACTCCAGATGGTCCACCTAGGGGAGGCCGGTCCAAACCGACACAGCCTGATGTTGACGGTCACTAACACATATTTTGACCATCAACATTTCACCCAAAAGCAACATAAAGTTAGGAAAATCATCATCACATGTGTATGATTTGCTTTATAATTCACCTAGTTCCACTTATACATGGGAATATATTTGTATGCAGGAATTTTGGCCAAAATGGTGGCAATTTCACATATATGAGGCAAGTGGATGTGGCAGGGGGACAGGAGGCCCACATGCCACGCCGATCGGTGCCACATAGGCAATGGCCGATGCCCGTCTTGCCCCTTCCACATCACTAATCCATGGGAATGACTCCCCAAGCCCTCTCAAGCGTTGATCCAATGACGGTTTGCACCATTGGTCATGATGGAGTGGTCTTGGATCTATGGGTCCATTATCATGGACTTGGAGCCCTCCAACCAACCTTGGAACCACCTTACCTACCAATTTTTGACATGTGCCGACTTCACAACCGCCTTTGGGAGCCAACCAAGGCCCTACAATCGAAAGGCAGTGAAATCAAGGGCCGACCGACGCCCCTACCATGCCACCCGATGCCCAAGTTACCTCCACCGCCTTACTTGATGTCTATAAGTACCCCCCTACAGCAACTGACCTGGGAGAGCTATAAATAGTGGTGTGAGGCGCCATTTGTAATCATTCCCATTCATTGCATCACTCCAAGTGACAGTAGTAGCTAGGCAAAGCTCTATAGCTCTACTAGTTAGAAGTAGAAGATAGGGAGAGAGTGAGAAGAAGCTTGGGGAGGAGCCGGGGCTGTTAGCATCCTCTCCACTTGTGCTTCGGTGGATGAAGCTCTTCTTCGAGTGAAGTCTGGCATCTTCTGTGTGGTAACTCTGCTCTTCTGCATTACTTAAGTATTATTTATAATATTATGTTTACTGGTTTCACCGCTTGGTTAGAGTGCTCTAGTCTTATTTCATCGTATATAGAATTAGAGTAGTGAGTCTATAGATTAAGCATGGTGCTTAGGCTATAGCTTACCTGTGTTTACGGCTAGGCCTCCATAAAGATTGTGGTAGGTGGCAGGTGGTGATAGCCTATCCATCCTCTGTATTCCACTATGATAGGTCTAGTTATTAAATTATATGGCTCGTGGTAGACCTTGTCTAGTTATCCCTCCTGGTTACTAGGCGGGCTGTGCCCCAAAGTAAACAACCGTGATATAGTATTCCTTAGTCTTGCCTTTGTTCAGAGAAACCACATATATCCTCTCTACCTATTATTTTACACTTATTCTATCCTTGGATAAACTTAGTTCTTAGTCTAGTCCACTTCGCGTTCCCCGTGGAAATACGATACCTTAGAATACTCCCAGGTGAAAGCTACATTGACATCCGTGCGCTTGTAGATTTATCTGTTTGCCATATCTAGTGTCAACAAGCTTTCTGGCGCTGTTGCTGGGGAACAGTAGCTGTTCTAGTTTAGAACTGAGTCATCCAAGTACATTTTATCCTTTATATTTCATACCATGGATTGCATTCCTATCATTCAATTCGTTGCTCCAAAGGGTGCTAGTTTGGAGCCACCTCCATCATCAAAACCTATCCTCACCCATAGTTATGAAATTCGCCCTTGTTTCATAACTAAAGTTCAGGAACAATCTTTTTCTAGGGAAAAAGATGACAACCCATATGCTCATCTGCGAGAGTTCGAGCAAGTGTGTTCATGCCTTCACATTTCGGGCATGTCACACGAAACCCTTAAGTGGAAGTTATTTCCGTTCTCTTTGATAGGATTAGCCAAACTATGGTATACTCGAACCATAGAGAGTGCACATACAAGGAGAGTGGGAAGTTATTTGAGCCAAGTTTTGCTTAACCTTCTTCCCCATCCCCCAAGTTGGTAGTCTTCGAAGAGAGGTCCTAACCTTCAAGCAAAAAGAGAAGGAATCCCTAGGTGCCGCATGGGCACGCTTGATGGATCTCTATTCATCTGGCCTTGATCTTGGTATACCCAATCCTATCCTTCTACAACACTTTTATCTAGGTCTTAGTGAGGAACCTACACGATCCCTTGACATCGCTTGAGGAGGAGCCTTCTTACATCTTTCTGATAGTGAGGGGAGAGCTATCCTTGACACAATCCTTGAAAACTCTCCCTACGCCGATGTCCATGATGATTACCCTAAAGAAAAGGACATTCCAATCCCCAAGCAAGAAGAAGTTTCGACGGCTAAATCATTGTCAATTCTATCTAAAGCTTTAGCTGTCGACCCAATTCCTGGACCATTCCTAGGGACACCAAAGGAAGAAGAAATTCATCCTTTGGAGCTTCCTTTTGAATTTGAGGAGGATCTCTCTCCTGATGTTGAGAACACCTTCAATCATCCAATCCAACAGAGATCTTTGGCATCATTGACCCCAAATCATCATCTTTCCTATTCATCTCAAGACTTGGTTGTCCAAGAGCCCCTCGAATCAACATCATCTTCCACCTCTGACTTCAATCTCCCCTATGTCCCTCCTTATTTCTTTGGTGATAATCCAAACCAAGGAGGCATTCTGAACCTTTTGGTTGACGTCGAAAGGGAGCATAAATCATCTGAGGTGAAGATTCCCGTCCCAATGGAGGACAAGGATGGAAATCCACTCGTAGAATGCCATAAACAATAGATAATGGATGAATATGTTTGGCCTATGGACATTCTCGAGGGGTCAACTTTGGAGTCCAAGAAGGAGGATCATGTGGACGAATATCAAAGCTACATTCTGGTAGAGCCACAAGATCCATGCCTTCATGAGAAATCTCCAGAGTCAATCTTTCCTTGCGCTACCTACACCTATGAGAGTTACACCCATCCTATGCTCCTCTTCTATCAAATCCTCGAGAGGATGATTGTGGATGCTTTTGTTTACCATAAGTATTCCAAAGCTCGTAGTTGCCTTGGTACAAGTTCTTGCAGTTAAAACTACAAAGGTCGAGCTTATGACTTAAAACAAAGCATTGCCGGGAGATGACCTGTTTGCATGCTATTTTCAATTCAATAAAGTTTGTTTAGTTTCTATCATCAAAAGTAGTAGTAGTAGTAAATAAAAATAGTTTACCTTTTAAAGATTATGCTTTTCCCTTCAAATAAAATAGAGCGAACCCACTAAAGATTGAGCTTGATTGTTGCATCGGTCGATGTACTCACACATCGGTCGAGTTTGTAGTATCACCTTGCACTAGTCTTTGTTGCAGATATTAAAATCATGAATCAAGAGTTTTTGACCAAGCATCATAAGTGACATCAAGAAGAAGGAATTCAAGTCAAGGACAAGGTACAAATGTGAAATTCAAGAGTGAGGCTAGTCGGGCATGGAGAGTGTTGACATTTCTTAGCATCACTCTTCACTAAGTTATCATCCCTAGCATGATGCCATAAATGCGTTGTTGGTAATTATTGAGAACACTTATAAATTTATATATATATACTAAGTAATCCGCAAGCGCACAGATAATGTATCATTGTAGCATTTCACCCGGGAGTATACTGAGTATCGTTATTTATATTTTATCCACATGGAGGAGCTATGGAGTTGTGTTGGCATAGAGATATTGACAAATATATATACATATGATAAAATCGCTCTCATGCTATGGCAGGGGTAAGTCAATGGATAAATAAATGATAAGTGTAAGGTAATAATGGTATTCTAGAGATAGAAATAGAGACTCATAAAATATAGTATGGCTAAGCAGGAGATTCGTTAAGAGCAAAAGATTCCTAAGTCATTCCTATATACTCTCATCTATAGTATAACTAACTTTGGATCTATGCATAGGGAACATTACTAAGAAAGATCAAGAACAGAGCTTGTCTCCCTTCGCAACCGCGTTCTATTTGCTCTACAAACAGGGAGTGGACTACAAAGGACTTAACGGGAGTGTCACATCCACGATCTACCACCTGACCTAGAGTGCAGAGTGCACCGATAGGCAAACAATATCTAAGCACCATGCTTATATAGTGTCGACCACTTAACTCACTCGAGTACTGAGCTAAGAGCTTTGCGAACATATGCATAAATTCGTCATCAATTATACCTATATCAAGCATATATCTAGAGCAAACTAGGAACATAATAAATAACAACATAATATTGAAGTAGCACAAAGTTATAAATATATAGATACAATGGCTATACCAGTCTCCAGACAGCAGATCTGGAATCCTGAGCAATAGCCCACACTCTTCTTGAACCTTGCTAGATAGCCTATACTAGAAACTTGAAGAATTGAAGCTCTACTCTCTTCTATCTAGAAACCCTAATTTTTGGTCTAAACTTGACTTATGGTAGCGTGCTCTAGAGGGGGGGAAGGAGCTGATTATATAGGCCGGAGCATCCAATGTAAGCCCTCGGATCAAACCGACTTAAATAAATGGTGTAGATGCATCCTAGGAGGCGGTGGAGGAACCAACGTCGAAGCGAAGGCTGATAGGTGGGCCTAGAGGGTCGGGCAGCCTGGAGGTGGGGCTAGGCGGCCCCACCTATCATCTCTCGCCCTCTGCTTCGGTGACGTGGCTTATGAAGTCCTCTTGAACCTTCTAGAGTAGTTTTCGCATGGATAAGCATGATTTAATTTAACGTTTTGATCCCCCTTGACGGTTTTCTAAAATAACCCTGCTGAAAACACAAATTCACTAGAACTCATGGAAATTGTCAATTTAAAGCCCTAAGTCTATGCTGGTGATCATTTTCATGCATTATTTCAAGTTATATTGAAGTTTATAATGAATGATCACTACCGTCAACAGAGAGCTTGGAAGCAAATGTGACGGTCCATTCAAAGTCATCATCATGAGCCTTCACGCTTTAAAACAACAAAGGTAACATCTCTAAGGTATGTGGTTAATGTTTAAATTATTACCTTTGACCCGATAAGAATGAATATTTAATATGATTGAACTTGTTTAGTTTTGCTAACACAATGTTCAAGCTTAGCTTTTCAATCATGCCTTCTTTCTGTTCTTAATCATAGCCAACTCTTTTAAGCTCTTGCCACCTTGAGCAGTAGAAGTGTGCCCAAAATGATTGTGCATATGTTCTTATAATCTTGTCTTAACTTAATCCAACATAGGAAGAGTATAGTTTGAGATGTTAAAATTGAATGATCATGATTTGTCTTTACATTCTCATCTCTAAAACAAATACTTAAACACGAACCTCTTCTTAAGCAACCTGTAATCTTGTTGAGTTTAGATACATTTTGTGACCTTATGAACTAGTGGCACTTCAAAGATTTGAAATATCTCCTTCAGAAATACCTCTTTTTGCCTTTTTGTGAAGAGAGACATGGAGCTACCAAAAAAATGGGCACATGGAGGTCCAAGCAAAATAAAATTAAAAAAATATGGGCACATGAAGGTCCAAGTATATTAAAAATATTATATATATAAATAATAATAATAATAGCCCCATGATCTCAAATGTTATCTTATGGGGGTCAACCATGAGGAGATCCTCTCACCACATTAGTTTGCTTTAGAAGTGTCACAACTTTCACTATTTAACTTAACAATATACATGGCATAGGTATGCTTCTCCTTCACCTTGATCTCCCCTTTAGCATGATAAATGTTTAGACGCTTCTGTTTCATTTCCAATCATGATATGTGCCTCTGTTTTCTTTTCAACAAGAGGAATAAAGTTTTTGGTTCACTAGTACATTTGTACTAGTAGAACCCTGTTGCTTTCACCCTTTGTGTCTTTGAATAAGCAAAGATGCTAAAGGAATAGGTGTGGGGGTTGGGCAACCCAACCCCAGCTTAAGCAACTTCTCCTTCGATGAAAAACACCGAGGCTACACATAGAAACACTTCACACATCAACTGAACTCGCTGGACTTCATCTCATTATGAGACGTTGGTTTGTATCTCGGTACCCCTCTCCTATATTTATCTCCTTGAAAATAAATGCAAAAAAGCCAAATTCTTCATGTTATTAAAACTTGATGAAATCTAGAATATGACCCCAAGATTTGATCATGACTTATCTTATGAGATTGGCTTGCATAATCTTTATTCCCTGTCTTTCACTTAATGGTTGTGGGAACCTTACTCAATTAGGATAACATTTCCTAAGTTGTTGTGAAGTGTGATATAGTGGTGACAAGATTAGTCCTTCTTCTAATCAAGTGTTTTGGAGACTTTTGTTTTGAACAAAATTAAAAACCATGGTTTCATAACTCCTCTATGGTATAAATGTCCTACTAGAGCCATATGCAATATCTTGACAAACCTACACTTTCTTACTGCTTAGATTTTGTTTTGAGGTTTGTCAAATTGTGTGACCCTAGTGAGTGATGCACCTTGTTTACATGATCAAGATCACATACACTCCACCCATATATGCTTTACTCTTACACTGAAAGTAAGCAAAAAACATGTTTTCCACACTTAGGTTATGCTGAGAGCTAGCACAAACATTCCTTTCCACCTCTCCACAAACATGCCTTTCCACTTTTCCACAAAATAAAGACTCCATATATCTAGGATCTCTCTCCATTCTCCGTACAAGTCTAAAAAAAGAGACATGGGCTATATGTTATGAAAAAAAGAGTTAGAAAAGATGATGAAAAGAGGGAGAGAGAGATTGGTAAAAAAATATCGAGCAAAAAAAAGAGGATGAGCATCAAAGATAGCCCATGATCTCAATCATCTAGATTTGGAGAGAGCATCTTTGAGGAGTCAACCTTCCACTCATATCCACACACACTTGCAAACTTGATCATGTTTGTATGTTGTTTTCCTCCATGGATCCATGCTTTGACTTTACAATATAAACACACTAAGTATGCCTTTCAAGTTCTCCTACCCCAAACTCCACATAAGCTATAGTTGTAGGGCCTTGAGGCAAAGTATGATCTTGGTGAGGACACATACACAAATACCATTGAGTGATTTGAGAGAACCATATGAGGAGTAACATGAGCCATGTTTTGTTTTGAAAAAAAAATTTGTCAAAAACTCCAATCTCACTTAAGAAGGAGAAGTGATCTATGTCTTCAAGTCAGAACTGTTCCATTTCTCAATCACCCAAGGTGATGTTCTAGCCACTTTAAAACCCACAGGTAAGAGTATATAACTAGGAGTATCTTTTATGCTTGCATAATATCCTAAGAAAGTTGTGTATCAAATCCACCTGAATCTTAGCTCGGTCCTCTTTCTTGTTTGAATCCTTTACCTAGGACGAGCAAAGGTTTGGTGTGGGGGAGCTTGTTGATGGTCACTGACACCTATTTTGACCATCAACATTTCACCCAAAAGCAAGATAAAGTTAGGAAAATCATCATCAGTTAGGAAAATCATCATCACATGTGTAGGATTTGTTTTATAATTCACCTAGTTCTACTTGTAGATGGAAATATATTTGTATGTAGGAATTTTAGCCAAAATGGTGACAAATACACACATATGTGGCAAGTGGACGTGGCGGGGGGCCAAGGGCCAACATGCCACGCCGGTCGGTGCCCCACTTGCCCCTTCCACATCACCAATCCATAGGTCTATGTTGGTGATCATTTTCATGCATTATTTCAAGTTATATTGAAGTTTATAATGAATGATAACTACCATCAACAAATTCCCCCAAGCTTAACCTTTGCTCGTCCCTGAGCAAAGCTAAACTTAGGAACGGATCAAAAGTTTAGGATCTTTGAAAATATTGTAGCAACTCCTTAAAAGCACACATGCGTTCAAACAATAATTCTCCTCCGGATTAGAACAAACTGATCAAATTTTCAAACTTACCCATATTACCTTCAACTATGGGGCTTGTAGCCTTCACTTGGGTCTTGAGCAATTGAAAGATAGAACAATCAAGTCAAGCACTATGTTTCAAGTTCTTTGTTCAACCAATATTCCAGAGTTTTTGCAAGTTTTTAAAATGAAACTCAGAGATTCCATTATATGACACTCTCAAATCTCTCAAAATATGTGGTATTTGAGGATCCTCACCAAGGCAATAGTAATGTTATGCCTTTCTTTTCCTACATCTAAGGCTTATGTGGAGCTCATAGGAATGGTGATAGCATGAAAGAGTATACTTGCAATACATATATTGTAAAATCAAACATCGGATCCGAGGAGAGTTAAGTCATATAATTAAATGAAGATGTGCATGTGTGTGGAATATATGGTGTCTAACCTAATTCTACTATGCTCCATGAAAACATATCTCTCTTTTGAAACTTGAAAATATTTGCAAGAAAACATGGGCTATCTTATTCAACTCTTTCTCTCTCTTTTTTAATAAATAACTTTTGCATAGCCACATGCTTCTTTTCTGCATAGCAATTGTTGGAGAGATAGTAACAAGAACTTGGAGCATCTATTTGATGGAAACCTATGAAACATATTTTTGGTGTTTTCTCCCAACGTAGGAGTAAAATATTTTTTATGGATCTAGTTGGAAAGCATGTTTTTGTGCCTACTCCAAGTGTAGGAGTAGTGCATATGTGGGTGGTGTGTACGTGATCTTGATTTTAAGAGCATGACAAACCTCTCATAAGGGTCAATAAAGCTTGACTAAACTCAATGAAAAACAAGTAACATATGAGTGAAAGTTTTCCTAGACTAAATATAAGCATGTGTGGCTCTGGTAGGAATTCACACTTTGTCATACAAGGATCTCATCATGTAGAATTTTTATATTTTTCAAAGATAAATCTCTAGAACTTTAGTATCACTTGGAACAAGATAAATAGTAGCTCAGACCTTCTCATATCATATTCGTCAATTACCTAGACTTAGATCAAGCATTGCTACCCACGAGTTTCAAGTTCAGAGCAAATTCTCATGTCAAATCAATTCTATCCAAAACTCAAGAGAATTCAAGGTTGAAAACTAGGTACCTAAAAGGAATTATAGCAAAGCATCTATTCATCATTTCTATCATGTGAGATCATCTTCAAGTTCTTTTTATTCATTTAGCTCTTAAAACCAAGACAAGAAACTAAAGCACAACTTAAGCAAATTAAATTTAAAGCAAACTATACATACTCTTTTTGTTTGGTTTTCATTTTTTAGATCACTCCACAAATAATATATATATATATATAAGATAAAGGAAATTTTTTATTTTGTTTTCTTGGTTATGCATTTTTTATAATAAATACAAATTCGAAAATTAACTAAAGAAAATAATAAAATATAAGAAAGAAAAACTTACCTGAAGTAATGGGGGCTCCTCCCCCAAGCTGGTTGTTGCTACGGTCTCTTAGTAGGGCGGGTCGTTGTTGAGACCCTGGAATAAATACTGTCAATTCTGGTTCTCCTGCTCCTGGTGCTGCTGGATGGCGGCAAGGCGTTGTCCTGCTTCTTCTTACCACTGGGAATGTTGGTGTAGAGTGTTCTGAATCTCATGCTGGTTCTCCTCAATGGTGGTGAGCCTAGTGTCAAAGCGAGCGTGTTCCATCTACTGCTGTAACGCCCCAGAGTCCAAATGGCTCAGATCCACTCTGCACGCTGAGCAAACCACACCTACCACCATCCCACTTACGCTTTCGTCCTCGCTTCGCATAAAAGGATTAACTCGGGGATGGTGGGATGGACTCTAGAAGCCTTATATGTTGGTCTATCCCACCTTTAACAACCAAGGTGGGACTAAACTCTCCACAATATCTCATTAACTTGTATATGGGCCACTATGGGCCAAATTCCAAACTGGGCCAGATGTCACATACACCCCCCTCAAAGGAACCGACGTCCTCGTCAGCCCAACACACCCACAACTGGGCAAACGATGACCAAGAACGTTCCCTCTTAGCACATGCAACCGTGCATCCAGTGCCGGCACATGTGCCATGCCATGCACCCCACAGGGCCTACACGCGCAATGAACCCCATGTCCACGCCCCTAGCCCGCATGCGCCCATGGCCGCGAAGGTCGGCTCTGATACCACTTGTAACGCCCCAGAGTCCAAACGGCTCAGATCCACTCTGCACGTTGAGCAAACCACACCTACCACCATCCCACTTACGCTTTCTTCCTCGCTTCGTGTAAAAGGATTAACCCGGGGATGGTGGGATGGACTCTAGAAGCCTTATATGTTGGTCTATCCCACCTTTAACAACCAAGGTAGGACTAAACTCTCCACAATATCTCATTAACTTGTATATATGGGCCACTATGGGCCAAATTCCAAACTGGGCTAGATGTCACAACTGCTCATGGTAATCCATGGGTGGCAGATGGTGGCCCATGTGCTGGTCGTGGAAGCCACGAGTAGAGAAGGACATGCGTCCTCCCTAGTAGTTGCTGGAGACCTCATAGGACTGCTGCTGGTAGTAGTCAAAATTGTCGTCCTGCCATTACCCACTTGAGCCCTGTTGCCAGGAACTCTCCGAATGTTGCGGAGTAAGTTGCTCCCACCCAGCATGTCTAGGTTGGTTCACACGGGAAGATCTCGGCTGGTCCTAGCCTACATGCATAGGATGGTGCACCTAGGAAGGTCCTGCTTGATCCAATCCTATGTAGCCGGTGTAGGCAGGGCCTTCTGTAATGGGGTCATATCCACGGTATTGATGCTGCGGATTGCGAGTGATCCTCGCAGAGGCACTCCTATGAGGTGCTTCCTCCTTCCTCTACAAATCAAAGACAAGCGAATCCACTGCATATAGACCGAGGTTCTGGTTTGGTAACGGGAACTCAGTTGTATAATCTACATAGATCATGACAAGTTTCTCGTCTCTTCTATTTTTTAACATATGTGCATGATTAAAGTAATCATAATCAATAAGCCACGGGGAATGTCAATGTAAGTAACAGAAGCGTCTTCTAGCAGACCCAAATTTTTAGCTATACGGGTGACCAAAGAAGTGCACCCAACATCTCCCTTAAGACCAGGAATTTCTATCCATTGATTCATCATGAGTTTCACAAGTGAGGCTTTTTTTTCCTTTTCATCATGGCATAAAGCAGTTTTAGTTCATCATTCCTAACTGTGTGGAAATCAGTTATTGGAAATAAGGAAAAACCCAACCATTTGTGCATGAATCGCAAAGTAGGATGGTGAATTTCATTAGTGCTAGGACGGTAGCAAACAATTTCTTTTGAAATCTCCCCTAAAACTTATTCCTATCAAAGTCTTGTATGGCGGAATCTAAATCAATTATGCACTGAGAATGAAATCAAAGAAGTTCACTAAATTTTTTCAGGGAATAGAAAATTCTTTCCCGAAAAGTCTAAACGAAACTTCCGAATCGGTAGGTTGCAAATTGCACGAGAATTCAATAGTCAAAAGTTTACACCTCGGCTCATCAATTTTCCAAGCATCCTCCCATCCTATGGTCCTAAAAATAAGTTCAAATTTAGCGATCATACCTGTGGCTTGGAGTAGGGCTGGATCATAGGCAGGAGTGAGGACGAAGTCCTGGGTCCTCAGCTTTTTGTAGATGTTCTTCTCCCAATCTCCCTAGAGCTTGAGCTGCTTCTCTTGTAGAAGAACGTCCCTCTCCACGGGGCCTGATCGGGACTATGCTCTAAGAGCGGGAGACGGAGGATCGACCTCCATGTCGGTGCTTGCTTAGAATGAAGAATTCCTTGTTGAACGGAACAACATCGCCCGCTTGAGCTTGCCGGCGATCTTGCTCATTTTCCTACAAAATGGACACAACACAACTCATGGAACGGGATTAGGAAAAATAAAAATACTAGTGGTTAGCCATCCAGAGTCAGTAGTCTGAGGGTTAGTACCTAATGAATATTCTAATCAACATTTTATCATGAATTCTTTTTAATTCCATCTCTTGATTTGGACAACACTACCACTCTTAAACTCTATTTTTCTTTCTCAAATTTCAGCAACACCTCTCTCTCTCTTTCTCAAGATTGTAGCACTACTTCACACCCAAACTTCCTCACACTCTTTCTTACTCCAACACTACTTCTACCAAAGAAAATTCAACTACAGAATTTTGAACTCAGGAGCTGGAATCGTGTTGTGTTGAAGGCCGAGAGCAGCAAGGAAGGAGTGGGATTTATAGAGGGCGCAACAGCAGGCCGGCCGGCCTAGTGGTGGGGCCAGGTGGCCCCACACCTTGGCCAAATGGCCTCTCTAATTTTCTGGTGGATCTTTGCTTCACCCTTAAGCAAAATATCAGCTTCGTCGATGCTTCTTTCGGTGGAGATATGATAGAATGGAGTTGAGTGGGAATGGAGGTGAATAATGGAGGATGAGTGGAGATAGAGGTGATGGGTGGTGGTTGAGTGGGTCCCATGTGTCTCCCATATTTCTACTGTATATATTTATAAAAATACAATGTAAAAATATTTTATAAAACTATGAAATATAACAAGATGAATAATGGCATTTTTAATTTTTTATGCCTCCATGGTAAATATTTCATACAGGTTTTTACTCCGTAAAAATTATTTACATGGGGCTTAAGTTTTTATAATGCCATGATGAGAATTTTTGTTTCATGATGCAGGCATTGAAAAGTAAATATGCTAAGATAAAATGATTAATGCAATATGAAAAAATAAATATGGATAACTACCAAGTTACCTCCCGACAAGGGTTCAGAATTTTTAGTCCACAAAATTGGACTTCTCCGTTCGGGTTTATTCCTCGGTTACATCAGTCGGTCCCGGAGATAGAGACCTTAACGGCTGCACTTGCTTTTTATGCCACTCCAAGGAAGGAGATGGAAGAGCGATTCGCCTTGAAGCCAACCGCCTCCAAAAATAGATTATTTTTGGAGGCAGTTGCGCAACGGTGACCGCCTCCATTAATACATTAAGGTTATTGAATGATTAACCGAGGCGGTCGCATTACAGAGACCGCCTTCGTTAAACGTTAACTGAGGTGGCCGCTCGAGAGCCATTCAAAAAAGGGCGGCGCCACCTAAAAGGAATCCTGTAGTAGTGTGTATTATTATTAGCCTTTCTCTTAGGAGCTACAACGACTTTTAGGGCCCCAAATATAATATAAAAAAATATTAGTCATTCCTTTCTTTCTTCCCATCGAACCTTTTTTCCATGCCTCGTGCGCAAGAGGCTATTGCTCGCTTGTACAGGTAGCCTCTGCCAAATTTTTATTCCTTGAGACTAGGCCTTAAGCTTGGAATCAGTCCTCAAGCTTTTGAGCTTAAGGTCGCATTTAAGGTCAGCCTCATAGTGGACTTTAAGAAACTCAAGACCCCGTTATTTCCCAAGCTACCAGATTTAATTTTTTCTTCTCTTGTGCTGGCACCCTTCTTTTCCCACCAAAATGGCTCGATGTCATGTGGCCACAAGGGATTGAATATTATTTTGTTGTTTCTCAATTCTTGATACAAAAGGAATCAGATATAAATAAGATGAATGTAATTATAATATTTCTTTAGAACCACTTGTTAATTGAAAATCCAAATAAAACATGATTAATTCATTCAAAACACAGATAAAAACATGATTAATTCATTCAAAACACAAATAAAACATGATTCATTCATGAATCAGCAGATATAGCATGATCAACTCAAGTGTATATAGTTGAACTCACACAAGAATACAACGTAGTAAAAATTATAAAGCCTCTTGTAACAACCCAAGTTACCATACACCATAAACTCCCATTTTGGTCACCCAAGCTCCTATTAAATGGAATTCCCTAACGATCTCAAGTACGCTACCTTAAGCCATAAATTGGATTCAAGAGCTATGAGATCAAGTTTCTAAGCTTGGTTAAGCAAATCTAGAGACTACCGGACAATCCATCACATGTATCAGATCATCCAATAAGGATGCAGAGACAACAAATGGAATGGGAAGTGAGTTGTTATTTATTATGGGGCATGGCCCACAAGTCAGCATGAGTGGAAGATATTTTCCAACCCTAGATCCTCAGCTTCACTCATCCCCTCCTCATTTCTCTTACACACACTCTCTCTCTAGAAGGAAGAACAAGGAGAAGGAAAGGATGAACTAGAGAGAGAAACAGAAGGAGAAAGAGAAGAAGAAAGAGAAGAAGTAGAAGATGGAGAAGAGAATCAAGATGCTAGAAGGCCACAAGATCAGCCCTAGGTCAAGCACTTGAGCTTCAACAACCTCTCATCTCATGGTTAGCTCAAGAGCTCTCTCCTCTCCTTATCTTGAGATCAATCCTCCAACCCTAATCTAAGTGTTCTCTCTTGCATGGATGGATCATGAGGATGGCTTGATGGAAAAGTACCCCAAGAGTAAGGATCAAGTATGCTATCACTCAATCTCTCTTTATCTGTAGGATTTCTCTTGGTCAAGGAATCACTAGTTACACTAGTTAACCTAAGCCAAGCCTAGCTACCTTGAGCCTAGCTAAGTTACCATAGAAATAACCAGCACATTCATGGATGCCTTTACCCGAGATCTAGATATGAATCCCCATGTCCTCACCCAAGAACCCAAGAGCATAGGTTATGTCGCCCAATTGACAAAGTGTCCATCGATAGGATGGAGAGTCCGCCAAACCTGAAGTATAGTCACCAACTATCTAAGTCTCTCGTTGAGTGAGAATATCAGAGCATCCGTCACCTCGGCGGAGTGTCCGATGAATTATACCGAACCAATAACCTAAAAACCCCGAGAGCACCTAGTTCCCATCAGAGTCTCCGTGATTCCCACGGAGCGTCCACCAATCAGTATAGAGCCCAACCAGAGACAACCCACCTCGACACCCGGTACAGCGGAGCGTCCGTCAGTAGGACGGAGTGTCCGACTATCATAGAGAGGGTGAGGTTAGATAGTAAGTTCACTCAAAGGGTCACTGTAACAACCTGGGTTTTTGGAGAAGCCAAAAATACGAACTTTTTGAAAATTTTCCTACAATGTGTGAAGCATGTAGATGCTAGGTCAAACAAAGAATAATTTATAAATAAATTGTTGCATAAATATAGTATTGCTTGTAGGAGCTTGCTGGAAATTTCTTGGTCGAGTTAGGGTTTTGTGTCGGAGTGCACAGATCCGTAGCACTTTCTCTCATTCCCACTGATTCCATCTCAATCATTGAGATGTCTTCTCCTCCGGAATTTCTTCTGTCGGACTCCCTTGAACCTCTCTCTCAAATTCTTCTCATTAAACAACCATAACCCGACACTGTTGTTGCCGTGGGCTTAACCCTAAACCCGTAGATAACCCCTAGAGAACCCCACTAGGAGCTGTACATGCTGGCAACACATGTATACCAATTTAGGAGCTTTTGGAAGTAAATATAATAGAGGAATAAATAGATAAGGAATTAGAAAAGGGGAAAGGAAAATAGGAAAGCCAAACCGGCCCAACCAGCTCAGCAGTTTGGCCTGCTCGCGCATGTCCGGCCTAGCCCGCCCCGCCAGCCCACTCGCCCTTCCTCTCCCTCGCGGCCTGCCTCGCGCGCGCAGAGGGCCCAGCTGCTCGGCCTAGCAGTGCGGAGGCCCGCTCGAGCCCACCTTGCCCTGGCTTGGCCCGCGACCGACGCCTAGCCTCCTAAACCCTAGGGCAGCGCCCAACTCCCAGACCCCGCCGCCGCCGCTCGCAATGCCCGCTCCCGCGCACGCGTCCTGACAGCACCTTGGTTTCCGCGGCGCTTGATGCGCGCCGCGTGTCCCTGCATATGCATGGACGCCGAGGATCATCGGCACCCCCTGGAAGCCCTAACCCTCGCACTATAAAAGCCACAACAACCGGCCGCCGCTCTTCTTCTTCCTCCAAGCCACCGCTGTTCCCTTCTTCCTCCTCCAGTGCGCCGCCGCCCTCCACAACCGTCGCCACGGCCACGACCTCGCTCTCCACTAGAGCCGCGCACCACTGCTTCGAGCTCACCGTGGAGGCACTCAACGTGATGCACCGCGCCGCTCACGCCGGGCTCCGTCGTCCTCGCTGCCGGTGGCCCCTTGCCGGTCCACTCCGTTGCTGGGACTGCTCAACCGCGCATCCATCTCTTCATCCACAGTGCCTCGCCACACCGGCAGCCACGATCACCTCACCCTGAGCCCGCAAAGCCACTCCCTCATCCTCTGCTCTAGGTCGGTCCACGCTCGTGAGCCCCTACATGTCGTGCTGCTCGCGACACCAGAGACCGTGCCCCTGCCACAACGTCGCCCACCGTGCTGCCAGGATGACCGCCGAAGCCGCTACCGAAGCCGCGGCGCTGCCAGCGACGCTGTGCTCCCCGGCCGCCCGACGAGCGTCGTCCCGGGACCTGAGGCCAAGCCCGAGGACCCTACGACAACCACGCAGCTGCACCACCTTGTCGATGTCCACCTCGAGCTTCTGCTCCGCGCCTCGTCCCCGGCCGCGGCCACGCCAAGCCCTGACCCTGTCTCGGCCACGACGAGCCTCTCCACGCCGATGTCGTCGTGCTCCACAAAGGCCGCACCGGTGCCCTCCACTTCGACTCGCACTGACGTCACCATGGCTGAGAGCAGGAGCTGCATCGCCTGCTAAAGCCACAGCTAGGATAGCAAGCTGTCGCCTTGAAGCACTGCCGCAGCGTGTTCATCGATGCCCCAAGCATGGTGGTAGCACCTTGACGCGCCCCTGTTCCAAGACCGCAATGACCTACCCGAACAAACAGTGAGCACCCAAAGCCCAGGACCCCATCTTTTCCCCTCCCTACCGTTACTCGTGCTGAGCCGACCTTCGTGCCGCTGTTCCCACTATCGCAGGGAGGAAGCGACCCCACAACGCCACCATGCCAGAGGACGACAGCACCACCTGGCCATGTCCATCCTTGTGTCTGGCCTTTGAGCCATGTAACTCTATGTGCAGGGAAGAAGCCGGCCCCTTGCGGCATCTTTCACGAACCATGGCCGAGCTCCATCCAACAGCCGCCACCTCTTCGGCAATCTATATCCTTCCCACTTTTGTGAACATGTGTCTATCTTTCATTCGCACATGACCATCATCTATGTATCATCTATCTATCCGTGATTAGTAAATGCCTATGCCGACCATCGCCGCTGGTCTACTCCTTTGTTTCCACTTCCCTTCATGACGATCTATCTATTACGCGTGTCTATCTCTTGTACCTCAAATTCTTTTCCCTAGTGCTTCGATTAGGTGCTACATCTTCGTCGCTCGATCACCCGGATGAGCCGAAGCCGTTGGACGACCATAGGTGCGACCAACTACAAGCTCCACCAAGATCGCGATGCCGAGCAACGCGGGTCACATTCTCCCACTTCGACAAACCTCGGTGAGCCACCACCGTGCCCCTCTTTCCAACCCCGATGTTGCTTACCGGCCGTGGCGTTCCAACCATGGGACGTGTACACCGAGGCCACCTCCGGCCTTTGGACACAAGCACACACACACGTGACTAACCCATGCCAAATCTAACCGCCGGAGTTCCAAGAACGCTGGTGTGGTTGCCGACTACCATTGAAGCATTCTCTAAAGCCATGTCTCATCCACCGTGAACCACGCCCAAATGAGTCAAGACTTGATCGCCATCTCTAACGTTGCGACGGAGCTCTACCATTCCTAGACACGCCCGCACTCACTAGCACGAGACCGGACTTAGCCAAACGGATCCATGGCGTAGGAGACGCCGGAAAGGACTTGTCGCCTGTAAAACATGTTGTGGCCAAGCCATGCCACGGCGAAGAGTTACCATGACCTCATCGTGAGCCCTAAATCCGTAATTAGACCACGTGGTATTGATCGCCACATCATGGACTGCAGGATTCCCTTTTTGGTTGCCCTGACGGTTCTGTGGAACCCTGTGCCCGTGTTTCACCACTGTTCCGGCTACCTTGAGTTACGAGAACATGCCGTCAAGATCTACCGGGACCCACACTAAAGGCCTTTTGAAGTAGTCTCATTGCACAACTCACGGACAAAGCCCTGACATACACCGCATGACCTAGCACCGTGCCATCATTGTATTGAGTCTATTCCTGACATTCTGGCTGCCTCGTTAAACAAGGGCGAGCCGTTGAGAAACCATGTGATCCCTAGCATCGTACCGATGACAAGTGGAGTCTTTCCGATGTTCCGGTTGCCTTGCCTTGCTAGTGCGTGCCGTTGAGGAGATATCATAACCCCGTCTACTGCGAGCTGTAACCTCTGGACCATGAACCCTAGTCGTATGTCTTATCAAGACCATGGAAAGCCCCATCTCGCATCTTTCTGTTTACGCACATCCACCTTGTTGGGCCCTAATCTTACGACCTATCTGTCCAAGACTGTCTTACAGGATCTACCCATTCCCCAGCTATGGAATGTGCTACTCCACAGTCGTGTCGAGTTGTTGTGTCTTTTGGTCGTGTTTGGTTCTTATCGCTGGTTGTTGGTGTTGTTGCCTGTGTGCCGAGCCTTCGAGCCGGCTGAGGGATCGTACCTCGTTCGGACGTTACGATCGCGGGATCCATCTCGCCATGACCATGATGCCGAGTGTAACTCAACCCCTCGCTTTTTAGTTGACTTCATAGTACCACGAATGTTAGCTCCTGTCTGCGGCCCTAAAACATGGTCGTGATGGATTCAATGTCGATACTAACATCGATGCGGATATCACCCGCACGCTTTTGAGCCCTCCATGACCAAGTCCTGTGGGAGATGACCTGGAGATAACAATCGTAGAACGATGGGTGCCAACTCGTTGGTGTAGCTTGTGGCCACGAGTTCGCCTCGCCATGACCATGGAGCTACACCTCTCTTTCGCTTTTGTTTGCTTCTTTGTGCACAAGCCCTTGTATGCTTGTACCCCGTTCGACCATCGCGTTTCTTTGATTCTCACGGTGACAACCGCACCGCTGCGAATCTGAGAGATGACTTAGTGCCAGTGCACCCAGGTCGGGTACCCTATGGGTGGTTTGCGCACTTGTATTCTTTAGTGAGTCGCTCCTTCCGATGCCCTGTCTTCTGTCGTGGCGTGTGTGCCGGAAGGAGTAGACCTCCGTTCTTTGCTATTATTGCCCTATTAGCCTGCTCTGTTCGATCCCGCCTTGTCCATGGCGATTGGATCAAAGACCAGACTATCTCTTTTTAGTTAGCGAAGCTATGGTCTATGTCGTACCTCGGACCCGTGCTTGTCGACCCGATCGACCGTCTAAAACCATCTTTCCCGAAGATGTGTATGAGAACATGACATGGATGTGCCTAGCTAACCCCCGCATCTTTTGCCGTGTTGAGCGACTCTCTTCTCGGCTCCCGACGTTATTGTGTCGTGTGTATCAAGGGGAACCGTTGATGTCCAATCTCTTTGCGCTACCGCATTCTACCATAGCAGGCGAGTCGAAGTACGTTGGAGCCAAGTCACAATAGTGTTAATCGTTCTTGTATGCTACTCGTGTCCAATTGTGACTTACGGGATAAGAAGAGCCAAACCCCGTCGTTCTTCCTTCATTGGGCCCGTTCCCCGATTCCTGTCCTTTCCATGACGCCCGGATCGAAGGACATGAGCCGTGGTGTTGCTATGGATAAGCTTTGGCTTAAACTATCTATCCTAAAGCCATACTGGCTTGGCCATGACTTAAGCTTGTGCTTAGCAAACCACCACTTGTGATTCTTTGGCCCGAGGAAATTGAACAACCGCCGAGAGGGCTAAGCCGTGTATCTCGTAATGCCTTGTTGGTGTTATTGGATTTTCCTACGTCTTGTCATCTTTTCGAGTGTTGAGTGCTCTCTTGCCTTGCGTGTCGCTTCGCGAAGTAGCTGATGATCGGACCAAGAGAACGTGGACAACAACAAGGACTGCGGAATGGAGTCAACGCAGGAGGAGGTGACCCCGCTAATGGAACACCAATGAATAGAGAATTGTACCACTACTACCTCTACATCACAGGTGTCATGGCAGCACCCTCTTTTAGAGAATCCTATTAGACATTGCATAATATCTAGAACTGCTAGTGCTTTATAATTATTCCTTGCTAGTGCTTTGATGCATGCTACTACCTGAACCATTACTACCCTGATGCAACCCACTCTACCATGTCACCCTGCTTTGCGCATTCGCTCACTTATATATATGCTTACTTGCCTGCTTGTTTTCATATTATACCACTATACTTACTTTTAACTCCACTTCGCATTATATCCGGGATGTGATGCTGGTGGTGAACCCCTAGGAATGGTTTGGCTATGGGTGCCGGACTTGGTGGTGTGTGAGCGTGCTGCGTGTGTCTTGGGTGCGTGGAGAGTGAGGGTTGTGTCGACCGAGCTAGAATAACGATGAGCCTGGGGCGAGTCTTGCCATGTGGTGCTACCTGGGCACTTGGATATGGAATACCTGTGGCGGGTAAATGGTAATTGGAGGTGGCCTTGGGTGTGAACCCTTGTGATGGAGGAGCCTGTGGTGGAGGTGTCTTTGTGGTGGCACGTAAAATGGAAACCCCGATGAAGATATTCTCGCTTGATCAATCCCTAAGGACTTACTAGTACTCAGATTCACCGGGAATCCTTTACATCCCACTCGCCCTATATAGTGCGGGACGGTCGGACTACTTGGTAGAGCGATGCCACTACTGCTAGGCGAACGTGTGCAAGGAGGTACGGGGCGCACGGTTTTCCCCCACACCCTTCCAAGACTTCAGGAGGCCTTGTGGACCCAGCTCTTGACATCCATAGGGCCCCGGCTCTGTCTACAACTCACAGTATCAGCCATCCCAGACTAGACTTGGGATGCTTCAGGGCTGAGAGGTAGGGTGGCATCGTTCTAGGCTAGCAAGCGGCCGAAATCTGCCTAGACGGGGCGCCGTCGAGGATGGCTATCTTGTGGGTATGTGAAACCTCTGTAGAGTGTATGGTTGATTGATCGATACATATGCCAACTCATCGGCTATGGACCTTTCCTAGGTTTTGCTTAAACTAGATAGGAGATGAGTCCTTCTTTTCTCCCTCCAGGGATGGGGTATTTTCCGATCATGAGCCTTGGGACTGTGGGCCGTTGAGACAAGGCCGAGAGGGAGTTGGCCTGTCGACCTGAGTGTGTGAGATGAGATAAGGTATGGTGGTGTGGAGAAGGTTTGGGATGGATGGTGTGGTGGTGAATGTGTTAAAAATTGGATATTATTATTATAATACAATTGTTATTTACTTCTCATGCGCTAAGAATGCAAACCACAGCCAAATATTAGGATCGCCAGATCCCTTGTTTATCTTTTTCCACTAAAGCTCATCGGTGCTGACCATGGCCGCATTACACATCCGGCGGTGTGATTTCACCTTCTCGTAGATGCTTGACTTTAGAAGGATTAGGAGGTCTCGTGCCTACGCTCAAGTTTGGTTCGGAGATGGAATCTACGCTGCACTACGCCAACTCTAATGATGACCCGTGAAGGAGGAGCCTTCACTCGATAGTCTTCCGCTAGATTAACTCTGTAATAGGTGTGTTCCCCAGTGATGTAATATCTCGTATTCTTGTAATCTTACGATGTATGACTGTGACATTGACTAAAATATGATAATATGATGGAATCAGTTCTTGCTTTTATCATATTAAAATTCATTATGTGGATTTTCCCTTTAAGGAAAATTGAGGATGTTTCAGTCACCACCATTAGTTCACACCCATAGCTAGTAAAACAACATTAGGGTCACATCACAGTAGACACCTCTCTCTAAATCCTAAGTAGAATTCCTAGTTTCCTTATCTATCGCATGATCGTCTCCAACCCTTGGAATCTCTCCTTTTAGGCTCGGATGTCTTGTTCAGTGAGGATCGTGTGTGAGTCGTCAGGATCAACAACACTATCAGGTAGGCACCCCACTATTATAAATCCTACTTTGGATACTTATCAAGTTGTATTATGAGTTATGCATTACATGTAGTCTTGGATAATGATCACTCTTATACAACACCTAGAGTAGCTTAATAACCTGTAGAAGCTTCTCATCTAAACAATGGGAATGGGAACACTTAATGCTTATTACTTAGTTGCTTGGGAAATGGTAGAAGTTGAGCATGAGAAGGGAACTCATACTCACGCGTGTAGGATGTTACACCTAGATAATGAACTACTAAAACCAACGAGGGTACAACTTGACTTACCTAACTAATCTGGCTAAGGACTAATATCCCTAATGTGATAATCTTGTTGATAACTTGGATATCTTGCTCATGCTAGGGGTACGTCGTTGTGAGTGTGGGATCTCAGATGATGTAGTTCGTGGAGCAGTAAAGATCACGTATTGGGATACATAAGTCTGAGTAACCACCCGTATAGACCACATGTCGTGGATGGGGTTGACAAGCTAAGTAACTAGTTGTGACCGGTTTATCCATGAAACTGGCAAGGGGGTTGGTGTTAGTCGGGAATGTCCGGGACATTGACCGGGCAACCGCTCGAACCTTTCGTGTGACACTCGGGCCAGATTAGGGAAAGGTTGGAAGGCGTGAGGCAACCCTCACCTGGGTACGGGTATGGTAGTTAGTCCTGAATTCCGTGTGGGTACAGTTGTACACCTCTGTAGAGTCTTGAAAGTATGGAGTCCTTTGGGACAGAACTAATTGGTTGTTCTTCCTTTCTATACCCATGGTAGTATGAATGATGGTGTATGAGCACGTTCCTATAATGATAAATGCCTTTACTCTATGTTGAGCATAGCATGTCATAATCTTAATAAACATCCTTGCTTTCCGCACTCATACAAATACCTAATAACTCCCTTATGCATCCACCAAATACTATATGTTGGAATTAAGTCCTCTGAGTATGCAATGTACTCATGGTGCAGCCATTAAGTTGTTTTGCAGGTACGTCGTAGACTGTGTTGAGCAATAACTCGACCGTCGCTGCATAGTAGCACTTGGAAAGGGTGTGACACCAAGCGTGCTACAAGTTAACTCTGAATTCCTTGATGGAGCGACTATGAGGGTGAACCCTAGTGGAGTAGAGACCATGCCCACTGGATGGAGTGGGATGTAAAACTTGTAATAGAAAGTCTGGTTTACTTGTATATAATTGTATTAATTGAGTTCCATCTACTAGTTCGATGTTGGAATAATAATTGGAATACTTTGTGCCACTCAACCTGATCCTGAAGAGGAGTTGCTCAGTGCGCTCCTGGGGGCTTCGAAGTTGTTAATTTGATAACCCCCGTTGGCGTCGATATCGGTTCCTAACAGGATGGATATCGGGGCACGACAGAGCCAGGGTATTGGAGCAAAGGTTGACTTGCGCATATAATCCATTTATTAAACCTCCATTGACTAGTGCATGGTACTCGAAAAAATGGAAATAAAATCTGGACTTCAATTTCTTAGGACCCAAACCTAAAGGTTAAAGGTAACCCTTCTCTAATTAGATACTCTAGCCCTTCTCCTACACCCAATGAAATGCTAAGCACTTAGGAAGTTTTCGGAAGAAACATGATAAAATGTGATGACCTTGAGAATGCTAACATGGGACGGATTTATAGGATCACCTAAGTGAGGAGTTGTCTTTTGTAATCACCCTACGCGTAGTACGTTGCAACGGTAGAATAACCGAGAGCCGGTAGAGATCCCAATCTTTTGTCTCTAAAGGCAGCCTTTATCCCTTATCTCATCTGGAAGTTTTAGCAGAATCTCCCCTATATCTTAGCCTTATCTCCCAATCACAGAACAAGCAGATGGGTATGCACATAGGCAAAGTTATCGACCAACATCACCGCTAGCATAAGAGATCTACAGACATGGTTCACCAACACGACATAAGGGTTCATCAAGTTTTCAGCCGTTCGACCACGACCTCTATAGCAACTTGGTCACCCCGATGAATGACCATACAACCGTTCAAGTAGCAAAAGTATCAACACAAGTATCATGGCCGATGTCGCTAGGCAACAAGCTAACGACCGACGTAAGGTTTTTGAACCATCACAATGGAACAACCAGAAGACCACAACGAGCTTCACGGCCATGGCGGTGAAGGTTGCTGCTACAGTGGCTGCTATGAGGAATACGACTATGAAGGCGCTTGCTGGTGCACCTGAGGAAAGGTGGTAGTGGTAGGCACGGTCGGAGATACGCCTACAACGACAAGAAACAAGTGTTAGGATTAAGCTCTCTAAGTTAGGACTAAGTAAATCATAGGATCTAGGAAGGTGAAGCAGGACCTGAACTAATACCTATTGGAGCTGAGCCTGACGTAGCGTATCCTTGAGAGTATGATGCTAGATGGGACACCGGAGCCACACCTGCAAGAAAGTCGAGATTAGATTAGAAGCATGTAATAAGGAACTTAGAGTATGAAACACATAAGATACATAACTTGAGCAATGAGCAACAAAGGAATACCTAGAGCCCTTGGCTAGAAGATCTGGTGGAGGTAGGCGGCAAGGCTGACCTGCGACTGTCTGATCTGCTCGATGTTCTAAGCATTGGCCGCCACATCACTATGGACTACCTAGAACTCTTCTTTTGTGGCAAGCGAATCCATCTTCGTCGACAAGTTGTTCATGGAGTTCTGCAGCTGATTGATGTGGTTCTCCTATAAGAATCTCTGCTCATGCTAAAACCTTTGGTCAAAGTTTCCTGCCACTAACGCTACTATCACATGGACCTAAGCACGGATGCCCTCAAAGAATGGCTCGAAGTGACCAGCTAGAGGCACCCAACTTTAAACAATGGCATCTGCATTCCTCCTATGACTGCAAGCACCACCTCGAGCAGAAGGCTCGCCTACCTCGGCTGAAGGACCTAGAGGCTGAGGCATGTCCTCAGTCGAAGAATCTAGGTTGTCAAAGTGAGGACTATATGATTTGTGCCTAACTCCCTCAATGCCCTCTAGGACTGCCAAACACTTTACCAATGCCATGATGTAGGGCTAGTAACCCAGGGAACCCTTAACCTCATGTTTGCACCACATCAACCCCATAATGTGGAAGTTGATCCAATTCACCTTGGTACCATCTAGAATGCTCCTGATGGTCACATAGTACTTCTCCTGGATAGCGTTAGTGTTACCTATCTTGGGCAGCAAGGTGCAGTGAAGCAATTTGTTCAGCACCATTGGTTCCATTGCTAGATACTTGGATTTATCGTACTCAAAGTTTGGATTTGTATTGAACCGAGCCACTTCACTCCTATTGTTAACCTTGGGAAGATTGCCAATTAGCTTTCCCTACTTGCATGCATCATAGTCAAGCTAGACCACATCTGCAAACTGAGCGAAGGAAGCTTGGTACTTGCCTCTCCTAGTCATCCACTTGATAGTCTCTTTCTCATGGTTCACTTCCAGAGTGGCGTAGAACTATCGGACCATGGCTTCATTCCAATTGTGGTGGAACTTCATGATGTTCTTCAACCCGACATTTTCAATTTTGGATAGCAGCCCCTGAAGAACAACTTGCTTGCTCATGCTATCCCACTTGATCCACTTCTGGTTGATACACATTGAGGCTTGCTTGAATCTGCCCCAGAAAAGGTCGTACTAATCCTGAGTGTGGAAATTTGGATATGGAGAAGTCCGTGGCTGACTGAACTGCTTCAAGTCACAAGCTTCATGGAAATCCCAGATATGATCTTCTCTCCAATTCTTCTGATTTCTAGGCACACTCGTCACATCAATAGGGTACACAACCACTCTTGAGTTGTACTCCAACCCCTCATCAGCGGACTCTACCTCCTCTCCCTCCTCCTCATTGCCCTCCTCCTCCTCCTCATCCTCATTGCTATCATCATCATCACCACCATCACCTCCAAAAGAAGACGAAGGCTGTGGCATTGAGCTCAAAGATGGCGACAAAGGTGATGGTTCACGGCGATGTTTACATGGAGATGGTTGATGGTTGACAAGAGCATTTGAGGCATTTTTGGACCTCACATGTGGAACTACTTTATTGCTCCCCATCCCCTCCTCAATATCGTAGTCACTATCCATAGGATCATCACCATCAGGGACAGGACGTCAGCCACTGCTAATCTCTCTCCTTGGCCTCTTTTTCTCTTGACCACCACCACAAAGATGAAGAACTGAATGCCTGCAGCGAAAGGAAATAGCAAGTGTTGGTAAAGACTTGGATAAGAACAAATGAACAAGAATATCGCATAAAGGAGAATAGAATCAGAGAAATTGGAGTAGTGCCTTTTAGCCATTACCTCATTGCATAAAAGCTTGAGTAACCATTAGCATTATTCACCTGTACTAGCAGTGACTTTTAGCCATTACCTACCATCTATATTAGCACCTGTACTAATCAATCACTTGATTAAGTTGTAAACAATAATAACCATATCAGGTATTTCATGGCTCATTGTCATTATCATCATCATCATCATCATCATTTAACCATATCTTTAAATTTAGTGAATCTACGTTGCCGCTGCTCAGTCAAGTTCTCACTATCCGGGAGAGACGGCGATTCAAATCGATTCCTATCCAGCTGGAGGGGTATTCCTAAACACAAACCCTGCTTCCCCCGTCAGGGTCGCAAACGAGTCACCTTTGGTATGATTCAGGAGTCATGAGTCCGAATAGATCGACATTCTCAGAGAACCACTCTGCCAAGGTTGTTCGGGACTCTAACCCACCTTGGACTTATGCCAATGGCACTCCGCACATCCTTACTACCTCCAGAATGCACGCCACTGCTCGTGTCCCCGGGCTGAGTCGAGCTACTAGGCTTCGCGGTCGGAACGACTTATCCGGCCAGCTAAGTGTTAGGCTGCGTTCAACATGACATGAGGACGTACAGCGTATCGGTCCTTAAATGACACAGACGGGGATAGATTCACACCCAAGACCTCCATGCCTTGTTGCTGCACTACCATCATCCCATCCGGTCTCCTTTCATTATTAACACACGGTTCTTTTTCATGATAGCAAATATAGCCAACCGTAACCAGAGCTCATCCTACATCTCACAGGTGATAGGAAATCACCCGACTTCTACCGATCTATGCATAGCTAAGCATCATTCAATCCTACACTTAATTAGGATTCACAGGATTTTATCTGGACAAGGTAAGGATATAATGCAACAATTGGTTCCAACCAATTCCTATACTTAATGCATCATGAACAATAAAAGATACTCAAGATATTTGTAAAAACATGGGAGGCTTAGAATGCTCCGGGGCTTGCCTGGAATCCGACACAAGTCAGTTCAGTTAGCTTGCACCGTCTTGGTGACATCTCCGGTCCTAGCACTTGCTTAGTCCTTCCATCTTCGGGATATATCCACCAAACCAAATCTTCGGGTTTGGCTCCAACATCGCATCCTTCACGTGGTGCATCTAGCGTACCTAGATGAGATGCAATATGCAAGTGCATAAATATAAAGAATAGTACCATGAGACGCATCACAAAATAGCAAGCAAGACAAGCATAGTTTACACTGACACACTTAAGTACTTTGCGATGCTTAACTTAAACATCACACAATCTATCATGCTAAGATGGCAAAGAAGACGACAACACCAAGCATGACACAAGTTTCCCAAGATCTCAGGTGCTCTAACTCAGTCATCATTCAAGGCATAAGTCACACTTAATAATATACAAGCAAACACTATAATTGGAATCTGCCAATTTCTGGACATGCAAACAGCAGCTACAAGATTTAGCTATAACTAGAGTTACACAAATCTAAATGACTTGCAAGAAGACATTTTGGAAAGCTTATGAAATTATCTACATTTCATCTATAACCATCACATCATGATTCCCAAGTTAAGTAGGTTGAAATTATACATTTATAGAAACTGGTTCATACAAAACAGAGAGCAACAAATCCTGTATTCTAACTTTAAACAGTTGTAACTCAAACACTACTTAGCCAAATGATACCAAATTTTAACAGCAACTAGATACATAAATTATCTACAACTTTTATATAAATAAGTTTCACAACAAAACACATTATCATGAAGAACTTTGCTAGGTTCCCAGATCTATCCATAAACCACATTTTTAAGAAAATAAATATTAACTTATGTTGCAAACACATAATTAGGCAAAACCAACTTTACCAACATGTCACACATGACTAAAGAACACCAGAAAACCTAGTGTCCCTGACCAAATAAATTCTTTTAATGCATTTCTTAATTTATTTTAGATAATAAGGTGACTTAATGAACATATACCAAAAATGCACAATAAATTCTACAAAAATTACAGTAGCTCATATATACTCTCAATAGTCTATTGTACAAATTTCATACTATTTTCATAAGTATAGCTGCCTCTACAAAAAAGACAATTTGTTATTGCAAGAAATCATGTGAGAGCGAGATAAACCAATAACTCACTCATACTTCATCCAATACTCATGAAATTTTTACCACACATCAACTATCACATGAGTAGCATGCCACAAGAATTTCACTTCATTTGGAGCCCTAGATCTGTAGTTATGGAAAATAACAAATTGAACTAGCATTACAACCTTACTGCACAAATCTATTTTTACCGCAAAATATTTAAACTAAAACATGCCATATTATAGATCTAGTGCATAGAGAATTTCACAAGGATTCCAAAAAGTCCTCATTTGCTATTTTACGATTTTTCTATGAATTACTATAAATTTCCAAAGATTCAGCAAATTTACTACAATTAGGTCCTTATCGGCACTATTCATTTGAGTCACAGACTTCGTAGTTAGACCCCTCCCTTTCATCAAATTCATGCGTGAGGTCCCTGGTCAGAAACCAGAGCAGAGGATGGCCGGACTCACGGCTTCGGCCGGTAGGAAAGACACCGGTGCCGGCGAAGAAGGGCAGCGAGAATCACGGGAACCACGCGCACCCGTGGGACGGCTCAGCTCGGCCCGAGGCGGCCCGGCCACACGAGCAGGCGGAGCGCCGGTGGCTGCTCCGGCGGCGACGGCGCTACGACGGCGAAGAAGGGCCGGGGAGGGGCTCGCAAGGCTAAGGAGAGGGCGGTGGACGGTAACGAGTGTGTAACTAGGCATCGCGAGGCCGAGGGACCGCAGCAGCGCTGGCGACAGCGAGCTCGGCGGCGGCATCCATGGCGGCCATGCTCTGGCATGCGTGCGCGCGGAGGAAGAGCGCTAGGGTGGGCGGAAGCGAGTGAGGGAGGCAAGGAGACACACAGGCGCTCGGTTTTGGAGCAGCAGGGCGCGAGGCAGCGCGTGGCACAGAGCTTGAACGCGCGTCGGCCATGGGGGGCACGCTCCGGTGCATGGCTGCCACGATGCCATTTCGTCGAACACGTGGCGCGCGCGATGGAGCCCGACTTGGAGTCCGTTTTCGGCATATTCCGTGCACATTCGGACCTTGGCGCCAGTAGCAAAGTTGCTCTACTCTGGATGCTCTACAATCTTGATTAAGGTTGTATGGTCGTTAGAGATCTTCATCAGTAGGTAATTAAGCCACAAAATGACAGTGTCAGTGCCTTGATAGCGGTTTAGGAAACGCAAAATTGAGGACCAAAACGGAGTCAAACTTATCCCAACTTTTTATATGCTCTTCTCCTTAATATAACCTTCAACTTTTATTTTTGGACTAACTCAAGTTGCTTAGCAAAATTTGGAGAACGCGGAATGCCAACGTCGTTGCTTAGCGAAACTGACTTAGGATAATTCTAAGTGTTGCAAACTGCAGCAGAAATAATCTTGTGACCTTTGATTGTCAAGCTTAGAGATAGATTTAGACTTGGGTCCTTAAATAAAGTTTGTAGTACACATACTATGCTACAACTTTTGTTTAAGGTCAAACCTTGTATCTTGAATATAAACCATTCTTTTACTTTGGTCAAAGCAGCATCTCGTTAACCCTAGAATTAGAGTTTTCGACCAATTGAGGCCTTTTCTTGACATGTGCTCAACACAAACCCTTCATGACTTTAGTTGTAGAGTTCAATTAGAGTCATTTAGGTAAGGTAGCAAGGTTTGGTTGATGGCATATAATTCCCTTCACTTACTAGCACAATTCAAGCAAGAATGTAACTCATCATTTCATGCGACTTCTTGATTCCGAACTTTATGAAACTTTTCCACGGGTCTAGATGGATGCATGTGGATGTAATATACATAGAATAAGCATGTTTAACATTACTCTTGCATAATCTTAATAAGGGTCCATATGTAAGCAAATCTGTGTGGCCCAAGTTTAGGTTGGAGCTCCGTCATGTAGATTTGATCTTGACACCTTCATTACCACTTGATATGTCATGTTTGAGCTCAAACCCATTGCTTAACTAGTGACAAACACCAGGGGTGTTACAAGAACCAGTGATAATGTTTACCTATAGCCAGTATGCAAACTCATTACTACATATGCAAGGCACCTATAGTGTTGAAGCAACAGAATAATTCTAAGTAAACTAAGTCAGTGTTGGACAGATACTGATGGAGCATCTATTGAGCACATGGACCATCCATCAGCATAACTAAGAATAGAAACAAATGCAGCAGAAGGTACTCAGACACTATCGGAGCTTTCTGTTAGGACATCGGAACCATCTGATAGCATATAGTTCTTGACACAGAGCATTCACCAACTATAGACTAATCGACGAAGTAACCACGAAGTTCACGAACCATCCGTCATCCCAACTAGCAGAATGAATCCAACAGAGAAAATCTACTAAGTCCCTCAAGAATGGCGGAAGCACCCGATGCAGTCATGGATCATCCGATGAGATCTCAATGACACAGTGGCCTATCAATGCTCAATCAACAAATCCATAGATTTAACCAATGTCAATGGTTACAAATTTGCATAAAAGTACTCCTAAGCATGCTCTACAAGATCCCCAAGAAGTATTTGGAAAAGCCCTAGCTATTGCCTAGATCGGACAAACCCTAATTTTCAATCATGACAAAAAGAGGAAACGCAAAAAGGGAAGGAACTCACTCGGTACCCCGCATTTGGAAAGGCACTTGGGTGCACACATGACCGAGGGAATCGATGGGGAAGCATCCAATAGTTGTCGTTGCGGAGTGGGCAGCGGCATGGGTGCGTGTGCGTGGGGGACCGCAGGGTGGAGAAAAGAAAAGGACTTGTCTAGGGACTATCGGCCCATATATATGGCCAAAACATACCGGATCTCCCGAGAAAACGGTGGAGCATCTGCCAAGTCACTAAACCCAACAGTAGGAGTTAGATTCTGCGGTGCACCGAACAATCCGTGACAACGATTGGATCATTCATCAGATTTTGTAAAACAACGAAAGGCCCAAGGGTCGAAACCTACCAAAAATGAAAGAAAGGGATTTTGAAGAAAAGATTTCATGGAAGCTTTCGAGCAACCTCTTGACAAGCTTAGGGACAAGCTTGAATTCAAGTGGGGGGAGTTGCAACGACCCAAGTTACCATGCACCATAAACTCCCACTTTGGTCGCCCAAGCTCCTATTAAATAGAATTCCCTAACGATCTCAAGTAGGTTACCCTAAGCCTTAAATTGGATTCAAGAGCTATGAGATTAGGTTTCTAAGCTTGGTTAAGCAAATCCAGAGACTATCGGACAATCTATCACATGTATCGGATCATCCGATAAGGATGCAGAGACAGCAGATGGAATGGGAAGTGAGTTGTTATTTTTTATGGGGCATGGCCCACAAGTCAGCATGAGTGGGAGATATTTCCCAACCCTAGATCCTCAGCTTCACTCATCCCCTCCTCATTTCTCTCACACACACTCTCCCTCTAGAAGGAAGAACAAAGAGAAGGAAAGGATAAACTAGAGATAGAAAGAGAAGGAGAAAGAGAAGAAGCAAGAGAAGAAGAAGAAGAAGAAGAAGATGCAGAATAGAATCAAGATGCTAGAAGGCAACAAGATCAACCCTAGGTCAAGCACTCGAGCTTCAACAACCTCTCATCTCATGGTTAGCTCAAGAGCTCTCTCCTCTCCTTATCTTGAGATCAATCCTCCAACCCTAATCTAAGTGTTCTCTCTTGCTTGGATGGATCATGAGGATGGCTTGATGGAAAAGTACCCCAAGAGTAAGGATCAAGTATGCTATCCCACAATCTCTCTTTACCTGTAGGATTTCTCTTGGTCAAGGAATCACTAGTTACACTAGTTAACCTAAGCCAAGCCTAGCTACCTTGAGCCTAGCTAAGTAACCTAAGTTACCATAGAAATTAACCAACACATGCATGGATGCCTTTACCCGAGATCTAGATATGAATCCCCAAGCCCTCACCTAGCTTAATAACCTATAGAAGCCTCTCATCTAAACAATGGGAATGGGAACGCTTAATGCTTATTACTTAGTTGCTTGGGAAATGGTAGAAGTCGAGCATTAGAAGGGAACTCATACTCGCACGTGTAGGATGTTACACCTTGATAATTAACTACTAAAACCAACGAGGGTACAACTTGACTTACCTAACTAATCTGACTAAGGACTAATATCCCTAATGTGATAATCTTGTTGATAACTTGAATATCTTACTCATGCGAGTGGTAGGTCATCGTGAGTGTGGAATCTCAGATGATGTAGCTCGTGGAGAAGTAAGGACCATGTATTAGGATACGTAAGTCCAAGTAACCACCCATATAGACCACATGTCGCGGATAGGGTCGACAAGCCAATTAACTAGTTGCGATCGGTTTATCCGCGAAATTGGCAAGGGGGTTGGCGTCGGTCGGAAATGTCCGAGACATTGACCGAGCAACCGCTCGAACCTTTCATGTGACACTCAGGACAGATTAGAGAAAGGTTAGAAGGCATGAGGCAACCCTCACCTAGGCATGGGTATGGTGGTTAGTCCCAAGTTCTGTGTGGGTACAGTTGTACACCTCTACAGAGTCTTGAAAGTCTAGAGTCCTTCGGGATAGAACTAATTGGTAGTTCTTCGTTTCTATACCCATGGTAGTATAAATGATGGTGTATGAGAACCTTGCTATAATGATAAATGCCTTTACTCTATATTGAGCATAGCATGTCATAATCTTAATAAACATCATTGCTTTCCACACTCATACAAATACCTAATAACTCCCTTATACATCCACCAAATACTATACGTTGGAATTAAGTCCTGTGAGTACACAATGTACTCATGGTGCAGCCGTTAAGTTGTTTTGTAAGTACGTCATAGACTATGTTGAGCAATAGCTCGACCGCCACTGCATAGTAGCACTTGGAATGGGCGTGACTCCAAGCGTGCTACAAGTTAACTCCGGATTCCTTGATGGAGCGACTATGAGGGTGAAACCTAGTGGAGTAGAGACCGCGCCCACTAGATGGAGCGGGATGTAAAACTTGTAATAGGAAGTCTGGTTTACTTGTAAATAATTGTATTAATTGAGTTCCATCTACTCGTTCAATGTTGGAATAATAATTGGAATACTATGTTTCACTCAACTTGATCCTAAAGAGGAGTTGTTCAGTGCGCTCCTGGGGGCCTCAAAGTTGTTAATTCGACAACCCCTGTCGGTGTCGATATCAGTTCCCAACAGGATGGATATCGGGGCATGACACCTCTACTCCCTACAAGTATCACTAAGGGCATCCAGAGTGTGTTGAGGTTGGTTGCCAACTTAAGGTGGGTCCCGCGATCACTAACCTTGCCCCTATTATGTTTAGGAGTTGGCACGACCTTCATGTGGGTCCCACATATATGATATAAAAAATCCTAGCCATTCCTTTCTCTCTTCCATTGGACCTTCTCTTCCATGCCTCATGCGCAAGAAGCTATTGATCACCTGTGTAGGAATCCTCTACCGACTTTTTTATTCCTTGAAGCCAGATCTTAAGCTTGGAATCAGTCCTCAAGCTTCTTAACTTAAGGTCACATATAAGGTCAGCCTCATAGTGTATAAGGTCAGCCCTAACAAGCTTAACAACCCTCCATCCCTTATTTTCCACACTAATGCCACCCTAAAGAAACTAACATTGTTTTTTGCCGATAGCTAAAAAATACTACGCTCTAAATTTTAGTTTTGCCCTTGTATTGATTCTTTCTAGTTTTTATTAAGTCTATTTATTAAAATTTGTATCAAATATAAATACGCTATTAAGACATATTTTATGATGAATTTAATTAAACTACCAAACTAATTTGGTAATGCAAATATCAGTGTATTCTCCTATAAACTCACTCAGAATTTGGAAGTCTTGACTTATAACACGCTTAACTAATCAACATTTGGAACAAAAGTAGTACTATTTTTATGCTAATTTCATGACCCTACTACAAGTATTTTGTGTTGCATTCTCACAGAACTAAAACTTGGTGACTATTTCTCATAAGTTAATTAACATTTGGAATAAAAGATGTACTAGTTTTATGCTAATTTCATAAACCAACAAGTATTTTTGTATTGTCCCATTCGATAGTAGTTTCTGATCCTATTGGAATAGTTGGGCTTGGTCCAATAGAAACTTTCAATAATTCTAAAAAATCTTAAAGGCATATTCATATTTGCATATAAGGGAGTGGAGAACTTTTAGTGTCACCTTGCTAGTTAAAGTGGAAATCATCATATTTAAATATGGAAGATGTCTCCGCTTTTGCAAATCTAACGTGGGAAAGAGAGGAAGGAAACCAAAATGCATGTGCCTGCTCGCCTCACCGGGCCAAAACATGTGGTCCATGTGCTTGTAGGAGCGCGACCATCTATTTGAGTTAGGGTTTTGCCTCTTTTTCACTGCCATGCCATCGTCATTGTCTCTCCATCTAGAGAGCTTGTGTGCACCGATGATTGGGGGAGTAGATCTTTGGGATCCCTCATCTGCGCCATCATACACTAGGAGACACTACTACATTCAGACTTTTCACAGCGACGTTGTAACCCTCCATCATAGCCAAATTTTGGCCTCAGCAGTATTCACTCGACGGTGATAGTCGAAGCCATCACGGACGGCTAGGAACCAACTGTGTCAGATCTCAACACCGCCGCATTGGCAAATAATCCACGTGTGTCGAGGCTATCATCACCATCATGTGGACACATAAACGTCCTGTGTAGTGATCACCTGCATCATCGCCTTATACTTCGACCTGACTTTCTATGGTGCGGGTTTGCTGTCACTTCGATGGCCAAGATGTTAGTGTAGAGGTAAACATCACTGTCACTTCAGCGAATGAACCGTCAGCACAAAGGTCATGGTCAGCGTCGCCTTGCACCATGATCCGTCTTTGATGATCGTTTAGTCGGCGTTGGGTTACTAAATGATTCAGTGGTGATACACTTTTGATCGCTGCCGCATCATATGTATTGCGATGGTGTTGGATGTTTGCACCACCATTGGCGGTGTTGATAACAAAACAATAAACGGCCGTTAATAGCTTACTGAACACAAAGCATACATATATAACCAATACATCCATAAACCATATTCTTAAAATAAGAATGGACACTTACCATAACATCTTTCTCAACTAATGTCCTAACACAAGCGGTACATAGATTGCATGCTAAAGGTACTGATCTCTACATACTTACATAATGAAAGGACGTAGCTATGCTCCTCCTATGTGGCACTCCTATTTGCAAGGCAAAATGAATATAATTAGTGCATCCTTCAGATTGGTAGCCAATGCACCATGGAACCCCTCTTTTTTCTCCCTTAGCCAGTGCAAAAAACTATTCAAAAGCACTCAAACTCCACAACCTACACAAAAGCAGCAAAATTAATGATATCCAACACACCATTCCTTTAGTTACCAAGCCCAAATTGGTCTATATATAGAATCAAAACTACTACCTACCTGAACAAAGACATGATGTAACAACAAAATACAACATTCTAGATGAACTTTACTGTGGTTCATGTCATATGCAATCAATATTTATTCTTCCCCAACAATAAAAATCAAATTCCATTCTGGATGAACCGTAATTCTATAGGCCGCATCGCAAACCTTGGTACCAATTTCAATATTCTTCTCTCCAAATAGCTCCAACGTAGTCACCTTATGCTTCAATGTCCATTTACTAGTAGTACCATTGTCTTCAAGGATCTAGATTGAAAGCTCATACCTATTCAAAGTATCAGCAGTACATAAACACAACTGACCCTGAGCTTCATGGATGGAGATTCCATCACCAATTGGCCTATGAATTTTCCTTCATGTATTTCCCTTTATATCAACAACAACTATCTGGGTGAACTCCAGCATGTGCATAAAACCATTAACAAACACACCTTTCCCATATGTGGATATGACAATACCCTCGCCCCATTCAGATTTTTAAAGTTCCATGCTCCAGTTTTAGATGAGTAGATGTTGACACCTAACGAGTCATCATTGTTGATCCCATATTCAAACACATGGAAGTGCGAGGAGACTGTCGAAGCGAACAACAAGCGAGCTCAATCACAAGAATGGTTGCTACCCAGCAATAGCAACCATTTCTTAGTCACCGGATTGTAGACAACATAGCGAAAACCAGCGTACCAGCAGATGATGAGGCCCCAGGAGCAATCTGAGATCATGACATCCTAAATGGAGAAGGGCAAGAAGGACAAGGAGGGGTATTCACCGGTGATGCTGGTAAAGTTATGTTTGCCTTTCTAGCTGCCATAGAAGAATTCGGTGAAAATCTAGGGTAGCTCCTTATGGTACTCCGATCCCGAGATGAGGCTGTTCCAGGAGCGACAGACACACTTGTAGCTACATAAGGAGTGGGCGATGAGGCGGCTGAGGATGAGGACCAAGACATGGTCTGTGAGGATATCTACTTCGTTCCACTTGTTGGGGACCTCCACCTCCATGTTGATGAGGATCTAGTGGAGTAGGGCCGGTGATGGAAGCGGCGACGCTATCGCCTAAATTAGAGAAGGAGTGCCTGCAGGGATGTGTTTGTGAGCTCATTAATAATCAGATGGAAGCTTCATTTGTACTCATATGAGTGAAGAAGGGAATAAAAATCCAAGAACGATGCATAAGGGAACTATGAAAGCATTACCATTGCCTTCAGATCTTATGGCATTGAGCTCGAGCGGCGATGATGGTGATGAGTACTACCCTGGTCACCAGTGGATCTGTGTTGTCTCCCTGCTGGTGAGGCATGTCGGCGTGAAGCACTAGCTTGTCGGTGGTGACTAGCGGCTTGCACGCCGCTGAGTAGGGGCAGTCGCGTAGTTTGGCACTGGGGAGCAGGAGCGGCGATGAGGAACAACAATAGTAAGGAGAATGACATGGTGGGGTGTGTCCTTTGTAAGCAACTATATCGGCCGCGGGAATGCAAATTTTTGCAAAACTTTATAATTATGCGTGGGGGTGACGCGTAGAACTCACGTGCGGCCTAGAAATTGACCAAATCGGTAGTGAAGGGTACCGGCGGTGGTGATTAGGAGATGTTAGCACCTAGTACTGATGATAGACATGTCATATGGTCTCAAACTCTAAGGCTCACAAATGGAATGTTCCAGTCAACAGGAAACAGAGATGTTGAAACTCAAAGTAATAACTACTAAATATTATGAACATTTTTATTAAGAATGAAGAGGCAGATTACAATCGAACTACTCATGGGGAGCATTACGAATGATGACCTCTACATTCACCGTGGCCAAGGCGCCATCACCCGCGACGAAGAAGTCATAGATCAGGTTCTCATGATCCCGATAGCTCGTCTCTCTCGGGAACCCGGCTCCACCATGGTCAGGTCCTAACCCAGCCGAAGTTGGGCGGTGGCCATGGTCAAAGTGGCCCCAAGGCGAATAGTACATGGCCACCTCCATGATCCACGGTGGCACGGTGCAGAGGCAGCCCCCAGGGTCATCCCTACTGGCGTAGGTGGCAAAAGCACATAGGACGGCGTTGCCTGCTGTCGTGTGAAGGTCCCAATAGATCTTGTTGCTTTCCACCACCATCTGGTAGGAGACACAGGCATTGTCCTAGGCTACCTAGCGAAGGCAGATCACCTCCACTACATCGCCAGTGTGGTGATCAGCTGCTCCTAGATTGCTGAAGGGGACAAGAAAATGCTACAACTGAAGACACAACGACGCACGAAGTGAAAGAGCAAGATCATATTGTGTCAAATGCCTTATCAGCGAGGCGCGCCTAGGCCTCGGCAATGGCATGCTCCGCCACGGTCGTTTCTCGCTTCACGACGGTAACGAAGAGGCATAGCTAGTCCACCTCTCGGCTCTCCTCACGGAGGGTGGAGGTGGCCACGTCTAGCTGCTCCACCAACATGAGGACATCATCCCCCCTTCATCGTCGGAGGAGATAGCCGGTGCTGGCACCGCCGAGCTGCCCTCCCCGTCCTGTCATAGCCTCACACAAATGCAGGGATGAGCAGAGATAACCTCCCGTGACTCTTCCATTGGGCGCTTTGTTCAATTCCCTGCTCTGCCATTAAATGAGATCTAGAAGATGGGGTGTCGAGGCAGAGCGTCGGACGAAGAAGATAGAATGAGAAGATAGGTAAGTGTAACGAGTTTAGAAAAGAATCATGTACTTGCTTCCCCGCCTATTGGCAGTCCTTAACTCACATTTCTTGTTGCCAATTTAGGCATAAAAAGAGGAGAAATTAGTAATCTCATGCACATAGGCATTTACTATTAACCAAATTCCACATGTATTTGAGGATTTCTATTTTGTAGGACTAAAACATGAATACGGTGGAAAATAGACCAAGAAGGCGCATTCTGACAACGCGTAATGTTGAAGTGCGCAAAGGAACACTGAAAAGGGCCACCTACTCAAAGAATCCAGGCGTGAAACCACCCGAGGAGCATCCTAGGCCCAACCAGGAGTCCACTATGCAAAGGCGGTGGCAAACCGGGCTGACCAGGGTGCAGGCGCACCCTGGGTGCAGGCGCACCGCCCCTGGCGCCTCTCGTCCACATCTTCGAATGGCGGTGCTCTGATGACATTCACAGGCAGTGGCATGCGAGGTTCTAGGAAATATCCCCCTCAAACCGACCTAAGGAGCCTATATAAGCAAGGGGAGAGTCCCTTCACTAGGGATTCATTCATACACAAGAGAAGGAGAAGCGGAGCCTCATTTCATATCCTTAGCTTCTAGCTAGAGTAGTGTAGGAAGTGAGAGAGAGAAGAGCTTGGAGAAGTACCAAAGTTGTTGGCTACCTCCACTAGTGCGCTTGTGCACTTAGCGGAAGGATCACCTCGGAACTGACTGTTTCCTCTACACTTGCACCTCAACGTTTATCTTACTAATTGGAGTAAGAAGTTCGTGTTTATCTTTTGGTGTTAATTACTTAAGTAGGTTACCATTGCTCATTATTTACTTGTGAGATCATCATTCGTCCTTCTGGTGAGTATTCTAGTAGAGGACTCCTGATAAAGACGAAAGTTCCTAGCTAGCTCTAGAATAGTAACCGACAGCGTAGACGTGGTGTATGAGCTAGAAGTTACCTTCGTTTGCCTCATTCCCCATGGTTGAGGGGTAGGCGGCAGGTGGTGACAGCCTGTCCCTCCCTTGTATTCCCCCATGTCCAGGATCGACATAGAGCTATAGGCCGGCATTGCTTGGTAGACGAAGTGATAACCGATGCCCAAAGTAAGTCCTTAGTGACAGTTAACTTCACTTAGGATCTTTACCCTTAAGAAAACCTCACTATCCAAATTACCTTCTTTTCATTAGGAGAACTAGTTAAAGAGACCATTACACCTCCGTTCCTTGTGAGAATATGATACCCTTAATATCACCAGGTGAAGTGCTATAACGGTATATCCATGTGCTTGTGGATTCTCTCAACTTACTCTAAGAAATACCAACACCGCCTTAGCCTCCTCTTTTATAAAAGGATGGGCGAGATAGGCACCCATTGGAGTTCCCTTCGATTGCATCGATCGAGAGCAGGAGTTAAGGCGAGGCCACATTGTAAGGGAAATGGACCCTAGGCCCATTTACTTTGGATTTTGGTGTTTGATGACCAACACAACCAAATTGGACAAATGAATTTGCAAGTAATTGTTTTATAGTTCAATAGGGTGCAAGACTTGACTTGGACGAAGGCGACATGATGATCCCACGATCAACACCATAAGCAAGACCCTAGAAGTACAAGAGAAGACATAAGATATCAAGCAAAGTCTAAGAACGAAGATGGGAACCAAGCCGGACGCAAGATCTCGAAAAAACGAGCTCAGCAGAGGTGACCGGACGTGGCCCTACGAGGACCGGAGGCATCCGATTAGTTGCTCGGCAACAACAGGCATCAACAGCTGTGACTGAACATGGCCCTACGAGGACTAGACGCGTCCGATCAATTGCTCGGCAACAGCAGGCATCAGCAGCTGTGACTGGACGCTGAGCGAAGCTATGATCGAACGCTGAGCGAAGCAGTGACCGGACACATGGACTTCACTATTCATCATCGCAGCAACGACTCAGTGAGGACCAGACGCAACAACTGTGGATGACCAGACATGCCAGGCAGTGGCGTCCGATCAAGTGCAGAGAGGTTCTAGGGTGGCGCCAGCGTGACCGAACGCATCCGATCGATGATGACCGGACTCGGCCCAGAGTCCGATCAACTCCCGCGCTCAACAGTCAAAATGACCGGATGCGTCCAGCCAGGACGACAGCAGCGTCTGGTCAATAGCAGAAAGGAGGGTTTGGCTCCAACGGCTACTTTCTCTATGGACCTTATAAATAGACCCGCCAACCGGCCATTTGAGTTGTGGAGAGTTGAGGAAACATACCAAGGGTATTGATACATCATTTTAGTGATCTCCACTTGCATAGTGCTTAGTGATTCATTAGGTGATTAGCGTAGGTGCTTTGCGAAGTGCTTAGGTTGATTAGACCACCGCTTATGCGCTTGCTCTAGATTTAGGCCTAGTGTTTAGTGAGGTTTGCGTACCTCTTACCACTCGGTGCTTGCGCACACCATTGTTGTACATTGGAGGGGCTTGTAGTATTGTGAGATCACACCAACCGCGTTTGTGGTGTGGCCACCACCGTGTACCGGAGGGAACAAGGCCCGCGACGTTTCGCAGAAAGCTTGATAGTGAAGACGGCAGGGAGTGGTCCAGGAGAGGCTTGCTGGAAGGTACACCGGAGACCCACTTGCGCATGGGGAAGGCCCAGGGCTATCCATAAAGTTACCCTACCGGGAGCTTGGCCCTTGCGAGGGATTCCTTACGGGGGATCCAACGAGGACTAGGGGGAAGCTTGCACGCTTCTCGATACCTCGATAAAAATACCAGAGTCATCGAAGGGGGTTTGCATATGTCTACCTTACTCTTTAGCTTCTGCATTTACATTGTTTGCATAACTCCTTTTACGGTAGAGATAGCAACACACTAGCAAAACCGTAGTTGCACATCTAGATAATTTATCTTTTGCATAGGTTTTGCTAAGGTTAGTAAAAGAGGTTATAGTTTTGAGTTAGAGCTTTAAGTTGCCTAATTCACCCCCCCTCTTAGGCATCACGGTCCCTTACACACATCTCACATGATCTTAGTGGAGCACGCTTCTCCCGGTGGAAGTAATGGTGATGGAACGGTGTTGGAAGTTGGACGGAGAAAATTGACTCGACCACATGGCTCGGGCCCTCTAGTGCTAACCACGCGGTTTGGGGGAGATGAAGTGATGAACCGCTAGCCTATTTAGCCCAAGGTACGGCCCCCCTATGCCTTTGGATCCAAACCACCTCTATGCTTGCCTTCTCACACCCTCAGATACAAATTGCGTCTGCACAACCGCAATGGCCGACCCTTCTACCAAGCAGACATGTAATTATCTTAATTATGTTATGTTAATTATTATGATAATGAGATTTTGCTTAATTATGAGGCCTATCCATTGATTTATTACCACTTTAGTGTATCGACGTATGAATCTCTTTGTTCTTAGTATCTTTCTTTCTTGGTTAGTTCTGTTTTCTACTGGGAGGAGATCTTCTGATCGGCTTAGCATGAGAGCTGCAAGAAGGAGTACCTCACAAACTTGAACCCCAGCACTTTCTTAGTGAGCTGCTTTATCTCATGTCTACGTAACCAAGGCAAATACGACGACACTTAAAAAATAGAGTAACAAGCATCACAACCATTTAGTTATTAATTATTTTTAAGGCAAAAACTATATATAAACAACACAGTAACAAGCATCATAGCTACATGAGGAAATTTTCATTGATAACTTCAGTTACATTCCATAAATTTTACAATAACAAATACCTATCGATGACTACTGGGTAAACAATAACAAAGACCTATTGAGTACAGGTACAGCCAATAGTCGAGTCTGGAGCCCAACAGAAGATCTACGATCATCAAAGTGCTCTCCTATTGAGCAGTGGCGTAGCCAGGATTTGTAGCTACAGTAGTCCGTTGTCTATTTTTTAACATCTATATATTTAATATGTCGGTAGATAAGTATATGAATTGCAAAATGCAACTAATGAAAAAAGGACATAAAGAGTTTATAAAATAGACGAGTATAGCTTTCTTAATATAGAATTAAAATATTACATACTGTAATAGTTGAAGAACAATATGTCACTACTTCTTGTTAGGCCTGCACCTTCTAATAGCCATGAAAGTGTTGATGATCTCTTCTTCTCTGAATTTTAAGAAGATATCCCGCTCAATAAAAGTCACTAGACAATTATCTAGAAGGCTATGACGCATCTTATTTTTTTAAAAGAGTGGCAATCACCACTCTTCATATTTCAATAAGTCTGCAAGAGAATAAAATATTGTTTCAGTTTACCATTCCAATAATCAATTAACATAGAAAAAATCCTATCCTACAATTAAAATTAAATAGTCCAATGTCACCATGCATTCCAATAATATATAATCTAATGGCACATAATAAAATAAGGTTTTGTGTACCTTGTGGCTTGCGGCCTATGGACGTCTGATGCCGGCATGATGGTGGATGGATGATGGATCGTTGATGGCCTGATGCGTTCAGCGTTCTGCACGAGTTAGGGCATTCTACGTTCAGTGTTCATTCAGACTGAGAGAGATTGGGAGAAAAAAGAAACCTGACTAAAGGAGCAGGCTAATTGGGAGACCGGAGATGTACCTGCACTCATGTCTGTTGTCTCTCGTCGTTCGGCGCCTGCTGCCTGCCCGCCGCTGCCCCACGTCCGCACAACGCAGCAAGGGATATGAAGGGGTGTAGATCGGACGTATTCGCGAAGGGTCGCACGACGCTCTGACGTATTCGATGCTTGGCTACTCAGGATCCAAATTTCCTATATCTATGGCTTTTGTATGGGCCGAGCACATGGTGGTCCATGGGCCACTCCGACCACCCTATAGCTCCGCCCTTGCTGTTGAGCACCTTGATGGCCTACTAGGCCGCAGACAGGCAGTGCAAGCTAAGGACGTGGCAGCACCTCGCAAAACTTCCACCAGCATCTCAGTGAGGTGCTTTGTCTATCCTGCTCCACCTCTTACGATAGTCGGTACAGAAGCAAGCAGAGGCGTGAAAGAGAAGCACCGCCATCATCGCTGCTGCTCTAGAGGAAGGAAGATTGGCAGGGCGCCGAACTAATGAACCGGTAGCAGCAGGGCTACGCAGGGCAGAAAGGTGACAACTGTACATATAGACATCACCTTCCTAGCGGCCCTGTTCTCATAGGAGCCACCACTGGCATCCCAGCAGCCCCATGATGAAGCCCAGCAATGCTAAATAGGATACCAAAGTGCATTCAGTACCCCTGGCTTGCCCAAATTAGCGACCCCCTTAATCGCAAAAACTTCCACTAGCACCTAGATCGAGCACCCCCGCTACGCCTTAATGCATGTTGTACCCAATCTTGAAGGCCTTCTCCCAATGCCACTGCTACCACCAGAGGAATTGGACAAGGAGCGCCATGGCGATGAAGAAAAAAAGATGGTTGGCACAAGGGCTTTGTCGAATTGTATCCATTGCAAAAGAGATTGAAGGAGGAAGAGTGTGTGGAATGAGGCCAAGAGGTGCACCCAGACCCGTCTTAAATAGGCTAACCTTCAAAATAGAGAAGCGGAAAGGAGCAATTAATTAAGATGCATGATCTAGGCATATGCATCAGGAAAGACGAGGTATATGATGGTTCCTAGTGGAAGTGCTAAGACAGTGTTGGAAATTGGGACATTCAAGACTCACACTAAATCTATAGCTGGTAGACCAAATGGTCGTGTAGGTGGCCATAACGCCTATCTAAAAGCCCTAGTTTGGTTTTGGCTAATTGATGAAACCCATTAGGCTAATCCTTGTATCTAAGTGTGTGACTAGATAGGATGGTCCAAGGCAAAGTATTGGAGAAAGATGAAGTCCATGGTGTTGGTGATGGACATGTGATGATGATGATGATCAAGCTTCAAACTTGGAAAAGAAGAAAGAGAAAAACAAAATGGGCTCAAGGCAAAGGTGTATTTGATAGGGACATTTTGTTTTGCCACTCAGGACACCAAGTGGGTGTGAGTGGATTTTAGATAATAGCCGTACTATGAAGAGGGGCAAAACTCGTTGTGAAATGCGGTTATCAAAGTGTCACTAGATGTTCTAACTCATTGCATATGCATTTAAATTCTAGTGAGTGCTAACACCCTTGAAAATTCTTTGTGAAAATGCTAACACACGTGCACAATGGTGATACACTTGGTGGTTAGCACTTAGGAGCAAGGGTGAAGAAGTTGGAGAAGAGGAGATGGTGACTTGGGTGACCGAACACGGTCCACGGAGGGACCGAAAGCGTCCGGTGCTTGGTCCTAGGCTTGGCTGCTCTTGTTGAGGTGACCGTACTCTGCCCCTTGGCAGAGACCGGACGCAACGCTGCTCCTGTTCATCGGCTGGCAACGCAAAGACGTAAGGACCAGACGCTACGTGAGTTTGGTCACCTGTGACCTGACGCGTTCGGTCAAGAAAAGTGTGCTCGCAAACTTCTCTGTTCTAGACCAAACTCTAGGAGGAAGTGAGTCCGGTCATAGAACATCGCGTCCGGTCATTAGTTGCTGAGCTCGTAGGTGAGTGGGATCGTACGCGGGGCCGGTACGTCTGGTTAGTCACGGTCGAGTCCGGTCGCTACTTAACGCGCACGTTGCTGACTTCTAGCCATTGGAGATCAACACACGAGGTTTAAAAGGAGGGACACGTAGTGCTCATCCGAGGACCGGATGTTGGGTGCAGCATGTCCTATCATCCCAACTGTCGCATCCGATCGACGCGCAGTCAGCCCCATATGGAGCCTAACGGCTCTATTTTTTGGGGAGGCTAGAAATACAAGTTGTCTGGCTTGGGCTCTCTCTCACTTGGCCATTTTCTACTAAGAATACAACCTTGTGAGCCTAGCCATTCCTCTCTCACTCATCTTGCTTTATTGATTCATCATTTGGTGAGATTGGAGAGCATCCAAGTACATTGCTTGAGTGATTGCATCTAGAGGCACTTGGTGATTGTGTTTTGCTGCAGACTTCACTTGTTACTCTTGGTGTTTGCCGACATCTAGATGGCTTGGAGCAGCGAGGATCGTTGAGCGGAGGGTGGTGTTTGTCTCCTGCTCTGATCAGTGGATTGTGAGGGGTTCTTATGCCTTCCCCATGGGAGATCACAAAGGCAACTCTAGTGGATTGCGCGTGGCTTATGGATCCCCATCTTGTGTTGGTTGTGCGGCACCCGGTTGTGGGTTAGGCGTGTGATGCCTATTAGCGCGTGAACCTCCAAGTGGGTGAATCACCACAACGGAGACTAGCTTGCCGGTAAGTAAGTAAACCTCGGAGGAAAATCATTATGTCATCATTGTCTCCTCGTATTCTTTGGTATTCATTGTTTGATCACTTGCCATGATGGTATATTTCCTCTACCACTCTCTTGTAGTACTTCTTGTATTTACCTTGTGTAGAGCTTGTGGTAGTTGTAGCTAGTTGAGTAGCTTAGCTTCTTAGTTGTAATTAGTTTCTAGCTTGCTCAACTACTGTAGAGAAGTAGTGACATAGCCATTGAGTGCTTAGTCACCATAATTGACTAGAATTGTTGGTAGGTGGCTTGTCTTTTGAGTAGAGCTAGAGCAAGACGTATTTTGCCATTTAGTTATCTAACAATGTTGCTCTAGTGTATTTGTACAAATTTTTATAGGCTATTCACCCCCTCTAGCCATTTAGGATCTTTCACTATCCTAGTTGGCTCAGTGTTCCAAATGATGGTGGAATTCAACCCCACTAGCACCGCTGCATTGATGGTTCAACCATCGGTGCTAGAAGTTTCATCCACCGGTTTGATTCCTTTCCAGGCCTGTCTATCGATACAACCGACGGTGAAAGTATCACACCATCGCTTCTATCTCTACGATAGTGAAATTGGCGATAGTGGTAACTCAATCTGTAGTAGTGAGAGGACGAATAAGGTTTTTGGGAAGCACTCTTTACGTGACTATTCTAAAAGGATCGAGATGCTGACTAGGGGTGATAGTCATTTAACTCTAACCATGAATCTTAGCCAATATAAAACAACAGAAATAAACTAGTGGACACATAACAACTTCCCCTCTTCTATTTCAACCTTAGCACCCTATGCACAAGATAAGTAGTGTGACTTCTAGGGTACTAGCAAGAGCTCCTAATTAAATTTAGGTTACAAAGTCAATCAACCTAAGCAACTAGAATAACAAGCACACACATAAGAGCTCCTACTCATGCTAGTGATCAAAAGTAAACAACATGCTACACTAGCAAGCAATAATACTAGCACATGATAAATACAAGTAGAGAGCTAGCGTTAGGAAGGCGCAAACCAATGGAAAACAAATGGTGACACAATTATTTTTCTCCCAAGGTTCGATGGCTTGCCAACCACCTACTCTGCCGATTATTGAGTTTTTCTGTGGCAATGAGAAAAGGAAGGGGATGACATGTGGGTCCCATATGTCATTCTCTGCTTGGATGGATTTGGGGGCGTGTTTTAGGTAGTGCTGCTGGAGGAAACAATAAAAATGAGTAGTATCAAAATAGGTGGCTATCTAAATATAAAAGTAGAGGCCCTGTTTTAGGTAGTAGTAGTGCTGGAGATGCTCTAATAGATTAACAACCATCTAGTAGTGTGGCATTATAATAGAAACCGTCCTTTTTAGCCTGGTCTGCTTACCATGGCCAATGGTGTGTAACACCCTCGGTGTTACACTATACAGTCTTTTGCTAAAACACTGCATGAACATCATGTTTATGTGATCGTGTATGTAATTTAGTGTGTAAATCAAATTCTATGACCCGAAACGTTCATCGAAAACACGAAACAAAAGTTACATTCAATACCGCATTATGTCACTTAGGGTTGTAAACGAATTTTTATTAAGCGAAAATGCTATAGAACGTATATACAGAATTTTAATAAAGTTTATAGTACAAACTTCGTAGGTGACGATGAAATACTTAAGGTCGCGAAAGGAATTCACTAGCTAGCGTAGCGAATAGCTTGGAAATCGAATTTGACGCGAAACCGAGCAAGACTTAGTCAAATTTCTTAAGTCACAAAATGCTTTGACGAAGCTAAGTTTGGCAATTTTTGTAGAAGAATCTGGCTAAGTAGTGGTATGATCTTAGGGCTTGTTTTAGTAGCCTAACATGCCATCTCGAGTGTAAAATAGGTGGTTTAGCAATTGAAGCATCGAGTTGGATTTTTGGGACGCTTTAAAAAGCGTGCAAGGCACCTTCTCGGCCGGCTTCAGCGTCTGGACACGATCACCATGCCTCGGCTCGGCGCGCTACACTAGTTTGCATGACGCGCGTGCACACCATCGCCCTAGTCCTGGCCACCACTGCCCGAGCCTGCCTCTGGCCGCCAAGAGCCAGCTGCACCGTTGGCGCCGCGTTGCTGGCCACTGTCACCCACACCGCCATTGCCGCGCCCTAGCACGCGTCTCATGCACGCAAGCGCACACCGCGCCTAGCGGGCCTAGCCGCTCTGCCACCACCACTGTCGTCGTGGGCCCTATGCCCTGGTCGGTTCAATGTTGTCTGCCCCGCTGTGTCCTCATGCCGCTGCTAGTCGTGGTCGAGTGCTGAATCACCCACGTGCGACTGCACCACTCGCGTCGCGTCCTCCTGAGCCATTGCACCGGCACATGGCCGTGTCGCCGTCGGCTTGCGAGTTAAGGCACTACGGCCGCCCGAGCCGTGCCAACTCATACGAGCATGTGTGCCTTCCTTGTGTGCCCTTGTCCATTTTGTTTGAGTTGCGTGCACCTCTCTGCGCCCTAGTCACCTCCGCCTTTAATGGCGCCACTCCGGCGTCATCGAGCCACGCCAAAGCCGGCTCGCAGCGCAGGTCAAATCCATGCAATTACGTGCGCCAAAGGAATGAGTAGGAACCTAGCTATGCACCTAACCCTCCCACTACTGCTGCCAGCCGGTGTCGAGCCCAAATTGGAAGCTTCCTTCGCCGTCGACCATCTTAAGACCCCACGGCAGCGCCCATCCAATTCACCACGCACCATCCACCTTCGTTGAATTCATTGGCACTATGTCTTCGCCTTGTTCCCCTCTATCCCGTGCACACCCCAAATTGACCTACTACTACCTGCACAGCGCTGCTGACGCATTCACGCCACCACAGTCGTCGCTGTGTTTGCCGTGCGCGTGTGGCTGAACTCACTCGGCCCGTCTCCAATCAAGCCATCACATCTGGTAGGTTTTGGGTGAGTTGCTGATGCCCAGCCTCAAGTCCTATCATTTCGGTTGTGCCTCGTCTCACGGGAACAAGACCGCCGCTACAGCAGGAGGTCCGCCGCCGTGGAGGGAGCTCGGGACAGTGTCTCCATTCACCGTTTCGCCTCCGACCGCTTCGGCTTGGCGTCTAGGTGAGCATCGACTCGCTACTGGGGGCGAGGGGGTTAGTCTAGTCGGTGTAATCGCCTGAGGCCAGCGCCGTTGTGCCGGTGCACGCACGGGGGGCCAAGGGTATGGCCGTGGTAAAGAAGGAAAGGGGGAGGGGCGTAATTGTAAGATACCTGACAAATGGAATAGTGCTGTAGACCTTGGTTGGATTCGGTATTAGAGAAAGGGCGTTTTAGCATATATACCAGCGCGCGGGCCTTCCCGTCACGGGCCGTCGTGGCTCGGCTGGGCCACGCCCTCGCATGGGCCGCTCCGGTGGAGCGTGCGTGTGCCAAGCGGACGTGGGCTGCGCCGCGTGTTGTGGGCCGCGCAGTGGATTCCAGTTTCATTTTTCCAGTAAATTAATAAATGTTTATTCAATTTAGTTTTGAATTGATCTTTATAAAATTATAGTAAATTCTGTAGATGTCCCAAAATAGTGAAACAAAATTTGTTAGGTTCACAAGAATGCTATCTATCTGTTAGTGTAGATAGTTTACAGTTGGCTGTGATAACGATAGATTCATAAATTCATTTAGAAAGCTTAGTATTAGTTAGCTTAATATTTGTAGGAATTTTTGTGGAAAACCGGTGATAGATTTAGCCATAAAATTTTTACAGTAGGTTCATTAGATTATTATGTGCTCACTGTAATTTTTGTAGCCCTTGAGTAGACTGATATATAGGGTAGCTAATACTCCTTGTTTTAGTATATATATAGTAAATTGATATTAAGAGTAAGAATACCTTTAGTTGCTAAGATAGTATATGCTATGTTTCATATTTGTTAGTGGTAACAATAGGTAACTTAGCACCTAAGTCGGTAGAGCAAGTACAGTAGCTTGACAAGTGTATTCGTATTTTAAGAGTTGTTGTTGCCGTATTACTAAGTGTTGCATCATCATTTCATGCATGTAGATCATGAGTTGGTAGAGTTCGTGCCTGCGGATGAACAGGACTATGAGGAGATTATTGAGGAGTACAAGGAGGAGGTTCTCATATAGGAGGGAGCCACGAAGCCGTTCGTTGCTGACTTTGTTGACACCATGCCTGCCCATGGCAAGCCCCGGTGCATAACCCTTATTTTGAATTATCACTGGATATATATATGATGTGCATTTACGTATAGGCATTTTATGAAAACTACATGCATAGATATACTTACCTATGAGTCCTACTAGTATAGGTCAAGTAGCTACTATGGTCAGGATTTTGGTAGCGTGAGTAACCTGTCGTTACTCACAATAAGTGATAATTATGATCACTTATGATAAAATAGTGGAAAGGAAAAATGGTGACCGGGCAGGGATATGGTTTGGGTATTGGTGGGTGTAAGAGGTTGTGTACTGTGGCCCATAGGGCATAGCTTGATTATACTTTTTCCCTGTCCGTGTCGGTTAAGGACCGGCCATTGCAATGGACGCTAGGCAAGTCACAGATTTATTATCCCGAGCACATACTTGGGTATGGGCATAGGGAAGGCTTGTTGATCTCTTGTCGTGGGTTCCGTCTCTTTCCGGATCGACTGATTGGAGGCGGGGATGGTGGAGGTCTAAGCACCGCACTGAGTCTGGAACTTAGGAGCGAGGGCTTGGAGTCCAAGTTTGGACAGGGACCTGGACCCTGTGATAGGAGAGTGATGGGTTGGTCCTGCTTGTGCCTAGGGTACAAGCGAGCTGTGTGTTTTTGGGGTACCCAGCTGAGCACATTGATTCATGAATCACCGGGCAATCCGGTATGGCTTGTCTAAACTCTGGCATTGTAGTAAGAACTGAAGGATGAAAGGTGATGGAATGGAACTATTTGCTCAACCCTAGCTTGAAAATAAAATAGGTGCTTACATAGAATGGCTAGATAATAAATTAATCATGATTGCTAATATTAACTAACATAAGGATTCACTATTAGTATTGCTTTCTGCAAAAAGGAAACTAGCAAACCATAAAGCTTATCATATTCCTTGGAGTCGGGAAATTATTCCTACAAGTCGGATAAGTCTTGCGAGTACATTGTGTACTTAGGGTTTATTTACCCCTGTTGCAGGTACTGCTTGAGACGTAGCCGTTGTGTGAAGGATTCTTCTGGTGGGCAGAGATGGATCCTTACTTATTATCGATAGATGTTTACTTGATGTTTATTTTCATTCCGTTGTTTAATATTCTGCACTCTGACTTTGGTAATGTAATAATACAATTTTTAAGAACTCTGGATGTATGAAATGGACTAAGTTTGTAACTCATTCTCATTATTGGATCCTTGGGGAAAATTGTGGACTATTTGGGCTCTCCCTTGGGGTGTGCACGACGGAACCCGCCCGTTGTAGCTTGCTTTCAGGGTGCTTAGTGTCTGGTGGAAGACGGGCATCTTCGTAAGTGGGTTATTTCGGGCGGTTCTGCCATAGTTGGTACCAGAGCCAATAATGAGTCTACGAGTTTCATCACTCTTTTCTAAAATTTAAAATTTGACCAACAAAAGATTTGTGAAAAGTAGGATGCGATAAAATTATCTAAATAAGTATAAGCCCTAGCAACATGGTCTATCTAGGATAGCGGCACTAGTTTTATCTAATCAGTTTTGTGCAGGTACACTGACTTACATTGCGTAAGAAATCGCTTAGCATATGGAAAGTGAGTGTGTGATGTGCCAAAATTTTACGAATGCCGCTATATTCCGGCTTGAGTGAGCGTACACGCCAATGCATGCATCATGATAATAGAATCTTGCTTAAACTAAATTCCCCCTACATGTATAAATTGGATTAGTAAATTGATAGGATAAATTAAAAGAATGCTTTAATAAACATCTTATCATTTCTCTAATCCATTGTTTCTAATCTAGAGGGTTGTCCTAAGTGGTTGGTTCCTATCTGTTTCAGATGAACCTGAGGTCCGATCGCGGGAGCACCGGTGCCGGGGTGGGCCACGGTCTTGGTGAAGGCCAAGGTGAAAGTGGCCGGGGCAATGAGCACAACAACGGGGAGAGCCATGAGGCTCCACGTCTGGCTCCTCCTCTTCCGCCACCTCCACCTCCGATGACTCATGCGGAGATGTTGGCTGCTCGTCGTGAGTCCGCCCATGCCATGGAGCTTCTAGCACATGCTATCGGTGGCTTCGCCCGTGGAGGTCACGGGGGCAATGATGGGAACGAGGGTGGTGCCCATAGTCCTAAGGGACCCTGCTCTTATCAGGATTTCTTAAAGACGCACCCACCCACATTCACACTGACAGTTGAGCCTCTAGATGCGGAGCATTGGCTTCATATTCTAGAGCAAAAGTTTCTGCTGCTCACCGTTACTGATGAGCAGAAGGTGCGCTTTGCAGCACAACAGCTATTGGGATCCACGACTGCATGGTGGGATACATTCAATGCCATGCAGCAGGCGAATCATCGGGTGACCTAGTAGGAGTTCACTGCAGCCTTTAGAGAGTATTATATTCCTGCTGGTGTTCTCAATAGGAAGCTGACGGAGTTCCTAGACCTTTTGCAAGGGAGTATGTCCGTGATGGACTATGTCAACAAGTTCAATCACTTGTTGTAGTATGCTGGGACTCATGTTGATATAGATGAGAAGAAGAGGGATCGCTTCTATCGTGGCCTCTCTTGCAGCCTACAAAAGGAGTTATATACTAGGAACTATCAGACCATTGGGGCGATGATGAATGCTACTATCGCCATGGAGGGCTTGTAGCGTGACTCCCAGGCAGAGTGGAACCACAAGCGGGTGGCTATTGGGTCTTCTAGTCACCCCTAAGCGCAGAAAGTACAGGTTGTTAGGCGGGTGCCCTATCAATCTTCAGGCGGGCATTCATTTTGACAGCCTCAGCAGACCTTTCAGGCATCTTCCACTCAGTATCGTGCACCTACTCAGCAGGTGCAACATCAGCAGCCTCAGGGACAGCATGTCCCACCTCGTCAAGGACTAGGGAACAAGCCTGGTGCTTGTTTCAAATGTGGCAAGGAAGGCCACTATGCCTAGGAGTGTCCACAAAACCAGCCAGCCTAGTCTGCTCAACCATCAGCTAACTCTAGGCAAATCAAGCAGACAGTTATCAAGAAGAAGGTGCCAGTCAGTCGATCTGGATAGGTTAATTTCACGGAGGATGAGGAAATATTGCAAAATGAACTGGTAATGGCTGGTATGTTCACCATCGATTCTCATCCAGCTTATGTGTTGTTTGATTCTGGTGCATCACATTCATTCATGAGCATGGGATTTGCACACTGGCATAATATACCTCTTATGGCTATACCGTTTGCCTATAGAATCAGTACTCCGGGTGTACAGATGTGCGTTAATACTCGGACGGACACAGTGGGCTTAGTATTAGCCACTCACACTTACCGTCACCAATTCATGGTGCTGCCTGGGCAAGGCATTGATGCAATTCTAGGAATGAACTGGTTGCGGGTATATGGGGTAGTCTTGGATCTAAAGTGGAGAGTTGTCGAGTTACGGCTTCCTTCTTCTAAGGATAGGATGTCTCTTCTTATGCCCTCAGATTTAGCCTTACCTGTTGCTGCTCATACTAAAGCTTCTCCTGATCTTACCTCTATTCCAATGGTATGTGAGTTCCTAGATGTTTTTCCTAAAGATCTACCTAGGTTGCCATCGGACAGAGATGTGGAGTTCTCCATTGAGTTAGAGCATGGTACTACTCCTATCTCCCGACATCCGTACCGCATGGCCCCGAAGGAATTAGCTAAAATGAAGAAACAGTTGGAAGAGTTGTTGGAAAAGGGCTTCATCCATCCTAGCTCTTCACCATGGGGTTGTCCAGCCATTTTTGTGAAGAAGAAGAATGATGGCACTCTTTGGATGTGTATGGATTACCGCCCTCTCAATGCGGAAACCATTAAGAACAAGTATACTTTACCTCGTATTGATACTTTGTTCGATCAGCTAGCTGTTGCTAAGGTGTTCTCCAAGATTGATCTCCGTTCAGGCTATCATCAAATCAAGATTAGACCACAAGATATACCAAAGACAACTTTTTCTACTAGGTATGGGTTGTATGAAAACCTGGTCATGTCTTTTGGTCTTACCAATGCTCATGTATTCTTCATGTACCTGATGAACTAAGTCTTCATGTCGAAGTTGGACAAGTTCATAGTGGTATTCATTGATGATATCCTGATATATTCCAAGAACAAGGAAGAGCATGCCCAACACTTTCGGATAGTACTGGCTCAATTGAGGGAACACAAGTTGTATGCTAAATTCAGCAAGTGTGAGTTTTGGTTGGATCGAGTGTAGTTTTTGGGGCATGTTTTGACACCTGACGTTATTTCTATAGACCCAAGAAGGTGCAAGATGTGCTAAATTGGAAGTCTCCCAAGTTAGTGCATCAGATTCGTCAGTTCCCTGGTCTAGCTGGATACTATCGGCGTTTCATACCAGACTTCTCCAAGATAGCTCAGCCGATGACCAAGCTGCTCCAAAAAGAAGCCAAGTTTGATTGGAGCTTGGCCTATGAAGAAGCCATCCAAGCTTTGAAGAACTTTCTTACCACTGCTCCTATCTTGGCCCAACCAAATATTGATAGACCTTTTGATGTATATTGTGATGCATCGAAGACGGGGTTGGGATGTGTGCTTATGCAGGATGGGCATGTGATAGCTTATGCTTCGCGTCAACTGAAAAAGCACGAAGTGAATTACCCCACCCATGATTTAGAGCTGGCTATTGTGGTCCATGCTCTAAAGATTTGGAGGCATTACTTGTTGGGCAACAAAGTACACATTTTTACAGATCATAAGAGCCTCAAATATAATTTCACTCAGTTCAAGTTAAATATGAGGCAAAGGAGATGGTTGGAATTGATCAAGGATTATAACTTGGAGGTACATTACCACCTAGGAAAGGCCAATGTGGTAGCTGATGCGTTGAGCTAGAAGTCATATCAGGTTGACGAAACACCTCTATCTCTCAACCATGCTGAGGTGCTAGCTCACATTGCCTTAGTCTCAGAATTGCTGGAGCAGATTATTATGGAGCAAAGGCAAGACACTTTAGAAATTCCTCACCTCAAGAAATTGATTGCTGAAGGGCGTGGTCCATAGTTTAGTATTGATGAACAAGGTGTAGTGAGATACAAGGACAGATTGGTGCTCCCATCAAATGAGGAGCTGAGAAGGAAGATTTTGAATGAAGCTCACCATTCCAAGTTGTCTATCCATTCTGGCAGCAACAAGATGTACCATGATTTGCGCCACTTGTATTGGTGGTCTAACATGAAACAGGACATCACCAAGTACGTCGCGGAGTGCGACACTTATGGGAGAGTTAAAGCAGATCATATGCATACCCCGGGATATTTGTAGCCCTTGCCCATTCCTATTTGGAAATGGGAAGATATCTCCATGGACTTTGTGGTGGGTTTACCCCGCACATCCAAGGGCTATGATTCTATTTGGGTCATTGTGGACCGTCTCACTAAGTCTGCTCATTTTATCCCAGTGGACACTAGATATGCAGCCAGGAAGTATGCCCAGATATATTTTGACCGGATTGTGACCTTGCATGGAGTTCCCCTTACTATCATCTCTGATAGAGGGTCAGTTTCTGTCTCTCATTTCTGGGACCAACTGCAGCAATGTCTTGGTACTCATCTCCTCAGAAGCTCAGCTTATCATCCACAAACTGATGGCCAAACTAAAAGGGTGAACCAGGTACTCAAGGACATGTTGAGAGCTTGTGCCATTTCTTTCCCTGAAATGTGGGATGAATGCCTGAAGTTAGCTGAGTTTTCTTACAATAATAGCTACCAAGAAATCATTCATATGGCACCGTTTGAAGCTTTGTACAGAAAGAAATGTAGGAAACCAACTAATTGGGTTGAAGTGGGAGACCATGGATACTTTGGGCCCGATTTCATCAAAGAAGCTCGAGAGCAAGTCAGCATTATTCAGAGTCACTTGAAGGCAGCTTAGAGCCGATAGAAAGTGTATGCGGACAAGCGAAGAAGGCCTTTGCAGTTTGCAGTTGGAAATTATGTGTACCTCAAGGTGTCTCCTATGAGAGGGGTGCATCGGTTTGGTGTCCACGCCAAGCTAGGCCCTCGATATGTGGGTCCGTACAAGGTTTTGGAACAGTGTGGCCCAGTTGCTTATCGTCTCCAGCTTCCCGATATTTTATCGGTGGTACACGATGTGTTTCACATATCTTAGTTGAAGAAATGTTTGTGGGTCCCTGATGAAGCTTTAGAAATTGAAGGACTTCCTCTCCAGCCTGACTTGACATATATTAAGCACCCTGTCAAGATCTTAGACGAAAAGGAAAGAGTGACAAGAAACAATGTGGTGAAATTCTACATGGTTTAGTGGCAAAACCACTCGGAGGAGGAAGCCACATAGGAGCAGGAAAGCAATATATTTAAGCATTACCCCAATCTTCTTTCTGGTCACTGAGGTAGTTGCTTTCATTAAAATGTATCTCTATCTCCTTTCCCACACTAGGCACATGAAATCTTGGGTCGAGATTTTATTTTAGGGCGGTAGATTTGTAATACCCTCGGTGTTACACTATACAGTCTTTTGCTAAAACACTGCATGAGCATCATGTTTATGTGATCGTGTATGTAATTTAGTGTGTAAATCAAATTATGTGACCCAAAATGTTCATCGGAAACGCAAAACGAAAGTTACATTCAATATCGCGTTATGTCAATTAGGGTTGTAAAGGAAATTTTATTAAGCGAAAATGCTATAGAACATATATACAAAATTTTAATAAAGTTTGTAGTACAAACTTCATAGGTGACGATGAAATACTTGAGGTCGTGAAAGGAATTCACTAGCTAGTGTAGCTAATAGCTTGGAAATCGAATTTGACGCGAAACCGAGCAAGACTTAGTCAAATTTCTTATGTCGGAAAACGCTTTGATGAATCAAAGTTCGGCAATTTTTGTAGAAGAATTGGGTTAAGTAGTGGTATGATCTTAGGGCTTGTTTTAGGAGCCTAACATGCCATCTCGAGTGTAAAATAGGTGGTTTAGCAATTGAAGCATCGAGTTGGATTTTTGGGATTCTTTAAAAAGCATGCAAGGCACGTTCCCAGTCGGCTTCAGCGTCTGGACGTGATCACCATGCCTCAGCTCGGCGCGCTGCGCTGGTTTGCCCGACGCATGCACACACCATCGCCCTGGTCCTAGCCACCACTCCCTGGGCCTACCTCTGGCCGCCATGAGCTGGCTGCACCTTTGGTGCCGTGTTGCTGGCCACTGTCACCCGCACCGCCATTGCCGCGCCCTAGCACGCATCTCACGCACGCACGCGCACACCATGCCCGATGGGCCTGGCCGCTCTACCACTGCCACTGTCGTTGTGGGCCCTATGCCCTAGTTAGTCCGTTGTTGTCTACCCCACTATGTCCTGACGGCACTGCTAGTCATGGTCGAGTGCTGAATCGCCCGCGTGCGCCTGCACCACTCGCGTCGTGTCCGCCTGAGCCGCTGCACCGGCACACGGCCGTGTCGCCGTCGGCTTACGAGTTAAGGCGCTGCGGCCACCCGAGCTGTTCCACCTCATGCGAGCACATGTGCCTTCCCTATGTGCCCTTGTCCGTTTCGTTTGAGTTGACTGCACCTCTCTGTGCCTCGGTCACCTCCACATTTAATGGTGCCGCGCTGGCGTCACCGAGCCGTGCCAAGGCCAGCTCGCAGCACTGGTCAAATCCATGCAATTGTGTGCACAAGAGGATTGAGTAGGAACCTAGCTACACGCCTAACCCTCCCACTACTGCTGCCAGCCGGTGTCAAGCCCCAATTGGAAGCTTCCTTCGCCGTCGGCCATCTTAAGACCCCACAGCAGCGCCCGTCCAATTCACCTAGCACCGTCCACCTCTATTCAATTCATTGGCACTGTGTCTTTGCCTTGTTCCTCTCTATCCCATGCGCACCCCAAATTGCCCTGCTACTGCCTGCACAGTGCCGCTGACGCAGTCGCACCACCGTGGCCATCGCCGTGTTTGCCGTGTGCACGTGGCCGAACTCACTTGGCCCGTCTCCGGTCAAGCCATCACGTCTGGTAGGTTTTGGGTGAGTTGTTGATGCCCAGCCTCTAGTCCTATCATTTTGGTTGCGCCTTGTCTCACGGGAACATGACCGACGCCACTACAGGAGGTCCACCGCCATGGAGGGAGCTCGGGACAGCGTCTCTGTTCACTGTTTCGCCTCCCACTGCTTCAGGTTGGCGTCTAGGTGAGCATTGACTCGCTACTGGGGGTGGGGGGCTGGTCTGGCCGACGTAACCACCCGATGCCAGTGCCGCCGTGCCGCTGCGCGTGCGGGGGGCCAAGGGTATGGTCGTGGTAAAGAAGGAAAGGGAGAGGGGTGTAATTGTAAGATAGCTAACTAATGGAATAGTGCTGTCGACCTCGGTTGGATTCGATATTAGAGAAAGGGCGTTTTAGCATATATACCAGCACGCGCGGACCTTCCCATCGCAGGCCGTCGTCGCTCGACTGGGCCACGCCCCCACATGGGCCGCTCCAGTGGAGCGCGCGCGCGACGAGCGGACGTGGGCTGCGCCGCGTGTTGTGGGCCGCGCGGTGGATTCCAGTTTCATTTTTCCAGTAAATTAATAAATGTTTATTCGATTTAGTTTTGAATTGATCTTTCTAAAATTATAGTAAATTCTGTAGATGTTCAAAAATAGTGAAACAAAATTTGTTAGGTTCACAAGAATGCTAGCTATCTATTAGTGCAGATAGTTTACAGTTGGCTATGATAATGATAGATTCATAAATTCATTTAGAAAGCTTAGTATTAGTTAGCTTAATATTTGTAGGAATTTTGGTGGCAAATCGGTGATAGCTTTAATCATGAAATTTTTACAGTAGGTTCACTAGATTATTATGTGCTCACTGTAATTTTTGTAGCCCTTGAGTAGACTGATATATAGGGCAGCTAATACTCCTTGTTTTAGTATATATATAGTAAATCGATATTAAGAGTAAGAATACCTTTAGTTGCTAAGATAGTACATGCTATGTTTCATACTTGTTAGTGGTAACAATACGTAACTTAGCACCTTAGTTGGTAGAGCTAGTTTAGTAGCTTGACAGGTGTATTCGTATTTTAAGAGTTGTTGTTGCCGTATAACTAAGTGTTGCATCATCATTTCATGCATGTAGATCACGAGTTGGTAGAGTTCGTGCCTGCGGATGAACAGGACTATGAGGAGATTATTGAGGAGTACGAGGAGGAGGTTCTCATATAGGAGTGAGCCCCAGAGTCGTTCGTTGCCTATTTTGTTGACACCCTACCTGCCCAAGGCAAGCCCCGGTGCATAACCCTTATCTTGAATGATCACTGAATATATATATGATGTGCATTTATGTACATGCATTTTATGAAAACTACAAGCATAGATATACTTACCTATGAGTCCTACTAGTATAGGTCGAGTAGCTACTATGCTTAGGATTTTAGTAGTGTGAGTAACTTGTCATTACTCACAATAGGTGATAATTATGATCACTCATGATAAAATGGTGGAAAGGAAAAATGGTGACCGGGTAGGGATATGGTTTGGGTATTGGTGGGTGTAAGAGGTTGTATCCTGTGGCCAACAGGGCATAGCTTGGTTACACTTTTTCCCTATCTCTGTCGGTTAAGGACCGGCCGTTACAATGGACGCTAGGCAAGTCACAGATTTATTATCCCGAGCACATCCTTGGGTATGGGCGCAGGGAAGGCTTGTTACTCTCTTGTCATAGGTTCTGGCTCTTTCTGGACCGACTAATTGGAGGCGGGGATGGTGGCGGTCTAAGCACTGCACTAAGTCTAGGACTTAGGAGCGGGGGCTTAGAGTCCAAGTTTGGATGGGGACCTAGACCTCGTGACAGGAGAGTGATGGGTTGGTCCTGCTTCTGCCTGGGGTACAAGCAGGGCATGTGTTTTTGGGGTACACAGCTGAGCTCTGGATGTATGAAATTGACTAAGTTTGTAACTCATTCTCATTATTGGATCGTTGGGGAAAATTGTGGACTATTTGGCCTCTCCCTTAGGGTGTGCTCGACGGAACCAGCTCGCTGCAGCTTGCTTTCGGGGTGCTTAGTGCCTGGTGGAAGACGAGCGCCTCTGTAAGTGCGTTATTTCGGGCGGTTCTGCCATATGGTGTAACAGAACCGTCCAATTTATAAGAGCACAAGTACAATAGCAATTACCGAAGCGATCAAACCATCATACTTGAACCCATATAAACCCGGTAGTCCGATGAAATCACAAAGGATCACAAACAAACCAACGTACAAACCAAGATCGTACATGATTCAACACAACCAATCACATGTTACAATAGGTTTACAAATAGTTCTCACACATCGGAGTTTCAACAGAGTTATTACAACCTAAATTGAGAAGTAGCGGAAGCAATATAGTTTCAAAACGTTATCAAGATAGTTTAAATACATAGCCAGTTTAGGATCATCTCCAACAAAAGCACATAGGTGAGATGATATAGAATGACCATGCCCTTGGTCTTACTCTCCATCCACTGCAGGAGTTATGCTTGTTGTAACCATGGTACATCACGTCATCTGCAACAAATGGGAATAAACCCTGAGTACGAGAGAGTACTCAAGTAGACTTACCCATCATAAACCAAAATAATAAGACACCAAGGAGTATGCATGGCTTTAAAGGTGGAGTTAGCTAGACAATATTTTGCATGAAAGCTTAAGTAATATAACTTGGAGATTTAGTGCCTCTAGCATCAATTTGAATATCTATTCAATTAAGCATCTCTAGATCAGCACCTGTACTAGAGCAATCACTTAATTAAGCTAACAAGCATTAGTAACCATATCCGGTATAAGAATAATTTGAGCATCATCATAACCATCAAGTTCCCATTAAGTTACTCTACGTTGCCGCTACTGAGTCAAGTTCTCACTATCCGAGAGAGACGGCGATTCGAATTGATTCCTACCTAGTTAGGGAATTTATATCTAACACAAACTGAGGCACACCCGGCAAAGGTAGCCTCAGGTCACCTTTGGTATAATTCAGGACTAACTCACGAGGCCAATCAACGCCACACCCTCAGAGATTCTACCAATCTGCCAGGAAGATCGGGACCCGGTCCAGCCCTTGGACTCACGCCATTGGCTCTCCGCACATCCTTACTACCTCTAGTGTGTGCACTTTCACTTATCAGGGCCCAGCCTAAATTGAGCTACTTCGGCTTTGTGGTCGTATCACCAGATCTGTCCAACTAAATGCTAGGCATGCGTTCAACATGACATGAGGACGTACAGCGAATCGGTCCTTAATGGATACAGATGGGGATAAATAGGCACCCAAGACCTCCATGTCTTATTCCTTCTCTATCACAATCCCACCCAGTCTCCTTTATTCATTGACACATGGTTATATTCCACGCTAGCATATATAGCCAACCATGATTAGTTATCAGCCTATATCATGCAGGTGATAGGTAATCACCCGACTTCTACCGACTAAGCATGGCTAAGTATATATTTGATCCTGAACCTACATAGGATTCAAGATATATATATATATATATGGACAAGGAAGATATATGCAGCAAGTGGTTCCATTCAACACCTAGTACTTAATGCATCAACATAAAAGGACTCAAGTTGATAGTTCGAAAATATAGGAGGCCTAAAATGCCCCGGGGCTTGCCTTTCACAAAGGTTGAGGGCTGGTAATCTAAGCACTCAGGCAACTGTTCACCATCGGGCTCACCTTCTCCTAGGGCCTCCTGTTGCTACACTTCCTGATGCTCTTCCTGGGGATCGGCCTCGTACTCCAACACGGTGATTTGTTCCGTCGCACCTATTGCATGCATATGCAAACAGTGAGAATCATGAATGCATAAGAAGGGTCATGGATGACATGTCATGATAATGTGCATGGTCAAATGATGACTCTCATATTAGGTCATTAGGATGATAACAAGGTTAAATTCCAATTTACTGAGTAGGTGCATATCTCTTCTTTAAAAATTTCAAGAATCCACACTAAGTCTATTTTTGGACCACAACACAACAGCTAAAAGTTTAGATCATAACTAGAGTTCTACTCAACCAAATGCTATGATCCTAGAATTTTTGGAAAGATTATAAAATGTCCTACAACTTTCATTTAATCACCAAAAGCTTATTCAACCACTATCCTAGCCAAAACTGGTAAACTTCTCAGGTCTGTCCAAAAATTTCAGAGAGTAAGTATTTCAGAAGACCAACTTCTAACAGCTATAACTCTCAAACCATTTGGCCTATTGCCCTAAAATTTAGATATAAGCTAGATAAAGAAATTCCCTACAACTTTGTTTTTAACTATTTTTACAGAAAACTCCATTTTGCCTATGCAAAACACCTAGCAACAGAATCTATCTAAAATAACTTCTATAATTGAATTTTAGAGCCATAATACTTTACTACATACAAGAATTCAAAATTGGGCACAACCAAAGGTACCAACAGTTCATAGGCATCATACACACTCTAGAAAATATGATGGTCAAGGCCAAATAATTCATTTAAATGCCTTTATTAATTCATTTGGACACTAACGTGAAATAAAGAAAATATATCAAAAGTGCACAATAAATTCTAAAAAAATTACAATAGCCTACATATGAACCCAAAAGTCAACTGTACAAATTTCATGCCATTTGAATAAGTATAGCCATCTCTACAAAAATAACAAGTTACATAAGCTTATTTTAGCAAAAATAGTTTAGCCTAATGAAAAGTGTCAAACAACATATTTCATATTTTTATTAGCTTTCCTAAAACCATTAACACTGTAAAAAAATTGCATGGCAATATGTTACTTATTTTTATCCCTATGAATTTCCTGAGAAAATACCATTTATTAAAAGATAAATAGAAAGACCCTACTCTAATCAAGTTTACTATAAGTTCAACATTTTTCCTAACTAGAGCAAGTCAACACAAGATCAGCAAAATTAGAATCACAATTTTATCACTTTCCTAGTTCAAGTTATGCATTTTACAAGATTGCAAATAATTTAAAAGCACTTATATAGCTCCATTTAATTCTCCTAGAAAAACATCCCAAAAAGTAGGTTTCATATTTTTATCAAATATTACACTTCATGATGAATCCAACAAAATTTAGTTCACCCCATTTGGACGTCTACAACTCTACTTATGAATTTTTGAAACATGCATTCAAATCTATGAAAACAATAACAAATCCAAGACACACAGTGACTAACAGATGGGGCCCGCTGGTCAGTAGGACCCTCGCGTCAACGATATAGAAGCAGAGGAGGTGCTCCGGCCAGCCTTATCTCACCGGCAGTGAGATCACCGATGACGACGGTGACACCAACGTGTTCCCCACACCAAGCCGCGTCGGTTGGTGGAGAAGACGCGACCTAGGTTCACCGGAGACAGCTCGCTGGCGGCAATGGCAGACGGTAGAGGTAGCGCTGCGGTATGCCAGCGTTCTCCGGCCATCACGAGCTCCAGTGAGGTGCGCTACGACTTCGTGGAATCCTAGCGAAGCTATCTAGGGTGGTTATGGTTCCGGTGAGGCGACGGTGAGTTCTAACCGCGTGCATGCCACGGCGGCAGCGCACAGAGCACGGTGGTGCTCTCGCCATTAAGGCTAGACAGTGGCTAAAGGCAGGTCTTCATCATGACATCCACTAAGTCTAAGCTTACTCAACCTAAGGAGCGCAAGAGAGGAGGGAGATGATGGGCAAGCTCGGCAATGGCGAGCTCGAGTGCCACGGCGGCCACGACGGCCGCGGCAGGAGCGGGGGTGTGTTCCCGCACGACTGCGCAGTAGCATCTAACCTAGTTCATGCCTAAGCATATGGACCACAAAGCAGCTATAGATTGGAGAAGAGGAGGACAGGAGGTTTGGTGGAATGGTGTGGCCACGGTGAGCCGAGCGCGCGGCGGTGCTCCGATGAAATCGTGGCGACGGCGATGCGAAATGAGCCCTTACCCTGGGTCGGCAAGTGGGGCTAGCGGGTCGAGGTGGAATAGGTGATGATGGCAGAGCTGCTAGTGAGATGGATTGGGAAGTGGTGCAGCGACGATGGCACTACACGGTGGCGAAGTAGGCGGCGACAATGGCGAGCTCGGCGTTCTGCTTCGGCAAGGCGGAGCGAGAGGGAGGAAGTGCGAGCAGGTGAGTGGAGTGATCAGCAGGGGTGTGGCGCCTTTATGCACGCTTCAACCAGACCGGCTGGGCCATTGCCGATGTATGGCCACCATGCGACGTCCACGGCCTGTGGCCGGTCGGGCACTGACGTGCGGGTGGATGCGGCCATCAGAGCCGATAACAGCGCCTGACAACGCGACTTTGCGATCGTCTAGCTCCAAATCCGTGGCAATTCGGAGAAAACCGTAATAATCAAAGTTGTAGAGCTACATACGATCTACAATTTTGCTTAAATGAGTTCAGTATAGATCAGCCTAGTTTACGAACTACAGCGCATCAAACACAGGTACATTGAAATTGTAAACCACTTCCAGACTTAGAAAATTTTCAAACTCAAAAAAAGTAATTCTATTGCTACTTGTGAGCTATTTTAGAGCATGCTATGCACCGAATTAGGTCTTGATCCAAAAATAAAAGTTGTTACTCTTGTCAAGTACTACAACTTTCCTTAAGGGTGCATAGACATGCAACCACTCTAGGGTAAAGTTCAACTTAGGTCAAACATACAACTTGAAAATAGTAACTTACACTAACCATGACTTAGAGGCCAAATTGGTCCAAGTCATGAATACTAAAGTTGTTCCATGTGACATTCTAAATGTGTTTAAGGTACCCCCTAAGGTCCCACAAGCATTTTATACATTGATTACATGTAAAGCCTAGAATATGTAAAGCATTTAGTGACAACACATGTGATATAAGCAATCATAGAGATAAAATTTGAGATGCTCATGCTCATGAATGATCAATGATGCTTGTGCTCGTGCAATGCCCATGCCAAATGCATGCTTAATACCAGGGTGTTACAGCCCCTCCCCCCTTATAGAAATCTCATCCCGAGATTGGAAAGACCTACCAATTCTTAAAGAAAATGGGGTAGGCGTTACGCAGAAAATCGCCTCGTTCCCACGTTGCATCTTGCTCACTATAGTCGTTCCATACCACTTTATAGAATTTAACCACCTTACTTCAAGTTACCCTCTCCATTTCTTCTATCACCCAGATAGGTTCTTCTTCATACATCAAATCAGATTGGATCTTGACATTAGAGGGTTCAATGGCTTCTTTGGGCACACGAATACATTTCTTCAATTGAGAGACATGGAAAACATTGAAGATGGCGCTCATCTCTGGTGGTAGTTGAGGTCTATAAGCTACTAGTCCACATTGCTCAATAATTTTGTATGGGCCCACATACTAGGGCACAAGGTTTCTCTTCACACCAAATCATTGTACCTTTTTCATCGGTGATACTTTCAAGTACACGTAATCACCAATTTCAAATACAAGAGGACTCCTCTTGTCCACATAACTTTTCTATCTTGATTGAGCAGCATCTATATGTTGTTGAATGATCCGAACTTGCTCTTCGGCTTCTTTGACAAAGTCAATACCATAATACCTTCTTTTGCCTGGCTCAACCCAATTTAGAGGAGTTCTACACTTGTGGCCATATAAAGTCTCAAAAAGGGCCATCTTGATGCTTTCTTGATAGCTATTGTTGTAGGAGAACTCAGCCAAAGGTAGCCATTTCTCCCACAAACCCTTTGAAGATATTACACAAGCCCTTAACATATCTTTAAGAATCTGATTCACTCAATTTGTTTGCCTAGCAGTTTGAGGGTGATAAGCAAAACTTTGGATCAATTTGGTACCCCACTGATTATGCAAATGTTCCCAAAAATGATTTATAAACTATGAACCTCTATCAGACACAATGGTTCTTGGTATCCCATGCAATCGCACTATGTGGGTGATATACAGCTCTGCATATTGATGTGGGCGGTAAACTGTCTGAATTGGAATGAAATGTGTAGACTTAGTTAGACGGTCCATAATTACCCAGATGGAATCGTTACCCTTCTGAGTGGTTGGAAGACCAACAATGAAATCCATGCTGATTTCTTCCCATTTCCAACCTGGAATAGGTAGTGGTTGGAGTAGCCCCGCTGGCTTCAAATGAACGGCTTTGACTCGGCAACAAGTATCACATCTAGCCACATATGCAGCAACCTCTTTCTTCATCTTTGTCCACCAAAACCAGGTCTTCAAATCCTGGTACAACTTGCTACTACCAGGATGGATGGATAATTTAGAAGAGTGTGCTTCATCTAAGATTTGGTTTCTAAGTTCTCTATCATTAGGTACAACAAGTCTATCCTTAAACTAGAGTACACCTTTCTCATCTAATCTAAAATGTTTAGTCTCTTTTTCTTCCATCTTTCTCTTGATATGAAATATACCCACGTCGGTCTTTTGGAGTTCCATGACCTTAGCTTCAAGAGTGCAACTGATAGTGAGATTATGTAAAACTACACGATGCAGTAAGTTGAAGCCATCTTCCAGTAATGGTTTGCTATGATACTTCCGGCTCAAAGTATCTGCAACTACATTTGCCTTGCCCGGATGATAATGCACCTCTAGGTTGTAATCCTTGATTAGCTCCAACCATCTTCTTTCTCATGTTCAACTTAGGTTGCGTGAAGAAGTACTTGAGCCTCTTGTGATCAGTGTAAATGTGACACGCATTGCCAAGCAAATAGTGCCTCCAAATCTTCAAGGCATGAACAACCGCGGCTAGCTCTAAATCATGAGTTGGGTAATTAACCTCATGTTTCCTCAATTGACACGAGGCATAGGCAATGTCTCAGCCCTCTTGCATGAGCACACACCCCAAACCAGTACCAGATGCATCGCAAAACACATCAAATGGTTTTTCTATGTCAGGCTATGCTAAAACTGGCGCGGTGGTCAACAAAGTCCATAAAGTGTGAAAAGCAGCTTCACACTCCAAAGTCCACACAAATTTCTCATCTTTCTAAAGTAATCTAGTCAAGGGCTTGACTATCTTAGAGAAGTCTAGAATAAAGCGACGATAATAACCTGCTAATCTAAGGACACTCCGAACTTCATGAACTAAAGTCAGGGCCTTCCAATCCATAACTTCTTGCACTTTGCCAGGATCTACTAAAATTCTATTTTCAGATAACACATGACCAAGGAAAGGTACTTTCTTTAACCAAAATTCACATTTGCTAAACTTAGCATACAACTTATGTTCTCGCAACCTTGTTAAGACAACTCTCAGGTGTTCTTTGTGATCTTCTGCATTCTCAGAATAGACTAAGATGTCCTCAATAAACACCACTATGAATTTATCAAGTTCAGGCATAAACACCGAATTCATAAGATACATGAAATGGGCAGGAGCATTGGTCAGCCCAAAAGATATGACAAGGTACTTATATAGACCATACCTAGTAGAGAAAGCAGTCTTAGGTATGTCTTCCGGCCTGATCTTAATCTGGTGGTACCCTGATCTCAAGTCAATCTTGAAGAACACTTTAGCCTTTGATAGCTGATCAAACAAGATATCAATTCGAGGCAATGGATACTTGTTCTTGATCATTACTGCATTAAGGGGTCGGTAGTCCACACACATCTGCAAAGATTTATCCTTCTTTTTCACGAATATGGCTGGACAACCCCATGGCGATGAGCTGGGTCGAATGAGACCTTTTTCAAGAAGCTCCTACAATTGCACTTTGAGCTCAGCTAATTCATTGGGTGGCATCCTATAAGGCCTTCGCGAGATAGGTGTCGTGTTGGGTAATAATTCAATCTTGAACTCTACATCTCTGTCAGGCGGTAACCCAAGCAACTCATCCGAAAACACGTCGGGGAATTCACACACCACCGGAATGTCAGCAATAGTCACGGGCCGGATAGCATTAGCTACATTTTGGAGGTCAAAATCTCTGGGAAGTGGTACTAAGAAAGCATTCTTACTGTCTGGTTCCCTTAACATAATCACCCGAGTGGAAGTATCAATAAGAACTCCATGGCCACTCATCCATTTCATTCCTAGGATTACATCTATCCCCAACCCGGGCAATACTACAAGATCTACGGTATACTCCTAGTTTCTTATGGAGATGCACACATCTCTAACTATTTGGTTGGTGGAGATTTGATTTCTGGTTGAAGTTATGCAGTGACTACCCTTATCTACAGTAACTACCATCTGGTTATGCTTGGATACAAATGTTTGACTCATAAATGAATACGATGCCCCAGAATCAAACAAAACAACTGCAGGATGTTGGTTCATAAGAAACATACCTGTAGTAACAACTTCACTGGCAGGAATTTCTTCAATAGTGGTATAGTGAACATGTCCCTGTGCACATTGGAATTACCCTGCTTTTGGTTGTTCTTCATGGGATAGGGGCAATTTCTTGCCCGATGGTCAGGCTTGTTGTAGTTCCAACATGGCAGGTTGCTGGGTGGAACATTGGAACTTCCTTGTCCCGTGCCGCCCTTTGGTAGAGCAACCGAATAGGCCTTGTGAAATACCTTCTGGTTCTGAATGGTTTGCACCTTTTTCTAAGGTGGCCTAAACTTGGGAGCAAGTGGGTGAAACTGAGGTCTCACAGCAACTGGAGCTTTTGACTGAGAAGCGCCTGCTTCAAAGGCTCTCTTCTGATTCTTGGATGCAGCATAAATGTTGTTTTGATTGTCTTGAGTTAAAGCATCACTGACAAATTCATTGAAAGTGGTAGACTTGTTATTAGTAAGAGTCTTCATCAGCTTGGGGCCAAGCCCCCGCTTGAAACTAGCAATTTTCTTCACATTAGTGTCAATAAATTTTGTGCCATGTCTTAACAAGTTGTTGAAAGCATGTAGATATTCAGTCAAGCTCTTGGTACCCTAGGTCAGCTTCATGAACTCGGTATGCTTGATACTCATAAGACCTAGAGGAATATAGTGTCCTCGAAAAGCAGCCTTAACCTGGTTCTAAGTAATGTGAGCATTCTCAAGCAGGGTGGCTCGGTGATGACTCCACCAAATGCCTGCAGGCCCTTGCAACTGGTGGGATGCATACTCAGTTTTCATTGGCTCAGTTAGCCTCAGCAAATGAAACTTTTGTTCAAGTGTGTTCAGCCATTCCTCTGCTTGGAGTGGCTCTTCAGCCTCCTTGAAAATAGGCAGCTTGGTATCTAGGAACTCCTCGAAATCACTATATTGGTTTGGCTCCGCACCCTGGCGCTGATGCATGCCCTGGGTGACTTGCTGCGCCATGGTGCGCATAGCCTCACCCATAGCACATTGCCCTTCAGCAAGCATAGCCATCAACTCTACCGGAGTGGGTGGTGGCGGTGGTGGCAAATCTTCATTGTCATGACCATTCAAGTCACTACCCTCGGCACCATCGTTCCCATTGTTCCCACCGGCTCCAAAACGAGTGTGAGGCATCTGTAGAATTACAACAATAAGCAATTATTGATGATGTCGGAAAATTGGAGAAGAATTGTATAATTATGCCAAGATGAATTTACTGGAGAGAATTTAAATTCATACAATAAAATAGAGGCACAATAATTCATTTCCACAACCATACATCACCAATTATATTACTTAACGCCATTCCCAATGCATTCCGTATATGCCAAATTGTTTACCAACACAACGGGCATTCATTAAAAGTGCAACCACAACATGGATTACATGCAAGATTTCAAGAGTACATAAAAGGGCACACCATGAGATCAAACTAAATTATGAGTTCATTACATAAATGATCAAAGATAGGGAGCTAACACATCTAGTTAGATACTAAAGCTAAGCTACTCCTTGGGGTGGTCGCTGTCGATGTCGGACACACCATCATCATGGTCATCCTCAAAAGGCTCAATCTCCTCATCTTTAGGCTCATCCTTGGCATCCACCTCCATGCCATCGTCCTCGGCAATCAACACATTGGGATTTTCTTCTACCACTGGAGCATCTGGAGGAAGAATTGGGTTCACCATGTTGAGACGATGAACATCTAGCTGAAGCTCCTCAACCTGGCGTATGAGTGCCTGCTCTCTGCGATCAAACTTCATTGCTTGCCTAGCAGCCTGAAACAACACCCGGATTCTAGCTGCCTCCCTAGTCTCAGCAAGACGAATAGCCTCGTCTCTCTCCACATGGATCCCCTAAACCTCTGCTATGGCTGCATCCCTCTCAGCAACAGCACGGACAAACTGCCCCCGACGAGCTTCCAAGGCTATCATACAATTAACCTATCTCATTCTGAGCTACTCTAACTGCCCTTTGGTGCCTGCGCACATATTCTCGCATCCTACGCTGTGCAGCCTGTGCTCTTTGGAGCTCTTGCATACAACTGATGTAGCTATCCTGGCGAGAGCAAAACATCTTCATAACAGCATACAGGGCACTCGTGGCAACATTACTACTTCCTGCTCTTTCATCCCGGTCTCTTACCAAAGCATTACCGCCTAGTTGGGTCCAAGCGGTTTGCGAGGGGTCCACTCGAGGAAAGGATCCAATAGGACCGTTGGCAAGCTCATCCCCAAACTCCTGACATATCTCACTGAGGATCTCAAAAGCTGCAACTTGGGCACCCTCCCAAGGTGTTTGTCCATCTGACTCCACACTCTAGCCTTGCCACTATGGGTGATCAGCACGAGCTGGGACAGTCACCCGTACGTCGTACCACTATTGTCCCTTAGTTACCACTTCGCTCCAAAAGTAGCGAGGCGGTTCAGCATACCCGATAGAGTGTAGTACCCTCCACAGTAGGGTGGGAGTTCCAAACAGTGCCAAAAAGGTGTCGCTTACAACAGGGACTCCTAGGGCTGCCATCTGTATTAAAATGGTATAACTCCAGTGAGACAACGCGATCATAGAAAAGGGTTACATAACATAATCTAAAACTTAAGGGAGGAACAATGTAATGATATGAATGAATGATTTATCATGATACATGCACGTTCCATACGTCCTCACAAACTTAGGAAAAAATTAAATCCTTAACGATATACGCGGTGGCATACATACGTTCTCTCAATATAATCGTAACTAAACGAGCTACATGTTTCATTGTTAGTGTACCTATAGAAGATTCATTTCAGCCCATCCCAACAATTAAATGTACAACAATGTAATCTCGGCTCTAGGTTGAATATATGAAAGCGGTAAACTAAATACTTTCATATATATATATCCATATATATATATATATATATATACGCACCATACACACATGCAAGCATGCATATACAGCCATATCAAAGCTAGCTCTCCCCGACCGCACGCTCACATCTTGGGGTCAAGCCACTCATTAACTTACCTTCTTACTTGGGCGTAGAGTCATTTGATCCATACATTACCACTCAAGTGAATGCCATCCATACAATAGCACGCCATATGGACAATGAAAGTAAAAACCCATCCCATGTTAGTACTTATATAGCCACCTAATAGTCCTTAACTGGGCATAATGGAGATGACCACTGGCATACTTTATAATTTTTTTAAAAAAATAAAACCTTTGTTTTAAATACACATATGACAAGTTTAATGTTGAACCTTGCTCCGATGCCATCTGTAACAGAACCGTCCAATTTATAATAGAACAAGTACAATAGCAATCACTTGATTAAGCTAACAAGCATTAGTAACCACATCCGGTATAAGAATAATTTGAGCATCATCATAACCATCAAGTTTCCATTAAGTTACTCTACGTTGTGCTGCTGCTCAGTCAAGTTCTCACTATCTGGAAGAGATGGCGATTCGAATCGATTACTACCCAGCTAGACAATTTATTTCTAACACAAACCGAGGCACACCCCATGAAGGTAGCCTCAAGTCACCTCTGGTACAATTCAGCGCTGCACCCTCAAAGATTCTACCAATCTACCAAGAAGATCAGGACCCGGTCCCGCCCTTGGACTCACGCCATTGGCTCTCCACACATCCTTACTGCCTCTAGTGTGCGCACTTTCACTTATCGGGGTCCGGCCTGAATTGAGCTACTGGACTTCATGGTCATATCACCAGATCCGGCTAACTAAGTACTAGGCACGCGTTCAACATGACATGAGGATGTGCGGCAAATTGGTCCTTAATCGACACAAACGGAGATAAATAAGCACCCAAGACCTCCATGCCTTGTTGCTTCTCTATCACAATCCCACCAAATCAAGTTTACTGCAAGTTCAACATTTTTCCTAACTAGATCAAGTCAACACAAGATCAGCAAAATTGGAATCACAATTTTATCACTTTCCTAGCTCAAGTTATGCATTTTACAAGATTGCAAACAATTTAAAAGCACTTATCTAGCTCCATTTAATTCTCCTAGAAAAACATCCCAAACAGTAGGTTTCATATTTTTATCAAATATTACACTTCATGATGAATCCAACAAAATTTGGTTCACCCCATTTGGACATCTACAACTCTACTTATGAATTTTTGAAACATACATTCAAATCTATGAAAACAATAAGAAATCCAAAAGCAGAGGAGGTGCTCTGGCCAGCCTTATCTCATTGGTGGTGAGATCATCGGCGACGACGGTGACACCAACGTGTTCCCCACACCAAGCCGCGTTAGTTGGTGGTGAAGACGCGACCTAGGGTTCACCAGAGACAGCTCGTACGCTATAATGGCGGACGGCAGAGGTAGCGCCGCGGTACGCTGTCGTTCTCCGACCATCACAGGCTCCGATGAGGTGCGCTATGGCTTCGTGGAATCCTAGCGAAGCTATCTAGGGTGGTTAGGGTTTCGGTGAGGCGGCGATGAGCTCCGACCGCGTGCATGCCGTGGCGGTGGCGCATAGAGCACGGTGGTGCTCTCACCGTTCCGTCTAGATGACGGCGAAAGGTAGGTCTCCGTCATGCCATCCGCTAGGTCTAGGTTTACTCACCAACGGTGATAGGCCAACTCGGCAATGGTGAGCTCGAGTGCCACAGCGGACATGGCGGCCGTGGCGGGAGCGGCGGTGTGGTCTCGCACGACCGCGTAGTACCATCTAAAATATTTCCAACCTAAGCATATGGACCACAAAGCAGCTACAGACCAGAGAAGAGGAGGACAGGAGGTGTGGTGGAATGGTGTGGCCACGGTGAGCCGAGCGCGTAGCGGCGCTCTGAAAGGTCCTTATTTGGTTTTGGTAATTGAGTGACAACCTAGGTGGACTAATTGTGTTTATGTGAGATACACAGGTGATTAGTCCACAGGTACATGTGTGTGAGCAACATATGCCATGAAGGTGACAATGGCTTGGAGATGTTGCAAAGCTCACACATGTGATGATGAAGGAGCTTATTGCAAATGAGACATGACATTGAGTCATGTGATCAAGGTAGAGAAGATCAAGACAAGACTTGGCTTGATGGACCGGTTGCAAGCGTGAAGGGCAAGTCGGAGGCTTTAGAGTGATGGACCGCGTGGCAGTGAAGCTTAAGCAAGACTTGGCGCCGATGGACGATGGCAATGGTGAAGAGCAAGTGAAGTCAAGATCCATGAACCAATATGATCACATGATGATATGAAGTGGATCATATCATTGTTGATCGTGTTGGTGTATGTGTTGCATCGACGTTGGAGGAGATGGAATGGAATGCGCAAGGCAAAGGTATAACCTAGGGCATTTCATTTCACCGGTCATAGGTGTGTAGAGAAGTTTATGACCGGATTTAGGATAAATGGCTGTACTATCAAGAGGGGCAAAATTATTTGCATATCGGTCATCTAGTGCCACTCAAGTGATCTAACTTTGCATCGTTGCTAGGATCGAGTGGCGTGGCAAGTTGAGTGGCTAATCCTTTGGAAAATGATTGTGAAAATGCTAACACACATACACATGGTGGTGTACACTTGGTGAGGTTGGCACATTTACAAAGGAGATAAAGTTGGAGTTGATGTGGATCAACTCAGTGAAGAAATGGAGGCGAAAGGAGAAACTTCACCGGCGGAGTGTCCGCCCATAGAGTGCGGACAGTCCGACGGTGCCACCAGCGCCCTAGACAGAAAAGACAGGGTCTCATAGAGTGGACCAGACACTGGTCATGTAGTGACCGGACGCTGGGGTCCTGCGTCCGGTCAGAGCTGACGTATGGTGATACAAGCAGAGCAAAAAAGCTAAGAGTGACCGGACGCTGGTGCTGCGTCCGATCGCATCTGACCGGACGCGTCCGGTCATGTCCGGTACCTTACTGGAAACGACCGGACGCTGGGGTTGCTGCGTCCAGTCAGTTCATGCTGGAGCGTCCGGTCGACAGATGACCATTGAGATCCAGTGAACAGCGTTTGAAGGAGGAGACACATGGCGTGCATCGTACGATCGGACGCTGAGTCCAGTCAGTTTATGCTGGAGCGTCCGGTCGTCCCGACAGTTGCCCAGTGAAGGGATAACGGCTAGTTTAGTCCTTGGGGCTATAAATAGAAGTGGCCCTCAGCCATGGCTTGGGTCGAGCACCTAAGGGGACTTAGTGTCCATGCTTGTGAGTGCTTGGGAGCCCTCCATCACATATATACTTGATAGTGATCATTCGATTGTGTGAGTGAGCGATTCTAGTGCGATTGCATCATGGGGTTGCATCGAGTGGCACTAGGTGATCGAGTTACAAGCCGGTAGTACTTGTTACTCTTAGAGGTTGCCACCTCCTAGATGGCTTGGTGGTGGTCTCCGTCGAAGCCCGCAAGAAGCTTGTGCGGCGCTCCGGAGAAGTGCTTGTGAGGGGCACTGTGCTCGCCCCGCGGGAGCCGCGAAGAGCAACTCTAGTAAAGCATGTCATTGAGCTACCCTCACTCAAGGGGTAGGTTCTTGTGGCGCCCGATGTGCGGGCTTAGCGGGTGATGCTAATTAGCCGCCGAACCACCAAGTGAGCGGTCGACACAACGGGGACTAGCGTGTTGGCAAACACGTGAACCTCAGGAGAAAAATCATCGTGTCAACCTTGTTCTTCCCGTTGGTTTGCATCCCCATTACACAAGCTTGCACTTACTTTTATACATATTAAGCTTGTGTAGTTGCTCTTGTAATTAGATAACTTCTGTAGCTTGCTAATTACCTTCTTGCTTGTATAGCATAGAAGTAGCTCCCTTGCGTGGCTAATTTGGTTTTAGTAACCTTATTAGTCACATTGTTTAGTTTGTGTAGCTAAGTACTTGCGCTCTCTAATTAGGCATTGGTTGCCTTGTTATTGAGCATTGCTAGTGAGCATAGTTAGCTTTGTGCTTTTTCTTACTAGCATGTGTAGGAGCTCTCTTGTTGCTTAAAATACTAGTGACATAGGTTTGTGTAACCTTGCTCTTAGAATTGTTTAGGAGAGCTCTAGCTAGTCCGGCACCTTTGTTGCATAATTGGTATCTTAGCAAGGTGCTAGTGAACATATATAGAGGGGTGTAGTCTTAGCTACACCGATTGTTTTAATTCCGCATTTATATCGGTTAGCCGACGCGATTAATTTTAGAAAAGACTATTCACCCCCCCTCTAGTCCGCCATCTCGACCCTTTCACGCTCCGACGAAATCATGGCGACGACAATGCGAAACGCGCCTTTACCCTGGCTCAGCAAGTGGGGCTAGCGGGTCGGGGTGGATGAGGTGACGATGGCAGAGCTGCTGGTGAGCTGGATTGGGTAGTGGTGCATCGACGACGGTGCTATGCGGTGGTGAAGCAGGCGGCGACAATAGCGAGCTCGGCGTTTCGCTTCGGCAAGGCAGAGCGAGAGGGAGAAAGTGCGAGCAGGTGAGTGGAGTGATCAGCAGTGGCGCGGCGCCTTTGTGCACGCTTCGACCAGACCGACCGGGCCATCACCGGTGTATGTCTGCCACACGATGGCCATGGCCTGTGGCCGGTCGGCCATAGACGCGCGCATGGACGCAGCCATCAGAGCCGATGACAGCGCCTGACAACGCGATTTTGCGATTGTCTAGCTCCAAATCCGTGGTAATTCGGCGAAAACCATAATAATCAAAGTTGTAGAGCTACATATGATCTACAATTTTGCTTAAATGAGTTCAGTCTAGATCAACCTAGTTTACAAACTACAGCACATCAAACATAGGTACATTGAAACTGTAAACCACTTCCAGACACAAAATTTTCAAACTCAAAAATAATAATTCTATTGCTACTTGTGAGCTGTTTTAGAGCATGCTATGCACTGAATTAGGTCTTGACCCAAAAATAAAAGTTGTTACTCTTGTCAAGTACAACAACTTTACTTAAGGGTGCACAACCATGCAACCACTCTAGGGTAAAGTTCAACTTAGGTCAAATATATAACTTGAAAATGATAACTTACACTATAACCATGACTTAGAGGCCAAATTGGTCCAAGTTATGAATACCAAAGTTGTTCCATGTGACATTCTAAACATGTTTAAGGTACCCCTAAGGTCCCACAAACATTTTATATATTGGTCACATGTAAACCCTAGCATATGTAAAGCATTTAGTGACAACACATGTGATATAAGCAATCATAGAGATAAAATTTGAGATGCTCATGCTCATGAATGATCAATGATGCTTGTGCTCGTGCAATGCCAATGCCAAATGTATGCTTAACACCAGGGTGTTATAAATGGCTACACAAATTTGGTGAGAGTAGGGTGAATGAGCAAGCAGGTGCTGCACGAGAAGTTGAAGTATGGTCCAAATAGTGGAAACTGAATGTTCTAGCAAAGAAAAAATTTGGCTGCTGAGTTTTGCATGGCCTGTTACCGTGCAGGTGTAGACACCTGTGGGTGCACACAGAAAGAATCCGTAAACGCACGGATATAGTAGTAGCTTTTCACCTAGAGTATTGCAAGTATCGTATCCACAGAGAAATGTGTGAGACTAACTACTGTCTAACTTAACTAGAGATAGCAATAAGGTGAGGATAAATAGGAGTGTAGAGAGGATTTCTATGGTTTCCAACTTCCAATCTAAGTTAGCATTGTATTCAGTGTTCACCAAGGGACATTAATCGAGAATAGTATATCAAAATATACTTCTTTCGTCACAACTAGGTCCTACTAGTCCTACAGTCGGGAGATGGATTATAATGGACCAACGCGACTGTCACCCACGCGGCCTACCACATGTTCTAGAATATAGGGTGCATCCATAAGTAACCAAGAGTCTAAGAACCACGCTTACACTAACGAATACTACTTTAATCCTTCTTGCTAGGATAAAAGCACTCAAACGAGTTGTGATCCTGATAAACACCAAAGAACAAAACTACTTTAAATTTGAAATCAATTACCAGAGTTATCTCGCAATGCATGCTCAAAGAACCTAGATCCACCAAGGTACAGGTCATAGAAGTAGCACCAACAAACCCGACACTTCCTCCAAACACTTCCCTTACTCTCTAACTCACTATTTTCTATGCACAAAGAATAGATCCTATAGAGGACTAGTCTTCTTTTGAATTGTGATCTATGATCCTAGAGGGATAAGGATGGCCTCCTAGAGGGGGTTAGGGGGTCCTTTTATTGGGGTAGATGGAGTAGAGAGCAAGCCAGTGCCACGTCATCGATCCATGTCAACTCCCTCGACCACAGTTGGATAAACTGACCTCAAACCGCCTTATAATCAATGGTGCAGATCTTAGAGACGTGTACGAGGCAGCGGAGGTTGTGGGGCCACTAGGGTAGGTCGGCCGACCCCCTCCTCATGGCAGGCGGGCCTCCCTTCTGGCAGGTGGGTACATACTCTGTCTTGAGTGGGGTTTCACATGATTGCACATTTGTTGATGTCAGTTTATATACTTGATGTGTATGACAATGGGCCCGTTGATCCTGTGAAGTAAACCAAAATCCTTGGAAGCTTCTAATTGGCTCCCTTTGGTTCATTTTCTATATAATCAACTTGCATACAAATATTCACCAAAAGACTTGTGGAATTCGTTAGTTCAAAACCTCTAAACCTATCTTGATGTTTGGTTTTAAGGATAAATGGAGGTAAAGTTGACAGTTTATAGTTGATGTTAGCGACTGTGAGCAGCAGGGGCATCCTTGCAAACCGGCATATATATTGAAAGTTCAGGGAGCTGCCTAGCTTGCATGAGGGGTGTGAGGACCCAAAACACCTTATGTTATTACATAAGCGAGCACATGACATATGTCAAAAAAATTAGTGTTTGGCAAGAGATTCAGAAAATACATAGCAGTGGATCGATCGGGATCAATAGTGATGGCAGAGCTAATCGAGACCACTGGGTCACTTGAACCATTTGGGGGATATTGGTCGAACTAATATATAATAGGAGGCTGGTATGTGTGGTGGAAACAAAGAAAATTTGCTCACGGTGAGGCCATTCAATCCCAAATGAGAACTGCTTTATCGATTGTGACCCTGACAACAAATTATCAAAGAGCTTTGAAGAAGAATGCTAAACATGTAGAAGGGTGGAAGAAGCCACCAGAGGAAACATTGCTTTTTAACATAAATGTCGGCTACAAACCAAAGAGGGGTGATGGTGGTACCAAAGGGATCATCAGAGACTTTGCTGGTACATTTATAGCTACATCATATAGTTATCTTGATCACGTCGTGGATGCCCCAATAGCGAAGGTTTATGCTATAAGAGAAGGGCTTCTGTTAGCCCAGCATATTGGCTGCAATCGGCTCAATATTCAGTCCGACTGTTTGGAGGTGATGGAAATAATGAAGCAGGGAGGTTATTCAGCAACAGCTGGTGCACCAATATATGATGAATGTATGGTGCTTTGGCAGGATTTTAATTCAATTTTCATAGATCATTGTAATAGGGATATCAACATAGAGCGCATAATTTATAGCAAGTTTAGCCATTTAGTCAAAGAGTTCTTGTATTTGGGTTGATGAACCCCTAGCTTCACTATTGAAGCCTTGGTGAACGATGTAACCTTGTTTTCGAATCAATAAAGTGTGCTAGACTGCTTCCCTAAAAAACCATCAAGCTTCAATGAGAACCTTCCACGGTACCAATCATCCTTCATCGCATGAATATTTTTAAGTTGTAAAACACTATAATTGACATTGTTTTTTTTATTATGAACATTTAAGTTTTGGCAAATTGCATGCAACATACTTTTGTGCTCAAAACCTCCTCAAGCAAGAACCATTTAATGACATTTTTAGTCTAATACTTGCATGTCTTCTACTCGGAAGAATGCTTTATAGGCCAGGAGGTCCAACTGAAACTTTGCTTCTATTTAACATGGCTATTTCACAAGTTAGTTAATGCAAGTCCACGCTATTTGTGTTTGATGATTTGGAAAGTAACTAACCAATTATTTGATACAGACTAGGGATGGATTTGATCATAAAAGTGCTGAATTCTTTATTTAAGGAGAAGTTGCTGAAGATGTTGCACAAGTTTTTGTGCCTCTCGTAGTGAACATTATGTCACTCAACGGAAAAGAGAGGTGTTCTTTAGAATTTAACCATTATTGTTTTATTCACATTTACTATAAGTATTGACCATTGTAGAAAACACATACTCAATATCAAAGGATATGATCCCACTCTCGCAGATTCTAAAAGAAACTTGTGCTTTTGATCCTAAAATGGTTTTAGTACATGCCATAGTTGTATGGTAACTCCAACTCCAGTCTACTTCTTTTTCTATCTGAATCTTCACTTATTATTTAATGTTCCTTGTGGTAGAACCTGTCTACCCGGGTTCAAGTCCTCGACTTGGCACGGATGCTCGCATTTTTTTGAATTTATTCCAGGATTTAACGGCGCTATGATTTCAGTGGTAGACGATGTCCCCGTTGACAGCGAGGCGTCAATGGTGACTTCGTGAATTTCGAGATCTGTCGGCTCAGTCATTTGGAGGTGAGTGTGCGTGCGTATTGTGGGCGTCTGCGTTATACTGTGTAATTCTAAAAAAAACCCGATAACCTTCTATCATTGCCACTGTTAATCTATTCTGATAATTAAATTGCAAAGAAAGAGCGGGTATAGAGATAATAAAATCTAGAAAAAAAAACCCCATATGATTCACCTAAACCCATAATTCTTCCCTAACTTCCCTACCAAACAAAAGAAATAAAAGAGTCAACCAAAAGAAAAGAAAAAAAAAAAAGGGGGGGGGGGGGGAAACCCCTACCATCGCCCTTCTGTATTGCTCACCAGACCCCAGCAGCCCCTCCTCCCCGGTCGCGGAGTTGTCGTTCTCGTCTTCGGTACTCGCGCGCGCCAGCTCACTTCCCTCCTCCTCCCTTTCCCTTCCCCAGATCTTCCTCCATCCCTCCCTCGGAATCCCAGATCTCTCTCGGCTCCGTGCCCAGCGCTCCGAAACCCTTGCGCCGCCGCGGGTGCCAGGCCGCGAGCGTCGCCATGGGCATCGTGTTCACGCGGCTCTTCTCGTCGGTCTTCGGCAACCGCGAGGCTCGCATCCTCGTCCTCGGCCTGGACAATGCCGGCAAGACCACCATACTCTGTAAGTCGCACCCACCCGTTCCGTCACCTCTCCCTCCTCGAATCTCCGCAGGCCCACCGCGGATCTGAGGGTTCCCGGTTCTGATCCTTCAGTGTGGTTTTGGTTCGTTTCACAGATAGGCTGCAGATGGGAGAGGTCGTCTCCACGATCCCAAGTGAGTTCTGATTTACCGACTCGTCATTCCTGTTGCTGGTTGGAGTTGTTGTTGATTTGATGTGATGCCTTGTGTGTGTTGTTGCAGCAATCGGGTTCAACGTGGAGACGGTGCAGTACAACAACATCAAGTTCCAAGTATGGGATCTCGGTGAGTTGCTCGGGTCTCGCCGCTCTCTTTTGCATTCTGATTGATGATCGACTGTTTGGATACACAGAGCAATCATAAGTGCAACTCGAACCAAAACTTAGAGACTATTATGTGAGAAGGGCAATTGAAATTCAGCAAGAGTGAGCTACAAAAAGTGCTGATTCTGTGAAAGATAATTGAAATGGCACTTCATTCTGTATGCTTTAATCGAAAGCCTGTGCACAAGTAGTCATCTCCATCTAATAGTGTCTGTTTTGTTATCTCGGTGTAGAATCATCAACTCAAGTGCCACTTTGCCTAGCATTTTTAATGGGCCATCAATGGATCCCAGCCTTCCCTGCTTGTTTGCTTCCTTCTGTTTGTGCCACCCAAGTTAGCATGATATTTCATGTAAGATCGACTACCTAGATACAAGTGCGATACATGTTGAGCCATTTTGTTTTAATGTTTTATGAGGACCCACTATTTTTATGTCTTCTTTTGTCAGATGCTTCAATCATTATGTTTCACTCCTTATCCATGTTGGGTTTGTTTTAGGGGAAAATAGGGTGTTTAAATTTCAGAACTCTGTAACACGGATACGTCAATGAGGGGCCGTATCGCGTATCGGATATGTGATACGCCTCCGATACGTATCCTCCAAGTATCCCATTTTTATTTAATTTTTGGAATATTGAGTACGTGACCGGATACGTATCCACCTCTGGGATACGGCCCAGCCCAACAAACGCTCCTTATCTCCCCGAGTCCCCATCGCGACGCTTCGCATGGTCGCAACTCGCGCCGCCACCTGTGCACACGCGCGCCGCCACCTGCACAGGGGTTGCGCCCCACTCGTCGACCGCCGGCGACGAGCCTCCACCCCCTCCGTGCCATCAATCAACTTCTCCTCCACCTCCAAACTGCCGCGCTGATGAGCACCTACCAGTCCGCCATAGCCACGGCCAGCATCGCCGCCTCCTACGCAAGGCATGCACCACCGCTCGCCGGCCGCCGCCGCCGAGCCTCCGCCCCGTCTGAGGCATCATTTGACTTCTCCCCTCCTCCAAACTGCCGCACTGGGGAGCACCCACCAGTCCGCCATGGCCGCAGCCAGCTCCCGCAATGCAGGGGAGAGATGCAGGGGAGAGGACGATTCAACAACAAAGCAAGCTCCTGGCGACATCCCATGAGTACATCCCCTTCCCCATTCTTGATCTACTCAGCTGCAGTTCTTGTTGCTTGGTTTTGTTTGTACCCAACCTGATTAGTTTTGGCCATGCTTGATTGCTTGCATGCAGTAGATGACCTCTCCAAATTTGGGTCCTAGCATCGGGTCTGTGGCCACCGGCCACAACCACAACATACGATAGGGGGGCTCTCTATTCCTGACTTCTTGTGTTCTAGAATTTTAGTAATTGCGGATTCATCCAGTATGGTTGGACTTGGGTCATCTGTGAAAACAAGAAACCTACAAGGTAATCTGGTGATGTATATATCACGTATGATTGCATGTAGAGTACTGAACTAATGATTAATTGATTAGTGATTACTCAAGTTATAGACTTTCAGAATTTTAATTTACATTATTACTTATTTATTAAAAAAAATGTAAAACGTATCCGCGTATTGTGTTTTCTGGGAAATTGCCGTATCCGTATCCGTATCCTTCCGATACCGATACGCGTATCTGTATCCGTGCTGCATAGTTTCAGAATGTCTATGCTATGGTGCTTGCTTACTTTAATCCAGTGAACTTTAGCATTTTTCTAGTGTCATTACCATAATAACCAGGGTTGGAGCTTCCTTAGGGCCTACAGTAGCCATGGCCCTTGTCATTTGAGCAACTCCATAGAAAAAGTAGCAGTACTTTAAGCTACATCACTAATTTATGCTTGTAAATACCCTATTGGAAGTGCTTAATTCATCTTTGAATCATTGCTGCACCCAACCCCCCTACTAACTTTGGTGGCAAGCTTTGCCACTGCATGTAACACTATGGCCCTGTTTGACACAACTTATTTGCAGTTTTTTAAGCTGCTTCACTTCCCAAACGTTATGCAAAGTTATTTTGGAGTTTTATATGAATACTACGGTTTTACAGAATACCTAGGTATTAAGAAGGAAGGACGTGTTTGGATAGAATAAACTTTGAAGTTTTAGAAACCGCTGTATTTATAAAACTACAGTATTTTTGGAGTTTTGGAAACTCCACCTGGACCCTCTTTTTTCTTGACAGAGCTTGGTGCTCGGCATGTGTACGCACAGATACATGCTATTTTTACAAGCAAGGACAGAACCAACGAATTTTTAAAAGCAACGTACTGCTACGTAGCCAAACATGTCATGGCTTTTCTGAAACAGAGAAAAACTCTAGTTTATAAATACTATAGTATTAGATGGCTACCGTTTTTAAAACTGTGGTTTCCCAATACTACAGTTTGAGGAAACAGGAACACCCAAATGGGGCCTAAGCTTTTTTTTCGGACTTCTAGGGGAAGTGCTTCTACGGATTGAACTAGAGGCCCATAAGCTGGAAGTGAACCAGGGGTTTTTTCCACCGCAGCCAGCTTCTACCTCCTGTCCATTTCTTTTGCTGCTCCACAGCTGTTCCATCTCCACCAGCGCTGCTCCCTCCCAGCTCCACGGCTCGAAAGTGAACGATCGATGATGTCAGACAGGCCGCTGCTCCTGTGCCCGGTGGTGTGCTGGTGGATAGCCCCAATATGCTCCATGCTTTGCGTCACCGGCTGGCTTGGTGGAGCTGAACAGGGCCGCTCTAGTCTTTCGGAAATATCCACAATGAGGGAGTTGGGGAGGTGAAGCCGCGGCCAAGTAGGTTTGCTGCCTTTGGTTTGGCAGCCACTGCTGGCCATTTACCACAGCTAGCATTGGCCTTGGGTCTGTGATCTGGAAGGATGTCCTGTGTATAGTTGGTGCAGTCGATGAGCTTGGATGCATTAGTGCTACAGCTCAACAATCCCTGACGAGCTTGGTGAGCTTGAAGGACGGGGGCCTTGAGCTTGGAGGAGGGTGTGGATGCGTGAAAGCTCAAAGGAGATGGGGATGGGCTGGACCCATGGTTGCCTCCTGCCGGATCGGAGGTGAGGAGATCAGAAGTAAATGGGATGTGGTCAGGTGGAAAAAGTGGCGAAAGGGCCTCTAGCTGAGCTGGTTAGGTGGCTTGAGTAACACTTCCCAGGTCCTGGGTTCAACTCCCCGTGGGAGTGAAATTTTTTGCATTGTACAACTGTAGTGTGTATACTACTTGTTCAACTGCAAATTTGAAGTCACAGCTAACTTTTCAGCGCCATCACTTTAATCTTGTTGGTACTTGTATTGTTTTTTGGTCCTTCAAAATATCCATCTTTCAGTATTAACACCAACTTTCTTCTCAACAGGTGGTCAAACAAGCATCAGGTACTGGCTCTTCATCATCATATTAAACTCGACTGTCATTTATGAAGCAAATAGTATATTCCATTTATTTAATTATCGATTGAAAAACAGTTCCAACAGAGGTATTCTACTACTACCTTTTTGTTAATTATATTAAGTAATTGGTGGAGATACTACTGTCTTAGTACCCTGGCACTTCAGTTTCCACAAGCTAAATCATCAGGCTGGAAGAACAGATATGTTTAATAAAGAAAAGGATTTTTCTTTTTCCCATTGCGGGACAAGCCTGAATTTCATCAATATGCAACGAATTAGAAAGGTTCCTCATTGCAGTGTTTAATGTCTCCCAAACCATGTAAAGATCAAGCTTTTTCTAATATAGAATTGTAAAGATTGGATCATGCTGAAAATATCTTAATCTAGCTGTTTTTTATATGGAAGCCTGGCCTAGGCCTGTATAATGTACATCGTGCCTGTCTTGGATGTAATCTTTTAGGTTGATCCTTGCCAACATGGACATGAAAAAGGACTCGACCATGGGGAGAGATATGCCCCTGGTGTTCCCCTTAAGTAAAAGCTAGACAAAGATAGGAAGAATTAGGCAGCTTTATGTTAATAAGAAATAGGCACCCAATTTCACCAAAACGAGGACTCATTGGTGGCCTGGACCCAAGTCCACACCCTCAACCAGTTGATCTAGGCTGTCACTCTATGATCCAAGAGTTGTTATGGTTTGGCCTTGGATCATTTCATAATTTGGTGGCACAATATATATGACATATTCATGCATAGCGGAGTGGTACACAATGAAAAATAGTCCAGATGGAGTGCATCCAACTGATCTTTAAAATGTGGTGTAGTTGAATCCTAGTAACTCTAGTGGAACTAGTTTATGGAGATGGTCTAAAATGTGAACAAGATATGATAGTCTATACGGTGCCACGTCTAGATGCTTTTGTAACATATCCTCAGTTGCTGATATTTTGTTTCTGTATTCCTTTCCACGTGAGCACTGTTTTAGGGGAAAAACATGAGGGCATTTCAAGTATTGTACTAGTCGTATAAGAACTTTTCCTTTTTATACTTGTGTAAGTGTTGGAATGGTCCTTTATGACATAGAGCATGAATTTTCTTGAATCCTAAGACTTTTTGGATTTCTTAGATAAGACTAACATGTCAACTGGTTTGGTTTTTCATTGGCCTTCCTGTGCTTTTGAATATCAGAACTAGAATCGTTACTTTTAGCATGATGCATTTATTTTTTCCATGAACTAATACATTTAATATCCCATCAATATCTTTGTCATGTGTGCATTTTCAGGCCATATTGGCGGTGCTACTTTCCAAACACCCAGGCTATCATATATGTTGTTGATTCAAGTGATACAGATAGGCTTGTAACAGCAAAAGAAGAATTCCATGCCATCCTTGAGGTAATGCTCCACCATCATGAGATCCTCGTTTACACCAAACAATCTGAGATACTTTTCCTGGCCTTGTTGGACCTAGATTTAACATTTCTTGCCAATTTCTGAGAAGAAATGAAAATATTAAAACATTTCATTAAAGGAAAGAATGATTATTCATGCTGATTGAATACTGTAGTATGTGATTCGCTGATTATTTTGCAATGAATAAGTTGATGAGGGCCATATGCATGATATTATGGAATGCATTTCAAGGCGGTGTTGCTTGATATTATGGAATGCATGATTCCTGTTGATATATCTGATATGTGTTTGACTCTGGTAGTGGTATGGGATAGGTGGAGCATGAGTGGTTACAAGATTTTACTGTTTGATTGTATCACTGGGTAATGCTCCCTCCTTTCCAAATTGTGAGTTGTTCTGACTTTTCTATAAAACCCAGAACGACTCACATTGGAACTGAGGGAGTATCATATCTAGAAAATTCTACTTCTAGTTTTGAACGGCATTGATATGTTTGTAAATAAATATTTTGACATTTGGAACTTAGAAATATTAGCTAGGGTGCATATGCCTTTAAGTCTCACTTGTTGCAGAACTACAATCTGAATTTCTTTTACTGAATGGCTATTTTTTTCTCCGAATAAGGAAGTCTAGTAAGCACGGGGTGCCCTTAAATCTGTTACATTTACTGATTTGATGCATGCCTTTACATGGCAGGAGGACGAGCTTAAAGGTGCAGTTGTCCTTGTATATGCAAATAAGCAGGTAAAAAGAAGAATTTTGAAATTCTCATACTGTTGTGGATTTGGCATTTTCCATGATTATCAGAATTAAGCTTCATGTTTATATTTCTGTGCATTTAATCACATGAATGTTGACGTAGGCATCAGCAGTCTTAAATGCCTCAAATGCTGATATTTTCACTTGTCCTGTACTACTTTCGATATAAAGTGTACTCTAATTTGGTAATATAGTTATCTTTTCCCTACTACACAAGCTCCCTGCTTTAAGATAGGTGTATATGAAGTGTAATTGTAATGTTTGTTTCAAGGGTTCGTCTCCTTCATAAATCATTTGCTGGAACCATTGGTCTATCCAAATAGCTTGCACCTCTTGTCAAATGATTCAGCATGGTGTACTCATTTCCAGAAGACGCTTTTAACTTGTGCCTTATGTTACTTGTATCCTGTAGGCTGTAGCTCTACTGTATCTCTTGGTTTTTTGCATTTTATCTGACATGCCAGTTCTTTTCATGCAGGATCTTCCAGGCGCACTCGATGATGCTGCCATTACAGAGTCATTAGAACTGCACAAGATTAAGAGCCGCCAATGGGCGATTTTCAAAACATCTGCAATAAAAGGAGAGGGGCTCTTCGAAGGTTTGGACTGGTAAGTGGGGTCAAAATTTCATGTCCTACGGGATGTTTCTGCATGGCAAAATGGCAAGATATGACCACAAGTGAATGAATGTCTTTAATAAATCATTTGTATCACCAATTAAAATAGTTCTTCCTGCGTTATCAAGTAGTGGCTGTACTGTCCATGTCCTATTACCAGGCTGCAGTTCTATCTATTAATTAATTACAAAAGAACATGCTTATGTATTTACTTGTTGATTGAGACACGTGGAGGCATTATTGGAGGAAGCAACTTATGGTGGTTGGCTATTATTGCAGGCTCAGTAACACACTCAAATCTGGAAGCAGCTAATTAGGAGCCTCTATCTCCATGTCATGAATCATTTGCTAGATGGTAAAGAATAGAGTCGATGCTGCCCATTTCCTTGCAAGTCAGCCGCCCAAATCCCATTCTCTTTGTTTTAACTCCAGAAGTTCTACACCCCGCCATCTGTAAAGTGCTTGTTAAAGTTTTTTGGATACTACATTAGATGTACCCTCATATTGAGATCAAGAATAGGTCTGTAGAAAATTATGAGCAAACTGTGCCAGTATCTTTACCCGTAAATGTCATGGATTGTGACATGTTTTTTCCCCAATGATTAAGCGTACCACATTTCTACCTTGTCTTATCAGTGACCAGATGCACGGCATTTGTACCTTTAATTTTCTTAAGCATCTTTTGCCAACGCTTTTACATTTTTTTTAGTCTCTGCTACCACTTTTTTGAAGTACGGCAGATGGATCATTACAGAACTGTTGCAAGATGTCGCAATGCAAGTTTATTTGACACCTGTGGTTACTCATTTGTGAAGAACTTTGTACTGGAATTGATATACAATTATAAAATAATCTTAAGTCTAAGTTTTAAAAGTACTTTTGGGGTGGTGGGGGGGAGGAGGAGGATGCGAGGAGTGTGAAATTTTGAAAAAAAAAATCTATATTCTCCTCTTGTTTGGATGCATGTGTATTCACCTCAATTCACGTAGGTTGGAGTGGAATGTAATGGAATTTAGTTAATTCCACTTCAACATGTGTGGATCGAGACGAATACATGCGCATCCAAATAAGGCCTTAAGGAAGAGTAGTATTGTATTTCCGGGGGGCGGATTGAGTACTTTCTCTATCCAAAAATAAGTGCATATCTCGCTTATTATATGAGTAGAAAATAATATCTATTTTGTATCTTTTCCAAATTAATTTGATCAAGTTTTAAAGTTTGACTGTTTGAGTACTCCGTACTTTGGAGGGAGTAGTTGTTTTCATGATTGATCCTTCCGGTGGCAGGAAAAGATTTGCATGTAGGCCCGGGCGTCCAGTCTGGCCAATAGCACGATAGATCGCACAAACCAGCTCCGCCTGATGAGACAAAGAGGCCTGCGAATTGACGTCAGCAGGGACGTCACCTGAAAGCAAAGGTTTGTTGCGCTGAACGGGCAAGTCTTGCCTGTAGAGGTAGACTGTAGTTTTGCACCACGGACGACTGTTCAACCGTCGTCTCACGTCAGTTGCCGTTTAACGACTTGAGGTGTCTGATCCAGACTAAAGTTTAAGAAGTGTTATTTGGGGTGTCACATCGAGTGTTTAATAGTAACAATAAAATAACTTACCGAAGTCATTAGTAATCCACGAGATGAATTTATTAAGTCTAATTAACCCATTATTAGCACATGTTTACTGTAGCATCATATTATCAAACCATAGGCTAATTAGGTTTAATAGATTCGTCTCGCAAAATAGTCTCAAACTGTGCATTTAGTTTTATAATTAGTCTATATTTAATACTCCAAATCAAACATCCGATATGATAGGGACTAAAAATTAGAAGGGGAAACCAAACACCTCAACGCCAAAAGGCTAACGTCCCTTTCATGATAATGTCATCCACAGTAGGACATGTGTTGTGCTGACAATTCTCCGCTTTTGCGGCGAAAATCTGAATTTTGTTTCATCTATTAAATTACAACTGAAGCATGTAAATTTCACCGTTGGCCAAACTGTACTTACTTTTTCCCGTACCACCGTATATAGGAATACACACTCACTCCTATAAACACATTTACATAAGTAAACGGTACACCTAATCTCTATAAGTATATGAACACAGACTCACGCCTGTAAATACATGTACGTATACCTAATCTTTGTGAGCACTTTCAAAAAAAAAAGAGTCCACAACTGACGAAGGCCTCATAGGCGTCTCATAGTCGACGGGCATATGTCACATATCACTGAAAGAACAACAACCAGATATGTGGTTCTATCTCTATCGCGACCTGTTTTGAAGACGGTGAATTGCATCAACAATGGCTAGAACATTTAACTTCTTTCCAAGTTTTCTCAAATTAAAGAGACTTCATTGTAAGGCCTCCTTTGAAACGGGTTAATTTTTCCTATTTCATGTGTTTTCTTGTAAAAAATGAACTAATTTATGTGAAATTCTTGTGTTTCAGAAGGGTCCTAAATTTCTTTTGAAAAAAAAAGCTTAGTTCCAAGTTTCTAATCAAAAGTCATACACCATCTAAGAAATATTTTTGTCATAGATCACACATATTGATGGAATGCTAGGTGGCCAAGAGGCACTAGACTCTACTGGCTGCGAAAATATCCAGTCGTGCTGTGACAACCGGCGGAATGAAAGCTCAAGACGACAAAAGGTCGGTTGCAGTTAGCCGATTAATGCCGAAAGGGGCAGCAGCGAGTGACTGCACGTAATTGTGCTGGTCCTGTTTCTTTGGAGGCTTCAAGGGGCAGGAAGGAAGGCTGGAACGTTCTGGAATCACAGCACCCGGAGGATAAGGCCAACACCAACCGACCAACCTCTTGTGCTCCAATGGAGTGCTCCCAACAAAGAAACTCTTGAGGATAAGGCGAAGAGTGGGACGTGCCGCAAAAGGCAACCGTTGGTTGCCGCCAGTTTGATTACCATATACTCATCCACCCCAATCAACCAGACAGAAAAAAGGTTAACAAGGGCCGCTACTAGTTCGGTGAAATCCCAGCCGACCCGTCCCATTCGCTTCTCTTATAATCTGTATTTTTTAACTTGTTTTTTTTAACTTGGAACAATAGTTTTCTCTCACAACAAATCAGTCGGAACAATATTTCGACTTGTTTTTCCAACGAACGAGGCCACAAATCAAGCTCTCAAATTGTGGCATTTCCACCTGCACATTTGGGTTGTCTCAAACAGGGTTTGCAAATTTCATTAATTTCGGTGGTGGCCAAAATTTTCGAAATACCTAAATTAAAAACCCTAGTCTCAGATCATGCACTTTTAGTGATAACTTACTTACCCGAGCAAACTATTTTTTACCCTTCTCTAGGGATAAATAAGTGACCTGAATTTGAGGTTGTCTGAAGTATGTCATTCTACATTTTGATTACAAAATATTTTTCGTATGTTCAATTTAGACCAGAAATTAATGGTACAGCAAGTTAAGTTAAAATTACACTCCATCTAAATACAAGAGGCAATCTATCTTTTCTCCATTAATTTGACTATATATCATTTTTTATGTAAATATTTGGGTAAATAAATTCAACAGACCTACAAGGCGTGCTCAAAATACATTCCGCTTACAAAAATGATTGTATTGTTTCGGGTTTATTATTAGTAAACATTATTGCCATGCAAACGCCTGTACCAGTAGTTCTAAAACAGTTGGTGTTTCCTCGGTTTTGAGTGCGCCTGCGGTAGCCGGGTAGGGTTAGATTGTGTGAGCTCCAGCTGATGGACATTTAGTTCGAAAGCAACTAATTTATAGTATTAGTAAAGTGCCAATCATCTTCAAACAATCCAGCAATTACCCAGTGCTCCAGGCACACCCGTCACTCTCGGTCAACCGACTTTTTCACCAAACTGGGGGCCAAAACTCTAGGCGTGGACGGTTTGTTTTGTCCAAGCGTCCGCACTAGGCCGGCGCTGCGGACGCAGCTATCTCCCGGGCGTGACGCACTGCGCGCCGCCCCTCAGCTCCAGTAGCTTCCATCCATCCGAACGTTCCAGAAGGACACGTGTCGACTTCCACTGCCTCGCGTGACAGGCGCAAAAGTCAACGCGGTAGACCCCGTTGACTTTGAGGTGGCCTTTCCCGGCCGCTTCGCCCGTCGAACACGGCGAGATGATAACCATGGGCCCTGGCCGCACTAGTTAGTGCGAGTGCGCCACGGCTTGCACCTTTTCTTTTCTTTTTTTATCCCTCTCTTTTTTTTTTTGCTTTATGAAAATTATCACTCACGCAACACGGATCTTTTTTTCCCCTTCTGTCCCTTCTTTCTCACCTTTTTATCTTGCCGTTCAATCATTCATGCATTCGGGGTAAAAACCAGAAAAAAAAATGAAACCGGTAGCCGCTCCGCACCAAGGCGCGCTCGAGTGGCGGCGCCATTGTTTAGCTTATCCGGGGCAGGCGATGTGCCTCTTCGCTAATGATTCGTGTTTGTTTAACTTAAGAGAGAGATTATGTTAATCGATCTGATGTTAACACTGCTAATAGCGTCTAAAAATAACTACTGCTAATAGCAACTTAAGCTCTAGACCAAGTAGCACGCACAAAGCCAGTTATTATTAATAAGTATATAATATAGTATATGTACATACTTGATTGCCTTAGTTTGAAGACAAAGGTGTAACCAACTGATAACCACCACCAACGGCAGGCTGAATTCCGTCACAGAGTATTAGAACTTGTTTGTCACGGTTCATCCTTAGATGCTCCTCTAGAGGAGCTGGAGCATATGAAGAGAAGACACTTTTTTAGTTCTAGCTTATGACCTAAGAATGGCTCCAGCTCCTCTATTATTATAAAAAAAAAGACGGCTTCTCCTCATGAAATGTTTGGTGTTGTTTCTTCAACTCTTCCACAGAAGCTGCTTTCAGAGTCGGAGCTAGAGTTAAAGGCGTACCAAACATTCCCTTACTTGTTACGTGTGGTTTTGCTAATTTTGTTGCTTCAAGGTTAGAGTTGACCAAAGTATGATAACTTATTACTCCCTCTGCTTTTATACGTAGATAACATTTGTTATATACCTAGATGTACGTACATTATGTCTAGTTACATAGTAAAAGCTATAACTTATATCTAGACAAGCCCGGATGACTTATAATTTTGAATAGATGAAGTACATGTCATATTCAAATGGCCTATATAATAAGTGACAAATTTTTATAAAACTACAAACCTAGCAACTTTTTTAAGGAGGAGAAATATATCATACACACAATACAGGTAAAAACATGTGCTCCCTTTTTGAAGCCCTTCTCTTTTTGTCTTCTAACGTACTCCCCTCAATAAAAAAAATGCAATTACTCCTCCATTCCAAATTATAAGTCGCTTTGACTTTTTTTTCATCCATTTTGCTATGTATCTAGACATATTATTATATCTAGATGCATAGCAAAATAGATATACTAAAAAAGTCAAAGCAACTTATAATTTGGAATGGATGGAGTATAGGTATAGCATGAGTCAAACTTTCTTGAGTTGACTGAATTCATAAAAAATAATATCGATAAATGCATATATATTTCATAACTAATATACTGAAATATATTCAGTGTCATAGTAAATGTTTGTACTTTTATTAGATTTGGTCATAACTTAAATATATTTGATTTTCCAGGAAGTGGGAATTATATTCTTTCTAAGATAGAGGGACTAGGCACCTACTCAAAGGTCTCAACTCTATGAGCATTTCTTCCTTTGTGCACCTCAACTTGCACACACATCTCAATTAACGCTCACATCCTCATGTTTTATCTAGGTGATTCATTTTTTTTTCTATACCTCATAGATTTCATATATATGTATATGTCTGAAACCTAGAGGACTCTATATGATGCTTAGCTAAGTTCATATTTCAGTTATTTTTTCTCTCGATCGGGTTTAGACCCGTTTTTCATTAAGAGGAAGGATTTTCAAACCATTACAGAGACGCCGATCGATGCCGGTGAGGAGCCAACATCACTGCCTGCGACTGACCTAGCTACCTAGGTTTCTTTTCGATATTACATTGGGCTGTAATTTTGCGACCATAGAGAGCTAAACAATGATAGTAACCTAGGCGGCGTTAACGACACTAGAGGCCCACTGCTTCCGGCCCGGGGAAAGCACATGCATTGCCTCCCGCTTCGAAGGCGTTAGAGGTAAGGTGAATGCTTCCTGGAACCCCTGAAACGATGCTTCGTCAGGATGCTTCATCAGGCAACTGTCTCAACCTCAAAGCCCAGACGCTTCATCATCACTTTTCTTGTCCGCGCTTCCGGCTTTAGCTCCCTGAATTTGCTTTTTGCAGCAAGCCGAGCACTCTGCTTAGGGATGACCTTCTCATCGTCGATCTTCCTCTCGGCGGCTTCAAAGGCTAATTTTGTTTTCAGTTATGGGTTTTCATGTTCGGGGATGTTTCTACTCCGAGAGCTTGTTAGATAGAAGAAGGATTTCCTCCGGTTGCACAACTTCGTCTAGCTCTTTGTCTTGCATGCGCTATTGCTATGAGACAATGTCCATGCTCAGTATCACGAAAGTTGGTACTGCAGCTACTGTGGCTACAATACCTCTTATTAACACGTCATTGTATCCATAGCAAAAGCTATCTATGGCAACATCCACTTTAGGGCTTGTTTGCCCATTTATCCACCTAAATTTTGTATCAACCCATTCTAACATATATGGATTGAGATGGATGCATGGACATCAAGCAAACCCTTAGCTGGAGCGAGCATAGCTAATTTTTCTCGGGAAGGAAAATGATAACAGTTTTTTTTCTCGCTTGTACGGCAGGATTGACGAGGTCAGCAAGAAAACCGAGTTTCGGGCACTGGCAGCAGGGAGACGAGGAACCCAAGCCAAGCATCTTGCATCTCTGCTCACCGCTCACCACCAATCGCCAGCCGAGATCCGATACCCCGCACTGTTTGGATATACATGCGCGTTGAATTAATGCACCCGGGAGGGAAAAGTTTGTGGGACCTACCACAATAACATCCCGGACGATCGAGTACGCCACGTCATCGTCAGATCAACATCTGCAATTTCTATAGGCCGGGCGGTCCCACGTCGGCACAGACCAGGCCGAGTAGTGGACAGCTCCCTCTACCGTCTGACCAGGAGCACTCCTATTAGCTTTTTCTCGCCCTGTTTTCACCAGTACTTTGCAGCGAGTATTTTCTCTCACAACAAATCAGCATCAGCAGCGGCCAAATTTTAGCGAAACGAACAGGGGATGTACATTTATTTTGCTATGCATCATCATGTCTATATGCATATTAAAAGTAATGCATCTAGAAAAGCTAAAGTGACATAATTTGGATCGGAGGAGTAATAGAATAAAATTGAATTGTGAGGTATTTAGCACAATAGTACTAGCAATAAATGATTAGATGAGATGCATACACAAAACGATCTAGGTTGCACCTACTTAGGTCAGATGTTTCTGGATTTTAATGGTTATGAATCTCTTGTTGGTGTATACAGAAAGCAAAATTACCTCCTTTATTTAAAATTTAATTTGAATTGATGCATTCTGAACAATATATTGGGTGGTTCTAATTATACAATTGATGATTACAGTACAACATAAACTTGATGGTATTTGTGGGTCTTTATGATCCTCTGGTGCTTATAAATTAAATGCTAGTGTATTAACCAATTTTGATTGCCCTTGCCACTTGCCATGCCAGAAGCAAAATTGACATATATCCATCTTTTGCTTCTTTTTGTTGAGAAACTAAAATGGAAGTATAGTTTGAAGAATGGAGGAGACGCCAAAACATGTTATTATGGGGTGTCAGTTTGCAAAAGATTTCTGGCAAAGAATTGGACTAACTCCTCTTCTTAGTTCTAGTGGCCTCAATGACTTTCACAATGTTCAGTGCCCGAGCAATATCCCTTAGAAACACTTCGCAACCTTCATCGCTCTCTGTTGCTGGCAGCTTTGAAAGCGCAGGAATGGAGTCGTATTCTGATCAGAAGAGCAGGGCATCAACAAATGCTGGCAGCTTGCATCTCTGACGCGGTGACGCCAAACTCTGGAAATCCAGGTTGCCTAAGAAGGACAGGGAACTAGATGAACGTTGGGTTGGTGTCTTTTACAAATGCTATGTAAAACAATTTAGATCACAAGTGATCAAATAATGTAAAACTGTTCATATTTGCCAACAGGCACTAAGTGAGCAATAAGTGACTTTTTAAAAAAGAGTATAGTATGAAGAACAAATATTTATGGACATGTTGGTAGTGGTGACCTATGATTAGTACCCATAAGGCATGAGGGGCAATACAGACGATAGAGATAAGTAAAATAGTAAGCAACCATTTTGAACAGCTATGGTAAGAAGCACTTAGGGACAAATAGGAGGGAGAGCATCTCAAACATTCCTGGCTCATATGTTGTATAGTTAGACATACATTGTAAATTGTTAAAATTCTATCGAAGTAATGGATCAAGCGGCAAACACCAAATAAAGTCATTTTTTCAAATGTCCAAGTGTTTTTATGTTACTATACCAACCATCCAAACACATTCTCTATGAAACCTAGGTTGTATCCAAGAATCATACTGCACATGGTGATATCTAGGAATAACTCTTGTTATATACTCTATCTGTTCCAAATTAGAGTTACACTTTGACTTTGTCCTAAGTGAAGTCTTTCTAACTTTGATCAAGTTGTTAGCAGAATATAGTTTCTTCAAGTTCAATAAATGCACTTTTAAAAATATATTTAATGGAGAAGTTAATGAAACAAATTTGAGATTATAAATGTTGGTGCATATTTCTTTAAACTTAGTAGTATGACTTAGGACAAAGACAAAGTAAACTCTAATTTACTGTAGAAGGGATCGAAGGAGTATGTCATGTCAGGAAATAATGTCAAAAGTTACACTGTAACAAGTGCAGACCTGTATGGTGTATGGATGGTTTGGCAAGGGAACAAGGGTACCTACCATAGTACACCTACCAATTCCCCCCTAAATTACACGATCTTGTGCCTCAGCCAAAGTTTTCGCGGCCATTTGAGCTCCACGTGTCCTCTCAAAGCGATTCACCAACTCCACCTTCCCTAAGCTCCCGCCTTCTCCACGTCTTCATCTCCCTCCCCCTATTAATACAGCTCAGCAGCTCACTGCCATTTCCCACTCAGAAACACAAGCACAAGAAGCTGAGGCAAGCACAACAACAAGAAGGAAAAGCCTAGTAGAAGGAGAGATGGGAAGCGAAGGCAGCACAAGCCCAGCGGCTGGGGGAGCCGCCTGCGCGGTGTGCGGCGGCACCGCGGCGGTGTACTGCGCGGCGGACGCTGCGGCGCTCTGCAGCCCCTGCGACGGCGCCGTGCACGCTGCAAACCTGCTGGCATCGCGCCACGAGCGCGTGCCTCTTTCCATGGCCGCCGTGGCGGCTGCGTCCGGCGTGTACGACGACCTGTTCGCGCCCGACGACGTCGACGCGGCGTCGTCGTGGGCGGCGGCGCCCGCTCAGGGGCAGGGGCAGCTGGGCAGCCCCCAGAACAGGAGCTCGTCGTCGAGCTTCACCACCAGTGACAGCGGCGCGGAGGGCAGGAGCCTGTTCGACCTGCTGTCCGACGTCGACCTCGCGGCGGCTTGTGTCACGGGCGGCGGCGGCGGCGGCTACCTGCCGGACGGCGTGGCGCCCGTCCACCACGGCGCTGCTGCACCGCTGTGGGCGCAGCCCGGCCTGCAGGCCGCCGCATGGACAGCCACGTGGTCGCCGGCGGATGCCGCGGCCGCGGCCGCTGTCGTCGGCGTCCCGGGCGCCGCCGCCGTGGTCGCCGCGGCGGCGGAGCGGGAGGCAAGGGTGCAAAGGTACCGCGAGAAGCGCAAGAACCGCAAGTTCCAGAAGACCATCCGCTACGCGTCCCGCAAGGCCTACGCCGAGGCGCGGCCCAGGATCAAGGGCCGCTTCGTCAAGCGCGCCGCCGGCACCTCCTCCTCCTCCTCGGGCGCCGCCGGCACATCCGACACCAACGACGCCACGGACGCCGCCTCCAAGTTCTGGCTCTCCTTCTCCGACGACGCCAGGGACGACGGGGTCGGCTTCTACGTGGACGCCGGGGCCTACGGGGTCGTGCCAAGCTTCTAGAAAGTTCGTTCCAAACAACTCACGAGTTAAAGAAAGCCTTGAAGATTAGGTCGTGCCAAGCTTCAATTCTGCCGGTGGCGTTCGCCCAGCTTGAAACAAGCTAAGAAATGTCGCCATCGTTCTTGTTTGTGTCGTGTCACCATTCATGTGGTCAGCATTCGTGGTGAAATTCCGCCATCGCTATTTTTAAATGATGGCGCGGAATTTCGATGGGTCATCATCAATTTGGGGAACGAACTAGGGGATTTATCGTGTGTTGTAAGATAGCTTATGTAGACGACGTTCACTGTTAGTTTTCCATGAATCCATTTTAATTTCTATATATGCTAAGATGATTAATTAATTTTGTGGTGATTTCATGGATCCATTTTCTATGCTATAAAGCCCTGTTTATGAAATTCTTCGACGGGTCATCGTCCTCAATTTACTAAGGCTAACAACATAATGGCCCTGTTCGCTTATGCTGAAATTTGGCTTATGCTGATGTTTACACTGAAATGTTGTGAGAGAAAAATATCGTTCCATAGCTGAAAAGTAGCTTAAGCGAACGTGACCAATATTGGTGGAAATCTGCCATTCATAGCTAGCTCTTAGATAATGATAGTCGAGCGGATTTTTAGTGGGTCAATCAGGAAATATATTTGATTAATGTATGGAGAATAGCTTATGTAGATATGTTAGTCAATGGTTTTAGTGTTTGGACTTTCTATTCCAAGATGTTTAATTCCTTGCATGGTGATTCCAAAATCTTATGCCAATGCCACTATTGTGTCGAACACTCGAACGACTTAAGTAGAAGCCTGCAACGCTGTTTGATCCAATTATGATGATGATGTGCTTTTGATGGGTCGATCGGCGAACTACAATTTTCTTATGTCATCATTACAACAAACAATTCTGGATACTCCATCACTACTTTTGAAGTGATGATGCAGATTTTATACTGGCTAATCATATCGGCTAGACTAGCAGTTACTAATGGCATCTCTAAGACAGCTAGCTTGCATTGTGTGTAGCTGTTTATTTTTGGTATTTTCGTGGTTGGATTTCCTATCCTGTGGGTCTGTGACAGATAGGAGTATTGTTCCATGTGAATTCAGGATTGTGATAGTGGAAAGCGCAAACAATCGCTGTTTTTTTGGCACATAACGTGGATTTACCGTGGTAAAAGCCACTTTCCACTAGTGAAATAGGTGATCAATGAAACTTTTTTGACATCATGTAGCTGTCTGAATAAGGTTGTGTAGTTGTTCACATGTAGTTTTCGCAGTTCTGTCATCCGTGCTAAGATAATAAATCCTATGTGATTTGTTATGAACATATAGTCGCTTGCATGATGCATGGCTCCAATTTTTCTATACTTGGTTTTGAAGTGTGACATGATTACTAGTCCATTGTTTAGTTGTTTTTTAGATGAGGATGTTCCGTCATGGTGAAAGGATGTCTGTTTGGGTTTGTGGGATGTTTTCCATATCAGGAACCAGTATTAGGAATATTCTTCCTCCATCTTTATTCTAGCAAATTATTGTTGTGACGATCTTTGCATGGCGATGCGCATATTGTGTTTCTTCAATTTTACTGTTTTGTTAGGCCCAGCTATCAACGTGTTTATACCCGCATGGCTGCACTTTTATCTTCTTCTTCTTCTTCTTCTTCTTCTTCTTCTTCTTCTTCTTTTTGTGAAGAGCAAGGCTGCAACTGCAGCTAGGGATGAAAACGATCTGAATTGGTCTTTTTTTTTTGTCAGTTTCCTACCTTTTGTTTCCTCAAAAACGAGTTCCAAGTTCCAACACTGTCGAAAACGAATAGGGGCTAATATTATGGAACTTTGGAAAGGAAACTACCTGATCCGAAACACATCGATATTGATCTGAAATCGATAATTTATAGAAAAAAATGAGTCAGCACAACAAATGCATATAATCAGAGTGACTGATTGACATCTCATAAGATAATGCGACAAACAAAATCGAATGACAACCACAAAAAATTGGACTTGGGGGAAGAGGTTCGGGGGACATGATTAACCGCTGGGGCTTTACCCTATTAGGCTTCAAATAACTTTCGTTTCTTTAACCGTTATACCATTGTTATCTTTGCGGAAGAAAACGTCCATTTTATCTTCTTAAACTATCATCATATATAGAACGATTTTTCTCCTCAAACTTTAAAGTTAGACATGGCACCCTCTGAAATCTCAAATCCGTTCAAATTACTTCCTTGCCTAGTTTGAGGTGGCTTTGTCTTTGTTAGTTAAAAAAAAATCAGGTAAGTACTAGATAAGGTTTTTGAACCACATAAAATGTCTCTAAGCTTCTAAAAATTCTGGAAAATTCATAGAGATAGATTGGGATACATCTAATCCAAATAAAATATTTAGATCTCATGGAAATATCTCTACAACCTTCAAAAAATTAGATTTAGCTCAAGGAAAATAGAAAAAATATCTAGAATGTAGAAAATTCCCAAAACATTCTAATTGTTGTTTAAATTCATTTTGAAAACTTTTAAAAAAAAATGAAAATAGAAAAATATTTAGAATGTAGAAAATTCCCAAAACATTCTAATTGATGTCTAAATTAATTTTAAAAACTTTTCAATAAAAAACTGTAAGATCCCACCAGCATGAATGCATTGCATTCATACTTTCTGAATCTCATATTTTTTACATTGTTTTTTTTTATCACAGAAACTTTGTTTCTATTAACAACCAACTCCAGGTTTGTCCCTGGAGACTAGTTCAGATACAAAAGACGGTGCTTGGCTCATGAACACATGAGAGCCAGAGCTAATGACACGCACCATAAGCAGCCATACAATCGGCTACCTTGTGACAGATCCTAGAGCAAACAGAGATTCTACAATTGTTAAAGTGAAAATACATCAGTTCTCGGATTTGTACAAACAAAGCACCAAATGGGCTTCTATCCAACTCCGTTGATTTAAGCGCGCAGCCCAGCACAGATGCATCAGTTTCCAAAATCACATTGGTCATGCCCAATTGTGCAGCACGCTGCAAGGCATATAAAGCAGCTAGCGCCTCTGCTTGTAGGGGACAGCTAACACGGGAAATATTTCCGACACCTCCTTCAAGAAATTGTCCCATACTATTTCGAATAATAAAGCCCCAGCCTCCTTTTTTCAAATCAGCATGAAAAGATGCATCGATATTAATTTTGTATATGTCATCAGTGGGTGGTCTCCAGCATTCCTCCTTATTCAGCTTATTGCTCTCCTTCTCATCCTTCCTTAGTTTTTCAAACTCCATCAGATGATACGCCACTGAATGGCACACTTCAGCTTCAGTAGCCATTCTCTCGCCTGCATTTGCTTTGTTCCGAGCTGACCACCACCTCCAAAGAAGGACCCAAATTTTTAACTGTTCCTTTTCCTCGAAACTCCATATTTTCTCAATCACTTCTTTGCCTGAACTGCAGGTTTCCAATAACTCCCTTACATTTTCCATGCATAATCTCCTCCAACACTGTTTAACTGCTTTGCACTTGAAAAATAAATGGCCACAATCTTCATCTAATCTATAGCAAATAGGACAACGGGTGTCAAGCTCCACTCCCCGCCTTGCAATATTCCTTCTTAGCGGCAAGCTGTTATGAGCAAAGTGCCACAGGAACATCTTGATCTTATTTGGAATATTAAGCTGCCACAATTTTCCCCATCTAAAGCCATTTGCATTCTGATTTTCCGCCATCGACGTAGAAGCATCAGTCCCCTTTTGCTGATCACGGATTTGAACTGCTAGCTTGTATGCTGATTTTACAGAGAAAACACCTTTTGAGTCATAGTGCCAAGCAGGCCATTCAACAGCTTCATAATCAGTAGGAATCATAAGAATTGCCTCTGCATCCTCAGGCCAGAAAACATCAGTGATTAAACTTTCATCCCATGTTCCTGTGCTCGGGTCCATAAGGTCAGATACTTTTGTTATAAGAGAACCACCTCTCGGGGTTATTGGTCTTCTGGTAGTTCCTCTTGGGATCCAGGGATCAGTCCAGATATTAACATTGGAACCGGACCCAATCCTCCAGATAATTCCTTCTTTTAGCAGATTAATTCCATCAATTATGCTCCTCCATGTGTATGAGATTCCAACTCGAGTCTTACATTGTAGAATATTTGAGTTGGGGAAATATCTCGCTTTAAGAACCCGCCCACATAAAGTATTTGGTTCTATTAGGAGGCGCCATGCTTGACGGGCCAACATTGCCAAGTTAAAATGATACAGATCTCGAAATCCCAATCCCCCCCTTTTCTTTGATAGAGTTAGCTTTTCCCAACTGAGCCAATGAATTTTATTAGTTTTGTCTTGTTGGCTCCACCAATACCGCCTGACCATTGAACTCAAATCGTCGCAGAAACTTTTTGTAAGATTGAAACAGGACATCGCATAGGTCGGGATTGCTTGGGCCACTGCCTTGATAAGGATTTCTTTACCCGCCTTGGATAGCAATTTCTCTTGCCAACCTTGAATCCTTGCCCATATCCGTTGTTTGATATATTCAAAAGCTTTCTTCCTTGACTTACCTACAGAGATGGGCAGCCCTAGATACTTTTCACTTCTTGCTTCTTGCATAATGGATAGTTCCTATCTCATTTCACCTTTAATGCAGTCTGCAGTATTTGGACTGAACATGATGGAAGATTTGTCCTTATTAATTACCTGGCCCGAAGCTCTTTCATAAATTTCAAGAATATGCTTTAGTTCATGTGCGTCTTCTTTTTTGGCCCTCATTAGCATGAGTGAATCATCTGCAAACAAAAGATGGTTCACCCTTGGTGCCCCCCTGCAAATTTTAATTCCCTCAATTTTTCCAGCATTTTCAGCGCTTTGAAGCATGGCTGACAGTCCTTCTGCACACAAAATGAATATATATGGCAATAGGGGGTCGCCCTGCCTTAAACCTCTTTGTGGGAATATTTGATCAGTATATTCACCATTAAAATTAATACGATAAGATACCATAGTGACACATTTCATGATTAGATGAATCCATTTATCATGAAACCCCAATTTTCGCATCATGCCCTGCAACAATGTCCATTCTACCTTGTCATATGCCTTACTCATATCCAATTTAATAGCAGCCACTCCATTCTTCCCTTTCCTTCTTGATTTGAGGTAATGGGTCAGCTCGTAGGATAACAACACATTATCTGTAATCAACTGGCCTGGGACAAAAGCACTTTGGGAGGGGGATATAATCTCAGGTAAGAAATTCTTAAGCCTATTTGCAAGCACTTTTGAAATAATCTTATATAGCACAGTGCATGGGTCTGAGGTCTTTAAGCTTGGTTGGGTTTCTGACCTTTGGAATAAGGACAATTATAGTATCATTCCACCCATTTGGCATGTCACCGCCATTTAGAACATTATGCACCTCTTGCTTCACCCGGTCCCCAACCACATGCCAGAACCTTTTAAAGAAAATAGCAGGATAGCCATCAGCTCCAGGGGCTTTTAAATCTCCAATATTATCCAATGCTGTCCATATTTCCTCATCAGTAAATGGCTTCATGAGTGCTTCATTCATTTCTTGGGTCACACGTTCCTGGACACATTCAAGTATTTTGGTAATACATTCACATGAATCAGCACCTGCAGAAGACAAAAAAAGTTGCTGGTAGTGGTTAGCTATAAATCTCCTCAGGTGCGGGCCTTGTACTGTTCCACCGCCTTCATCCTCCAATTTCGTCACAAACTTTCTCCTTCTCTTTTCGGAGGCTTGAGCATGGAAATATTTAGTATTCCGGTCACCCTTTGTTAGCCAAGCGATATGAGCTCTTTGCTCCCAGTAGACATGAAGTTGGTCTTGTAAGCGTTCTAGCTTGTACCACAATAAATGTTCCCGGTTAACTTGTTCTTGTGAAATGCTCAACCTCCTACATTTCTCCAAATCATTTCTCACCTTCTTAATTCGTTTCTCTAATTCCCCCAAAACATTTCTGTCCCATTCCCATAAGTCACACAGCACCATACTTTGTAAGTCCATCATGCAAGCACCCCCATTCTGTACAGCTGCTGCCCATGCTTCTTGTACTCGAGCATTACATTCTTCCTCCTCGAACCATTTAGCCTCAAACTTTCTCATTATTTCCCGTGGCTTCCTCCACTCGTTGAGACCCCTATCCCCAACATCTACTATTATTGGGCGATGGTCTGAATGGCGTTGTTCACCATGGATTACTCTCACCAGAGGAAAACAAACGCGCCATGCATTATTTGCGGTCTAGCCTTTCCTTTGTATAACTTGCAACATCCCGATGGTGGTTTCTCCAAGTGAAGGCATCACTGACAAAACCTAGATCATGTAATTGACAATCTTCTAATGCTTGTCTGAATTTCTCCATGCATCGCTCACTTCGTGGGACGCCTCCTTCCTTTTCACAATTGAAAAGTATTTCATTAAAATCACCGCTGCACAGCCAAGGTAAATTGTTTTGATCTCTGCCTCTGGACGTCCAGAAGCCCTCGAACTGCCGGGCCATTCCGCAATCCCCGACAGTTCCAAGCGATAAGCCTCATTTTTCCTGGCGGAACTGCTCTTGCAGTCCCGCCTGAAACAAATCATTTTGCATTATTATCTCCTCTCCACTCACCTTTTGCCCCTTCAGCTCCTCTCCATACTCCATCTCCTCTTCTTGCAAATGCCTCTTTTTCACCTCCAATAATTGTCCACATTCCGTACAATTCCTTAGTTCCCGAGGAATTCGTTTGTAAGTTCCCCTATGCTTCCTTTCATCCTGATATTCCTTTCCATCATTGTGTGCAGGGGCCAACAAGGCCTGGCTCGCATCAAGTGCAGCTATAATGACACCCTCCTCTTGTTGCTCACAATCCACCTCCATTTGACCAAGATCATCATTTGCAGCCACCTCCTCATTGAAAGCCCTAGTTTGGTTTTGGATAATTGATGAAACCTAAGTACTAACATTTGTCATGAGTGATGATATGAGCTAGGTTGGTGCAATCTAAGTGAGGAGCATGGTGGCACTCAAATGTTGATGTTGATCACATGAAATGATGAGATGGCCACATGTGACGATGATCAAGTGCTCAATTTGGAAAAGAAGAAAGAGAAAAACAAAACCCTATGGAGATAAGGCAAAGGTATAATTAGGGGTTTTGTTTTAGTAATCAAGACACTATAGAGAGTGATCACATTTAAGATAAATGGTCGTACTATTAAAATGTGTTCTTAACTAGATAATTCGATCATCTAGTGCCACTAGGTGTTGGACTTCATGCATTGCATTTAGGCCTAGAGCACATCGGAGAGCAAGCGAAAATATTTATCGAAAATATTTTGAGAAATGCTAACTTGGCTCTAATATGTTTTGAGAAAACACTTTGAGAGTTAGCATCGCTTGGGAGTAGCTCTAGTTAACGTGGATCGAAACGCGACAAAGTTTGCAACTCGGAGAGCTAGTGGTGGTGCCTGGGTGGCACCGCCACCCCTTGTCCGGTGCACCGTCACCCCTATGGCGGTGCCCACTAGGACCTGACAGAGAAGGGCCGCTGTAGGGTGGTCACCGGACACGACGGTGTTCACCGCCATGGGCACGGTGGTGCACCGTCACTGTCTGTCCGGTGCCACCGCCCTAATTATCCAGAAAGGGGTGTTTTGGGGCTCGGCCAGGGTGGCACCGCCACCCCCTGTCCGGTGCCACCGTCGCCCCTATCCGGTGACCAACTAGCCGTTGGTTGACCGTTGGGGCACCGTCACCCCCTGTCCGGTGACCGCACCGCCATGTCCGGTGTTCTCGCAGAAAGCAGCTCCAAGGGGTAACGGCTCTATTTGCTTGTGTGGCTATAAATAGAGGGCGTGGCCGGCCTTAGCCACCCTCTTGGTACCTCACACACTTGTGCACACCCTTTGAAAGCTGAGCAACACACTTGACTCACTTGTTCACTTGATTTCATTATCTTGAATGAGATTGGAGAGCCTCTACTGCATTGCATTGAGTTGCATCATCTTGTGGCACTAGTTGGGTGATTTAGGTTGGTTGTGAGTTTGTTACTCTTGGTGTTTGCCGACACCTAGACGGCCCGGTGATTGGAGGATCGTTGAGCGGAGTTGGTGATTGTCTCCGGCGTCGATCGATTGCTTGTGAGGGGTCTTGTGCCTTCCCCGGCGGAGCACCAAAAACAACTCTAGTAAATTGCTCGTGTCATTGAGCTACCTCACTTGTGGGTAGGTTCTTGCGGCACCTCTTGTGGTGGGTTAGGTGTGTGATGCCTATTAGCCGCCGAACCACCAAGTGTTGGTCAACACAACGGGGACTAGCGTGCCGGCAAGCACGTGAACCTCGAAGAAAAATTGATTGTCTCTTGCCCTTTGGTATTCTCTCGATGATTGAATTGGTGTTCATCTTGTGATTGGTTAACTCCTCTACGCGACGGTATAATCACCCTACTTACTCATTTACATTCCCACAAATTAGTTGTCAAGCTCTTTAGTGTAGTTAGTCTTTGAGAGCTTGTTAGTTTGGTTAGTGTGACTCTTGAGTTAGTCTTTGAGAGCACACTAGCTTAGTGAGTAGTGATCTAGCTTATTATGTGTGATAGTGATCATAGTAACTAGAATTGTTGAGATAGGTAGCTTGCAACTCTTATAGAGCTAGAGCAAAATCACATTGTGCCATTTGTGTTACTAACAAATTTGCTCTAGTGCTTTGTAAAAGTTTTAAATAGGCTATTCACCCCCCTCTAACCATATTAGGACCTTTCACTCATCCCTGAGTGAAATTCCCATCCCTTCCTCAAAGTACTACTCCCCCTCTCAATTCCTTCTCATTATTTCCAAGGAAAACAACCTGGGCCGGTTGAGCAGCCCCACTGTGTGAAAACTCAACTTCAGACTGCCCTTTCCTTGGTAGATCCTCCCTAGTATCCTCATTTACAGCATCTTCAAGAATAGGCTTCTGTGGATCACTAGTGGTTCCATCCTCAATAAAATTCCTATCAATCCAGGAAGATTCCTTCGTCAAACTAGTTTTTGATTTAGTTATCTCCTTCTCTTGACTCTTGTTTGAATTATCACTGCACTTCAACTTTGGGAGTCTCCCTGAACTACCTCCATCAGGCCATTTACTTCTATTATCATTCACTATTCTCCTTCTTGATGGATTGATTGTTAGCCATTCACCAAACTGCTGCTTCTCATCCCTTCCTCCATAGTCATCACAATCTTATCAGTATGCCCCAACAAACCACAAACATAACAGAAATTTGGGAGGAACTCGTATTTGAAAGGGCACCAAAAGCTTCCCCGTCTTCATCTTCCATCATCACACCTCGGAGTAGCGGCTTCCGCACATCCAGTCTGACCTTGATCCTGAGATACCTACCAATTGCAGAGCCATCATCCTCTGCATCTACCTCTAGAGTCTTCCCCACCTTGTCTCCAATCTTCCTTCCTGTAGCCTCATTCATCATTCCCAAAGGGAGGTCAAAAACTCGAATCCAGACCGGAGTGTAAATGAACTCCAAATCTTTTAGCCGTTTTTTTTCATCAAAATCAACAACAATGAGCAGATCCCCACCAAACTCCCATGGCCCCTCTGTAGTTGCTCTTCTTTTTCCACTGGGTTGCAAGAAAGAAAAGAGAAAAAAGTTATCACCTAGTTCCTTGCAACGAATCCCCTTTAGTGGGCACCAGATTTTGCCCAAAGATTGCGCCATTCCATCTGCATATCCTGCCTTTCCAGAGAACAGTTTCCCGACAGCTTGTGCCACCTTGCTTTCCTCCCCTGCTACCGACCGCCATTCTCCTCTCATTCCATTTCTCTCCTCCGAGAGCTTGAGGCCTTTCATAAGGCCCTCAATCCCGTCTCCACCACCTCCCCCCTGATTCCTCCCCATCAGACCACCTCCCACTGCGTTCCTCAAGAAAGTTCAGAGAAAGAAGAAACTAGAACAGCCAACTCGAGGGATGAACTGCCTGAATGTGTCAGCAGAGATGTGGATCGAACTGTGAATGGATGGATTTGAGCTAGATTAGAGTGAGCAAACCAAGTCCGAGATCCCTTGTGTGGAGTGCTACAGGGGTCCGGAACTTCCTCCAAGTCGCCAGAGCTCTCGAAGGAACGAGACGACCAGAGACCTAGCAGCTCTTTTTTTTTTGTTCTAGTTTTGTCTAGATTTTTTTTTTCATTTCCTAAGAGGTCAATCTAAATTTGGAAGGTTCAAGATATATTCTTTATGATTTTTCTTGAAATTTTAGAAGCTTAGAACCATTTTATGTGGTTTAAAAACCTTATTAAGTATTTATTGGATTTTTGTAAAAAAGACAAAACCGTCTTTAGAACCACTTCAAATCAAATCGTGGTAGAGAGATAATTTGAATGGTTTTAAGAGCTACAGGGGATGCAATGTGTGATTTTGAAGCTTAAGGAGGAAATTCAGAGTATGATGGGCTGGACAGGCTTAGGCCTAGTCATCAGAAATCCAGGGCATAAAAAGATAAATTGGCCATGACCATGGGGTCCATGAAGCTAGATAAATACCCCAGATGTTGGCTCCTTTAAAATGGAGGATTCTTGCTAGGAAAACGGAGGATTCAGGTTCCTTTAGGAAAGAGTACTGTTCATCCCTTTGGATGGAAAGAATCGTGTGTAGGAAAATTGGAGGAAAGTTTCCTACGACGCTGATTTCACAAGGAAAAGTACGGGAAGAAAACATCCACTCCGACCTCTTTGTTTTTCTTTCTGTAGCATAGGATCGAGGCAAATCAAGCTCTAACCTGCTATGCAAAGGCATCATTGGAACCAAATCGCGCGGAGCAGGTGTGGTAAATTGAAATCAGCCACTCGTATCCAAATTTCGGCGGCGCATCGCAGGTCCGTCCTCCGGCGGCGGCGGCGAGGAGCTGCGAGAGTGCTCGGGTACGCTCGCTCGCCCCACGCGGCCCGCAGTGCTCCAGCTTCGACCTCGCCCGGCGGCTGGACGAGCATCGGGCCACCAAAACGTTGCTGCCCGGCCGCGGGATGAGCGGTGTCCATCTGCGGGAGCGGGACCAGCGGCAAGCAAGGAGAGAGACGAGAGATACTTGCGGCTAGGAAGGGGACGGATAAGATCACGGTTGGCTTAGAGCTTTTTTTATATAAAAAATATTATTATTATTCTCTATTTTTTCATGAAAAATAACGTTGTTCTTTGGAGATAATCATAATTATTTCTCTAATGAACTGATATGCACTGTTGTTTCCTATACTTTCCAATAAGGTTCATCCAAAGACCCACTGTACAAAGATTCCTATGTTTATAAATCACCCGTTTTCTACTTGTATTCCTGCAGTATTCATACATTTTTCCTATTCCTGCATTTCTCTATTCATGCGATCCAAAGGGGGCCGTACTTTTGCAGGAGGGCTATCCGAATATATGTTTCTGCAATTCTGCTGAAGGGCTTGGTCACATATTTCCATCCAGTGTCTCAGGCTGAGTTTGCTGTATATAAAAATTCAAAATCGATGTGATTCTGGTGTTGATCCATGAATATACAAAGTTCTTAGTTTCCTAATCATAAATTCATAATCCCACCAGAAAAGGTGTGTAAATCATAAAGCCTGCTTGGTTTAGTAGTGGCTTCCTGCAGTTACATGTTTCGTTGTCGCGCACATTAGGAAATGCAAGCTCTTATGCTCATCCTCATCCATACTCTAATTGACTGATAAAGCCGAACCGGCCTGAATACATCCCCAAAATCTCCTGTCATATATTACATGATTAAATACCAGTCATCTAAGACTACAAACCAGAAAACATAGCTCCATCACCATGACAAGAAAGGCATGCATGCCAACAGCGCATACAAAAGGAAATGAGAAAAAGGTGGCTACAATTACGGTGATCAAGATTCAGAAAACAATGTACAATCATCCATGTCGTCCACCTCGTCCTCGGGAATGTTCCATTTCTCGGGTTCCTTCAGACACTCATCAGTAGTAGACAGGTAATGCAGAACCTGAAAAACGGCATGCGCAGTAGGGGACAATGACATACTGTCATCAGCAAACATTTCACAATATGCAAACCAGAACAGCTCAGGTAGTAATAAAATTGATTAGCACCTCGGCCATTGAAGGCCGCCACATCGCCGGTCGCATAATGCAGCGAGATGCGACGGCAACCATCCTGTTCAGTTGATCTTTGTCATAGTCGTCTCCGAGGTTTGGGTCTGCAAGTTGAGTCACTTGCCCAGCTTCCAGCAGTGGCTTTGCCTAGACAACAAGAGTAAGTCATATGTGCGAATTGTTGACTGGTAAACATCATGTTGGTGTCATTTCTTTCTCTTGTGCTCACCCATTGTAGAAGGCTTTGCTTGGAGCAGTCAATAGGTCTTCTTCCAGTGACAATCTCTAGCAGCAGAACGCCAAAGGCGAATATGTCCGTCTTTTCATCGACGATGCCATGCATGAAGTATTCTGGTGCCAAGTACCTGCGTTCTCAAAGTGATTTTGAAAAATTTGAGTCGAAATGCAATGTGCTTACATTACTATGGTTTCAAAAATGAGCATAATGTTCTTACCCAAATGTGCCTTCTATGGGTATGACAGAATGGTGAGTCCACTGCTTTGGGAGCCACTTTGCCAAACCGAAATCTGAAATCTGTTATAAATACGACAACCATCTGTTGTTATAGTCTATATGCATCAAAGGAAGATAACTATCTATTTGGTCAGAAAACAATTTACCTGAGGTTCAAAGTCATCGCCAAGAAGCACATTGGATGCCTTGATATCGCGATGGATGATCCGATGCCTGCAAAACATATGCAGATATTGCAAGCCCCTCGCTACACCGACCGCGATCTTGTACCTCAGAGGCCACTCAAGAGTTTTCCCACTCTTCCCTGTAAAATTGGATCTCTATTATCACATAATTACTCGAGAATTCTCCTTATCTCTGAAAAACTGATCATATATACTGTACTACTGAATGAAATTCGGTACCATGCAGTGCCGATGCTAGGGTGCCATTTGCACAGAACTCGAATATCAGGTACAACCCATTCTCAACGCAGCATCCAAGAAGGTATGATGTGTTTGGATGACATACATGCCCCTGAATCCCTAGCTCTGCCAGGAACTCTTTCTCCTTCTGCTCACTGGGCGTGCCTTTTGCTAGCCTCTTCACAGCTATATGTTGGCCATCAGACAGGGTGCCCTTGTATACTTCTGCATAGCCTCCTCTTCCAGCCATGTTATCTACAAGCAAACCACAGAAAATTAAAGATGACAATCTTGCATTCTGATATTGATGTTTCATTTCTTATGACATCACATCTCCTCTGGTAAGCTTTTTCACATTATATAAGAGTAGCTGAACTTCTGAAAACTTAATGAACTAGTATCAGAAAACAGTCACCTGGATGCAAGTCATTAGTGGCCACTGAGATCTCCTGAAAGCTGAAGCACCTCCAGGCAGGCTTGTGATCTTCAGCATAGGCCGAACTGACATCGCTGCCCCTGGCGCTATCATCGCCAATGTTCCTCAGGAATGGGAGCCAGAGCTTCATGTCTGACAACCGCCTCCACAGGCCATTGTGGCCACGCCGGCTCACCTCATGGCTAGACGTGATGTAGCACTCTTCAGTGACTTGGCTCTCCCCTCCCTCTGGCTCTGGCCCATCCAGAACTGCTCTCGGCGAGCTCTTGTCCTCGGCGCCTTCATTAGAAGATTGAGCCAGCTTTCGTGTCGAGTTTGATCTCAGTAGCTTCTGAAGGGATGGGAATCTTCTGCTCCATGTTGAGCTTGAGGAGATGGTGCTGTCTGCTGCTTTCAGTTTCGGAATTGGTTTCAGAAAGCAGGTTTATCACGCATCTGAGAAAAATGCACTCTGACCATATGTGTGATCTTACCATCAAATGACCGAGGTCTCAGCCGAGTACTAGTTTGTGGCAGACCTCCCCTTCCCACAGCAATCACCGAGCAGTTTTTTGGAGCATGCATGAAGCAGTAGTTTGCAATCTCAAAATGGCTCCTGTTATGGTAATAGGTGTAAGATCAATACTTTCTAGGCTTCTAACTGAAAATTAATAGCAGTCTCACTTATTTTTTTTTGAAAAAAGTGGCGAAACAGCAAAGGAAGGTCTCCATACATTGATTATACTTACTGGCTATTGATATTAAATAAAAAAATTTAGGAGCAACTGAGTTCAATATTTTATTTTGGACATTAAAGTTGAATCAGCCTGTTGAGATTACCTATGGTATCCATTTCTTGATCTCCCAACAATAAGGATGTTTCCATCAGTCAATGCAGCTTCTTGGGTGAGGGCTCTACCAATGTTTGAGCTGCATACCACCTTAGCCTCCAAATTAATCTAAAAAGGTAACAAAAATAGTTATAGGTCTGTCTCAAAATCTAATGTTTATTATTTAATTATTAACATGATTGTCACCCCTAACCACAGTACATTGTTCTTCCCAATACTGCTACTAGACTACCAACCAGTGAAAGCAAGCAGTACCAGACGAGAGAATATGACAGCAAAAAAGGAAAGACCCAGTCACTCAGAGCATGGCCCTATCATATCATGATCTAAAAGCCCTACTTCACCTAACTGGGCCTGCAGCTAAAAAGACGTGACAAATCCTGACAGAAAGGAACACCAACTAGCAATTATGCACAAACTTGGCTTCCAAGCTCCCGCTGCACTGTGTTGTGATCAGTGATCACAGATGAGGGAAAATGGAACCACACCCAAACAAATACACTACACTCCAAACAGAGAAAGATACTCCTACTGTACTTTGAACTAAAGTCTGACATCACCTGAATTGAGTTCATCACACAGGAACAAGAAATCTGCAAAGCCTGATAAAAGATCAATTTCACCTGCTTGGCCTCACAAGCTTCGACGAATTCGCCGAGCATGTAGATGACGAAGGCGTTGGCCTTCTGCAGCCTCCTCTTCCTCCCACTCCCTCCTGCAGGGAAGGAACAGGACACAGCCAGGCATCATGAACACCTGATCGATGGGCAGAAGCAGAGCAGCAGAAACATGAACTGGCTGATCGATTGAACTTACCGAGGACGTGCACGGCGACGACGGAGTCGCTGGCCTTGGCGACGGCGCCGATCGCCCACGACAGCAGCTCCGAGCAGCCGCGGGAGTTGTCCGGCACGCCGACGAGGATCCTGGAGCCGAGGCCGCCCAGCAGGTGGCGGCCTCCATCGCCGCACTCCTCGATAGTGTCCATGTCCTAAACACCTACCCTCCCTCGCTCACAGTTCTAGCTGGCCGTGGCCGACAGCCAGTTGTACACCGACACACTTCGCTGCTACGTGGGCGATGACAACGACGACGAGCGACGGCGATGGCGAGGACAGCGACAGGGATTTGTAGGTGATGGCTGGATGGAAGCTCTGCATGCATGCTGATAGGTATGGCAGTGCCGCAGTGCCAGTGGAGGGAGTGCACTGAAAAGGTGGTTAGTTAGTTGGGGGCAGTGATGGCCATTCCATTAGCACGATCGCTGGCTGGACTGTGGAGAGAGCTGCCATGGCACTAAAAAATGGGGTTGCTTAGGGCAGAAGATGCGTGCAGGGTACAAAGATGGGTAGAGAGGGAGGGATCGGATCAGCAGAGCCAGAGCACTGTGCCAACTGCCAACCTAGGACTGGACTGCTGCTCGATTCTTATTGGATCTGCCACCATATACGAGCTTCAGATGTACTCGAAGCTGCTGGTACCCGATTTGATCTGCCCTACAGAGTTTCAGTGACAGCTTCTCCAAACTGGTTCTGATTATGGAGAGAGAGGGTGGCAGTGGTACTTGCTTGTGTTCATATAATTGTACGCCCTGTTTTCTTGAACTTATCGGCCGTACCTTTTCAGTGAAATAACAGTGTTTTTCTGTCACAACAAATCAGCATCAGCATCCACGTTAGCCGTTTTTCGAGCCAGCTGAACAGGGCCGTAAAACGTAGGAGTAGGTAATTGGCGCCTTGGTCAGAACAAGGACCATTTTGTTTGAAAAGAAAAAAAAGGGTACAAACTACAAAGTAGCGTACTCAGAGTTGCTTCAATTTTCACGGGACATTTGAATATGTGGAAGTGGAACTAGAGTTAGCTGATATATAATAATTGGTTATATACGTACAGGTCAGTATATATGTTAGTTAATTTAGTAGTTGAAGATGAACTTGTCCAACTACGAGAGGGAAAGCCTTAATTGGAGCCTTTGACTAGACTATTTCCATGATGTGTTATTCTACAAAGCTTGGTAAAAAATATATGCTTCACACGTTACATCAACAACAATAACTGTTACAATCAAACATTGACCACCTAATGTCTAAGTCTGGAACTCTGAATACATGTATACGGCAACTAGCTACAAATTTATTTGTAGAACACGCTAAAGCCTTGCCCACAATTGTACTAAAAAGGGGAGGGGGTCAGGGGAGAACATATCCAATCTGGATGCCCATTCATGCAATCTAGCCATCTAGCATTCCAGTCGTCACAAGCGTGTGGACAAGACAAGAAAAGAACCCAACAAAAAACACTGCGCGCGCACTCACCAACTCATATACAACGACACCCTTCTTCGTGCAGCAGTGCTCTTTTGGAATCTGTTTGTTTGCCCGCGTAAGGATCATTCGCATTGGTGGGTGTGTATAATCTCACAGAGAAGAGTATTTGGTTGTCTAGATGGGAACTGCTCCGGTACTCCTCTTTTCTAAAGTTGCACGCATCTTAAAGCAGCCCACCTAATTAAATAATTTTCTTAATTATTATGGATACGCATGGTTCCGCCCTCCGCCCAGCCCAAACCCATCCACATTGCCAGTCCCCTTTGTTCGGACGTTTGGTTTGCGTGCACGCGCGTGGCGGCGAGGACCCGACTTCGTCGACGGCACATCCATAGTGGCACATGCATCCCCTCTGATCTGAACCCCTTTGTTCAGTGCCGTTCATTTCGCATGAGGAGGTCCGCAGCGTCTGCTGCCTCTTCCTGATGGACGTCGGCGATAGCTGCGTCATGAACGCTGCCGCGGGGGCCACAGCGGAGTAGCACCAACATCTGAATGAATGTATGGCTGCCTTCACATCCCCTGCAACAGCGAAGAGGACAATTATCAACTGCGTGCACATCGTCCCGCTGTTATTAACTGCGAATTGTTGGAATTGTTCAGTAATCAGGCTACAACTATTAGGCTATTACAAGGAGCAGCCTCGGCCGGCGCCCGGTGGTGTTGTCCACGATACAGCCATGAGCCATGGCCGTCCTTTCCTACCTGCAACTGTGGACGTCATCAAGAAAAGGCTGATCTGGAGGGAGATGGATACGGGATCCACTTGGGCTGGGCTCGTTTTGGGACCCTGGTTATAGTACTCCTAATTGAGAAATTAATTAATTCGGTAGCTGCTTTAAGATGCGTGTAGTTTCCTAATAGAGGAGTACCGGAGCATTTCCAGTAAAAACATGCCCCGTTCTAGTATTGTGGAAGCATTCGTCACTACAAACCACTCCAATTGGCCTTTTTTTTATATATATAAAGGAAGACATTGAACTATACAAGCTGACATTCGCGCAATATGTATCAATTTATTAGTGGTTCAGTTTTCAATGGTGGCCTTTGGTTCGGTTTCCCTAACCCTGGCCAGCGAGCCATGGAGAGTCGAGGAGCTCTTTTAATCTCTTACTGCGTGTTCTTTTAACTCCTTCTAATAAATTAACTTAGCAAATCTCTTGCTGAGTTGTCGAAAAAAATACATCTGAATTGAGTTTTTCTACTCATGCAGGTCTGTTGGATGCATTATATATGCTACAGGCCCACTCATCAGCGTTAGGTGTAGGTTCACTGTATCTCTCCCTCTCTCTATATATATATATACACACAACCAAACACCTTCAAAGATTCCAAGTATAAGGCTGTATAGCCAACCAAAACACTCTTAGGCTTCTTTTGGAAGCCGTGAACCGCGTGGATACCCCGGCCTTTTCCCTCGGCAAGAAGCCCCGCCTGGAACTCAGCCACGGGCCAGATTCCCCTGCATTTGGAAGCCCACGCGGAGGGGGAGCTCAGCCCGAGCCCTGTCTTTTCCCCGGGGCGGCTCCTCCCGCATGCCTGGGTCCGGGCGGCTTTTCCCCGAGCAAGGCGACGCGCGCGACGAAAGCACCCCGCCGCCGCAAGCTGTCCTCGTCTCGACACCGCCTCCGCCGTCGCCGTCCTCAGCCCATCGACGCTGTGCTCGCCCCGCCGCGGTCGACTTCGTCCTCGCTTCCTGCCCCTGCCTCCATCCTCGAGCCCCGCCGTCGCCGTCGCCGTCGCCGTCTCCACGGCTTTCCTCACCTCATCTCCGCTGCCTCTCCCTCGATACGCGACTGCCATGGTCCCCCTCGCCGTCAACACGTGACCGCCGCCACCTCCATCTCAGCATCAATATCCATCCAGTCAGCTCCAAGATCCAGATCTAATGTATGGTGTGCAGTGTGCTGCTTCTTGATTCCTTGCATGCGAAATGCTACCTATGCTGGTACATTCAGAAGTTATAAGTTTATTCGGTTTTGTTGGAACTAGCTAGTTCTGGGGTTTTGATCTAGGGCTGTTGGATGTTGGTGTCAGATTAAGAGATTCTTACACTGCCGGTAGTTACTGTTACAGCGCCGTAGTAATTAGCTAACTTACTTTGTTTCGTTTCATATGCCTAACAGTTTTTAGTAACATTATTCTTAGTCTAGCTGTTAATTCAGTAGCTTGTAAGAATAATAATTCTGCTGGCAGATTGGAAACGATCAATAATAAGCTAGGAGTAGACTGCATTTCATCCCTTTCATATTTTTGTAGATGAAATAATAAAAAGAAATTGTAGCCGCTAGATCTACCAAGGATACACAAAGTCAACTCACCAAAAGATTGAGAGGGCATCATTCTTTACTTTGATCAAATTCAGCCATGGTACTTTCTCCCAAAATACATTATTTTTATGAAAAATAAATGTCTCTGTTGGAAAGATTGATGTTAGGAAGCTCTGTAATGCTGATGTTAGTGACACGATTGAATAATCGATTATTTTAAAAAAGGATGTATAGAGTGTGCACGCTGCTAAATAATTGTTAGATAATCTGCTGCTTTCTTGTGTGAACACACAGTAAGGAAAGGCGGCGTTGAAAAAGCTCCCTGCTGTGGTACTGTAGCCGCTGTAGAAGGCAGGCGCCGAACGGCTCACCTGTCTCACTGTAGCCACAACATAGCAGGGACAGGCACAAAAGTCAGTCCTGCTGTGTTATCTAGTCACTGTAGCAGCATTGCAGTTGTACTAGGACTAGATGGATATAGTTGTATAAATAGTTTATCATTGCAACTCAGAAAAGAGAGTTCAGATTTGCCATCTCCTAAACAGGGCTTCGGCCAACGCTGGTGTCTCTGGCTGTGTGTATGCTCTGTTCTCCCTCTTCTTCTTCCTTTAGCCATAGAGGCTCCGTTCGCGTGTCCTTAAACCCAGCTTGATCCGCTTATTTTTTTCATCCGGAAGAGTGTTTTTCTCTCACAAATTCTTTCAGCATTCCTCCAAACCATCCAGATTCCTCCAAAATTCAGACAAGCGAACAGGCCCAGATTGTGGTCGACAGCGCCTGTCGTGCTCGGCCGTGGTCGGCAAGACTGGTGAGTGGTCGACTCACTTGAGCCAGTGATCCAGTGGCCTAACAATAATTTCCAGTGTGCTAAGCTGCTAAATTTATAAGAATATAATAGTGGTATGAAGAGTTATGTGTTTCTAATTTTTTAGTATAATTTTGTTCCAAAGGATGTCTGTCCCTTGCTCTCCAAAGAACTCACTGGGAGCAGGAACTCCAACCTTGGTGAACTTGTGCATGATGTCCTAGTGCCCGACTCGCACTTTAGGTTGCTTGGTATCTTTCTTCCATACATGGTGCATCATTGTAGGATCTACAGGAAGATAAAGGAGGCCTAGAGGGGAGGGGTGAATAGGCCTGTAAAAATTCAACTCAAAATTCTGTTAGAACAGAGGGCGGCACTGCCGGCCTTACAGGACGGCACTGCCGCTCTACAAAAAATAATCTAACACAGTTGAGATTTAACAGATATGAACCTGACCCAACTAGCTGTTTAATCCTGCAATATAAAGCCAAGATCCAGTTCAAAAACTAGATACCACAGAATCTTCACACAACAGTGAATCGAGCAACTAAACTCTAGCAACAGCTAGCAATACAATAAACAGCAAGTATAGTAAAGATGAAGCACGTAAGACACAAGATTTATCCCGTGGTTCAGCTCACCATTAAGGTTTGCCTAAGTCCACGTTGTTGAGGAAGCCACAAAAGGCTTGCCTTACCCTCGTTCTCAAATCAAGAGAGTGAACTCTTGAAGTGAGGGGTGATTTCTTAGCTTTTGAATGAGGTTACAAACCTCCCAAGGCTGTCACACAAGTTGGCAAGCACAAGGGCGACGCCTAGCCGGCTAGGAGCAAGCTCCAAGAGTAACAAACCCTAGAACCGCCGGCCAAACGTGAACCAAATGCTCTTAGACTTTGGGATTCAGTGGATCTTCTCTCCAATCGAGTCTTGCTGCCTTTTCTCTCAAATTTTGATGGTTGGAATCAAGGATTAGCTTGAGGGATGGAGGAGCAACAATGGAGGAGAGAGGTGAGCTTTTGGTTCTGTCTGTTTTCGAGCAGAATGACTCAGTGGAGAAGATGACCGTTGTGGGCCGGGCCTAAAGGGTATAAATACCCCTCGAGCCCAACGGTCGGTTAAGGGCGGCACTGTCGCTCTTAACAGGGCGGCATTGCCGCCCTAGCCAAAACAGGTAATATGATATGAAATTTGGCTCGCTGTTTTGACTAGGTGGGAGGATGTAGATCTATGAATTTGAGCATCTGGTTCAACAGTTGACCAACTGTCCTAAAATCCCTCTTAATAGTACGGCTTTCCCTAAACTCAATTTCAAAACATAAAGGAATTTAAACCTCCTTTGAGCTAGGTCCAATCACCTTTTGTAATTAGGACACCTGCAACCTGTACATCATCCTCATTTTTTGATTCCCTGCTTGTCATCTCGATAAATCTTATTAGTCCTCTAATTTGGTGAAAAACCCACAATAGAGCTTGATTGCACTTACAATCTCCTCCTTTTTGGTAATTGATGACAACTCAATTAGAGTTTACAAATGATATGAAGTCTAAACTGAGATTTTCGAGCCATAGGTGTAGGAGCCTCCCCCTAAATATGTGAATAAAGATTTGAATTCCCAATTTGGCATAAAAGGCTATGATTCACATTTTAGGTGTGATGGGAACCTCCCCCTACATCCATGCCTGCTGTGGGGTGTTGAACAAAGTGTGACAAGAATAATCATGATGCATATGACAGGTTTTATCTGTTCAAGCACACAAGATTCTGGTTGATACAACAGAGGGCGACACTGCCGGCCCCATAGGGCGGCACTGCCGTCCTGACTATATTAGTCAGATAGCAATCTGATTTCTACAGTAGATCATATGAATATAAAGCAATCTAAACTCAGAATATGACAAGATAAAACTGTAATCATGAATATATGTCCATATCCGAAGCAAATAAAGTCACAAAGTAGTATAATTTCATAAAATAGAGTTTTGAGTGACTCTCAAACTCACAACCTAACAGCTACTCTCATCGGATCTGAACATGAAGCGCAGCAGCAGCAAGGCGTCAAAAATCCATTGACCCCTCTAATTTTCTCCCCCTTTGACATCAAATACCAAAAAGAGACGAAAAAGAAGAGAAGTCACTCGTCACTGTCGGAGTCAACGCGGGCACGTCCGGCAACGTGGGTGTGCGAAGTGAAGCATGCTGAACGTCGCGGAGATGCTGCCCTAGCTGATGTAGAAGGCCCTAGCTGATCCGTCGAAGGACGCGGTCTCCTGGAATATGTGCGAAACAAAGCTGCCTGAACCTGTGGATCGGCCTCTATAGGGTGAATTTCTGCACCAAGGTCCTGCTGACTTGGGGGCTCCTCAAAATGCTGTCCCTGTGGGTATCCATAGTACTGACTGAATGGCTCATATGAGTGTCCATGCTGCTGATCATCTGGCTGTCCATCATGGTGCTCATGTGGCTGATCCTGCTCCTCATCAGAAGAAGAAAGGCGAGGCAAGTTAGGAAACTGAGGTGGTGGCTGCACTGGTGGAAGTGGTGGCAGCCCAGCCCTCTCCCTAGCATGCCTCACAGCTTCCCTGTTCTCCATTCTATCCTCATAAACAGTCTATGAAGTATATGCACAATGAGCAAAGATTGCCTTCATCTATGCACTCATCTTTTCCCACTTTGACTTCTTTTGTTCCCTAGCCCTGGATGGCTCAGGAATATCTCTGTGTTCAGCTCTAGAAGGGTGAAAACCTGCTGCCCCACTATCTCCAAGTCCTCCAGAATCAGTGTGCTGAGTAGCTGAGCCAAGTACCCCTAAGCCACCATGGGTCTTCTTGATCTTGTAAACAGTGTGCTCACCATCCTTAGAGAACCACATGCCAGTCACTCTCTCAATCATAAACATGAGGTAAGGAGCATAGGGCAAAGATCTCCTTCCATCATCCATGGCATAAGCTAGCTCAACCCAAATGAATCTAGGAACATTAAATTTTTCATTGCTGGGAAACCTAGACAACACATTAGTAATATAGCCATTCAAATCTGTTGCATTGTCTTTAGGGTTGAGAGTGATCCTGAAAAGATTGTTCATGATGTAATAAAAACTCTTGAGCTTTGTCCTTGACCAATCAGGAACTGCAAGATTTTGATCCTCCCACATGAAGCTTACTTCCATTGGCTCAAGACGACGCTCATTATGTATCCTCTCATATCCCCTGTGGATGTGACCAAAGCCAAGAATACGACAGAAGGTGATAAAATCAATGCGATAATGCCGCCCATCAGTCATCCAATGAAGCTCATCCACTTCCCTATTCCAATAGTAGGTAGCATGGAATTGGGCAAGAATCTCTCTGTTCCAATCATACCTGAAACTCATGATGTCTGTCATCTCAAAGCGGTCACAGGTCTTGATTGCTGTAGCAAACTGATGATCATCTCTGCTCTCCAAGTCACCAAAATCAATATACTGCATCTTACTAATCTTGCCCTTTGACTTGAATAGGATGGCTGTAGCATAAAAATCAGATTGGAAAGCATTCCAAAGTCTATAATCAATGCCATTTGATCTGTCAGAGGAGTAGGGATCAATCTCTCTGGCTTCACCTGTCTTCTTCCAACTCATGGAATAATCAACAACTCTATGACCATCACTGTTCTGGGGAGGAATGAGGTTGAACCTATCAGTGTTATCTCTCATGTAGCTGCTATCAAACTCTGAAAGATGTAAAGGAGAGTCAGGCCACACATGAATGGTTCTTTCCATCCTCTGAATATTTTCCTCTTCAGCAAGATCTTCATCAAGATTTCTATCTCTGGGAGTATAGCTTGCCTGTTCCCTGCCTCTTTTGACCTTTTGCTTGGTTGTCAACACCTTCCTTTTTTAACGGTCCATCTATGCAATTAAATGAGACTTGATAAGAAACTGTATAAGATAATGAGTTAGACACAGCTGCAGGCAGATTTAACAAGAAAAAGAATTTTGAAGATGATATAGGAAGCTGTGCTGGATTTGGAATCAGCATGGTAGGGCGGCACTGCCGCCCCCTGAGGCCGGCACTGCCGCCCTCAGTTGCTTCACTATTTCATCTTCAATTTTCTCGTTCTGGTTAAATCCTATTTCCAACAATGTCAATTCATCATCACAATTTCAGAATCACAGTCTAAGCAAAGAATACATGAAACCCTAGCCATGAATTTGAAAGATTGAGTATGAAAATTTTAGAAACAATTTTTGATAAGTGAATCCAATCCATTCTGAACTTCATTGGATTTATGAACTTGAGTATAGCAGTTAGAATCTGCTAGGGGTGCCATTAATGGTCCCATGGGCGACATTGCCGCTCTCCCCAAAATCATTCAACCGGTGAAATCCAATATCAACTCGATTCAACCATCAAAAACCTTTCTAAACCCTTCATACTCCCCATAGAAACTGAAATCCATGACTAAAAGTTTCACATTGCATAGATTAAATGGGGTTAGGGTTTCACCTTGCTTCCAAACCGTTGGAGTGGAGGGAGAAGAGAAGAAACGGCTCGGCCAGGAGCCTCCTGCAGTGACCAGCGAAGAAGAGTCTCGGCTGGCTGCAGGAGCGGCACTGCCGGGGTGGTAGGTCACGAAGAACGGCGGCGGCACGTGCTTGAGAGAGAAGAAAAGAGGAGCACGAGCGTCGGCGTCGGCTGGGAGAGAAGGAGAGAGTTGGGTCGGGGGCCAGAGAAGGAATAAGTAGAAGAAAACGGGCCCCGCAACCCAGCCAAAATTAGCTAAAAACGGATCAATTTCCAGAGAGCGGCACTGCCGGCCAGGATGGGCGGCACTGCCGCCCTGCCAATTTTGCAGGGATTACGCTTAAACTTTATGACCTCCTTCACCTTAGACATGGATATATATTCTCTAAATATCATGACCAGTAAGCAATCAACAATATAGACAATGGTCATGACACTTAGTTGGCCTTTTGAAATGATTTTGAAACACAATGTAATATCTTTTTAAATCATTTTCCTACTTCACTAGGTAGTCAAATAGAGGTGTGCCATATTTCAAACCACATTACGAGAATCAAGTATATTTAGCTCACTACGCAAAGCACAAAACCTTGACTCATCGAGAGGCTTAGTGAAGATATCGGCTAGTTGTTTTTTGGTGCTCACATGATGAATTTCGATATCTCCTTTGGTTTCGTGGTCTCTCAAGAAATGATGTCGGATGTCTATATGTTTGGTTCTTGAGTGGCTTACGGGATTATTTGCAAGCTTTATGGCACTTTCATTGTCACACAAGAGTGGGATTTTGGTGAATTGACATCCGAAATCACGAAGGGTTTGCCTCATCCAAAGTAGTTGAGCACAACATGCACCGGCTGCAACATACTCGGCCTCGGCGGTGGAAAGTGCTACACAATTTTGCTTCTTAGAACTCCAAGACACTAGGGACCGTCCAAGGAATTGACATGTCCTCGAAGTGCTTTTTCTATCTACCTTTCAACCGGCATAATCAGAATCCGAATAGCCAAGTTGATTGAACTTGGAGCCCTTGGGATACCACAAGCCAAGGTTAGGAGTGTGTACTAAATATCTCAAGATTCTCTTAACAGCCACTAAATGGCACTCTTTCGGATTGGCTTGAAATCTAGCACACATGCACACACTAAGCATTATGTCCGTCCTAGATGCACATAAGTAAAGTAGAGAGCCGATCATGGAACGATATACCTTGATGTCTATGGCTTTCCCTTCTTCATTTAGATCAAGATGTTCGTTGGCTGGCATGGGAGTTTTGATAGGCTTGGCATTCACCATGTCGAACTTGTTAAGCATATCATGGGTATACTTGGTTTGGCTAATGAATGTTCCTTCCTTCATTTGCTTGATTTGAAATCCAAGGAAGAACTTCAGTTCACCCATCATGGACATCTCAAATCTCTTAGTCATAATCCTACTAAACTCATCACAATACACATGGTTAGTACTACCAAATATTATGTCATCGACATATATTTGGCACACAAATATATCATTTCCAACTTTGTGAGTAAAGAGTGTAGGGTCGGCTTTGCCTATTTCAAAGCCTTGTTTGAGCAAGAATTCCTTAAGGCATTCATACCATGCTCTTGGCGCTTGCTTAAGCCCATAGAGCGCCTTTTGGAGTTTATAGACACGGTTTGGGAACTTGGGATCTTCAAACCCCGGTGGCTGCTCCACATACACCAACTCTTGTATTGGGCCATTGAGGAATGCACTCTTGACATCCATTTGGTACAGCTTGAAGTCATGATGGGTAGCAAAGGCTAGAAGCATTCGTATTGCTTCAAGTCTTGCCACCGGTGCATATGTTTCTTCAAAGTCCAAGCCCTCTACTTGAGTGAAGCCTTGGGCCACCAATCTTGCCTTGTTCCTTGTCACCATGCCATTTTCATCTTGCTTGTTGCGGAAGACCCATTTGGTACCAATGACATTGGTATTGGGCCTTTCCACCAATTTCCACACTTGATTTCTTTCAAAATTGTTGAGCTCTTCTTGCATGGCCATGACCCAATCCGGATCTTCAAGTGCTTGTTCTACCTTGAGAGGTTCCAAAGAGAAAACAAACAAGTAATATTGACAAAAATTTGCTAAATGTGAACGAGTTGTTACCCCCTTTTGAATGCTCCCAAGGATGTTGTCAACGGGGTGATCCCGTTGTATAGTTTGACGTAGTCTTGGATGCTCAACACCTCCTTGTTCTTCTTCTGGACCTTTAGCCTCTTCTTGTTCAAAGATAGGCTCCAAGTTGAGACCTTGAGGTGGTGGAGTAGGAGTTGAAGGAGCTGCTGCTGAGGTGGATGGGGCGGCAGTGCCGCCCTCATGAGCAGCACTACCGCCCTGCTGATGTTCAACAGGTGAGTGCTGCCCTTGTCGATGGAGTACGTTAGCAGAAATTTGTGCAACAACATCCTGGGGATCCTCATCATCAGTGGCTTGATCTTCTTGTGGCCTAATATCGCCTATAGCCAATTGCTTGATTGCCTCACATGGTGGATCCTCCTTCCCTACAACACTTGAATCAACTTGCTCCACTTGAGAGCCATTAGATTCATCAAATGTCACATCTACCGTGATTTCAACTCTACCCATGGTTCTATTGAAGACACGGTAGGCATGATCATTTGATTGATAACCAAGAAGAATGCCTTAATCAACTTTAGGTGTGAATTTAGAGGTTTTGGGTCTTTTGTTGAGTATAAAACACTTGCATCCAAATACTATAAAGTATGACACCTTTGGTTTGTTACCGGTTAGAGGCTCATATGAAGTCTTCTTGAGTTTCTTGTGTAAATAGAGACAGTTGATGGCATGGCAAGCGGTGTTGACAGCGTCACTCCAAAAGAGGTCCGGCGTCTTGTATTCATCTAGCATTGTCCTTGCCATATCAAGAAGTGTGCGGTTCTTCCTCTCTACTACACCATTTTGTTGAGGGGTGTAAGGAGTTGAAAACTCATGTTTGATGCCCTCATCATCAAGAAACTCTTCAACTAGAGTGTTCTTGAATTCGGTCCCATTGTCACTTCTTATTTTCTTGATAGGAAGACCGAACTCCCTTTGTGCCCTTCTCACAAATATCTTGACTTTCTCTTACACCTGGGACTTATCATAAACAAAGAACACCCAAGTGAAACGGGAATAATCATCAACAATAACTAGACCATATTTGTTATCCCTGATGCTTATGTAGGCGACCGGTCCAAAGAGATCCATGTGAATCAACTCCAACGGTTGTGTGGTTGGGATGAGGAACTTGGCCAAACTCCTAAAAGACAACCACATCCTTGGACTAACCAATATTCAATTTAAGAAAGACAGGATTTGTAGTGCTTGCCAAGCCGAAAAGCAAGTAGGTGTACCTCACCCACCAAAGAGCATCATGACTCATGAGCCAGTCGGCGATGCCATAGCCAACCCATGCTAGATTTTGCCACTAAACAGGTCTCAAGCTTAGCTTTACTTTTGCTGAAATCAACTAAGTAAAGCTTGTTCTTGAGATGACCTGTAAAGACAATAGAGGAATCCTCCTTCTTAGAGACTTCCACACCCTTGTCTGTGAAGAGACAATTGTAGCCCATCGCACATAATTGAGAAATGGACAACAGATTGTACTTCAAGGAATCAACATGTAAGACATTTGTAATTGAATGATCAAGTGTAATAGCTACTTTACCAAGTCCAATCACACCCCCTTTTGAATTATCAACAAATATGACATTCTCATCTGAATTTGTAGTTGAGGAGTATGATGAGAACATACTCCTTTCTTCTGTCATATGATTTGTACATCCGCTGTCAAGCACCCAACTTGACCCACCGGAGGAGTATGCCTGCAACACAAGTTTAGTTCCTAGTTTTAGGTCCCCAAATATTCTTGGGGCCTTGCATGTTAGTCACAAGAACTTTAGGAACCCAAATGAAAGCATTATGATAAACATTTCGACCATTGCCAACAAACTTGACAAACACCTCCCCCTTATTGTTGTGCTGCAAAACAAAGTTAGAATCCAAACATTGAGGATGTGTTTTTGCCTTTGGTTGATAAGCATATCTATTTGGAGTGACCCAGATAGATTTCTTTGGTTTCTGGACAACCTGCTCTAGATGAGACACCTTCTTCTTAGGCTTGACATGAGCAGAGGAGGAGGAGGTGATCTTCCCTTTTATGTGGGGGGCGGCACTGCTGCCCTTCACAGCGGCACTGCCGCCCATAGGCCACGGTGCTGCTCTGGGCTGACCTTGTGCTACCATCGGTGCAGACCTATCTGTACCTTCCTGCCCTTTGCTCATGAACTGAACACACTCATATCTATTGATTACCTTTCTCCCATTGGTTTTACCTCCATGAGTGTGCCCAAGCCCATCTTTGATGCATGGATTTCTTCCATCTTTGTATTGTGGCCTCTTTGTTTTTTCACCTTTACCACCAGCAGGTTTCTTGCCTTCCATGCACCTTTTTCCTAACATAGCATTGAGCCTAGCAATCTCCTTTTTCATGACCTCCAAGTTTGCAAGGTTAGTGGAATAAACATTTAAGTCAAGATTATAGCATTTTCCACATCCTTGGCTAGTGGAGGGAATAGAAGTGTCATTTGTGTTGGATGGAAGTGGGGTGCTCTCGCATAGAAGGTTATATTGCTTCTCAAGTTTGTTGTGTTTTTCAACTAAGACACAATACTTGTCATTGAGTGCAATATTTGCCTTCTTTGTGAGAGCATGTTCTCTTTGTTCTTCGGCCAAGGCCTTGTTCAAAGAGTCCACCTCACTTCTCTCTAACTCAAGAGCTTCCTTGCAGCCAATATACATCTTTTCGGTTTCCTCAAGATAATCATCTCTATCGGCTAGCTCGGCTTTGACACTTTCTAATTCCTCCATTAGATTCATGATGAAGAGCTTGGTTTTAGAATCTAACTTTTTAGTCAATTTAGCATATTTCTCAACATCACTAGTATCATCATCACTAGAATCACTAAGTTCACTACTAGAGATGTCACTAGGAGGTGGAGGAGATTTAGCTCTTCGTTTTACCTTCTCACCCTTTGCCATAAGACAAACGTGAGTGTAGCAGTGGTCATCATCATCGGACATGTTGTTGAAAAGCCTTAGTGTAGAGGATGACTTTTGAATAGCCACGGTTGCAATCTTCACATCCTCTTCACTTGACTCTTTAGTTGAGTCCCACTCATGCCCAATGTGTGTCTCTCTCACTTGCTTGTATCTCCTTTTGTGCTCATGCTTGCCCTCATTGTTGTCCCTCTTGTATTTGTTTTCTTTCTTGTCATAGGGACACTTAGCAATGAAGTGCTCCGTGCTACCACAATTGTAGCAAGTCCTCTTCTTCTTGTTTGGGAACCTTCTTTGCACTATTTTGTACCCATTCTTTTTCAACCCTTTGTGATAGCTCTTCATGAACAAAGCCATATCATCGATCTTCATGTAATCAGCCCCATCATCTTCATCTTCACTTGAGGATGAACTTGGATCATCATTTGATAGAGTTGACTTGATTTCCTTGGGTTGACTTGTTGATGCTTGCTTGCTGCCCTTTTCCTTGTTGGAGGTGCCTTGATTGCTTGATTTATTTGCCTTGAGAGCTACTTCCTTGATTTTCATGCCTTCTAGCTTGGCTTGCAACTCACCAAGTCTTCTCCTTTCATTTGCTTCTTCTCTTTGCATGTCAAATGTCAATAATCTTCCAAGCACATCATTAGGTGTGAAGTGCTCAAACTTCTTCTTATCTCTAATCAAGGTAACTACGGTCTCATTTCTTGGTGAGTAGGCTTCCAACATAACCTTCACCACTTTGTGATCATCAAGCTCATCACATCCATAGCCTCTAATCTTGCCCACCAAGGTCATCAATCTATCAAACATCTCTTGTGGCCCCTTTTCATTTACAATCACGAACCTATTGAGCTTGGCCATCAATAAATCAATCTTTGCCTTTCTTACTTTATCAACACCTTCATATGCTAGATGCAAAGTGTCCCAAATCTGCTTTGCAACATTGACATTCATCACTCGGTTGTACTCATTTCCATCCAAGGCACTAAGAAGAATGCTTGTGGCTTGGCCATTGAGATGAACAACAGCTAGCTCTTCATTTGTTGGTGCTTCGGGATCTTCCGGTGGCTGCAATCCATTCACCACAATCTTCCAAAGACCGGGGTGAAGACCTACAAGATAGGCACTCATCAAGTGCTTCCACTTGGCAAAGTTTGTCCCATGAAAATGAGGCAACTTGCCCGCGGGCACATTGACAAAAGACCTTTTGTTATGGTTAGACAAATAAGAATAATTAAAGGATACGGCGGCATATTTGTTCTTGTTGCTGTTGCTGCCCTTGTCCTTGCTATCCTTCTTTTTGTCCTTGCTCTTCACCTCCTTGCTATCTTTTGAAGCATGGTATGACACATCATCATCTCCATCGTCCGAGGTACTAGAGAGCTCACTAGATGATGCATCATACTCATTCTTCTCTTGCTCTTGAGCTCTTGCTGCTCTTCTCTTAGCTCTTGCCTCTCTTGTGATTCTTCTAGCTTCTTTTCTCCTTTTCTTATCTTTGAGCCGCTGCTCTTCTTTCTTCTTTTCTCTAGCTTCTCATGTTGCAATCTTTGTGGCTTTTCTTTCTTTTCTTGCCTTTCTTCTTTCGGCATCGGTGGTCTTGGGTTCTTTGATGGTGGCATCACTTGCTGTGGACATGGACAGCTCGCTGCTGCTGCTGACATCCTCAACGTGCACACCACTTGCGTCCACAACGTGAACATTCTTCGAACTTTCTACTTCTTCCATACTTCACGCAGTGAAGCGTATACGAAGCAACCTCGCTTTGATACCACTTGTAGGATCTACAGGAAGATAAAGGAGGCCTAGAAGGGGGGTGAATAGGCCTGTAAAAATTCAACTCAAAACTCTGTTAGAACAGAGGGTGGCACTGCTGGCCTTATAGGGAGGCACTGCCGCTCTACGAAAAATAATCTAACACAGTTGAGATTTAACAGATATGAACCTGACCCAACTAGCTGTTTAATCCTACAATATAAAGCCAAGATCCAGTTCGAAGACTGGATACCAGAGAATCTTCACACAACAGTGAATCGAGCAACTAAACCCTAGCAACAGCTAGCAATACAGTAAACAGCAAGTATAGTAAAGATGAAGCACGCAAGACACAAGATTTATCCCGTGGTTCAGCTCACCATTAAGGTTTGCCTAAGTCTACGTTGTTGAGGAAGCCACAAAAGGCTTGAGCTTGCCACTAAGGCTTGCCTTACCCTCGTTCTCAAATCAAGAGAGTGAACTCTTGAAGTGAGGGGTGATTTCTTAGCTTTTGAATGAGGTTACAAACCTCCCAAGGCTGCCACATAAGTTGGCAAGCACAAGGGCGACGCCTAGCCGGCTAGGAGCAAGCTCCAAGAGTAACAAACCCTAGAACCGCTGGCCAAACGTGAACCAAATGCTCTTAGACTTTGGGAATCAGTGGATCTTCTCTCCAATCGAGTCTTGCTGCCTTTTCTCTCAAGTTTTGATGGTTGGAATCAAGGATTAGCTTGTGGGATGGAGGAGCAACAATGGAGGAGAGAGGTGAGCTTTTGGTTCTGTCTGTTTTCGAGCAAAATGACTCAGTGAAGAAGATGACCGTTGTGGGCCGGGCCTGAAGGGTATAAATACCCCTCGAGCCCAACGGTCGGTTAAGGGCGGCACTGCCGCCCTAGCCAAAACAGGTAATATGATATGAAATTTGGCTGGCTGTTTTGACTAGGTGGGAGGATGCAGATCTGTGAATTTGAGCATCTGGTTCAATAGTTGACCAACTGTCCTAAAATCCCTCTTAATAGTACGGCTTTCCCTAAACTCAATTTCAAACATAAAGGAATTTAAACCTTCTTTGAGCTAGGTCCAGCCACCTTTTGTAATTAGGACACCTGCAACCTGTACATCATCCTCATTCTTTGATTCCCTGCTTGTCATCTCGATAAATCATATTAGTCCTCTAATTTGGTGATCATCAATACCAAAACCCACAATAGGGCTTGATTGCACTTACAATCATCCATGCATTGATCCGTCTGACAGACTGAGTGTATATATCTGCAAAAGTGCAAATGCATATGTTCTATCAATCTATATAATATAAATATAAATGGCTCCTCTTCTTTCTTGCTAGCTAGCTAAGAAACATGTTTTTTTTTCTTGTCGAGGATGCTTTCATCGATGTGCAAAGAATACCTTGTTGGTATATGATGTCAGTATGGCTTCTTGTTTTGTTTACTTGATCAGATCTCCGCATTAACAGGACAGATTAATTTAACAATGATTGATCACTATTCATTTTCAGCTTAATTAATAATATTATTTTTGTCTTGCGTGTTTAGTGTGATAGATTATACATGATAGATTAGTGAAAAGTGTGTAATACAAACATGTTTCCACCTCGCATTCAGCTATCTATGTAAGCAAAGGCATTGATACATTGATGTTCTGGACTCCTGGTAGCCAGTGGATCATGTATATAAAGGATGAATCGAGTTAAATAACCAATCTAGAGTCTGTGCATCATGGTTAACTCCCATGTGCTATCATCTGAAAAATTACCCTGAACAATGCCACTGTGTTGTAAAGATTTCATCATAATATGGTCCAAGTTCTGACATATCTAATTGCACTGCCTGGTTCAAGTTCTTTTTAACATTTTTTCTTTGGATTGACATGTGTTGAATATCACATATGTGTAGACTGTCAATTTGCCTGCCTTCCACTAACAATTTCTTACTAGTTTGCAGCATGCAGCATACCACAAGGTCATGAGCATATTGGCATTTGAAACTGGAGGTCCTAAAGACACGTGCAGTTGTTGAGAATAATTTGCAAATTTGTTTGTATAATATTAAAGTTTGTGCTACCTACTTAAGTTAGCATTGAATTAGGAACAAAGGTGCATATATTGGCTGAGATGATACCCATCAGTTTATCAAGAAGATATTTAACAGTTATGGACGTTTGAGTCTCACAGAATGTATGAAGTTTGATTAAGGAAATATATTTTAATTGTTATTTTTTAATCCTTTGTTTTTTGTTTTCAGAATATTTTTTGAACTGTGTTTTTAGTGTTTATTTGGAGTTTGGGAACATTGTGCATGTGCAATTTACAGATTACAACGAGCAAGCTCATAATCAATAGCCGTGATATTCAAGTTTTTTTTAGGAAAGCCGTGATATACAAGTTTGTACATTCATCCTGGTTACTTCGGCCTGGCTTTCAAATGGCGACAGGGAAGGGGGAGCGGCGGTACTTTGGCGTTTGCTTCCAAACGGTGACAGGGAAGGGGGAGCGGCTCCTGGGGATACGACCAGCTGCTTAAATCCCCGTCGGGGGTTTGCTACCCAGGGCAAATCTACCCCGCGTCCCCAAACTAAGCCTTAGGGACTGTTTGGTCGCGCTCCGGCTCCGGCTTCACGGCAGCTCAGTCAGCGGAGTCACACCAAACGCGCCGGCCGGAGGTGCGCTTCTATGTGTCCGCCAGAGGAGCCTGAGCCCTTTTACCCGTACGGAGGAGCTCCAGCTTCGGCTCCCGCGACGAGCAGCATGGGCGAAGCCTGGCCAAACGGCCGCTTATTTTCTATTTATCGAATCCACGCACTTAGCTTTGTCTCGCTTATCCAGGATCTACAAAGGCTACCAAACAAGCTTCTCGCATAATGCTGTCAGCATGTGGTTGAACACCCCAGCAGTCCTTCCCACGTACTCCCTCCCTACTCGTAAAGGAAGACGTTCTGGGCTCTTGGCCCGTTTTCTCAAAGGATGTCGTCGCACGCTCGGAGGGGAGGAGTTGGACGCGATTGCCCCTGCGTTTTGGCTTCCGTCCACAGTAATCACGTGCTCACAATCCACCGCATTGATCTCGCCTCTTCGTTTCACTCGCCACCGCACGGTCGCTTCAATTTCCTTCCTCGCGCCGCACTCTCGCTTTCCTTCTTCGCCGCGAGCCTTCCTTCCTCGCCACTCGCCGCACGTCTTCGTCGTCCTCGCGCCACGCCTTCCTTCCTCACCGCTCGCCACACGTCTTCCTCGCCACTCGCCAGTCTACTCCCTTCCTTCCTCGCGCCATGGAGTCCGGCGCCATGGAGGTCGCTCGTGCCATGGAGGAGGCGCTGGACTCAAAGATGACGCCAGACTCAGAGATGACGCTGGCCTCGGAGATGGCGCTGGACTCGATCGGGATGGCACCGGACTCGGTCAAGATGGCGCCAGACTCCGCCGACGTGGTGCCGAACTCCGTCGAGGTGATGCTGGAGTCTCTGTGTGCTCGCTATGGCATGTTCCACGCCGACAATGACGACGAAGGCTGCTACCAAGCTCGCCGCGAAGGTAGCAGGTGTGCACGTTGCAGTATTGTACACAGAGAGTACGATCTCACAACATGGATACTTGATGGCATAGAAAAATTTGATTGTGAGCTCTACATTCCTGATGTGGAGAAGCTTCAAATGGATGGTGACACAATACTTCTTCCTGAGCACGTTATCAAGAAGTTGGATGAGATCTACAATATGAAGAAGTAGGAAGATGCAAAGAAAGAACAGTAAGGTACATAGTCTCATTCAGTCAACCTAATAGGCATGCAAAAACTAATTTGCTAGTAATATTCTTGCTTCGGCTAGCAATTGCTTCGGCTAGCATGCTGCAAAGACTAACATGCTTGCATGTTCTAATATTCTTCTTCTAATTTGCCGCAGGAAGGCTAGCAATTGCTTCGGCTAGCAAGGAAGATTCACAAGAGATTTGCAATGGCAGCCGATCTTCTTTCTCTAGTTTTTCTTTTTGCATGTGAGGAATCTTGAACTTGTTGCACCCTTTAATTTTTATGGCTTCCCTCAAAACACTATGAAGTGTTACAAAAATCCTATTTGCTTTCCATGGACAGTACTCTAAGAATGCCTACAAAACATGTGTTCAAAAATTCAATCAATGAGTATATTAGTTGTTCAAGAAACAATGGAACAAGTGAACAATTGATCAATTTACCTGTTGGACTGCTGGAACTAGATCTTTTATTGTTTTTACATCCTTCTTGTATTGAATAGCTCGAAAAAACCCCAAGTCTAAAATGTTAAAATCCGGAGAATTGGATGGTTGACAAATGAGACGAATGTCAAACCCTTCTTGCTTACCAGCCTCACAAGCAAACCTTTTTTCAAATACCTTTATATCCTAGCTTTGCTCATACCAAGTTTACTAGACACATCTTCTATGGCCATTCTTTGTTTGAGAGGAATGTTGCGCAATTGTTCCAAATCAAGAGGAACTGCCTTGCGGCCACATCTACCCTTCTTTTTACTTGTAACCACAACAGGAATGTTATGAGCAAGTTGGTGTTTACCTCGCTTCCATAAGCACTGAACTGACCGGATGTGCACTCCAAATTGATCAGCAACAATTCTTGTATCCTTCTTGACTAGTGTCCCATTCTTGCTTCTAGCCAACAATGCTTGGTACACTTGTCTTGTGACTTCTTCTGTCATGTCCTTCCTTCTATGGTGTACTTCAACAGGAACCTCAACATCTTGTTCTATTAAAAGAAAAAAGAACATTCTTCTTGTTAGCCACGGATTACATAAAAAATAATCAAAAAAAGGAAAGAACAAACTGAAAAAAATTACCAACGAGGTTTTGTATGTAATCAAAGTCAACCGCACCATATTCATCTAATGGCAAGTTCAAATCAAATCCTGTCCAAAAATAAAACAAAAAAATCAGAAAAGATGGCGCTTGAGGGAAACAACAAACTCAAACAAGAGAGGTGATTACCATTGTCGTTGTTGGACTCCAATATTGGCTCGTTGAGAACGAAGGCAAGATTGTCGTTGTCATCTTCTTCTAAGAGAACGTTCAGATCAAAGGCAGCAACTCTAGGATCAGCCATTGCATGCGGTAGTGAAGAGAAGAGAGGGAAAGTGAGGAGATGAAGCACGGTAATGGAAAGAGAAGAGGCAGGGGGAAAGATTCCGTTAAAATAGGCACGGTGGAACACAAACATCGGAGCTATCGAGCGCAAAAATTAGAATCCCGTGGCGCCACCGCAAAAATCGTTTGCATGTGAAAAACCAACGAAAACATGGCGCCCAACACGCCCAAAACGCGAGCACAAACGCGCTCAAGCGGCTCAGCGCGTGCACCACGCCCAGCAGAATCAAATCCGCGCGCCATGCAGCCACAGCGCACGCGACACGCAGGGCCAAACAGTGCCATGCAAAATCAAGCCAGTAATAAAAAATGGCACCCGCCAGGTATCAAACCCGGGTCCTCAGGGCCAACACCTCGCTGCACTAGCCGTCTGAACTATGGTTGTTTCTCGTATGGAATGCACCCGCAACCGTTTTTTAATAGGGGCAGACAGGGAAAAATACCCCCTAATTAATCACTCATTGGTAAGCACAATCATGTCATAAACGACTTCCTTTACGAGTACGGAGGGAGTATATAATTGCCAAAACAGCAGGATCACATATAATGCGTCACGTCCTTCTTCCCGGAACTCTTACGGAGCATCTTTTGTAGTAGGCCAGCACGCCAACTTCAGGTTGCACTTGTTAATTTGTTATTCGTGGTTGATCCTAAAACCTATAAAATTCTGTTAGCCCCGTTTAGATCCTTAGAATTGAATTTATTTTAATAAACATAATCTAGATATAAATTTATTAAGCTAATACGGTTGTATATGGATTATATTTGTATATTATTGTTAGCTATACGAGAGATATACTTATGTTTTGCATTTCTACCGTTGGGGGAGCGAGTTGAAGAGCTTGTTATAAGTTGCAAAGTAGAAATATATATAGCATGATGATCTATAGAATCTATTTCCATCTCCCACCCTATGAATTTGAGATAGTCTTATATGTGAACTTTAAAAAGTGGTGGAATGTTAAATTCAAAGCCAAATTGCCTAGTTTATTAAGTAGATTTCAATTCCTCTAAATGAAAGGATCAAACGGCCCCTTAGTATCAAGTTCGGTTCCGTGAATTCTAGAATATATAGTTTGCAATTTTAATATTTTTTGTTATACATTACAGAAGTCTTAAACTCATTCGAACATATCAAAATCCACTTTCAACTTCAGAAGACTGAAAATAAATTAATTGGGGCATATAATTTCAAATAAAAGTTACAATTTAAAAATCCTGTACTTTTAAAGTGTTGATTTGCAAATTCTAAATCCTGGGCTTCATAATTTCAAAACATCTAGATATCCAATAGTTTGAAAAATGTTGGATTTTTCCACGTTTTAACTTTCCTAGGAAAATCAAATTGTGAATTTTTAATTTTTGTTTGAACCTTGCTCTAGGTTTGAATTTCTAGTTCCACAACCTAGAGTACGTGGAAACCAAAGAGTTTGGAGTTCAATTTTCCTCATCTAGAAATTGAAATCTAGAGAAATCCCAAATCCCAGTAAAAAATTCCAATATTTCCAACTACTGAATGAAATTTGGATCTTGGGGTCTCAACTGTGTAGAAGTATACCGCCAGCTTAATGTCAATTCTAAAAATGTAGTAGTCGCTCCATCACAAAAGATCGCAACTACAGAGTTTGTGTCAATCAAACTAGTTTAAGTTTGACCAAATTTATAACGAATAGTATTAACAATTGTGTCTTCAATAAAGTTTACTGTGAAAATATATTCGATAATTAATTAATAGTAGTTATTTTGTATCATGAATATTAATATTTTTATATAATTTCAATCAAAGTTTAAACTGTTTGACTTCTCGGAAAATAAGAATTACATTTTTTTGGACGGAGGAAATACTTAATGTAATATAATATATTAGGATTTTGTAATTCTGGAAGTAAATATGCATGCATATATAAATGCTGGTTGGCGGTATGATAAAGAGAACCCTAAGATAAATAGCGAGTTTTTTATTTTTTGAGGGAAAGATAAATACTGAGTTGGCATTGGGTGAGGAAGACAAGCAGTGAGTTGACGCTAGGTGACGTGACGAAGCAGTAATGCTGGTTGGTACATGGAATGACGCTAGTGTGGAAGCCACGGCTCACTTTGCATCCATACAGTGGACCGGCCGGACGAGGGGCTCCCATGCCCATTCGTGCGCTCTCTGGCCGTCTCTGCTTGGCGGCGAAGCCAGAGGCAGCATGAGTGTGGAGTGGCCTAGCTCGGCAGTTCAGCAAGCCTGTGAATCGTACTGCATGCACTGCTGTAGCAATGGGACATTTGGTTCCCACACACAGGGAGTTGCGCTTGCGCCAAATCTCTGCCATGCCGGCCGTGGAGGTAATCATGGGCGGCCGGCGATCGTGTGTTTGATCATGAGAGCTGGTTTTCTTGGCTTGTTTCTCACTTGCACGGAGATGGGTGATCATTGCATAACCGATAAGTCGATAACGATATATAGGTGGGGTATAACACTTGGCACATGACAGTTACTTCCCCGCAACTAAGAGCGATTAAGAGTAGTTATAAATTAATTCGCCGAGTGTGTGTACCTTGGAGTATAATTAGTAGTAGTACATTGTTGACAGCCATTTTAGGCTGATGATAAGGTTAGGCCGGGTTTCGAATGTTGGCTGGACCGGGTTGCCCTGTTTTCTGACCAAAAGCAGGAAAACTAGCTTGGCTATGTTTCTCCAGTCCAAATTTAAAAACTAGAAAACACGTGGATTTCGATGTAGACCCGTCTGTTGTGTAGCCTATTTTGTGCACACACATGTTAATGTTATGAGTTTAAGAAAGGTGGAAGTTAAGACACATCCACACGCGCGGGGCAACATGAATGGGTTCAGATGGCTAAGCCACATGTTAGGGCCTATTTAACACAGCTCACAACAGCTTTATAAGCTGTTTATTTTGCCAAACACTTATTTTCAAAATAGCTTTTTAGGTGAAGCTGTTTTTCTTCTCCTCTCACAAAGATATTACTTGAGATGAAGCTAAAAAAAAGTAGCTTATCCCAGCTTCATCTCCCATATTATAGTCATTCTATTCATTGTTCTATCATGTGAAGCTGTTTTACCAAACACTTGTTCCAAATAACTCAGCTTCAACAAAAAAAAAAAGTTGCCCATGAAGCGATTTTGTAAAAAAAACAGCTTATATGGTGAAACTGATCTGTGCCAAATGGGATCTTAATGATACGAGTGTTGGGGCGTCATTAATTATTTTGTAGCTTTGAACGTAGTACGAAGAATAAGAGTAAGAAATCGTGGAGGAGGGAGGAGGGACTGATGGGAACAGAGAGTGAAAGGCATAAGGAAAAAATTTTAATATTATGTATAGAATAATTTTAATATTAGATATAGAATAATTATAATCATTCACCCACGTGGATAAGGAAAAATGATCGCACGATATGTGGAAGAAGCCAGGATTCCACCTGATTTCGGCTGAACCGAGGGAACCTTCGTTGGGGCAAGCTAGCACACTGCACATTGCTTTGCATGGCCCAAATGTGTTGCTTCGCGTCCAGCCCTCCCGGAGCAGCTGCAGTAGCGGCCCAGTACGTGAGTTCAGGCCCATTCGCGTCTCATGGCGCGTGTGGGCCACCACCGGCTGCAAAATCAGCTTCGATCAGTTTTCAGGTTTTGCGGAACAGGAGATTTTTATGCCAAAGGTAAGGAAAATGGTAAGTAGTTTTCACTTTTGAGGACATCACGTTTCTGATGGTTTTGTTTTAGATGTTTACATCACTACTTCATAAGTTCTAGCTGTCAGCGCTGTATATGAAAGGTCTAATATGTTGCTTCCAGGATCATCTACTTCCATTTATTCTGTTTCATTTAAGTTGATTAGCATTTTCAGAGGAAATGCTAACTAGCTTCCTACCTAGCAAGCGCTAAGGCCTTTTTACTGGCCCAAAAATGATCTAGTAGTATATATATAAGAGCAACTCCAACAATAGCCCTCAAAACAAGGCCCCTACTTTTCATTGGGTTGCCCCTACTTTTGAGAGCTCTGTTTTCTGGACTAAACTCCAGCAGCTCCAAAACAGGGCCCTACTTCTCAATTGCTTCTATTTTCTCATGCACTATATGCATATGTATTTGAGAACATCACACTATATAATAATTTATTTAAACTGCAACTCTAAAGCACCATACTTAAAAATATGATTGAAAATACAAATATTCAAATTTAAATTCAAACATAAATTTGGTCCAAATTTGACGACATTCAATCACAAATCAAAAGACACATAGTAATAGTTCACGACATCATTATCAAATGAAAAGGCACATAGTCCTAAACCAAAACATAACAATGAATATCAAATTTCTCCTCCGCCACTAGCTTCATGTCCTCCATTGCTACCACCGAAAGCGTTGTTAAACGCCGCCATCTTTTCAGCTGCATTCTGAGCCCTCATTGCTATCACATATGTCTTTTGGGAGGGGTCCAATGTGTCGAGGTCACAAAACATAACCTTTTGTTCTTGCTCTCATAGGGTCTTCTTCTCCTCATTTGCAATCTTGCACTCTTCAAGTGATAATTTGCGCTCATGCAGCACCTTGCTCTCTTGCCACCTATCCTGTCGCATAGATTCTTTCTCTTTAAGAAATTTCTCTATCAAGTTATAATTTGTTGGTTCTCCTCCTTTCTTCAGCTTCTCCTTTGCTTGCTTCCTCCCCATAGGCCTTTTACTGCTAGGCATGGAGGAGTCAGGGGTTTGAGCTTCAACCAATAATGGAGGAAAGGAAACCCCTTCTTCTTTGGATCTTTTTCTATATATGCTGTTTGAGCTTTTAGCTATGGATGAAAACGGATCGGATACGAACGGATATCACTGATATTACATTTGTTTTCATATTTCTGTCCGAATTCGAATTCGAATACGGATATTGTCAACCTTGACGAATAGGATATGATTGGATATCGACATCATAAATATACGATTTGATTATTCGGATACGGATACGGTATCGGATGTTGAATATCCGGACTTAGATACGAACAGATCCGAACTCCACTAAACGGATTCGGTCTCAAATACGGTCGAAAAATATCCGTACCATTTTCACCCCTACTTCTAGCAACTGAAATGGAACACATGTGTTAGAAAAAAAAATATTAAATAAATGATGCAACATCTTAATAAAAACAATTCTTCCATGGTCCTGGTAGGGCACACAACTAGGATGGCGGCGCTCAACCTCCTCAAATAAGCCTTGAAACTTCTTACATTCCTTGTGAATTATCCCCCACCTATGCTCCAAAGAATTTGCATTCCTATCAGATACAATTTTTTTGTTGGCATGAAAGTTTTCATGAATTCGCTTCCAATACGCTTTGCTAGGTGCTCATTTCCAGTGATAGGATCCAAGCTTATGTTCTCCCATGATTCACATAATTGGAGATCTTCCTCTGGAGTGTAGTTGGCAGCACGGATTGGCATCCTCTTTACAGCATTAGGTTGACTAGGCTGGGTACCAATGGGTAAAATTGCAATGTCATCAACGTCAACATCGTCAGACATCATCCGTGACCAATTACCTCCCTGCGACATATTCCAAACTGTGCAAAAAAAAAAGCACATATACGTATCAATTTGAATCACATATACAGTACAGTACAGTTTACGTTTATGCATCATATTATCCCAAAGGCTGGGTCTGAACTAGTCACATATGCTACAAGGATCTTCAGAAACTTCAGAAGACACCCGGAAGACTACTACTAAATTATATGTACTGCTACTACTGCTACAACATGATATTTCTGAAGTTAACACATGCTATTCCATTTATGCGGATGATCAAACCAATAGAAAAGTAATACTGCTCCTACTTGTCAGCGAATGTACCCAAAAATAAAGTAAGAAAAGATGGAGCATGCCTGTTACCTTGGAGAGGATGGAGCAGGGTCACGTCCGCTGGTGGTGTTGCTCCTGCTGAGCGCACGGACGGGGATGGCGGGGCCGCTCGTGAGATGCAGAGACGCAGCGCCGGTCGAGACCTTGCAGAGATGCAGCGCCGGTCCCTTCCCGTAGATCCAGAGTGCGCGGCAGATGGGGTAGGGGCCTGCCCGCGAGCACAGCTGCAGGGGAGGGGAGGGAGCCGGCCAGGAGCGGAAGCAGCCGGGGAGAGGAAAGAGCCTGGCTGCGCCGGTCAGTTCTAGCGGATCCGGCGACGCCGTCTTCCTTCCTGCTCGCGGGATGACGGGAAGGGGGCTGCGCATGAGCTAGATGCAGGGGAGAGGAAGCTCCGCGCGCGAGGTGGAGGAAGATGCGGGCGCCATGTCGACGGGGAGGAAGCAGCGCGAGTGGGAAAAGGAAGCGGCAGCGCGTGCGGCGTTCGGTCGCGAGCGGGAAGAAAGCCCGCGCGATGGAAACCAGCGCCAACTGTGATTTGAGGGCTGGGCTAGAGCCACTAGGACTGAGGGCCAGAGGAAAGATTCGAGGGCTCCCTTAAATTTGAGGACTCTAGATTTGAGGGACATGACAGGGACTCTGCTGGAGCAAGTTTTTTTTTTTGACTTCGGCCCTCAAATTTTAACTTCGGCCCTCAAATACAGGAGGAGGTGTTAAGTAAGGTGTTTGCTGGAGTTGCTCTAAGAGGCGCGTGAACAATATTTTAAGAGTTGGAGCCACAACTCATAAGCCACGTCTATTCGAAGGTCTATGTAAATCACAATCTACAGAGGCGAGTGACAAACCAGCTGTGCAAATGGTGTTTTCAAAGAGGTCGGTACAAAATGGTTGCTGAAGTGGGACTCAAAATGGTTGTTGTGGCAGAACCGCCCGAAATAACACGTTTTCAGAGGCGCTCGTCTTCCACTAGATACTAAGCACCTCGAAAGGGAGCTATATCGGACAGTTCCGTCCAGCACACCCCATGGGAGAACCCAAAAATCCATATTTTTTAATAGGATCATAAATAGGAGAATAAAGCTTACAACATTGTAGCCATTTCTTACATCACTTTCCATGCAACATCAGAGTATAATATTAATTGTTTATAACAACGAAATATAATCATGTTATAAGAGTTTCAATAGAAATAAAATCATTTACGGACACGTTAAACATTAAAATGATGGTCCGTTATATACATCGTAACAAGTTATAAGTTTTTCCATTTGTAAAATGTTTTGGGTGGAAATTTCAAATAAACTCTATGTCCGCAACGTAAAGAAAATACTCTCTGAGCCCGCTAGGAGGTTTCCACACACAAGTGTCAGCTTCACATGTTCCTGCCACCTGCAACAGAGTAGAACAAACCTTGAGTACTCAATTGTACTCCGCAAGACTTACCCGTCAGGAAAAAGAAAAAAGACTCCAAGGATATGCAAGGCTATCTGACTTGTGGGTTTATTGCATCTGTAGGGGCATTACTAAACATGCGTCCTATATATTCAATTTTATTAGCAGTCATCATTAGTTTATTAACTACCATTCTATGTAAGCACATGTGCTACTTTCAAGCAGGTGGTAAACAATCATAACCATTTTTCTATCTTTCATATTTCATTTCTTACTACGGTGCTAGATTGTAGACAAGTCGTACCGGATTACCCGGCGATTCGCGAATCAATGTGCCCAGCTGGGTACCCCAAAACACACGTACCGCTTGTACCCCAGGCATAAGCAGGACCAACCCACCACTCTCCTGTCAAGTGGTCCAGGTCCCCGTCCAAACTTACACTCTAAGCCCCCACACCTGAGTTCCGGACTCAGTGTGGTGCTTAGACCTCCACCATCTCCGCCTCCAATCAGTCGGTCCGGAAAGAACCGAGAATCCACGACAAGAGAGGAACGAGCCTTCCCTACTCCCATAAAGAAGTTTGTGCTCAGGATAATAAGTCTGTGACTTGACTAAAACTCAATGCAACGGCCGGTCCTTAATCGACACGGATGGAACAAGTGCAATCCGAGCCTCGCTCGAATGCCAAACCAAGTTCAAATCCAAAGTACTATTTCGCCTGGTCTCCAATTATCATTCATATATATATATATATATATATTCCATGTGATAGTAATATAATAACAACAATAATATATTTCCTATCTCTCGCGAGTGACAGGCAATCACTCAACTTCTACCGGAGTCATGTAGCATAGCAATTTACATGATCCTGTCATACTAGTAAGACTCATAGGATAAGGATATATATATATATATATGCAAGTGGGTTTTCATTCAACTCCTTAAAACTTAATGCACAAGTATAAAATAAAGTACAAAATAATAGGGGTTATGCATCGGGGCTTGTCTGGGTAAGATATAACCAAATATTAGCATTCCATCATGGTGACACGATCAATAAGGCACCATCTTTTCTGCTACTCTGGTCGACTCCAGATCCATCGTTGTCCCTATTATGACATTCGGGGATACACGCGGAAAACATAATTAATCAACGACAACCGCAATGCTTAAAATACGATTACACCGCTAGGCTATCGGGCTAGCTCTAACGACTTCCACGTATCCACGTTGTCGAACAAGACGCTAATTTCCTACAATGTTTTAGTTATAAATTTCCTAGGTGTTTCTTTATTTCCTTTTATTTACTATATGTATAAACTAAGGCTCATTAGTTACCTCAGCAAACTAATTGTTCAGAAGCTACAAAAATTACAACGAGCACCTAATAATGTTAGGAATCTACTATAAAAATTTCAGATCCAACACTGCTACCCATTCATCACAACAATTCCTATAAGTTTATGTTTTAACAATATTAAGCATCTCAAATTAATTAGATTACTCTTGAAAATTCTTTGAAACTATGTGAATAAAATATACTAGAAGATAGATCATGATTTTAGGAACCTAACAAAATAAGTTTCACAATTTTTGAATCTCTACACAAATTTATATTGAATTTACAAATTTACTCTAGAGACTAAATTGAAAAAGGCTTAGAAAACGAAAAAGGTCGGTGGCGACCTAATCGGCCCAGCAGCCTAGCGCGGGGGCGGCCACGCGCGCGTCACGATGGCCCAGCGTGGCCCCAGACCGGTGAAAGGAGGACCATGACGCCTAAGAGGGGGGTTGAATTAGACAACTTAAAAGTCTAACTTTAAACTACGGCCTCTTGTTCTAACCTTAGCAAAACCTATGCAAAAGGATAAACTATCTAAATATGCAACTACGATTTTGCAAGTGTGTTGCTATCTCTACCACAAAAGGATTTATGCAAACAATATAAATGTGGAAGCTAAAGAGTAAGGTAGAGATATGCAAACTCCTGTCGACGGCTTTGGTATTTTTACCGAGGTATCGAGAAGCACGCAAGCTTCCCCCTAGTCCTCATTGGAGCCCCTCGCAAGGAATCCCTTGCAAGGGCCAACCTCTCGATCGGATAACTCCGTGGATAGCCCCGGGCCTTCCCCACGCGTAAGTGGGTCTCTGGTGTGCCTTCCGGCAAGCCTTGTAATACCCCGGCTCAGGGCTTAATAGGATTAATAGGATACTCGTACCAACAAGTTGCAACTTCTTTTCTGGAAGCCCATCTCTTAAGAACTCCAAGGTTAAGCGTGCTTGGCCTGGAGCGATGGGTGACCGACCGGGAAGTTCTTCCTGGAGGCGCATGAGTGAGCACAAAGTGCGCAGAAAAGACTGGTGTTGGTCTGTGAGGGCAGTCTATGTCCTAGGAAAGCTATCAGATGTAAGCGGGCCTGGCCTCGAGGAGGCGGGACGTTACAAGCCTCTCCCGGACCGCTCCCCGTTGTCTTCACTATCAAGCTTCTGGCCGAAACGTCACGGGCCTTGTTCCCTTCGGTACACGGTGGCGGCCACACCACAAACGCGGTTGGTGTGATCTCGCAAGACTACAAAGCCCCTTCGACGTACAACAATAGTGCGCGCAAGCATCGAGTGATAAGAGGTATGCAAACCTCACTAAACACAAGGCCTAAACCTAGAGCAAGCGCATAGGCGGTGGTCTAATCAATCTAAGCACTTCGTAAAGCACCTACGCTAATCGCCTAATGAATCATTAAGCACTATGCAAGTGGAGATCACTAAAATGGTGTATTAACACCCTTGGTATGTTCCTCAGCTCAACTCTCCTTAAATGACCAGTTGGGGTGTCTATTTATAAGCCCCAATGAAGAAAGTAGCCGTTGGGGATGAAACCCACCTTTCTGCTACTGACCGGAAGCTACTTTCGTCCTGACCGGACGCGTCCGGTCGTCACAACCGTTGGAGCATGCGCGTTGATCGGACGCACTGCCGAGTCTGGTCACTGTTGATCAGACGCGTCCAATCGCGCTGTCGTTGCTCTGGAACCTCTCTGGACTCGATCGGACACTGTAGTTTCTGTGTCCGATCGATTATCCGCCAGCGTCCAGTTAGTGCTGAGCTATTGTCGCGATAGTGAATAGTGTCATCGTCGCGTCTTGTCACTTTTAGTCCTTAGCATCCGGTCACTGCTGCTGACGCTTGCTGTTGCCGAGCATCTTGATCGGATGTGTCCGGTCGCTATAAGGGCGCCTTCGGTCACCTCTGTGAAGCTCGTTTCTTCATGATCTTGTGTCCGGCTTGGTTCCTATCTTCGTGCTTGGACTTTGCTTGATATCTTGGGTCTTCTCTTATGCTTCTAGGGTCTTGCTTATGGTGTTGATCATCGGATCATCATGTTGCCTTCGTCCAAGTCACGTCTTGCACCCTATTGAACTACAAAACAATCACTTGCAAATTCATTAGTCCAATTTGGTTGTGTTGGTCATCAAACACCAAAATCCAAAGTAAATGGGCCTAGGGTCCATTTTCCTTACAATCTCCCCCTTTTTGGTGATTGATGACAACACGACCAAAGCAAGCAAATAATAACAATTTTGGAATGTAAAAACTATCTACTTGCTAGGATGAAATGCAAAGGGCAAGGTTATATGATGCTAAACGATACTACATGTAAACATCTTTGGAAACTTATCTTGCCCTTGCAAATATCCCCATGTGGCATTATGGATTTAAGCCTCCCCCTAACTCTATAATACACTATTCTATCTTTCTCGGACCATTACCACTTGTAAATTATTATGATCGGGCTTGCTTTTGGTCCAACAAATTCTCCCCCTTTGGAATCAAACACCGAAAAGGAAGACATTAGTAGCACAAGAGAGGGTCATACTTTGTGATCCTTTGTATGTGGAGTGGAATAGGTCACTAAATTTGACTCTCACATTACATAGACTAGGCTCCCCCTAAATATATGCATATATATGATAGAGAATATAGTTTATGCATAATTGGCAAATTAATGCTTAAGGGAGTTTAATCTATATAATGCATGGAGAAAGCATATAAATACCAAAGTGAAAGCAACATGATGATATCGGTTTAGAAATACCACATGTGGAAACCAATTTGATGTATACCACTTGCAATAGGTGGTGGATATTTGAAGTATGATGCTCAACTCCGGGGACTCCATTTTCCTTGCAATGAGACTACTACACACATGATAAGCTTGAAAAGGTGTTAGTCTCAAAGCATCCAACTTGTAGAGTAAGCTCCCCCTAAATTTGTGCACACAAGCATGGAATACTTGTAGGAGACATGCACATTGATTTTAGAATAAAAATGCCACTTGAAAGATGACATCACATGAATGTGAGAATCATTTCCGAAGATGATATTCGGGAGAAATTATCTACAATTTGGACTTTGGCACATATTTGATGAACAATTGTAAAACATGCTATGTGCCGTGCTCCTAAACAATTTAAACCATATAGGTTTGCTCCAAGGGTTAAGAATGAAACCCTCAAGCCTACCATAAGATATACCTAGTGTATGCAAGACAAAAGATTAAACATGCAAATGCAAACTTAGGCATGAAATGGAACTAGATGCTTATTGAAATTGCGAGAAATTAAATCTAGTTACCTAACATGGGAAGAGGAATTTGGGTCCATAGTATTCACTAACCTACTTGGCAATTTTCTTGTCCATAATGATGCACCCCATGAAATGCACCCATACTTTGCCAAGTCTCCAAATTCCCCAAAGTCCATCGGACTTCTCACTTCCCTTTCGGGATCCAAACCTTCTTGGTGCTCTTCATGTTGGAAATGATCTCCTTTGGCACCCAAATGCATTTGGCTCTATTGTTGGCTTGCTTGTTCACCTTGATGGCCACCACCTTGTCATTTTTCTTCTTCTTCAAGAGATAAGGTGTAGAGGCCTTCTTGTTCACCTTGTTGGTGTAGGTGTTGGAGAGCTTGCTTGATTCCTTTTTGTTTTTCTCTTTCTTCTTAGCTCCTCCCCCATTCTTCACCTTGCACTCATAGGACTTGTGACCTTCCTTGTGGCATACGTAGTAAACCACGGGTTGTCCTTCATCAAGCTTCTTCACTCCCTTAACGGTGTTATCTTGATGAAGTTGGGATTACTCCGTTTTGCCTTTCACTTGAGTCAAGTCCTTGGTGAGGCGAGCCACTTCTTGCTTGAGTTGCTCATTCTCCATTGCAACCTCTTGTGTGCATGTATCTACAACAATTTTCTCAACACAAACTTGGTTGCACAAGGGTGAGTCTAATCATAAATCATTACAAGAAGTAGAGGCATCCCTTTTAGACATGTCAAAAATTGAACCTTTCCTTTTAGGTGCCTCGGTGGGGGTTGTACCGATGGCTTCAAGATTAGCAACTTTATTAGTTAGCTCATCACAATGTTTGCACATAGTTTCCATTTTAGCAAGCAAACTTTTATAAGCATCTTGTGAGTTAGCTAACATTTTCTTTAATTTTTCATTTTTCTTTATAAGTTGCTCATCATTGATTGTGCAATTATTTGTGTTTGCAGTAGTCTTAAGTTGCTCAATTTTAGTAGATAGCTCTATATTAAGATTGGCAAAAGTTTCATATTGTTCAAGCAAAGTAGCTTAAGCTTGTTGTGAGCTATCTAGTTTTTCTTTTCATTTTTCAAGCTTCTTTTGTTGACTAGTGCAAACTTTAGCAAAGTTAAGATTTTCTTGCACAATTTCATCATAAGAAGGTAGCTCATCATCACTATCACTAATATTGTCACTATCACTAGGGATAGGCTTTTTGTTACCTCGTGCCATAAGGCACACATGTGAGGTGCTTGATGATGAGTGCTTGTGCCCTCGCCTCTTGTGATGGTCTTCTTCTTCACTTGAAGAAGCATCCCATGACCTTATTGATGTGAGGGCTTTGTCCTTACACGCCTTCTTCTTTGTCTTGAGTGTGGGCTTCTTTAGACAAACTTCCACAAAGTGCCCCAACTCACCGCATCCATAGCATCCTTATTTTCTTTGCTCATTTCTTTTATTGGTGAAGATGAAATCTTGAATTTGGATGGGCACACCCTTGACATTGAGCCTTTGGATCATCTTCTCCACCTTGTTGATAAGTTTGATTGATTCTTCATCAAGGTCGGAGGTGGAGGAGGAAGATTGATCATCATCACTTGATTCTTTGTCAGCATCATCCTTATCTTCTTCTTCATCTTCACTTGAGGAGCTTGAGCTTGAGCTTGTCTCAACTTGCTTGCCCTTCATCTTCTTTTTCTCACTACATGTGAGAGCTTTGCCTTTGCTTGATGAAGAGGCTTCTTCTTGACCCATCTTGCGTGACATTTCAAATGCCACTATCTTGCCAATGACCATGGCCGGGGTCATAGTGCTCAAGTCCTAAATATTGTGAAGGATGGTGATGATGCTTGCATATTTCTTTTATGGTAGCACATAGATGATCTTCCTCATGATTTCCGCATCATCTAGCTTGGTTAATCCTATTGAGTGGAGCTCATTGATAATTAGATTCAAACAAGAATACATATCACGAACAAGCTAATCATCATTCATTTTAAAGGAATCATAATTTTGTTTAGCTAGACAATGTTTTTGCTCATGGACATTAGTTGTGCCGTCATGGAGCTCTTAGAGTTTTAACCAAATTTCATGTGCCGTATTTAAAGTGATTACTTGGTTAAACACATCCATGCTAAAAGATTCAAACAAGCAATTTTTAGCTCTAGCATTGAAATGAATTTCTTTTTCTTCACTCTTTGTGGGTTTATCGGGATTCTTAATGGGTTTCATCCCATCACGAGTGACTCTCCAAATACCCAAATCTACCGCCTCAAGATGACAAGCCATTCTAGCTTTATAGTAGGGGAGGTTAGTGACGTCAAAGTGTAGAGGCTTAGAGGTATCCATCACAACCACTCTAAATAGCGTCGGCTCAACGGCGGTGAAGCCAAAGGTTCAAATTGAGCCAACTGGCTCCGATACCAATTGAAAGGAGGACCATGATGCCTAAGAGGGGGGGGGGTGAATTAGGCAACTTAAAAGTCTAACTCTAAACTATGACATCTTCTTCTAACCTTAGCAAAACCTATGTAAAAGGATAAACTATCTAAATGTGCAACTAGGGTTTTGCTAGTGTGTTGTTATCTCTACCACAAAAGGAGTTATGCAAACAATGTAAATGCGGAAGCTAAAGAGTAAGGTAGAGATATGCAAACTCCCATCGATGGCTTTGATATTTTTACCAAGGTATCGAGAAGTGCGCAAGCTTCCCCCTAGTCCTCATTGGAGCCCCTCGCAAGGAATCCCTCGCAAGGGCCAAGCTCCCGGTCGGGTAACTCCGTGGATAGCCCCGGGCCTTCCCCACGCTCAAGTGGGTCTCCGGTGTGCCTTCCAAATCAAGCCTCTCCCGGGCCTTTCTAATCTTGTCTTGGTCTTCCCCAATGTCTTCACTATCAAGCTTCCAATCCGGGTTCAAAGCCGCAGCCTTGACGCCTTGTTCCTAGCTTTAGGAGCGTGTTTTCAGTCATGTGGCCACACCACAAACGTTGGTTGGATGTGATCTCCCATATTTGGAAGACTACAAAGCCCCTCCGGCGTACAACAATGGTGCGTGCAAGCACCGAGTGATAAGAGGTATGCAAACCTCACCAAACACTAGGCCTAAACCTAGAGCAAGCGCATAAGCGGTGGTCTAATCAACCTAAGCACTTCGCAAGGCACCTACGCTAATCACCTAATGAATCACTAAGCACTATACAAGTGGAGATCACTAAAATGGTGTATTAACACCCTTGGTATGTTTCCTCAGCTCCACTCTCCTCAAATGGCTGGTTGGGGGGTCTATTTATAAGCCCCAAGCCGGATTCCTACCATAAGTTGTCGAAAGTAGTCGTTGAGATGAAACCAACATTTTTACTTGCATCGACCGACCATCGCTGTCGTCCCTATCCGGACGCTTGCTTTGGTCGTCTCCGACCGTTGGGCGCACGCGTTGATAGGACGCTTTGCCGAAGTTTGTCATCACCAAGAACGTTTGATCGATCGGTCCGATCACGCTGTCGCCGCCTGAATCACGCGCTCTCGCCGCGCTCGCTCTGGAACCTCTATCGGACTCGACGGGACGGATCGATTCGATTATCCGATTATCCACCAGCGTCCGATCAGTGCTGAGCTATTGTCGCGATAGTGAATAGTGTCATCGTCGCGTCTGGTCACTTTTAGTCCTTAGCGTCCGGTCGCTGCTGCTGACGCCTGCTACCACCGAGCATCTTGATCGGATGCGTTTGGTCGCTATAAGGGCAGCATCCGTTCACCTCTATGAAGCTTGTTTCTTCGCGATCTTGCATCCGGTTTGGTTCCTATCTTTGTGCTTGGACTTTGCTTGATATCTTGGGTCTTCTCTTGTGCTTCTAGGGTCTTGCTTATGGTGTTGATCATCGGATCATCATGTCGCCTTCGTCCAAGTCATGTCTTGCACCCTATTGAACTACACATCAATCACTTGCAAATTCATTAGTCTAATTTGGTTGTGTTGGTCATCAAACACCAAAATCTAAAGTAAATGGGCCTAGGGTCCATTTTCCTCACAACCGGAAGGCCCACGTGCGCTCATGTTTTGCAAAAGAACCCCTAGACTAATTGGTTATTACGCGGCACCTTCAATCACTATTGCACAAGAGACGTATTTTACATTAAGGACCTTGGAACATGTTGCCTTCGCAACGAGGCGGTCCCCAGCGTACCCGCGCATGACGGCGCGGCACACCGGTGGCAACGACGGTTATGCTGGGCGAGCTGGACCAGCTGCGATAGGCATAAAGGGCCAACCACCATCTATGGATGAACCCGCAAGCATGGATGGCGGTTGAAAACTCAGCGGCGTACTACCGGGAGCGGTAGCGGTGAGCGGTGGTGGCGCGGCCGATCCTATGAGCCTACGCACTCCTAGGGGAGTGGAGGTGGTGGAGAGGCATCAATAGCTCACCTAGGTGCACGCCCCAAAGATGGTTGAAGCAGGGAAACGCTGGGGTAGGCTGGCCACGTGCTCCCGCACCACACAGCGGCGCTACAAGCGCGGCACCGACGTGTCACCCTGCCACCAATGAACGCTCTGGCCAAAACAACACGAGCACCGAATAGGGGGAATCAAACCGAGTTCAGAGATATGATCAATCGAATTGCTAACAGCCCTATAGGCGTTACACGCAGTTTCCCGAGCACAGCGGTGATTTTTGACCGGCGACGAGCCAATTGCCAAATTGGCTGACCACAATGTCCGTCTGCGCCTTGGTGAGGGCTGGGCTACTAGATAACCTCCAAAGCTTCTTGCTGGCGTGAGGAATCGGACTATGAAGCTTCGAGCAAGGTGAATTAGAAAGGCGGGAAGTGCGGTGCCCAGGCCGTGGTCACGTCGAGGGAAAAGCACGAGGATGAGCTCGAGCGGTAGGGCGAGTTAAAGCGTTGCTTCGGTCGGTGGTGGCAGCGAGCTTGGGCACACAAGCGACAAGGCCAGGTGGTTGGCGCAACATGCGTAACTTGAAGTGGCAGGACCCGAACGAGGGTGCATCGGCATCGGCTGGCGGCCAGGGTGGACAGGGAAAGCGTCACATTGCCACTAGAGCCAGAGCCGATGACCGAGACGCGACGACGTAGGATGACTGTAGGATCTACAGGAAGATAAAACAGGCCTAGAGGGCGGGTGAATAGGCCTATAAAAATTCAACTCAAAACTCTGTTAGAACAGAGGGCGGCACTACCGCTCTATAAAAAATAATCTAACACAGTTGAGATTTAACAGATATGAACCTGACCCCACTAGCTGCTTCATCCTGCAATATAAAGTCAAGATCTAGTTCAAAGACTGGATACCATAGAAACTTCACACAACAGTGAATCGAGCAACTAAACCCTAACAACAGCTAGCAGTAAGGTAAACAACAAGTATAGTAAAGATGAAGCATGCGAGACATAAGATTTATCCCATGGTTCAGCACCACCAAGGTTTGCCTAAGTCCCCGTTGTTGAGGAAGCCACAAAAGGCTTGAGCTTACCACAAAGGCTTGCCTTACCCTCATTCTCAAATCAAGAGAGTGAACTCTTGAAGTGAGGGGTGATTTCTTAGCTTTTGAATGAGGTTACAAACCTCTCAAAGCTGCCACACAAGTTGGCAAGCACAAGGGCGACGCCTAGCTAGCTAGGAGCAAGCTCCAAGAGTAACAAACCCTAGAACCGCCGACCAAACGTGAACCAAATGCTCTTAGGCTTTGGGAATCAGTGGATCTTCTCTCCAATCGAGTTTTGCTACCTTTTCTCTTAAGTTTTGATGGTTGGAATCAAGGATTAGCTTGAGGGATGGAGGAGCAACAATGGAGGAGAGAGGTGAGCTTTGGTTCTATCTTGTTTTGAGCAGAATGACTCAATGGAGAAGATGACCGTTGTGGGCTAGGCCTAAAGGGTATAAATACCCCTCAAGCCCAACGGTCAGTTAAAGGCGGCACTGCCGCCCTAGCCAAAACAGGTAAGATGATATGAAATTTGGCTGGCTGTTTTGACTTGGTGATAGGATGTAGATCTGTGAATTTGAGCATCTGGTTTAATAGTTGACCAACTGTCCTAAAATCCCTCTTAATAGTACGACTTTGCCTAAACTCAATTTTCAAAACATAAAAGAATTTAAACCTCCTTTGAGCTAGGTCCAGCCACCTTTTGTAATTAAGACACCTACCACCTGTTCATCATCCTCATTCTTCGATTCCCTACTTGTCATCTCGATAAATCTCATTAGCCCTCTAATTTGGTGGTCATAAATACCAAAACCCACAATAGGGCTTGATTGCACTTACAATCTCCCCCTTTTTGGTAATTGATGACAACCGAATTAGAGCTTACAAATGATATGAAATCTAAACTGAGATTTTCGAACCATGGGTGTAGGAGCCTCCCCCTAAATATGTGAATAGATATTTGAATTCTCAATTTGGCATAAAAGGCCATGATTCACATTTTAGGTGTGATGGGAACCTCCCCCTACATGCATGCCTGTTGTGGGGTGCTGAACAAAGTGTCACAGGAATAAACTTGATGCATATGACAGGTTTAATTAGTTCAAGCACACAAGATTCTGGCTGATACAGCAGAGGGTGGCACTACCGTCCTGACTATATCAGTTAGGTAGAAATCAGATTTCTACAGCAGATCATATGAATATAAAACAATCTAAACTCAGAATATGACAAGCTGAAATTGTAACCATGAATACATGTCCATATCCAAAGCAAATAAAGTCACAAAGTAGCATAATTTCATAAAATAGAGTTTTGAGCGACTCTCAAACTCACAATCTAACAACTACTCTCATCGGATCTGAACATAAAGCGTAGCAGCAAGGCATCAAAAATCTGTTGACCCCTCTCATTTTCTCCCCCTTTGGCATCAAGTACCAAAAAGAAGAAAAAAAAGAAGAAAAGTCACTCGTCCCCGTCGGAGTCGACGCGGGCACGTTCGGCGACGTGGGTGTGCGAAGTGAAGCGTGCTGAACATCATGGAGGTGCTGCCCCAGCTGATGTAGAAGGCCCTGGCTGATCCATCGAAGGACGCGGTCTCCTGGAATATGTGTGAAACAAAGCTGCCTGAACCTGTGAATCGGCCTCTGTAGGGTGAATCTCTGCACCATGGTCCTGCTGACTTGGGGGCTCCTCAAAATGCTATCCCTGTGGGTACCCATAGTACTGACTGAATGGCTCATATGAGTGTCCATGCTGCTGATCATCTAGCTGTCCATCATGGTACTCATGTGGCTGATCCTGCTCTTCGTCAGAGGAAGAAAGGCGAGGCAAGTTAGGAAACTGAGGTGGTGGCTACACTGGTGGAAGTGGTGGCAGCCCTACCATCTCCCTAGCATGCCTCACTGCTTCCCTGTTCTCCATTCGATCCTCATAAGCAGTCTGTGAAGCATATGCACAATGAGTAAAGATTGCCTTCATCTATGCACTCATCTTTCCCCACTTTGATTTCTTCTTTTGTTCCCTAGCTCTAGACGGCTCAGGAAAGTGAAAGCCTGCTGCCCCACTATCTCCAAGTCCTCCAGAACCAGTGTGCTGAGTAGCTGATCCAAGTCCCCCTAAGCCACCATGGGTCTTTTTGATCTTGTAAACAATATGCTCACAATCCTTAGGGAACCACATGCCAGTCACTCTCTCAATCATAAACATGAGGTAAGGAACATAGGGCAAAGATCTCCTCCCATCATCCTTGGCATATGCTAGCTCAACCCAAATGAATCTTGGAACATTAAACTTTTCACTGCTGGGAAACCTAGACAACACATTAGTGATATAGCCATTCAAATATGTTGCATTGTCTTTAGGGTTGAGAGTGATCCTGAAAAGATTATTCATGATGTAATAGAAGCTCTTGAGCTTTGTCCTTGACCAATCAGGAACTGCAAGATTTTGATCCTCCCACATGAAGCTTACTTCCATTGGCTCAAGATGACGCTCATTATGAATCCTCTCATATCCCCTGTGGATGTGTCCAAAACTAAGAATACGACAGAAGGTGACAAAATCAATGCGATAGTGTCGCCCATCAGTTATCCAATGAATCTCATCCACTTCCCTATTCCAATAGTAAGTGGCATGGAACTGTGCAAGAATCTCCCTGTTCCAATCATACCTGAAACTCATGATATCTGTCATCTCAAAGTAGTCATAGGTCTTGATGGCTGTAGCAAACTGATGATCATCTCTGCTTTTCAAATCACCAAAGTCAATATACTGCATCTTGCTAATCTTGCCCTTTGACTTGGATAGGATAGCTGTGACATAAAAATCAAATTGGAAAGCATTCCAAAATCTATAATCAATGCCATTGGATCTGTCAGAGGAGTAGGGATCAATTTCTCTAGCTTCAACTGTCTTCTTCCAACTCATAGAATAATCAATAACCTTATGATTGTCATAGTTTTGGGGAGGAATGTGGTTGAACACATCAGTGTTATTTCTAATGTAGCTACTATCAAACTCTGAAATGTGCAAAGGAAAATCAGGCCACATACGAATGGTTCTTCCCATCTTCTGAATGTTTTCTTCTTCAGCAAGGTCTTCATCAAGATTTCTGTCACTGGAAGTATAGCTCGCCTGTCCCCTGTCTCTCTTGACCTTTTGCTTGGTTGTCAACACCTTCCTTTTTCCTTGGTTCATCTATACAATTAAATGAGACTTGATAAGAAATTGTATAAGATAATGAGTTAGACACAGCTGCAAGCGTGTTTAACAAGAAAAAGATTTTTGAAAATGACATAGGAAGCTTTGCTGGATTTGGAATCAGCATGGTAGGGTGGCCCTACCGCCCTCAGTTGCTTCACTATTTCATTTTCAACTTTCTCGTTCTAGTTAAATCCTATTTCCAACAGTGTCTATTCATCATCATAATTTCAGAATCACAGTCTAAGCAAAGAATACATGAAACCCTAGCCATGAATTTGAAAGATTGAGTATGAAAAACTTTAGAAACAATTTTTGATATGTGAATCCAATCCATTCTGAACTTCATTGGATTTATGAAATTGAGTATAGCAGTTAGAATCTGCTAGGGGTGCCATTAATGGTCCCATGGGCGGCATTGCCACTCTCCCCAAAATTATCCAACCGGTGAAATCCAAAATCAACCCGATTCAACCATCAAAAACCTTTCTAAACCCTTCATACTCCCCCTAGAAACTAAAATCCATGACTAAAAGCTTTACATTGCATAGATTGAATGGGGTTAGGGTTTCACCTTGCTTCCAAACCGATGGAGTGGAGGGAGAAGAGGAGAAACGACTCAGCCAGGAGCTTCCTGCAGGGGCCAGCGATGAAGTGACTCGGCCGGCTGCAGGGGCGGCACTGCCGGGGTGGCAGTCCATAAGGAACGGTGGCGGCACGTGCTTGGGAGAGAAGAAGAGAGAAGCACGGGCGTCGGCGTCAGCTGGAAGAGAAGGGAAGAGTTGAGTCGGGGGCCAGAGAAAGAAATAGATAGGAGAAAACGAGCCCTGCGACCCAGCCAAAATTAGCAGAAAACGGCCAAGTTTTCAGAGGGCGGCACTGCCGACCATTAAGAGCGGCACTGCCGCCCTGCCAATTTTGCAGGGATTACACTAAAACTTTATGACCTCCTTCACCTCAGATATGGATGTATATTCTCTAAATATCATAACCAGTAAGCAATCAACAATACAGACAATGGTCATGACACTTAGTTGGCCTTTTGAAATGGTTTTGAATCACAATATAATACCCTTTTAAACCATTTTTCTATGTCGCTAGGTAGTCAAACAGAGGTGTGACATATTTCAAACCACGTTACGAGAATCAAGTATATTTAGCTCACTACGCAAAGCACAAAACCTTGACTCATCGAGAGGCTTAGTGAAGATATTGGCTAGTTATTTTTCGGTGCTCACATGATGAATTTCGATATCTCCTTTGGTTTCGTGGTCTCTCAAGAAATGATGTCGGATGTCTATATGTTTGGTTCTTGAGTGGCTTACGGGATTGTTTGCAAGCTTTATGGCACTTTCATTATCACACAAGAGTGGGATTTTGGTGAATTGACATCCAAAATCCTGAAGGGTTTGCCTCATCCAAAGTAGTTGAGCACAACATGCTCTAGCTACAACATACTCGGCCTCAGCGGTGGAAAGGGCTACACAATTTTGCTTCTTAGAACTCCAAGACACAAGAGACTGTCTAAGGAATTGACATGTCCCCGAAGTGCTTTTTCTATCTACCTTGCAACCGGCATAATCGGAATCCGAATAGCCAAGTAGATTGAACTTGGAGCCCTTGGGATACCACAAGCCAAGGTTAGGAGTGTGTACTAAATATCTTAAGATTCTTTTAACGGCCACTAAATGGCACTCTTTCAGGTTGGCTTGAAATCTAGCACACATGCACACACTAAGCATTATGTCCGGCCTAGATGCACATAAGTAAAGTAGAGAGCCGATCATGGAGCGATATACCTTGATGTCTATGGCTTTCCCTTCTTCATTTAGATCAAGATGTCCATTGGTTGGTATGGGAGTTTTGATAGGCTTGGCATTCACCATATCGAACTTTTTAAGCATATCATGGGTGTACTTGGTTTGGCTAATGAACGTCCCTTCCTTCATTTGCTTGATTTGAAATCCAAGGAAGAACTTCAGCTCACCCATCATGGACATCTCAAATCTCTTAGTCATAATCCTACTAAACTCATCACAATACACATGATTAGTACTACCAAATATTATATCATCGACATATATTTGGCACATAAATATATCATTTCCAACTTTGTGAGTAAAGAGTGTAGGGTCGGCTTTGCCTATTTCAAAGCCTTGTTTGAGCAAGAATTCCTTAAGGCATTCATACCATGCTCTTGGTGTTTGCTTAAGCCCATAGAGCGCCTTTTGGAGTTTATAGACATGGTTAAGGAACTTGGGATCTTTAAACCCCGGTGGCTGCTCCACATACACTAACTCTTGTATTGGGCCGTTAAGGAATGCACTCTTGACATCCATTTAGTACAGCTTGAAGTCATGATGGGCAGCAAAGGCTAGAAGCATTCGAATTGCTTCAAGTCTTGCCACCGGTGCATATGTTTCTTCAAAGTCCATGCCCTCTACTTGAGTGAAGCTTTGGGCCACCAATCTTGCCTTGTTCCTTGTTACCACGCCATTTTCATCTTGCTTGTTGTGGAAGACCCACTTGGTACCAATGACATTGGTATTAGGCCTTTCCACCAAGTTCCACACTTGATTTCTCTTGAAGTTGTTGAGCTCATCTTGCATGGTCATGACCCAATCCGGATCTCCAAGTGCTTGTTCTACCTTGAGAGGTTCCAAAGAGGAAACAAACGAGTAATATTGACAAAAATTCGCTAAATGTGAGTGAGTTGTTACCCCCTTTCGAATACTCCCAAGGATGTTGTCAATGGGGTGATCCCGTTGTATAGTTTGACATAGCCTTGGATGCTCAACACCTCCTTGTTCTTCTTCTTCTGGAACTTTAGCTTCTTCTTGTTCAAAGATAGGCTCTAGGTTGAGCCCTTGAAGTGGTGGAGTAGGAGTTGAAGGAGCTGCTGCTGAGGTGGATGGGGCGACACTGCCGCCCTCAGGAGCGGCACTACCGCCATGCTAATGTTCAGCAGGTGAGTGCTGCCCTTGTCGATGGAGTACGTCAGCAGAAATTTGTGTAGCAACATCCTGGGGATCCTCATTATCAGTGGCTCGATCTTCTTGTGGCCTAATGTCGTCTATAGCCATTTGCTTGATTGCCTCACATGGTGGATCCTCCTTCCCTACAACACTAGAATCAACTTGCTCCATTTGAGAGCCATTAGATTCATCAAATGTCACATCTACCGTGACTTCAACTCTACCCATGGTTTTGTTGAAGACATGATAGGCATGCTCATTTGATCCATAACCAAGAAGAATGCCTTCATCAACTTTAGGTGCGAATTTAGAGGTTTTAGGTCTTTTGTTAAGTAAAAAACACTTGCACCCAAACACTCTAAAGTATAACACCTTTGGTTTGTTACCGGTTAGAAACTCATATGAGGTCTTCTTGAGTTTCTTGTGTAAGTAGAGACGGTTGATGGCATGGCAAGCGGTGTTGACGGCGTCACTCCAAAAGAGGTTTGACGTCTTGTATTCATCTAGCATTGTCCTTGCCATATCAAGAAGTGTACGGTTCTTCCTCTCTACTACACCATTTTGTTGAGGGGTGTAAGGAGTTGAAAACTCATGTTTGATGCCCTCATCATCAAGAAACTCTTCAACTAGAGTGTTTTTGAATTCGGTCCCATTGTCACTTCTTATCTTCTTGATAGGAAGACCGAACTCCCTTTGTGGCCTTCTCACAAATATCTTGACTTTCTCTTGCACCTGGGACTTATCATAAACAAAGAATACCCAAGTGAAACGGGAATAATCATCAACAATAACTAGACCATATTTGTTACCCCCGATGCTTATGTAGGCGACCTGTCCAAAGAGATCCATGTGAATCAACTCCAACGGTTGTGTGGTAGTCATGATGCCCTTTGGTGGGTGAGGTACACCTACTTGCTTTCCGGCTTGGCAAGCACTACAAATCCTGTCTTTCTTAAATTGAATATTGGTTAGTCCAAGGATGTGGTTGTCTTTTAGGAGTTTGGCCAAGTTCCTCATCCCAACATGAGCTAGTCGGCGATGCCATAGCCAACCCATACTAAATTTTGCCACTAAACATGTCTCAAGTTTAGCTTTACTTTTGCTGAAATCAACTAGATAAAGCTTGTTCTTGAGATGACCCATAAAGACAATAGAGGAATCCTCCCTCTTAGAGACTTCCACACTCGTATCTGTGAAGAGACAATTGTAGCCCATCTCACATAATTGAGAGACGGACAACAGATTGTACTTCAAGGAATCAACATGTAAGACATTTGTAATTGAATGATCAAGTGTAATAGCTACTTTACCAAGTCCAATCACACCCCCTTTTGAATTGTCACCAAATATGATATTTTGATCTGAATTTATAGTTGGGGAATATGATGAGAACATACTCCTTTCTCCGGTCATATGATTTGTACAGCTACTATCAAGCACCCAACTTAACCCACCGGAGGAGTATGTCTGCAACACAAGTTTAGTTCCTAGTTTTAGGTCCCCAAATATTCTTGGGGCCTTGCATGTTAGTCATATGAACTTTAGGAACCCAAATGAAAGCATTATGATAAACATTTCGACCATTGCCAACAAATTTGGCAAACACCTCCCCCTTACTGTTGTGCTACAAAACAAAGTTAGAATCCAAACATTGTGGAGGTGTTTTTGCCTTTGGTTGGTAAGCATATCTATTTGGTGTGACCCAGATAGATTTCTTTGGTTTCTGGACAACTTGTTCAGGATGAGACACCTTCTTCTTGGGCTTGACATGAGCAGAGGAGGAGGTGGTGGTCTTCCCTTTTGTATGGGGGGCGGCACTACCGCCCTTCACAGTGGCACTGCCGCCCATAGGCTGCGGTGCTGCTCTGGGCTGGCCTTGTGCCACCATCTATGCAGACCTATCTATACCTTCCTGCCTTTTGCTCACGAAATGAACACACTCATATCCATTGATTACCTTTCTTCCATTGGTTTTACCTCCATGAGTGTGCCCAAGCCCATCTTTGATGCGTGGATTCCTTCCACTTTTGTATTGTGGCCTCTTTGGTTTTTCACCTTTGCCATCAGCAGGTTTCTTGCCTTCCATGCACCTTTTTTCTAACATAGCATTGAGCCTAGCAATCTCCTTTTTCATAACCTCCAAGTTTGCAAGGTTAGTGGAATAAACATTTAAGTCAAGATTATAGCATTTTCCACATCCTTGGCTAGTGGAGGGAATAGAAGTGTCATTTGTGTTAGAGGGAAGTGGGGTGCTCTCGCATAGAAGGTTATATTGCTTCTCAAGTTTGTTGTGCTTTTCAACTAAGACACAATACTTGTCATTGAGTGTAATATTTGCTTTGTTTGTGAGAGCATGTTCTCTTTGTTCTTCGGCCAAGGCCTTGTTCCAAGAGTCCACCTCACTTCTCTCTAACTTAATAGCTTTCCTTGCAGCCAATATACATCTTTTCGGTTTCCTCAAGATATTCATCTCTATCGGCTAGCTCAGCTTTGACACTTTCTAATTCCTCCATAAGATTCATGATGAAGAGCTTGGTCTTAGAATCTAACTTTTTAGTCAATTTAGCATATTTCTCAACATCACTAGTATCATCATCACTAGAATCACTAAGTTCACTACTAGAGATGTCACTAGGAGGTGGAGGAGATTGGCTCTTTGTTTTACCTTCTCACCCTTTGCCATAAGACAAACGTGAGTGGAGCGGTGATCATCATCATCAGACATGTTGTTGAATAGCCTTGGTGTAGAGGATGGCTTTTGAATGGCTAAGGTTGCAACCTTCACATCCTCTTCACTTGACTCCTTAGTTGAGTCCCACTCATGCCCAATGTGTGCCTCTCCTATTTGCTTGTATCTCTTTTTGTGTTCATGCTTGCCTGCATTGTTGTCCCTCTTGTATTTGTTTTCTTTCTTGTCATAGGGACACTTAGCAATGAAGTGCTCTGTGCTGCCACAATTGTAGCAAGTCCTCCTATTCTTGTTTGGGAACCTTCTTTGCACTATTTTATACCCATTCTTTTTTAGCCCCTTGTGATAGCTCTTCATGAACAAAGCCATGTCATCAATCTTCATGTAATCAGCCCCATCATCTTCATCTTCACTTGAGGATGAACTTGGATCATCATTTTGTGGAGTTGACTTGATTTTCTTGGATTGACTTGTTGATGCTTGCTTGCTGCCCTTTGCCTTGTTGGAGGTGCCTTGATTGCTTGATTTATTGGCCTTGAGAGCTACTTCCTTGATTTTTATGCCTTCTAGCTTGGCTTGCAACTCACCAAGTCTTCTCCTCTCATTGGCTTCTTCTCTTTGCATGTCAAATGTCAACAATCTTCCAAGCACATCATTAGGTGTGAAGTGCTCAAACTTCTTCTTATCTCTAATCAAGGTAACTACGGTCTCATTTCTTGGTGAGTAGGCTTCCAACATAACCTTTACCACTTTGTGATCATCAAGCTCATCACATCCATAGCCTCTAATCTTGCCCACCAAGGTCATCAATCTATCAAACATCTCTTGAGGCCCCTCTCCATCAAAAATCACAAACCTATTGAGCTTATCCATCAACAAATCAATCTTTGATTTCCTCACTTTATCAACACCTTCATGTGCTAGATGCAAAGTGTCCCAAATCTGTTTTGCAACATTGACATTCATCACTCGGTTGTACTCAATTCCATCCAAGGCACTAAGAAGAATACTTATGGCTTGGCCATTGAGATGGACAGCAGCTAGCTCTTCATTTGTTGGCGCTTCGGGATCTTCTAGTGGCTGCAATCCATTCACCACAATCTCCCAAAGACCGGGGTGAAGATCTACAAGATATGCACTCATCAAGTGCTTCCACTTGGCAAAGTTTGTCCCATCAAAATGAGGCAACTTGCCCACGGGTACATTGACAAAGGACCTTTTGTTATGGTTAGACAAATAAGAATAATTAAATGATACAGCGGCATATTTGTTCTCGTTGTTGTTGCTACCATTGTCCTTGCTATCCTTCTTTTTGTTCTTGCTCTTCACCTCCTTACCATCTTTTGAAAGCATGGTATGACACATCATCATCTCCATCGTCCGAGCTACTAGAGAGCTCACTAGATGATGCATCATACTCATTCTTCTCTTGCTCTTGAGCTCTTGCTACCCTTCTCTTAGCTCTTGCCTCTCTTGTGATTCTTCTAGCTTCTTTTCTCTTCTTCTTGTCTTTGAGCCGACTGCTCTTCCTTCTTCTTTTCTCTAGCTTCTCTTGTTGCAATCTTTGTGGCTTTTCTTTCTTTTCTTGCCTTTCTTCCTTCGGCATCGGTGGTCTTGGGTTCTTTGATGGTGGCGTTACTTGCTATGGACATAGACAGCTCGCTGCTGCTGCCGACATCCTCTACGTGCACACCACTTGCGTCCACAATGCAAACGTTCTTTGAACCTTCTCCTTCTTCCATACTTCACGCGGTGAAGCGTATACGAAGCAACCTTGCTTTGATACCACTTGTAGGATCTACAGGAATATAAAGGAGGCCTAGAGGGGGGGGTGAATAGGCCTGTAAAAATTCAACTTAAAACTCTGTTAGAACAGAGGGCGGCACTGCCGACCTTACAGGGTGGCACTGTCGCTCTACAAAAAATAATCTAACACAGTTGAGATTTAACAGATATGAACCTAACCCCACTAGCTGCTTAATCCTGCAATATAAAGTCAAGATCCAGTTCGAAGACTGGATACCACAGAAACTTCACACAACAGTGAATCGAGCAACTAAACCCTAACAACAGCTAGCAGTAAGGTAAACAGCAAGTATAGTAAAGATGAAGCATGCGAGACATAAGATTTATCCTGGGTTCAGCTCACCACTAAGGTTTGCCTAAGTCCATGTTGTTGAGGAAGCCACAAAAGGCTTGAGCTTGCCATAAAGGCTTGCCTTACCCTCATTCTCAAATCAAGAGAGTGAACTCTTGAAGTGAGGGGTGATTTCTTAGCTTTTGAATGAGGTTACAAACCTCCCAAGGCTGCCACACAAGTTGGCAAGCAAAAGGGCGATGCCTAGCCGGCTAGGAGCAAACTCAAAGAGTAACAAACCCTAGAACCACCGACCAAACGTGAATCAAATGCTCTTAGACTTTGGGAATCAGTGGATCTTCTCTCCAATTGAGTTTTGCTGCCTTTTCTCTTAAGTTTTGATGGTTGGAATCAAGGATTAGCTTGAGGGATGGAGGAACAATAATGGAGGAGAGAGGTGAGCTTTGGTTCTATCTTGTTTCGAGCAGAATGACTCAGTGGAGAAGATGACCATTGTGGGCCGGGCCTGAAGGGTATAAATACCCCCTGAGCCCAACGGTCAGTTAAGGGTGGCACTGCCGCTCTTAACAGGGCGGCACTGCCGCCCTAGCCAAAACAGGTAAGATGATATAAAATTTGGTTGGCTGTTTAGACTAGGTGAGAGGATGTAGATCTGTGAATTTGAGCATCTAGTTCAATAGTTGACCAACTGTCCTAAAATCCCTCTTAATAGTACGGCTTTCCCTAAACTCAATTTCAAAACATAAAATAATTTAAACCTCCTTTGAGCTAGGTCCAGCCACCTTTTGTAATTACGACACCTGCCACCTGTTCATCATCCTCATACTTCGATTCCCTGCTTGTCATCTCGATAAATCTCATTAGCCCTCTAATTTGGTGGTAATCAATACCAAAACCCACAATAGGGCTTGATTGCACTTACAATGACTCGAGTGCTCGACGCGGTAGGTGGATTGAAGGGTGAGGCGGGCACCATGTCTACCGAGTCCAACCCGCCGTGGCCATGGTATGCTCAGCGCGCGGCACCATGGCTAGTCGCCTAAGCACGACGTGCGCGCAGCAGCGAGCCAAATCACAGATGATGTGTGACCTCAACCTTGTGTGTGAGCTGGGCAATGGCAGTGGCCCAACCGCGGCCTGAGCCCCAATGCTAGCATCGCCCCATGCGTGGTGACCATGATGTCCTGCACGAGTTTTAAAACGAACAAAAAAACTATGCCTAACTCGACCCAAGTCCAACCAGCTACCCCAACCCACAACTGGTACTACCGACTAGCCAGCGAAGTAATTCCTCCATCCTAAGGGTGACTAGAGAGGAAGATAGAAGCCCACCAACATGAGCTCGTCATGCCGATCACGGGTTCACGAATAAGAATGTCAACGACTTAGTTCACAACGCGTTCTTACAAAATTTGGCAATTTTTTTGCATGAGCATCGTAACTCTAACGTAACCACGACCTGTACCACATTCTAGTATACACCTAAATGGAACCAATCGTGCAAAAACATAGATATATTGCTTAATCATTTTTGTTGAATTTTAAATGCCAAAATAACATTGTCTACAATTCTTTTCCGACTTAGACAGAGTAAGGGCTTAGTTAGAACTAACAACCTTTAGCGCTTTTGCCTTAATTTTGAAAGGGTCTAAACCCTGCAGGATTCAACTAACAATTGTACCATGACCTAGCCCATACTACATACTTACTCTTATAAACATAATATCAAAGTAACCTAATTAGTTTGTCCAATATAATTTGCCAAAGAAGGATACTTTTAAACATAAGCTCAAGTGCTTGTTGGCAACGAAAATGACCCTTCCAAATTCCAAGTTTGATTTTTGTTGAACTTCCCAAATTACTAACTAATAGTATTTATTCTCCAAAAATTAATGTTGCATTTCCATCTACTACACTTACACTCTAAACTTTATTCAAGTGCTACATACAAATTATATTTAATTTTTGCTTATAAAAATTGCTTCTATGACAATGTTTAGAACTACAAATTCTACTCTTCGCGTTAGGATTTTTCATTAACACATATTGACATTTACGTAACTAACCCACTATATTGATAGATCTATCTCTCAGGCCATAATCTCAGTGCTTAGAGAGCTCGTAACACTAGAGGTGTTACAGTTGTGTGGTTGGAAAAGGAGAGGAAGCACCGGAGGTCGTGCGCACGTGAAGAAAGGTGCCTTGGAGGTAGCTTTGCTCGGCTTCAACTAGAGAATATAGGCAGCTAGAAGATGCATCTCCTCCTGGCCTCGACCCTTCGGCTTGCATCGACATCGGGTCCTACGTGGCTGCGCCTAGAGACTAGAGCTATAGATAACCATGCAACTCGCAACCCGATAGCTTGGTCCAAAGCTCGATTTTTTGGTCTGGCCTGTCCAGGTGGCCAGCGTGCCTGTGCCAGTCTAGCCCAGTGGAGTACGTCGTGCTTGGGCTGCTCCCGGGGCCCTTTGGGCGGCCCGGCCTGACCCGCTAAATAATAGCAAGACCAGTGTGCTCCCTACGACATATTTACACAGCTGCAGTCCGCATATGTAGTCCAAGTCCTGTCATGGCATGAAGACTTGGATTCGCTTATACATGCTGCGATCTCAATTTTGTGTGAATACCGATGATAGGATTGGATCTAGGTTGCAAAATTAGGTGTGGGTTTGAGGATAAGTTAGAGCACACTAGGAAAACCATAAATGCACATCATGCTAGAGCTAGTTTATGTTTTTTCTAGCGGTAGTTTTATTTTATCCCTAGTTTTAAGGTTTTCAATTAGGCACCCAATTTACCTCCCACCTCCTCTTGGGTGCTGACAGGAACCTTTCAACCTCTTTTAGGTCTATTTTTGTCACAAGAGTATTATGGCAAACTTTGTGTCTTCTATAATGAGAACAGTTCATAATCTATGTGATAATCTAGACTAGTGTTAGTGACTCCAACTAGTTGTGTTGTTGTTTGAAGCAAATCTCCAGTTATGACCATCAACCACTATATCTCTATGACTCTTTTGCCCTTGGAGACACATAACTAGTTGTCATGTGCCACTACTCTGGGTTTGTCGCCAACCTATTTTTGATGGGCCAGGAGTGAAGCTCCCTTCTAGAGTTGTGATAGTTGTTAATTTCTAATTTGTGCACATATTAGCCTACATTCAATCATGCGACCATGCTTATAAATAGGAAACATGCATATAGTATTATATTTACCAATGAGTTAGCGCAATCGGTATGTTTGTAGCCAACTTAATAAATTCCTTGTTTCATGTGAGAAATTCAAGTTATTAACATGATGTAGCATTATGAGAGTGTTAAAACCCTCTGAATGCTATGCCTATGATCTGCTTAACATTGGTGCTCCTGGAATTAAGGGCAAATTTGGTTCCCAAGCGAGCATAGCTCACCTCGCTGGCTTGAGCAAGCTTACCTTGCTGGCGCTGGCGAGCCAAATTTGTTTGCCTGTGGAAGTAAGGAAAAAGCTTGTTAGCTTAGGTCCTAAGAAAGCCTTACTAAGCAACAAAATGACCATGTCCTTTTGGTTTTTGACCCAGCAAGGTTGTATACTACTCATCAAGTGAACCAAACGTATCCTGAATGATTCTTAGTTCATGCAATGAAATGCTTTTATGATTAAAAATATAGCTAGGGTCCACCTCAGATACGCTCTATATCCGAAGGATGTACTCACTCATGTTAAAAGATATGATAGTTATATCCTACTATTATTTACTATTTTCTCTAGATTAAGGATAGTATAAGTATACCTACTGACGTATTCCGTATCTTAAGGATATCATTTGTATAATTGCAAACTTGTCTTTTATTTGAAAGATATCATCAATATGGCTACAACTTATGATTTTCTATCTTAAGGCTATAGATAGTAGCCAGCAAGTATTTGATACTATATTAAATATACCAATAGTATAACCACAAATTTCTATATAAAGAGGTCCACCTTGGGTTCATTCCATCACCAACATCGCAATACAAACAATCTAGTATCAAAGGTTTGCAAGGTTGTCCTCAAAGGAAGGAATAGGAAGTTGCAAGATAGTATCATGGACACTGTTGCTCCACATGTACTCATAGTTGATGACACCTTTGTTGATCGCCTTGTGGCATCTCGAGTCTTAAAGAGTTGTAACATTCAAGGTATAATGGCTTGAGTTTTCTATGCTTTCACTCAATTTCTTTGATTTAAAATTTTTCCCTTTTAAATAATAATATTATTTTGTAGTGACAATTTTGGAGGGCCCAAAGCAAGCCTTGAATTTTCTAGATGTGGTATATCAATAGTTTATATAACTAATATTAATAGGAATGCACACAATTTAGTTCATTTGGTTACATACTAGGTTTGACCATGTTTTCAACATAACATTTGTATACAGGAGAATGATGTAAAGCTGATTCTAACTGATTATTGTATGCCTGGTATGACTGGGTATGATCTTCTGATGGAGGTGAAGGTAGACTCTTTTCTTAAAGAAAAATAACTTCTAATATCCATGGTCGTATAGTTTCATGATATATGTTGTGTTGAATGTTTTATGTTTGTGGCTTGAAATATATAGAAACCTTATCAGTTATTAACTGAATTTGTTACACCCACTCAGGAATCACCAAAGTTGAAGCACATCCCTGTGGTGATTATGTCTAGTGACAACATCCCTGAAAGGATGCAAAAGTGAGTGAAGCTTAAATCTATAAAGCAGTTGCATTATATACACCAATATCATCCATATACTTAATTTATGTCATATGCAGGTGCCTGGATGCAGGGGCAAAGGAGTATATCATAAAGCCTATCAAAGCTATTGATGTGCCCCGTATTTTGAGCTACATTTGATAAGCTAATGAGGGAAAGGAATAAAGGAACAAAAGAATTCACTATAGGGTTCCATTTTCAATTATCTATGAATTATTCTAAGAAGTCCTTGCATGGTCTTCTTTTATTTCATCAATTATGTGTAATTTGCTTCAACTTTAATTAGACAATTTGTGTTCTTTTTCTTAAAGTTGTGTGTATCATTGATCCATATGATGTATGTTATCTTATAAGCTTAATATGATGATGGATCATATCATGGCTTGTCATGAGAAATTGGTTAAATTTTGTCAAAGAATATAATGGTTTCTTATCAATATTTTAACTATGTGCCCGTAAAAAGTGAGGAAAGGATCTGGTTTCGGTTATAGTGGGAGAAGGTTTCCACTAGTTCTACCCATGCGTCTCTACTATAGAGTGCCTTATCAAGGCTAACCCATAACTCCGCTTCTAAGTATCTCCATGAGCTTCACAACTAACAATGATAATAACTATTCACAACAGATGGTATTTTGAGCTACCACAAATTATTGGATAGAAAGTCCACATTTGTTCTCCTAAAAAATAAAATATATAATTTTAGACTCAAGCCACACCTCTAGGCTCACATGTTTTATCAGGCATAGGCATACAATTTCTCACAAACTTATCATTCATTTTTTAGCCAAACCTACAATGTGAGGCCTCGCACATAACCTCTTTTGCCATCCCACAAATACTAATTGCACATAGCATTGTAATATTTTATCCTTTCGGTCCAAGTTGTGTAACCTTTGGTCGATTATTTGAGTATCAAAAAATTTACAATACGAGAAAAGAATATATCTTCTAGTAAGGTGTAGACCTTGTGGAGACCTAAAGTTTTTACATAATGTTATATGTATCTGAATTCATATATATGAAAAATATAGAAACTTCAATAAAAAGAAGGAAATAATTCACAATGGCTCCATTCAAGCATGCATGGGCTATTGGAATAAATGGACTTGGCCCAATTGAAAACTCAAATTATTCCAAATAAATCTCAAGGGCCCATTCATTTGTTGAAAGTGTAGTATGGTGTGGAACTTTAGTCCCAACTTGCTAGTTGAAGTGGAGGATGGCATGTTTAAATATGAAAGCCATGTGTGTGGAGGAAGAGAATGGAACTCCACATTTGCCTGCTTGCTCACCAAGCTAGAGGTGGGGGCGAAGGGCATGACACTTGCATGCATGGTCTGTCGCAATTTGGCCCTAGACCGTGTGGTAGTGTGGCCTTCTTTTCTAGTTTTATTTTTTGATTGATTGGATTTTAAGTCTTACATTTGGAAACCTAATCAATTTAGATTATATATATGACCTATTGTACACCACAAAAAATCAATATGTTCAAGGTAGGTTTTGCCTCTTTTGGCTGTTGCGTTGCCATCATAGTCTCTCCACCCCGAGCGCCTATGTGCATCATAGATCGTTAGAGCAGGTTTCTAGAATATGCCACCATTGCCATCATGCACTATGAGTGTGGCATCTGACCTAGTGTGAAATGGGCTCATAGTGATGCATTTGTTGTGTGGGGGTGGTGAGGGGATCAGGTGCTACAACTACCTTGGTTGTTGCGGGTGAGTTTGACCAATATATAAGGTTTCTAGAGTCCATACCCCTATCCATGGATTAACCATTTTACATTATGCCATAATTAAAGTGTAAGTGAGTTGGTGGTAGTATGTGATTCACACAACCTACAAAGTGGGTCTAAGCCTTTTGGACTTTGTGGTGTAGCAAATGGTATCAGAGCCTACCTTCATGGATGTGTGTGGGTGAAGGATGCGAACATAGGGAGCATGGCATGTGTGGGCCCAGTGTGTGGCACATGACATGGCACATGTTCTAACACTAGACACATAGCTGTGTTGGTGAGATGACAAGGCCATCAGGTCTTCCTAGGTTGAATAAGGCCCCGTGGTGGTCTGTGTGTGTGTGTTGATGTGAAATTATGGGGGCTTTAGTCATAGCTTGTTTGCTAAGGGTGGGTTAGACCAATATATAAGGCTTCTAGAGTCTATACCACCATCTCAGGTTAACCCTTTTACGCTAAGTGAGGAAGAAAGTGTAATGGGTTGGTGGTATTGTGTGGTTCACCCAACATGTAGAATCCATCTAACCCATTTGGACTTTGAAGTGTCAAAGAGAAAGGTTAAATAAGGTTTTTGGTAAGGGCCTAGTGCAACTGCTTGCACTATTCACCATGTTTTGTCTTCCATCCAAGTGAGGCAGTGCTCTATACTGTCACCTTTATTAGTAGCATATTTGACCTATCTTCGCATCGTCATCAACAATATCTCTCCTCCTCCACCACCAGCCACAAAAACTACATTTGAAATTGAGAAATATGATTGTTGATATTTCTTATGCTTAAATAGATAATTCTGCAAGCGCATGGACTATTGTTATAGCAATTGATGAGAGTCAAACATAGGGGTATGTCAAGTCCCTTGGAGAAAGACTCCTAGCCGAGAGACCCTGACCGACCCCTCTAGGATTAGGCAGAGCCCAAGCACGCCCACGGCCATTCCTCAGGGCTTGGGGTCCCTCTAGAGACCTAGGCTCCTGACCAATGATAGCTCGACCTTGATCCTCAGCTCAACCCAGCCCGAGCCAGTGCTCGAATAGGAATACAATGCCTCGAGCGTTGTGGTAGAACCGCCCGAAATAGCACGCTTCTGGAGGCGCTCGTCTTCCACCAGACGCTAAGCACCCCGATAGTAAGCTACATCGGACGGTTCCATCGAGCACACCCCAAGGGAGAACTCGAACAATCCACGTTTTCCACCTAGGATCTAATAATGAGAACGAGTTTACATCACTTAGTCCATTTCATACAACAATAGTTCTCGAAAATACATTATTACAATACCAAATTCAGAGTGTGGAATTTAAACAACGGAATTGAAATAAATATGTAATGATAAGATAGTAAGGATCCGTCTGTGCCTACCCGAAGAATCCTCCACACAACAGCCACTCCTCAAGCTGCACCTGCAATAGGGGTAAAAAACCCTGAGTACACAATGTACTCGTAAGACTTACCCGACTAGTGGGAATAATTTCCCGACTCCAAAGGATATGATAAGCTTTATGGTTTGTTGGATTTTCTTTTTGTTTGCGAAAAGTATTACTAATAGTGAATCCTTATGTATGTATTTTATTAGCAGTCATGATTAGTTCATTAGCTAACCATTCTATGTAGGCACATGTTCTACTTTTAAGCAAGAGTTGAGCAATTAGATCTGTTCATTCCCTTTCATCTTTCAGTTCTTACTATGGTGCTAGATCATAGCCAAGCCATACCGTATCACACAACAATTCATGAACCAATGTGTCCCAGCTAGGTACCATGAAACACATGCCCCGCTTGTACCCCGGGCACAAGCAAGACCAACCCACCACTCTCATGTAAAGGGGTCTAGGTCCTCGTCCAAACTTGGACTCCAAGCCCCCACTCCTAAGTCCCGGACTTAGTGTGGTGCTTAGACCTTCACCATCCCTGCCTCTAATCAGTCGGTCCAGAAAGAGCCGGAACCCACGATAAGAGAACAACGAGCCTTTCCGCTCCCATAAGCAAGTATGTGCTCAGGATAACAAGTATGTGACCTGACTAGAATCCACTACAATGGACGGAGCTTAACCGACACAGATAGGGAAAATAGTGTAACCAAGTGTAAGGAAAATGGACCCTTGGCTCATTTACTTTTGATTTTGGTGTTTGATGACCAACACAACTAAATTGGACTAATGAATTTGCAAGTGTTTATTTTGTAGTTCAATAGGGTGCAAGACGTGACTTGGACAAAGGTGACGTGGTGATCCGATGATGAACACCTTAAGAAAGACCTTAGAAGCACAAGAGAAGACCCAATATATCAAGCAAAGTCCAAGCACGAAGATTGGAACCAAGCCGTACGCAAGATCATGAAGAAACGAGCTCACTGAGGTGACCGGACGCTGGACAAGCGACCAGACGCTGGGCAAAGGACTCGGCAGTCAGGTGACCAGACACTGGATTGGACGCTGGACAAGCGACCGGACGCTGGGCAGAGGACTCGGCAGACAGGCGACCGGACACTGGACCGGACGCTGGCGGCAACCGACCGGACGCAGGACAGCAGCGTCCGATCGAGTACAGTAAAGTTCTAGAGCAGCAAATCTACGACTAGACGCGTCCGGTGGCAGGCGACCGGACACTGGCCAGTGTTCGATCAGTATATTGCCGGCTCAACTGTCGGGACGACCAGACTCGTCCGGTCAGGATGATTCAGCGTCCGGTCAGTAGCAGTTTCGTAGGGATTCGACCCCAACGGCTACTTTCTCAGTGGGGCTTATAAATACAACCCCAACCGGCCATTTGAGTAGAGTGGAGCTAAGGAAACATATCAAGGGTGTTGATACACAATTTTAGTGATCTCCACTTGCATAGTGCTTAGTGTTTCATCAGGTGATTAGCGTAGGTGCTTTGCGAAGTGCTTAGGTTGATTAGACCACCGCTTATACGCTTACTCTAGGTTTAGGCCTAGTTTTTAGTGAGGTTTGCATACCTCTTAACACTCGGTGCTTGCGTGCACCATTGTTGTACATCGGAGGGGCTTGTAGTCTTGTGAGATCACACCAACCGCGTTTGTGGTGTGTCCGCCACCATGTACCGGAGGGAACAAGGCCCACAGAGTTTCGGCCGAAAGCTTGATAGTGCAGACGGCGAGGAGCATCCAGGAGAGGCTTGCTGGAAGGCACGTCGGAGACCCACTTGTGTGTGGGGAAGGCCCGAGGTTATCCACGGAGTTACCCGACCGGGAGCTTGGCCCTTGTGAGGGATTCCTTGCGAGGGGCTCCAACGAGGATTAGGGGAAAGCTTGTGCGCTTCTCGATACCTCGGTAAAAATACCGGAGTCATCGACGAGAGTTTGCATATCTCTACCTTGCTCTTTAGCTTCCGCATTTACATTGATTGCATTACTCCTTTTGCGGTAGAGATAGCAACACATTGGCAAAACCGTAGTTGCACATTTAGATAGTTTATCTTTTGCATAGGTTTTGCTAAGGGTAGAAAAAGAGGCCATAGTTAAGAGTTAGTTTTTTAAGTTGCCTAATTCACCCCCCCTCTTAGGCGTCACGGTCCGCTTCAATTGGCAAGGCATCTAAAGAGAAAAGTTCTATCTTAAATATGCAAGCATCATCACCATCCTTCACAACATGGAAGACTTGAGCAACATGACCCCGGGCATAGTCATTGGCAAGTTAGTGGCATTTGAAATGTCACGTAAGAATGGGGGAGGAGCAAAGAAGAAAGAAAAGAAACAAACAAGCAAGCTCTCCAACACCTACACCAACAAGGTGGACAAGAAGGCCTCCACACCTTATCTATTGAAGAAGAAGAAAAATGACAAGGTGGTGGCCATCAAGGTGAACAAGCAAGCCAACAATGGGGTCAAACGCTTTTGGGTGCCAAAGGAGATCATCTCAAACATGAAGAGCACCAAGAAGGTTTGGATCCCTAAAGGGAAGTGAGGAGTCCATTGTATACGGGGAATTTGGAGACTTGGCAAAGTTTGGGTGCATTTCATGGGGTGCATCATGATGGACAAAATCATTGCCAAGTAGGTCAGTGAATACTATGGACCCAAATTCCCCTTCCCATGTTAGGTAACTAGATGTCATTACTTTCAATTAGTATTCATTTCAATTGGTATTGTTTTTTCAATTGATATACTCTTAAAGCATCTAGTTATCTTTCATGCCTATGTTTGCATTTACATGCTTAAATCTTTTGTCATGCATTCAATAGGTATATCATATGGTAGGCTTGCTCGGTTTCATTATCAACCCTTGGATCAAACCTACATGGTTTAAAATTGTTTAGGAGCACGGCACATAGCTTGTTTTACAATTATTTATCTAATAAGTGCCAAAGTCCAAATTGTAGATAATCTCTCCCAAATATCATCTTTCAAGTGGTATTTTGATACTTAAATCAATGTGCACAAATTTTACAAGTATTCAACACTTGTGTGCACAAATTTAGGGGGAGCTTAATCTACAAGTTGGATACTTTGAGACTAACACCTTTTCAAGCTTATCTTGTGTGTAGTAGTCTCATTGCAACGAAAATGGAGTCCCCGGAGGAAAGCATTATACTTCAATTGGTATAAATCAAATTGATTTTCACATGTGGTATTTCTAAACCAATATCACCATGTTGATCTCACTTTAATATTTATTTGCTTTCTCCATACATTATATAGATTAACCTCTCTTGTGCAATAAATTGCTAATTATGCATATGCTTTGCTTTTTATCATATGTATGCATAAATTTAGGGGGAACTTAGTCTATATAATGTGATAGTCAAGTTTTGTGACCTATTCCCTGCTAATCAAATCCTTCATTTGGTTCACAAAGTTTGACCCTCCCTTGTGCTACTAATGTTTTCCTTTTTGGGTGTTTGATGCCAAAGGGGGAGAATTTGAAGGACCAAAGACAAGCATTTAGTTACAAGTAGTAATGGTCCAAGAAAGGGAGGAAAGTGAATTATGGATTAGTCTAAGTAATGAGATATTTTTTTTAGAAAGCTAGGCTTTAATCCATAATATCACATGGAGACATTTGCAAGGGCAAGACAAGCTTTTAAGTAAAGTTTTATTTGGTATCTGTCAATTAGTATCATATAACCTTGCCCTTTGCATTGCATCCTAGCAAGTAGGTAGTTTTTAATCTCCAAATTCTTATCATTTGCTTGCTTTGGTCGTGTTGTCATCAATCACCAAAAAGGGGGAGATTGTAAGGAAAATGGACCCTTGGCTCATTTACTTTGGATTTTGGTGTTTGATGACCAACACAACCAAATTGGACAAATGAATTTGCAATTGTTTATTTTGTAGTTCAATAGGGTGCAAGACGTGACTTGGACGAAGGCGACGTGGTGATCCGATGATGAACACCTTAAGAAAGACCTTAGAAGCACAAGAGAAGACCCAATATATCAAGCAAAGTCCAAGCACGAAGATTGGAACCAAGCCGTACGCAAGATCATGAAGAAACGAGCTCACTGAGGTGACCGGACGCTGGACCGGACGCTGGACAAGCGACCGGACGCTGGGCAGAGGACTCGGCACATAGGCGACCAGACACTGGACCGGATGCTGGACAAGCGACCAGACGCTGGGCAGAGGACTCGGCAGACAGGCGACCGGACACTAGACCGGACGCTGGCGGCAACCGACCGGACGTAGGACAGCAGCGTCCGATCGAGTACAGTAAGGTTCTAGAGTGGTAAATATGCGACCGGATGCGTCTGGTGGTAGGCGACCGGACGCTAGCCAGCGTCCGATCAGTATATTGTCAGATCAACGGTTGGGACGACCGGACGCGTCCGGTCAGGACGATTCAGCGTCCGGTCAGTAGCAGTTTCGCGGGGATTCGACCCCAACGGCTACTTTCTCAGTGGGGCTTATAAATACAACCCCCAACCGGCCATTTGAGTATAGTGGAGCTAAGGAAACATATCAAAGGTGTTGATACACCATTTTAGTGATCTCCACTTGCATAGTGCTTAGTGTTTCATCAGGTGATTAGCGTAGGTGCTTTGCGAAGTGCTTAGGTTGATTAGACCACCGCTTATGCGCTTACTCTAGGTTTAGGCCTAGTGTTTAGTGAGGTTTGCATACCTCTTACCACTCGGTGCTTGCGTGCACCGTTGTTGTACATTGGAGGGGCTTGTAGTCTTGCGAGATCACACCAACCGCATTTATGGTCTGGCCGCCACCGTGTACCGGAGGGAATAAGGCCCGCGGCATTTCGGCCGGAAGCTTGATAGTGCAGACGGCGGGGAGCATCCGGGAGAGGCTTGCCGGAAGGCACGTCGGAGACCCATTTTAGCACTCTCAAATGATTTAATAGCTCCTGGTATCAACAAGCACATATAAGAACTAAACACACTAACAGATAGAGCACAATTTTTGGATACCTATACGATTTTATATGATTTACCAAAGATCAGCTCAAAAATTATATTAGAAAACTATTTCTAATTCCTCATGAATAAGAAAAACGTATTCTCTTGCGCGGACCATACACGCGGCCCACGGGACGCAGCGCCCGCGCGAGCGCGCGGTGGACTGCGCGGAGACGGCCCGCGACGAGGAAATCCCGTAAGCGCTGATGTTTTTGCAAAATTGTCCTCGCACTTCTCCCGAATTACAACTAAGTACTAAAACTATTTCCCCCTCTCTCATAACTTCGCACTTAACCCCCTAGACTTTCCCTAATTCACCCGCTTGCACCCTCAGTGACTCCGTGCACAGCAGCACGGCGAGCGACGGCACTGAATGCTTACGCCAGCCACCTAGGACCCACGTGGGCCCACCTAACGGGTCGATCACCATCTCTGACCCTAGCGGCTACGCTAAGCGGCGGTGCAGGGTGGCACGACTGGCTGGGGAAAGATGCAGCAATGCGTTGCTATCCGCGACGGCGGCGCCACTACTCCGGTGAGCTAGGGAAGCCACAGGCCTAATTGATTAACCTGTGAGCATCAGGAGTCTACCATGGATCAGCCTAAGGTGACAGTTGGGGCGGAGGATGACGAAGGAAGGCTGGCCACATGCGGCCGAGCCATGCGGCGGCGCACCATGGTGGCACGGTTGCGTCCGACGGCAGTGAGGAGGCGTAGTGCTCCCACTGGCATGTGCATGGTGGAGAGGGAGACAAGGAGAGCTAGTGGTGCAGAGGAATTTGCGTGGGGTGAAGTGGTGAAGGCTGGCCATGACACGGGCGGTGACGGTTCATAACGGCACAGTGGCGAGCAAAGCTCCAAAATTGGAGCTCGGCTGAGATACAATCAAAGCAGTGTGAGGGCGGCTAGAGAGGGGATGTGAGGGCAGAGACGTGGGAACGCGGAATTGATGAGAGGTGCTCGCTCTCTGACTCATTGTGACCATGACACGGCAGCGGCGAAAAACAGGGTTAGAAAGAGAGAAACGGGGCATGGCGGTGAGCTCGGCTCGTTCTCACCTTGGTGGGACACAGTCGGTGAGTTCATGGAGACCCACACATAGACGCTAGTAGACAGGCACATGCGCGCCCGACCAGCATGGCCCGCGTGGCCACAGTGTCATAAATGACATGGCGACGGCGGCACGGCCACGTGCGCGCGGCATCAAAGCAGACCAGCAACACAGCGCAGTGCAATGGTAACAGCGTATAGATGCGGACGTGACGACGATGCGATGACAGCGATAGCATCGCGATGCGGGGCAACATTGGTGGACGCAACAGTAGTGCAGCGCGGGACGGGTTAGGCGGCAGTAGAAGCGGCTCCGCGTAGCGGGGCCAGCGGCAGCCGAGCCATGGCCAAGCTAGAGACGGCCACGGCCGGCCACGTGCAGCAGCGCGCATACGCATGACCATGTGCGCGGTGTGGGGAGGCCACACGATGACCGCGCACCTGGCGTAAACCAACCCGAGACATGTGGCGCACATAAATTTTAAAGCGCTCAACACGACCAAACGGTTGCTCCAGGAGCCAAAACAGCTTCACCATGCTCAAGATGGTATATGAGACTACCAAATTGAGCTATAACACTACACCACCCTTTAACCCAATCTCTCACAATAAATTACTAAACATAGCAATGTCTAGCTGTTGGCGGACTTGAAAATTTCTAAGTTTTTGTGCTGGATTTGTTTTCAATTTGCGATTTCTAAGCTAGTGGAAATATTAGCTAGTAATATCATTTTTCGACCGCAAGTATTTCACTGTCATCTACAAAGTTTGCACTTCAAACTTTATTTAAGTATCACATACATGTTCTATAGCATTTTTGCTTAATAAAATTTGGTTTTAAACCCTACTTGATGACTGTACAAATTGTGGAGCAACTTTTGTTTAGCGTTTTTGTTGATCGTTTTGAGTTACATAAATTGATCTACACACTTTATCACATGCATTAACACATAAACATGCTTCTCATGACATGTTTTAGTAGATAATTTACGGTGTAACACCGAGGGTGTTACAAGCGTCAACCAGCCTGCCGAGTGTCCAACGCTATCGCCCACTCCTCCAACAAAGTCATGCAGGTGGCATGACACAAAGGGACAAATCCCTCCACAAAATCCAGGGGCGTAGGGGCTCCTAGGCCCGCTCATCAGCCCTTGAGCTGGGCGCCTTCATTGCTAAGGAAGCCTCGAGAAGGCTCATCTGATGGAGGCCGGTCCAAGGAGACAGCCCCTGGTGATCAGATGCCAGGACATCGAGAGATGTCAGGCGGTTCCCGCAGCTCCTCCGACTCCACAACAAGCCGAGGTCCATCCATGCCATTGTAGCACCCTCCTAGAAGAAGGCTATAGACTGTAGCTTCCGAACTTCCTTTTACCCGACCTTCCTTGGAGTATAAGGGGAAACTTATCCACCCCAAGAGGGGGATCATTTCTTCCACCTCCATTCACTAGGCGGCTGGGCAACCGAGATCTCAGCCAAGAACAGAGCAACCGAGAGGAGCAGCCAAGTGCTCCTCCCCATCAACCCAGCAAGAACAATCGAGGAGCATTTTCCTTACTCACTGGGGAACTCGACCTCATTGTCGACGTGCTGTGGCAGAACCTCCTAAATTATAGGGCCCACATGCACCTGTCACTGTCCGATGACCTCTGACAACTATGCATATGTTCCTGGTAACTTAAGAAGACTGTCGGGTGTCCTCGGGGAACCCCGAATCATCAATGATTTCCGAGCAGGATCACATTACAGAGTCATTGCAGAATACAACATTTATTCAAATATCTACACCAGAGTAAAACATAGCGTAAGTCTTACAATAACATAGTTTACAAACCATTTGTTTCAAATTATAAAACTAAGTTCGGTTAATAATACAAAATGTAGTAGTGGAGTGGCATTATAACATATTATAGAACACACAAATAAGTTGCCCAGCCCAAGAGCCACACACTTACTTATCGTCATCGCACTGAACAACAGTCATGCAGCATGATCCAAAACAGATCTGCTCATGAGCCTCACCTGCAACAAGGGTCAACGAACCCTGAGTACAAAAGTACTCAACAAGACTTAACCGAAAAAAAATAAAAACTGATAGAACCTAAGAATGTAGGCTCAGGGATTCAAGGTATGGCTTTAGCAATAATCAAAGTTCTTTTGCATAAAAGCTTTTTAATAAAATTCTTTATATCAACATTTAAAACTTCATAAAAATCATATACAAAGCTGACACGATCCGTATTGAGATCATGAAACTTCATATCCAACACTTTCTCAAACCAGCCTCAAGTTCCAGTTATTTATACTACGATGATGAACAGAGAAGTGAGTCTCCATAACCGAGGAGCAACGACGATTCGAACCGATTAAAACCCCAGCTGGGAATTCTAGACCACACGACATATGTAGGTCCCCGACTTACATATATCAACCTACCCTCGGATCCTCTAAAACAAGAACAGGTCCGCGCCACCCGAGAATACAGTACTCCACCAATCCAGCCCATTGCCACGTGGGTACACGCTATTCCCGCCATCTCTCCACTCCCAGTGCGCGAGTAGCCATTCTCATAATAGAATAGCCAAGTTAAGGCTTATCGGAGTATGTGGTTAGTACTACAAAGTCTCACCGCACACAGTTCAACAATGGTACGGACCTTAATCGACACAGGCGGAAAGAACCCGCTCACAAGACCTCCATATCTTGTGGCTCACACACACCGAGTCCGCCCGGTCTAGAATTATTACTCCACATGCTCATATTACATGATAACATGAGTAACCAAAGTTCCATTTAAAACTTGCAGATGACAGGTAATCACCCGACTTTCATCGTTCTAAGCATAGCTAAGCATAACTAGGCATATACGAATTAAAACTGGTAACAAGGTAGATATGGAAAAACAAGGTTAATAATGCACCAATTAGGTTTTCACTTAACTCCTAATCACTTAATACAGTAAAGAAAAGCAAAAGAGAAATCAATTTGTAAAACACAAGGTAGGTTTAAATGCATCCGGGGCTCGCCTTCGTTGACGGAAAAGTCTGGTTCCGGAGTCGCACCACAAATATCCAACCCGACCTCCACAGACGGATCAACCTCCTCAACTACTTGATTAACTACCACGTGCTCACCTTCGTTCACTACACGTAGTAACAATGCCATGTTTAACATGATGCGAAATATAAAACATGATGCTCGATGATGGCTGCAAAAATTAACAACTTGAATACAACTTTCCTTCGCGGTACAGTTACAAGTCAAACTAACTAAACCTTTTTCGTAACACATACATCAATTGCCAAGGATCATTACCAACTAATGACCCAAGGACATTACTCAATCAAAAATTCAATCAAAACCTAAATCATGAAAGGTTACTATTTGCTTTTATGAATTAATTATTCAATTAAGAACTATGAAATAAATCAACTTGTTCCAATTGACCTCAAAAAATTTTTAAATGTTCATCACATGGTAACTAAGTGGCAAAACAATTTTCATAATTTTTGGATAAATAAATAAGCCTAGAAAAATCATGGAAACTTATTTATTAATTAATTGAGCAATTTTTATCACATTCAAAAATTACTGAAAAACAACATTTCATATTTTTCCTATATAATATACATCACGGAGAGGTCACACAAAACTTTTCATAATTTTTGGAGCTCTAAATAAATCTACACAAAAATATACACTATTCATTCATTTCTGAAAAAGGAAAAATCATTTTTCAAATCACCCGCTCACTGACAAGGTGACCCCACCTGTTATCCTCAACCTCCGCGCGTTGACCATGGCGGCGACGGCGTCTGACCAGCGATAACTCACCGCCGGTGAGACCTCCGTCCACGGCGACGGTACCAACACATTCCCCACAACCCAACGCATTGATTGGAGTCACTAGCTTGAGCAAATACAGCGAGGTTCGAGCTTGACACCGGCCATGGCAGATGCAGCGGCTCGGCGACGCTACGCCGGCGACAGGAGCCCGGTAGTGATTAAACAAACGGCATAGGAAGACTCAGGAGCTCACCCCGATCACGCTGGAGCAAAGAACGGGGCCGAAGGAGCAGCGGAGAGATAGGTCGATGATCACAGCAGTTGCGGCAGCGCGAGCAACGTCGACGGCGAAGTCCCGGTGGCTGTGGTGGACAAATTGGTCAAGCAATAAGGGATTAAGCACCACGGCATCCAAGTGAAGCTTTAACGACACCGAGCAAGGACAGAGGCTCACCGCAACGCGCTGGCCACGACGGCGCTCGCTCGACGGAGATGCTGCCGGCCGCGAGGAAGAAATCGACGCACAGCGAGTTCCCGGTGAAGACAAGAGACCAGAGTTGGTTGGTTGGGTGCGCAAGGACTAGGTGAAGCTATGGCAAGCTTTGCCGAAGACGGGAAGGTGCTACGGCGATGGTGAAGCTCAACGGAGTTATGGCGATGGCGGCGGGAGAAAACAGAGGAGGCAGAAAAACGACGACGACGGTGTCTCGTCCTTTATAACGTGGCTCAGAAGCAAGAAGAAGCCACGCCACGGTCTTCATCGTGCTAGCGCGATGCCAAAGATGACCACGACTGCGACTGGAAGCCAAAGGAAGCTCACCGGCGGTGACAGCTGCCCGATGGTACTATTCAACTTATTTACCAAATTGCCATTCATTTTAAAATCCAAATTACTCCCAAATTTATGTAACAACTCAAAAATCTCCAAAAATAAAAGTTGTTCAAAATTCAAAGCTCTACAACTTTGCTTTTATACCCATACCCAAATTCAGTCTACATTTTGAAATGCAAATTTGAATTCAAAAGGGGACACTTTAAGTACATTTCGCCTTTTCAAATTACTTCAAATTTTTCTAAACAACTTTGAAAACTCCAAAAACAAACTTTGTACAACTCAACAAGCTCTACATTTTTGCTTTAAGGCACAACCCCAAAATGTGCTTCAATTTTGAAATGGGTTTTCCAGGTCAAAACTTAAAGGCCGAAATTAGGGTTTTCGAAAATCCCAATCCAAACAAAACTTGGAACATGATTCAAACACTACAAGGCAACACTTATAACACAAATGTAAACTTGTTTTAGTGAATGCATATCAAAGTTCTCAATATGACCACATGCTTTGCAATGCATATGATGACATGTCCTGTTTTAGTATTTAAAACACCCGAGGTGTTACAATCCTTCCCCCTAAAAGAAATCTCGTCCCGAGATTCAAAGTCATAGGGTAAGTAATGGAAAAGGAAATGTGTCAATCCAAAAACATTCACAACTTGTTCATAAAATAGCTAAGGTCCCTTTACAAACAGAGTTCGCAACACAAATCAAAACTAACATTCTTCTATATTGACGCAAGAAACTCTGGAAACTTTTCTAACAGGTAATCTTCAGATTCCTAAGTACCTTCTTCTTCTAAATGTTGATTCCATTGTATCTTGTAGAACTTGATTGTCCTCCTTCGAGTAACACGATCTTTCTGATCCAAAACTCGGATAGGATATTCGGTAAATCTAGTTCAAGTTCCACTCCTTCAACCTCAACATTCTGCTCAGGCACTCGGAGACACTTCTTCAATTGAGAAACATGGAACACATCATGTACCGCTGCGAGATGTTCTGGTAATTTCAAGCGATATGCCACTTTTCCATACCTCTCCAAAATTTGAAAGGGTCCAATATATCAAGGTGCCAACTTGCCTTTAACACCAAAACGATTAACTCCCTTCATTGGTGATACTTTCAGATATACAAAATCTCCTTTGTTAAACACCAATGGTCTACGTCGTCTATCCGCATAACTCTTTCATCGGGACTGAGCTATCTTCAAATTACTTTGTATTTGCCTAACCTTGTCTTCTATTTCTTCCACAAGGTCAACTCCAAAGAACCTTCTTTCTCCGGGTTCAGACCAACTCAGCGATGTTCTGCATCTACAACCATAGAGTGCTTCAAATGGAGCCATTCTAATGCTTTCCTGATAACTATTGTTGTATGAGAACTCAGCCAAAGGTAAGCATTCGTCCCACTTATTGGAATAGTTAAGGACACAACACCTTAACATATCTTCAAGTACTTGATTGACTCTTTCAGTCTATCCATCAGTCTGCAGATGATAAGCTATACTATACAGTAGTTTGGTACCCAAGGAAGAATGCAATTGTTTCCAAAAGCTGGAGACAAACTGTGTACCCCTATCAGACACAATAGTCTTGGGTACCCCATGGAGGCTCATGATTCACTCTAAATACATCTTGGCATATCATATAGTGGGATATGTATTCTGGACTTGAAGAAAATGTGCTGACTTGGTTAGTTGATCTACAATAACCCATATTGAGTCAAATCCCTTTGATGTCTTGGGTAGACCAACAATAAAGTCCATACTTATGTCCTCCCACTTCCAAGATGGAATAGGTAATGGTTGTAATTCACCAGCAGACCTCAAATGTATAGCTTTCACCTTTGACAAGTATCACACTTTGCTATATATCTAGCAATCTCAATCTTCATTTTAGTCCACCAAAACTTTTGTTTCAAGTCATGGTACATCTTGTTACTTCCCGGATGGATAGATAACCTAGTAGCATATGCCTCTTCCAGAATTGACTGCCGCAACTCAGGAACCTTTGGTACCACCAGGCGATCCTTGAACCATAACACACCTTCATCATCTACGCTGAAGCATTCCGCTTTTCCATTCCTGACTCTTTCCTTGATATAGGCCACACCCCTGTTTTCTTTCTGAGCAGCAATAACTTGATCTCGAATAGTGGCTTCAACCATTATGTTGGTCAAACTGCCTTGTTGAATTACCTCTACATTCAACTTCTCCATCTCTTGACATAAAGTCAATCCCATTGTTCTCACTGCCAGACAATTGCAATAACTTTTTTGACTAAGGGCATCTGCAACCACATTTGCTTTGCCAGGGTGATAATGTACTTCCAAGTCATAATCCTTAATCAGTTCTAACCATCTTCTTTGTCGCATGTTCAATTCTGACTAAGTAAAGATATACTTTAAACTCTTGTGGTCTGTATAAACATGGCACGTATTACCAAACAGGTAATGCCGCCAAATCTTTAGAGCATGGACAATAGCTGCTAATTCCAGATCATGAGTCGGATAGTGTTCTTCATGCTGCTTAAGTTGCCTGGATGCATAAGCAATGACTCTGCCTTCTTGCATCAATACACATCCAATACCAATACCCGAAGCATCACAATAAACATCAAATGGCTTCTCTATATCAGGTTGGGCTAATACTGGGGCAGTGGTCAACAGTCTCTTCAAAGTCTGGAAAGCTTCTTCACAATCAGATGACCAGACAAACTTGACTTGGTTCTTCAACAACTCAGTAATGGACTTTGATACTTTAGAGAAATCTAGAATAAACTGACGATAATACCCCGCCAATCCCAGAAAACTCCGAACCTAATGAACTGTGGTTGGCGGTTTCCAATCAAGCACATCCTTCACTTTGGTTGGATCAACTGCAACGCCTTCAGCTGACAAGACATGTCCAAGAAATTGTACTTCCTTCAGCCAAAAATCACATTTGCTGAACTTGGCATATAGTTGATGTTCTCTCAAGCGGGTCAGAACAATTCTGAGATGTTCCGCATGTTCGGTCTTGTTCTTGGAATACACTAAGATGTCATCAATAAACACCACTACAAACTTGTCTAGCTCAGGCATGAATACTGAATTCATTAGATACATGAAATGAGCTGGAGCATTTGTGAAACCAAAAGACATTACCAAGTATTCATATAATCCATATCTTGTGGTAAATGCCATTTTGGGAATATCTTCAGGCTTTATCTTGATTTGGTGATATCCCGACCTCAAATCTATCTTGGAGAAAACTTTGGCACCGGCCAGTTGATCAAAAAGCAAATCTATCCAAGGTAAAGGATACTTAATCTTGATGGTCACTTCATTCAACGGACGATAGTCGACACATAACCTCAGGGTCTCATCTTTCTTTTTCACAAAAATTGTCGGACATCCCCAAGGTGATGAACTAGGTTGGATAAACCCCTTATCAATCAATTCTTGCAACTGAGTCTTCAACTTGGCTAACTCCTTACGTGGCATCCTATAAGCTCTCTGAGAAATCAGAGCTATTCCAGGTTTCAACTCTATGTTAAACTGGACATCCCTATCTGGTGGTAGACTGGGTAAATCTTTAGGAAACACATCAGGAAATTCACACACTATCGGGATATCTCTAATCTCCTTGACAACAGCTGCACAAACTTTGCCCACTGATCTTCTTAAGGTTGGAAGTTGGATGAGAAGTTGAGAATTACTATTTGGCAAACTCACCCTTATAGTTCTATTCAAAGCATCTATAACAGCCTTATGCTGATACATCCAATTCATTCCCAAGATTACATATATATCCTGATCCTTAAGGATAATCATGGTAGTGAGAAAAATATGCCCACCTAGATTTATGGGTACCTGGTATACCATTTCCTTAGTACATAGACGTCCCCCGGACGACTGTATAAAGAAATTTTCCTTTGTTGCCCCAATTGAAATCTCATGCTTTACCATAAATGTTCTATTGATGAATGAATGAGATGCACCCGAATCAAAAAGTATAACTGCAGGGTGATTGGCAACAGGAAACATACCCATCATCACTGGCTCTCCTTTCAGAATTTCTCCAGCTTGAATATAGAACACTCGTCACGTCTTCCTTTCATCTTTGCCTTTTTTAGCATTCTGATTGTTATTCTTGTTCTGTGCCTGACCCTGTTGTTGATTTACAGGGGCCTTCTGATAATTTGGATTAGACTACCTTGGATATGGACATTCCCTCAAGAAATGACCAGGCTTGCCACAATTGAAACAGGGATACTTATGACCCTGGGGTGTTGGAGCAGAAACCCCAGAAGCATTTGTCAGTTGTGGATTCTGATAAGTTGTAGCAGGGCGGACATTTGATTGCTGACCGGCTTTAAACTGCGGTGGACGATAAGGAGGACAATTATGATTTACTGGATGATAAATCACCCTCTGCCTCTTTTAATTTCCCCCAAAAGATCCAGACGGCATACTCTTTTTCTTCTTGAGCTCCTTATGCTGCTGATACTTTGCCTCTGAAGCAATTGCAATATTCACTGCCTCATGATAAGTGACATTGGTACAAGTTGTCAGCATAGTCTACAGTTTGGTATTCAGACCTCTCATGAACCATTTCTTTTTCTTGGCATCTGTGTTGACATGTTCAGATGCATACTGCGACAGATGATTGAATCTTCCCACATACTACATAACCGTCTGATCCCCTTGCTTCAAAGCAAGGAATTCATCCAGCTTCATAGCCATAACTCCCTCCGAGATATAATGGGCTCTGAAAGCAGTACGAAACTCTGTCCAAGTTAATGGAACACCTGCGGGTTGCATGGCCGTAAGATTCACATACCAAGCACCGGCTGCACCTCTAAGTTGCTGGGCAGCAAAGACTGGTTTCTGAAACTCCGTGCATGGAATGAGATCAAATTTCTGCTCCATGGCTCGAAGCCAATCGTCAGCCTCCAGTGGTTCATCTGCCTTGGTGAACACCGGTGGTCTTGTGTCTGTAAAATCAACATATGTAGCCTCCTGCCTGTTATGAGGGCGACCATGGTTTCCTTGCATCTGATTCTGATTACTTTGAGCTATCTCATGAAGCAAACGAGAATTTTCAACCGTCACATTGACAAGTGCGGCTATAGCATCAGCCAGGTTTGTTGGAACTAGTGGTGGATCTAGAATACCGTTCTCATCTTGTGAAGTACTAGGAATATACGAACCCTGCGTACGACGCATCTGCTCATTACAAACCAAACTTTACTCACAAGTCTTTATTGAATTGCAACAAAAGCTTACTCCAGACACATTACATAGGGTTTACTAATATAAACACAAACCCGCATGTACCTAAACAAGACTACTTAACTTAACTAGAGCTAACTTATTATACAACTCTACTCCTTTTTCGCGGTCACTTCAAACTTCTGGCTCGGTATCCATCCCAGAAATATTATCGCCTTCATTATTACTTTCATCGATCATTACTAATTCTTCAGGATCTTCTTCTTCCTCCTTGTCCGATTGGCTATCATCGGCAAGGATGACACCGGGGTCCATTGCATCAGCTTGGGGTTCATGCTTTGGATCTAGGAGATTACTTAGCCTATGAACTTCCTCATGCAGATAAGTATTATGTTCTTCTAAATCTTCTACATAGAATTCTAGCTCATGAGTTCTAGCTCTAGCTACATTTTCTCTATGCCAAGCTTCATTTCTTCCTTCCACCGCATTTAACTAACATACGTTCGTAGTTTCGTGAGCGGTGGTGAGACGCCTCAATTGACCTCAGAGTTCTCCTACCGGATGACATCCAAGGCCCTATCTCTAGTAGCTTGTGCTAACTCAGTAGAAATCCTCCAGTATCTCTCGCTCAGGGATCAGGGCCTAGAGCTGCTATCGCTAGCAATCGCTCATTCCTAAGGGCAAGTTGGTGACGAGGAACTCCTTTGGGTCCAGTGGACTTACGGGGTGTCTTCTTGGTACGAGCCATACTATAGGAAGCAAGATTAATCCCAGTAAGACAATCTGACAACAGTCTCAAGAGCAGCAAGGGTGGACTACACAACTCAACCCATACGCACTACCCAACCCAGACTCAGAGGTGAAGGAAGTAACGAGTGAATTAATCATGACGAATGAATCGTTCTTACGAACAAAAATCAAAGCTTATAATGAACATAAACAACAGTTGTTTTTATATAGGGCATAGTAAGATTACTACTCCACCACACAAAACCTTTTTAATCAAATAAGGATTGGTGAGAAAGAAATTAGATAAGTCAAAAGCAATTTGGACCAAATTAACAAGTTAAATTTAGTCATCCCAATTCATTTTGAAGTTTTTGTAAACCAATTCGACAAAGACTTTGTAACGATCGCCCTGATACCATTCTGTGGCAGAACCTCCTAAATTATAGGGCCCACATGCACCTATCACTGTCCGATGACCTCTGACAACTATGCATATGTTCCTGGTAACTTAAGAAGACTGTCGGGTGTCCTCGGGGAACCCCGAATCATCCACGATTTCCGAGCAGGATCACATTACAGAGTCATTACAGAATACAACATTTATTCAAATATCTACACCAGAGTAAAACATAGCGGAAGTCTTACAATAACATAGTTTATAAATCATTTGTTTCAAATCATACAACTAAGTTCGGTTAATAATACAAAACATAGTACTGGAGTGGCATTATAACATATTACAGAACACACAAATAAGTTGTCATGCCCAAGAGCCACACATTTACTTATCGTCATCGCACTAAACAACAGTCATGCAGCACGATCCAAAACAGATCTGCTCATGAGCCTCACCTGCAACAAGAGTCAACGAACCCTGAGTGCAAAAGTACTCAACAAGACTTAACCGAAAAAAAATAAAAACTGATAGAACTTAAGAATGTAGGCTCAGGGATTCAAGGTATAGCTTTAGCAATAATCAAAGTTCTTTTGCGTAAAAGCTTTTTAATAAAATTCTTTATATCAACATTTAAAACTTCATAAAAATCATATACAAAGCTGACACGATCCGTATTGAGATCATGAAACTTCATATCCAACACTTTCTCAAAACAGCCTCAAGTTCCAGTTATTTATACTATGATGATGAACAGAGAAGTGAGTCTCCATAACCGAGGAGCAACGATGATTTGAACCGATTAAAAACCCAGCTGGGAATTCCAGACCACACGACATATGTAGGTCCCCGACTTACATATATAAACCTACCCTCGAATCCTCTAAAACAAGAACAGGTCCGCGCCACCCGAGAATACAGTACTCCACCAATCCAGCCCATTGCCACATGGGTACACGCTATTCCCACCATCTCTCCACTCCTAGTGCGCGAGTAGCCATTCTCGTAATAGAATAGCCAAGTTAAGGCTTACCAGAGTTGTGGTTAGTACTACAAAGTCTCACCGCACACAGTTCAACAACGGTACGGACCTTAATCGACACAGGCGGAAAGAACCCACTCACAAGACCTCCATGTCTTGTGGCTCACACACACCGAGTCCGCCCGGTCTAGAATTATTACTCCACATGCTCATATTACATGATAACATGAGTAACCAAAGTTCCATTTAAAACTTGCAGATGACAGGTAATCACCCGACTTTCATCGTTCTAAGCATAGCTAAGCATAACTAGGCATATACGAATTAAAACTGGTAACAAGGTAGATATAGAAAAACAAGGTTAATAATGCACCAATTAGGTTTTCACTTAACTCCTAATCACTTAATACAGTAAAGAAAAGCAAAAGAGAAATCAATTCGTAAAACACAAGGTAGGTTTAAATGCACCCGAGGCTTGCCTTCGTTGATGGAAAAGTCTGGTTCCGGAGTCGCACCACAAATATCCAACCCGACCTCCACAGACAGATCAACCTCCTCAACTACTTGATTAACTACCACGTGCTCACCTTCATTCACTACACGTAGTAACAATGTCATGTTTAACATGATGCAAAATATAAAACATGATGCTCGATGATGGATGCAAAAATGAACAACTTGAATACAACTTTCCTTCGTGGTACAATTACAAGTCAAACTAGCTAAACCTTTTTTGTAACACATACATCAATTGCCAAGGATCATTACCAACTAATGACCCAAGGACATTACTCAATCAAAAATTCAATCAAAACCTAAATCATGAAAGGTTACTATTTGCTTTTATGAATTAATTATTTAATTAAGAATTATGAAATAAATCACTTTGTTCCAATTGACCTCAAAATTTTTGTAAATGTTCATCACATGGTAACTAAGTGGCAAAACAATTTTCATAATTTTTGGATAAATAAATAAGCCTAGAAAAATCATGGAAACTTATTTATTAATTAATTGAGCAATTTTTATCACATTTAAAAAGTACTGAAAAACAAATTTTCATATTTTTACTAAATAATATACATCACAGAGAGGTCACACAAAAATTTTCATAATTTTTGGAGCTCTAAATAAATCTACACAAAAATAACAAAAATAGGCACTATTCATTCATTTCTGAAAAAGGAAATATCATTTTTCAAATCACCCGCTCACCCACAAGGTGACCCCACCTGTCATCCCCGACCTCCGCGCGTTGACCACGGCGGCGACGGCGTCTGACCAGCGATAACTCACTGCCGGTGAGACCTCCGGCCACGGCGACGGTACCAACACATTCCCCACAACCCAACGCATCGATTGGAGTCACTAGCTTGAGCAAATACAGCGAGGTTCGAGCTTGACACCGGCCATGGCGGATGCGGCGGCTCGGCGATGCTACGCCGGCGACAGGAGCCCGGTAGCGATTAAACAAACGGCACAGGAAGACTCAGGAGCTCACCCCGATCACGCTGGAGCAAAGAACGGGGCCAAAGGAGCAGTGGAGAGATGGGTCGATGATCACAGCAGCTGCGGCGGCGCGAGCAACGTCGACGGCGAAGTCCCGGTGGCTGTGGTGGACAAATTGGTCAAGCAATAAGGGATTAAGCACCACGGCATCCAAGTGAAGCTTTAACAACACCGAGCAAGGACAGAGGCTCACCGCAGCGCGCTGGCCACGACGGCGCTGGCTCGACGGAGATGCTGCTGGCCGCGAGGAAGAAAGCGACGCACAGCGAGTTCCCCACGAAGACAAGCGACCGGAGTTGGTTGGCTGGGTGCGCAAGGACTAGGCGAAGCTGTGGCAAGCTTTGTCGAAGACGGGAAGGCTCTACGGCGATGGTGAAGCTCAACGGAGTTATGGCGATGGCGGCGGGAGAAAACAGAGGAGGAAGAAAACCGACGACGACGGCGTCTCGTCCTTTATAACGCGGCTCAAAAGCAAGAAGAAGCCATGCCACAGTCTTCACCACGCCAGCGCGACGCCAAAGATGACCACGACCGTGACTGGAAGCCAAAGGAAGCTCGCCGGCGGTGACAGCTGCTCGACGGTACTGTTCAACTTATTTACCAAATTGTCATTCATTTTAAAATCCAAATTACTCCCAAATTTATGTAACAACTCAAAAATCTCCAAAAATAAAAGTTGTTCAAAATTCAAAGCTCTATAACTTTGCTTTTATACCCATACCCAAATTCGGTCTACATTTTGAAATGCAAATTTGAATTCAAAAGGGGACACTTTAAGTACATTTCGCCTTTTCAAATTACTTCAAATTTTTCTAAACAACTTTGAAAACTCCAAAAACAAACTTTGTACAACTCAACAAGCTCTACATTTTTTCTTTAAGGCTCAACCCCAAAATGTGCTTCGATTTGGAAATGGGTTTTCCAGGTCAAAACTTAAAGGCCGAAATTAGGGTTTTCGAAAATCCCAATCCAAACAAAACTTGGAACATGGTTCAAACACTACAAGGCAACACTTATAACACAAATGTAAACTTGTTTTAGTGAATGCATATCAAAGTTCTCAATATGACCACATGCTTTGCAATGCATATGATGACATGTCCTGTTTTAGTATTTAAAACACCCGAGGTGTTACACGCTTAGGATAGCACCGAGCGATCCCCTACCAAACTCTCTTTCTCCTTCGTTGCACCCCCCAGATTTGGATGCTTTGGAATACAAAGATCAACCCACTGCTAGATGTAGGGCCTTCATAGCCCAAACCAGGATACATCGCTGTGCCTCGCCCATGTTCCCGAGTACCCGAGCCATCAGAGACCCACACTCAGTGACACCCGATGAACAACAATGCTTGCCACGGCAACAAACCTGTGATAGCTGGCGCGCCAGGTAGAGGAGCACGTCAACTATAACTATGTCTCTATGGTGGCCAGAGCCACCCGCCTCATCATCGGAGCAAGCGACACCGCCCTAGAAGGCGGCGTGCACTTCCTCGACGAGATCTCCATCAGAGCCGGCACCTTTGCCCTTGGCCAGGTTCTCAACTTCAGGAGCTTGGCCTACGTCACCGACTGCCATAACGAGCTTCATCTGCTCAAGGAGGCCAAGCCAATGGACAACGAGTCCCTAGCGTTGTGTCGTCCGTTAGTCCTCTTGGGAGAAGATCTTGAGATCTTTGCCCATCAGATCTGACTTGGCTTAGGCCCAAAGCCCACCGTGTCAAAATGTTGCGAGATATTCTACATGCTGCCAAACATCCACTACCAAATTGCCACCGACGAGGTTCTACCACCGCTTGACCGCTTCTGGCATTACCTGTCGGATCTTCCATATGGGATCTAGAACAGGGCGGTGTCATTTCAGTTGGACCTAGAGCTCCTCGTCAGCCGAGAGGCATCATAGGGCACTGTCCTCTTGGGTGCAGGAGGGACCGATGTCCGCGCCCTGTGCAACTTCATCAACATCCTCCCGTGGTATGTCCCAGAGTACAACTCTGATGACCCCAACTACTACTCCTTGCTCCACGAGTGTTTCTACAACAATGACGGGGTTATCGCCGCCGCTGCCCCCATCCTCACATCGCCGGACATAAGTCTCACCAACCGCGTGGCCTACCTCTAGGAGAAGGCCGAGCGACTCCAGTCCTAGTAGGTGGACCTCGATGCCGATGATCGCACCAGGGCACCTAGCACCCTATGCATCCCTCGTGCGGCCTACAACATGGCAGCCACAGCCTGTAGCCTCGGACACGCCGGATCCAAACACTAACGAGAGGATTTATGGGGGGTTTGACCCTAGGTACCCACAGCAATGGACATGGGCCACCCCAGCAGGACGGTCCAGCCCACATGACGAAGGCTTGCGGCACACGGTACTCCTTGGCGCATGCCGCAAGGCATCTTGGCAACATCCTGGAGATCGTGTAGAATCTGTTAGGATATGCCGAATGTATGATTCCATGTTATGATTATCTCTTACCTGATTAGACCTAGACCTGATCAGCATGTAACCCTACCCCCGGGCTATATAAGGCAGGTAGGGGACCCCCTCAAAACACATTCAATCATATATGATAGCCAATACAAACCGACAGGACACATGATTAGGGTATTATGTCAAGCTGACGGCCTAAACCTGTATAAATCTTGTGTCTTGTCACCATCTTGCTCCTATTCACGCGCACCTCTCCGATCAACCTACCATCGCGGGTAGCCCCTTGGTGTACTGCTAAGCATCTTTAGTCAACAGGATCCATAAGGTAAGGCGGCTCCTTTGCTACCACCTCTAGACCATGCCTCGCAGCAGCCCGAGAGCTCCGCGTCCCACTACCACGCTACCACCTCTAGGCCATCCCAACTGATGCCAACTACCAACGAGGACCGCTCCGACACGCGTGTTCCATCGATGGGGGTAGCTACAGCGATACCTTTACTGATAGCTTGGATCGTCCGGGGACTAGGGGCGCCAAGTCCCTATATGAGCGAAGGCGTGAGCCTTCTCCTTGTTGTCCGCCCATGGGCAACCGGATCGGAGAAGACCACTGATGACGGTGAAAATGTCATACTTTCACATACTCAAAATCACCATCAACAACCTCGGATCAAAGGGAGATAAGCATATCATGAGCATATTTTAATACATAACAAGTTCCACTTGGACTTGAGTAATTCTATGCAGATTTAAGCAAAATGGAGCAAAGTGAGCTAGTAGACCCACCAAGGCGAGTCGGTTGACCCCACCTATGGGCCCACCAGCCACTCCACGTCACCACAATCCACGCCAAGCACTCCCAAGCTAATCTCCACCTTTTGATGAAGCTTGTGCTTTCTCTCAATTGTGGGAGATGAACACCCATGGATCCAATGGCCCACATGTTGGCAAACTGAAGTCAAGTGGACCCACAAGCTCACCTACCCAACAAGGAAGCTCCCTGGAGGTCCCAAAAGCCAGGGAGGGTGGCCCACCTATTATAGGGTGTCAGCCGACCCCCTAGGTCGACTGACCCTACCTTGGATGCTTTAGCATTCCACCGTCTTAAGCAAGCTAGCATGCAAGGAATCTTAAGCCTCGGAGCATCCTAGGCCTCCATTCTCAGGTGGTTTGATCTAGGGGCTCAAGATGAAGATGGCAAGGATTGCTGACATGGCACAATTGGTGGCTCCTATCACTTCATATCTAGTATAAATAGAGGGGCATACCCCCTTCTCCATTCATGACTTAAGGAAGCAAAGAAGCTCAAGTTTAGTTCCACTCTTCTTATTAGGATAGTTTACTGTGGGAGTTAGAAGTAGAGTCGAGCTCTGCTTAGGTTCCCGAAGCTGGTCTTCCGGTCTGGTAAAGCTCTTGTATCTTTCTCTTTTTGTAAGACTTTTACTTTATTCCTGCTCTACTTTACTTAGTATTTACTTTATGCAACATTATACTAGTTATAGTTTTGTTGCGGTTAGTCTTAGCGTGTAGTTGCTATATAATAGATCGATGATCCAGAACCCACACTTGTATACGATCATCGCCTGTAAACTAGGTGTTCTATTTGGCCTGCATGATCCCATCAGCGTGGTGATTATACACTATCTTGCCTTTGGTTACCGCTTGTTGCACGGATTGTTTGGGGTAGCTAGCAGGTGGTGATAGCCCTGTCTAGTCTCTATATTCCTCCACATGTTCAAGACAAGTTCTTAAAAGGTAAGGCAAGCATCAACTGTCACACTAGATTTTGACCCTATTGCCACGTGACGCCATTTGCAACGCCACAAATTGGGGTTGTAATAGGGGGTGTTTTGCAACATTTGTCCAAAAAGGTGTCAACAAGGTGACTGTGTTGCCACAAAAATAGTGCATTGGAATATTTACATTTGCCGTTGCAAAAGGTGAGATCTATAGCAACCTTTTTTTCTGAAAAGTGTTGCTATAGGTTAAAAATATTGCTATGATGACATTTCGTTGCATTAGTATTGATTGGCATTGCAACTGGCTGGTGCTCTTGCATCCATATAGAATAGTGTTGCTATTGCTTGAAATATTGCCACACTTTTGTTTGGTAGTAATATTTCTTAGGACCATTGCAATTAGGTAGCTGTTTATTGGAACTCAATATCTAAAGCGATGCAATAGTATGTTGCTATTGCCACACTTTTGTTGGGTTGTAATATTTCTCACGACCATTGCAATAGGCAGCTATTTATTGCAACTAATGTGTCATCTCAACCAGCGGCTTACGAGAACCGTTGTTGCCCCCCTCAACTCCTGACGTTTATCGCCGTGGAAAATGGTGGCGCACGACGTAGTGCCCACATCAATCGATTAAGGGATAAGGAGGCTCCGCGATCCTCCGGCGAGATGTCCATGTGCTATGCATGGCCAGTTCTAGTATTATTGCCACAGGTTAATTCTGTTGTTGTACACTAGTGTGTTGTTGTAATATATGGTGTATTGCACCATTTTTATTTCATGCACCATTGGGTGCGCAATAGCCTAGCAAAACCCTTGCTAGCGCTCCTGATCAACCCCTTGCTAGAGATCCTAATCAAGCACCCAAGTCCCACTGGCGATGCCCTATAGAATGTGAAAACGCTAACACCCATACGTGATCGCGTCTAGGTCCAGCACCAACGTCGCCCTAATGATCGAAATGCACATAATAGCAAAAGTTCAATAGTTTAGCCATTAACGAGTTAACAAATATATCACATACTTACAAATCACAAGCCATAGGCCTAAAAGTTTGCCAGGTTCTCATCCTCACCGTCCAGAACATGTCATACTGATGCATAGACTAAATTACTTGCAACATACATAACATCAGCACGGTCTAACTAAGCTAAACTAATATTACTTTACTAGCATCTAGATTCTGACTTTCAAAGCCATGAAGTGCAGCAGCCAGCAAGCCATCTTGTCATCTCGAAAATGAGAACCACATCGTGTCAAATAAAAAAAAAGAAGTGTTGTAGGGCAGCAGACATCTAGCCATCTCGACATCTCCAAAATAGAACCGCATTGTCATAGAAGTACAAGACAAAAGAAGGTGCACCAGACGAGCTTTCAATCAAGCCATTTCTGAGCTTCAGTATTGCATGTCATTGATGTCACTTTCCTCTTGGCGCAAAAAAAAAAAAAGATGTCACTGTCCTCTTCACTACCCTTGCCACCCTGATCATCCGTAGTTTGGTCCTAAGCCTAAAAAAAGGTACTGCAGATCAGCATACACAAGTAGAAAACGGATATGTGCATATCAGTAAGAAGGGTGCAAAGAATTCTAAAAGTAACAATCAATAAACCTCCTCGTTTCTAGAGTACATTTGTTATCATCCAACTCATCAAGATTGCTATCTTGGCCTTGAGATATGAAATTAACATATGATGCAATAATTAGTAACTCACAAACAATTAAAATGAAAGGAAGAAAATAAAGTATCATTCCTCAATCTAAGGGGAAAAACTCAGATGTTATGGTCAGTCTAAGAGGATTTTCATGGTAAAACATACACCAGATTCACAAATCACAGGGAAGTAGGAAAGAAACAGAGTAAGTAGCAAAAGGGTGGCAGGGGTTTGCTCACCTCGGCCATCGTACCTCGTAGGTCGTCAGCCTGTCTGGCCTGACAGCGAGGCTGTGGCTGCAGCTTAGGAGAGCATCCTCGATGGCATCACAGCAAGATATAGTCAGCATTTGAAGCTGTGATGCTCATGCCAGGACCCAGGATATAGTTAAAGTAAATTTGCAGAGGAAATCGCTTGTATATATGAGCCCAGTCACTACTTTTATAGTCGATATGTATTATCCATAATTTGCTTTGTATTCTCAGACCTCAGTACTTGTTACTCAAAATCATGAATAAAATTTATGCAATAAAACAACAGCAAAGAGCAGGTTAAAATCAACAGGTGCATAGCACTTCAACAAACAAGCTAATGCTAAACTAGACAACAAAACTTGTACACAACAATTTTGTTTCGAATTTTCATCCTTCCAGCACATACAATATTTTGGAAACATCATGCATTTTAGCACATACAATTTTGCCATTCAGCTACCAGAGGCAAATGCCTACAGATTCTGTAGTGTACTTCTAAACCAATTGCACATATTTTTTTTATTGCAAATAGATTTTAGGTCGGCCGACCTCCTTGGGCGGCGGCCGACACTAGGATGCATTGACTTGGTGCATCTACGGCTGAGGGAGCTCCCTGGAGTCGGTGGGAAGGAGCCTGAGTCGGTTTGGGGAGGCCCACACGTCGGCCGACATGGGTTGGGGTCGCCCGACGCCCCCTAGCTCATCTGCTATCCATCTTGAGTCGGTTTGGCGCTCCACGGTTCACATTGTCTTGGGTACAAAGTTTGGTCACGTTTGGAGTTCGTTTCCTTTGGTTAGTGGGCCCATGGATCCACGGGAGAGGCGACATGGACACCATCTCCACTGTTGATGTGAACCGTCATTGAGTCGACGTGTTGGATGCCTCCGGAGTGTGTTTCTGGCTGGTGGAGCGGATTGGTGACGTGGCCAAGACCCGTTTGGGTCACCCAACCTTGGGTTGGCATCATCCGGGCCTCCATTTGGTCCTATGGGGTGAACAAGGCTTCCCTTGGGTTCTCCATTGAGTGTAGAGGCTATGGACCAAGTTTGGGGGCATTTGGATACAAGTCTAGGTCGGCCGACCAGGGATCAGGTCGCCTGATGTCCAACTGTGTCCAACTCCAGCCTGGCCGACCCATCTTGAGATCTTCCGGAAGGTATAACTTTGTCGTCCAGACTCCGATTTAGGTGAACCAAAACTCGATTTCGTGTATCTCGATGAGCTATTCGACATGGTGCAGTCAAAATGAGCATTTGATGAAGTGTTTTGTCATCTATGTAGGCACCTTTCTCCTACAGTCACATAGTCATCATAACTTATGGAAATGGTTAGAAGTAAGCCATATGACTATAGTTTATGTCATTTATATCACCAATTTGGGCATGGTTGATGGTATAAAATGAGGTGAACAATGCCCGGGGTGTGATGCTTCAGGACAAGGAACTCCCCGAAGCCCACAAAGTGGGGGACACCGGGCCCACTTAGTAGCCCCTCCAGGCAGAAGGAGTAGTCTGGCGTGTCAAAGAAGCCAGGAGAAGGCTCACCTAGGGAAGGCGTCGCTCCGACAGACAACACCTGGCGATCAGCACCAGGCTACAGCAGGGGCATCAGGGAGTGGTTGTAGTTTTGTCGGCCCCCAGCTACAAGACAAAGGATGACCGGCGACGCCACGAAGAAGAAGACCGAAGCCCAAGGCGAGAAGCCCTAGGTTGAAAACCATTCACTTTGTACCCAATGCCCACCTCGGTATATAATGGGAGGCATTGGCTCCTATAGAGGGGATTGGATCTACAAAACTTATAATAGGGCCTGGACTTCGTGTTTATATTTCCCGTGAGAAAGCATATGGCTAAGATAGTTGAAGAATAGAATTTATTTTGAACTAAATTCTCAAGCAATTGCAGGACCTTAGTCGGGGGTTATACGACTATGGCGCACATTGCCTATAGAAGATAACTTAATAAAGGAGTAACGGCGTAGCTAGTGGGAGAGTGAGTGAAAGGAATCATATATGTAATTTCTATTTGTAAGCACAACCTTGTTATAAACTATAGTAGACTTAGATAACCAAGAGCTAGAGAGATACACAAACACTTCTAGACACAACCGGCTAGCTAACCCAGGAGGGATTAACTAGACAAATTGCCATAAGCTCTACGATTTAAGAACTAGACCTATCATGGTGAAATACAGAGGATGGATAGGGCTGTCACCACCTGCCACCTACCACTAACTATCCAAAGGCCTAGTCGTATCCATAGACAAGTGCTCACTACTTCAATCCGAGCTTGGATGAAATAAGATCAAAGCACCTTAACCATACGGTGGAGCCCGTGCAAGGTATCAACTCTAATAGTATATCCAGCTATTCTAACAAACTTAGAACAAAGCTTCCGAGCACACTTGGCTAAACAAGTAAATTTGAATGAAGTACTTGAGCAAAGTAGGAGTATATTCCAAATAAGGTAAGTGTACAAATAAAGAAAGGTACAAAAGAGAAAATGTACAAAGGAGTTAAAGCAGACACAAAAGACTCTTCCGGACTCCGAGCAGAGCTCCATCTAACTCTATTCCCTTGCTTCTGATAGTGATGCCTTCTCCATAGCTCAACACCCCTTTTATATAGTGTGTAGGGAGTATGGGGGTACTTGTAGGGGTGACTGAGAGGTCGGTGGAGGAGTGGTGGGGTCAGGCAATGGCTAGGGCGTCGTCCAACCCTTGATCTCCACCACCTCTCCATCCAATGGTGAAGGGAAGCTTCTAGAGGCAGTTACATGTGTTCTAAGGCGGTTGGTTGGTCGGTGGAGTCTTTTAATGGCTGACGGTGGGCCTTCCAATCCAAGTGAAGTCCATCCGAGGCCTTTGGATCCAATCAATACCAGATCAATGGCTAGGGGAGCTCCTGGGTGTGGAGAGGGGGTGTCGGGCGACCAGGTGGGTCCAGACCACCACGTCCACTTGTCTTCCTTCTTTGAATTTGATGAATTTTCACCAAAATGTCCTACATTCAAATATTTTTCCAGGTATAAGTGGAACTAGGTCATTTATAAAAGTAAATTGCTACTTGTGATGTGATTTACCTTCACTTTGGTGGAATGTTTCATATATATTCCCTCCAGGCATTTATTCTGAAAGAAACACAACCAATGACAAAAGATAAAGGTGAGGTTATAGCTACATTTGCAGCTGGGCTATCGGAACACAAAAATATCGACATTAATCAATAAGAGATACATAATAGACAAATGGGATACAACGAAATTGCTTAGCTCACTCTCAAAACTTGTTTTTCTCACAGAAGACTCACAAACATTGAGTGAGAGTTTAAGGCATAAGCATCATTCATGATATTGCACTTGGAACAGGAAAACAAACATTAAAAACACTTGGATGGAATCAACTAGTGACTGGATAGAAAGAATATCTAGTCTAGACCTAGAAAGAGAACAGTGGGATATTTGCTAGGTGGTTGGGTCTCACAGATCACTACTACTTAATTCAGGCAGTTCCAAAGAAAAAGATGAATCTTTGCTAGGTTATACACTCACCACCATTCTTAGTAATTCAGCCCCTCTGTTGCTACCTTCTGTGACTATCGGTATCATAGACAAATATTTTTCCCATAACATCTCTTATTCTTTCCTTGACATGTTTCACCATGTTGGTTCCAGTGCACCAGGGAACCGTATACACAGCATTGCTGCCTACACCACCAGCAATCTCGACAAAGAAGAGAAACAGATAAGTAGATGGGAGAGGAAAAAGCGACACCGCGCAGCTACATCGCCAACTAAATAGACCATGGGTTGTTGATGGTTAAAGGACTCAATGATTTGTTCTTTGTTATGTTCCCTAATAGGTAAGTGAAAGATTACAAGTCTATCACCGTTTACATTTCCAAAGTGTGCATGCAGGGTGCGGGGTGATATCACCATTTATTCATGGTGCATGTGTACAGAAGAAGAATATCACCATTATTTGAGTTTGCAGCAAATGGTTAAGAGTCAATAATCCAATCCCACACAAATAGCAAAAAAAAAATGATTGTACCTGTTACAATGCAGTAGTTTGGATATTTCGTCCATGCCCCACAAAATTGCAAAATATTTTCATGACTAACACCCCTGTAGAGAAAATATCTAGAATTAGTTGGAACAAAATGGAACTGATTCATTCAGTTAGAATAAGTACTTCCTGCAGGAACTCAACTTCTGAAGGATTGCTGAGATATTTAGAACTGAGACACTTTAAAGCAACATCATGGCCTTTATAAGTTCCTCGATATCTGTGAACGACAACATCAATGATAAGCATTGGACAGTAAACTATTGTATGACATTGTCTATGGAAGCAAAACATAGGTTAATACAGATGGCAAGTTATCAGCTGGCTTAATGACAATCTACTAATTAAAAATCGTTTATTTCATTTTCAGCAGATGGCAAGCAGCATCCATAGATATTTATAGAGAGAATAGGCTGGCACAAAAGGAAGGTTAGGACTGAAGTGGCAAAGTGGGCACCACATTTCAGAATTAAAATAAGTGAATTTTAAGGTCATGATATTACTGGGAACATTGACACATCAAAGTAGTGCTTACAAGTCTGCAGACGATCCAGATGCGATCTTGTCCCCCCTTGTTAGCATGCTTAAGTCAATTTCATAATCTCTAACCTTTTGTTGTAGGTCAATTATTTTCTCTGATGTTGAAGAATTTGTTGAATTAGATTTGATGCCTGCGTATTCAATGGAGATAATTAAACTCTTTAGAAAAAAATGTTAACAATGAAATGCTGGTTAACGCCGCATTTGCTGTGACCAATGACATAAGACAAGGGTGAAGATGGCTTATTCATGACTTAATCCTTAATCATAAATATGTCAAAAATAGTAGTGTGTCGTACAATTTTTTTTTGTGTTAATGTCTCCTTAATTGCCACGATCAGCTCATCAGTTTCCTGCATGAATAATTGCAGAATGATTGCCATTTTCCGGACAAGCCTTGCTTAGTTGCATAGTACAAGAGAATGTAACTACAGATTAGATTTTTTTTTCAGATAAAGGATATAAAACTACAGATTAGATGGTTACTCTGTCTATTAAAAATATAAGTTGGTATTAACTGATTTACATCGACACATTACTTTAAATAATTTTGGGCCCATATAGTCAAATTTCAGATACAGAATAGAGATGATAGCTTCAAAAGTCCACAGCAGTAAGCATATATGCACGCTTAAATTTACCTCTGTCTTCCAGCCATCAACAGCAAAAACGTCCAAACAAAAACCATCCTTTGTGGAGTAAACATTAGCTTCCTGGATATTCAGTCCGACCTCAGAGAGCAACGCTGTCAGCTGTTGAACAATCATTCGCAGTGAGAAACTTTGAATCAAATATGATGAGCAGGCTATATGAAAATGGTGAGTACGTGAACTGATAAGGTACTTGGCATTACCCGACTTAGGAGCTTGGGCTTGTCAATGAAAGAGAAAATGATCTCATGAAGAAAGACAGTTTTTAAATCGCCTCTATACAAAACTGAGTAACAAATTTTAACGAGAAGTCACGAATTTTAATGGAAAGGAATGAAAGGAAGGAAGGAACGCAGCACTTTCTGAGTGAATCCAGTTATTACTAGACAAGAAGAAGAAGAGATAGACATGGAATCATTTCTGTCCACAGCCTTTCTTCTTTCCAAACTGAGGTCCTCCAACAACATTTGACACAGCTCATGATCTTGATTATGGCCAATGCCGTCGTCCTCCGTGGGAACTGTCTTATACTGCTCATCAATCAAGGCAAGCAGAGCATTAGCAACACGACACAATCAATCATCCTCTTTTTTTTGTTTGCCGCTTCGGAATAAACCCGTTGCCACACCACATCAATACTCTCTGTTTTTTTTCTCAACTTTATTTTTTCAGAATGAAAAGAGTTGCTCTCTGTTTTTTTTTTCAATTTATTTTTTCACAATGAAAAGAGTGGACCATGAGGAATCGCGCGCGGAAGACGGGTCGTTTGTTGGGGTCGGCGCACTCGTCGAGGATCCTCCAGTGCAGCACGACATCTTCCACCTTGCCGTCGATGTCCAGGTCGAGGAGGTACCTCCGCGGCAACCTCTCGATGTGGCGGGCGAAGCGGGCGTTGAAGGTGGGGTATGCGAGCGTACGGTCGTGCCGCCCCGTCTGGCGGAGGCGCCCGCAGATCTTCCTCTGCACCTCGTGGCGGTCGGGGTCCGACGCATGTGGCGACCGAGGAGGTGGGGAGCTCTCGCCGGTGCCCTCCTCCCAGTCCTCCCCAACACGCGGCGGCCGTGCAGGCGGAGCCATCTGAGTATTTTGAACCTCTTGTTGCGGTGGCGGGTGCGGCAGGCGGAGGATGCGTGCGTGCGTGCGTGCGTCGAGCTGGCCGGCCGGTTCGGGGCAACCCTAGGCTAGTTGTGCCGAGCCCAGGGCTTCGCAGGGGGAGGAGCATTGGGGAGGGGAATAAGGCGGCTGCACGGGAGAGAGTTGGGACGAAAAAATAAAGGCGTACGGCAATGAGTCGACGAGGAAAATTTTCCAAGAAGTAGGGACCTTCCTACGTACTCTTGGGAGATGGTTGAGAGAGCAGATTTGAGGGCCTCTCCAAAGTTGGGATTCAAGTTGTGATCGTGTTGAGATAAGCTTTTCTTTTTTTACTCTTGTCACAAAAAATAAATTAAGGGGCTTATTTAGGTCTCTTTTACGTTAAATTCATTAGGAAAAAACAATTTCCAAATGCTTAAAATCTGACACTTCGGACGCTCATGGCACCAAAAGAAAATGCTTTGGAGTAAAGCAAACAAGCCTTTAATGTGTGCACACATGTTGAGTCAGGGCTCCTCCCCGGCTCTGGCTCCTCCGAAGGAGTCCTGCCACACGTTTTCTTGGAGGAACTGTTTTTCAGTAAAAAACAGAGGTGGCTCCTCCAAATTAGCTCCGGCTTCTCTGAAGGACACCCTTGGGAGGAGCCGTGCCAAACACCCCTATGTTTGGCCATATGAAGCCTAACCACCTTAGTTGCTCTTAGTTTGCAAATGAGAATTTTTCATGTCAGTGGTTTATGAGATTATCCTACATGGTCACTCAGGTCCTAGTATTCTCAAAATGTATTTTTATTACACTAAATTTGTAAATATATGATATCACATATTCGAATCTTCAGAACTCGTCATGCTAACTGATTGATGATGTAACCTCAGACACGTGGGCCTTATATGTAAATTTCAATAGCAGTCCTTGAATTTGTCCCGCATTATTATCCAGGTCGTGTATTTTCAAAATGCATCAGTGATACTCTTAAACTGACTAATTATACCACATCAGGTATAAATACTTGATTGAAAAAAAAGACATCATTACTTAACCGCAAACATCAAATGTGGCATGGGAAGTTGACAAATGCATTATCAGAGTCATCATTCAAAATGCTTTATTTATTTTATAAAACAACGTTTTCACAAATTTCAGTGTTGTAAAAAGGAATCCGATGGAACAAGGGACGACGGAGTACAATAGACGTGCACCATGACTCATGTGTGATTGTTGTTTATTAAACAAAAGTTGAGTGACAACGTTGTTTTGTGTAGGGTGCATCCACGTACAAATAATGTATACACACCACGCGTACACACAGTTGGCCACTCAGCCCATTCGAATAGAGCTAGGCTAAGCGCTTTGCGATCCTATGTATAAATATAATGCTAACTCTGACTATTTCTAAGTATATAATGTAAGCATAGCCATGTAAATAAGAATATAGTAGGTAAGTATTGAAGTCTCATAGGATATGAAAGTACACATACAATGTCTTACCAAGCCTCCAAGACTAGATCTGGAATCTGGACATGAGTCCACTTGACCCTAACTTTCAAGATACTAATCTACTACATTGGATAGTCTAGACCTAATCCTCCTAGTGTGTCTTGATATTGATCTCTTATGGATCTCTAGAGATTGAAGATGGCCTTCTGGAGGAGGTAGGGGTTCCTTTTATAGGGGACATCAGGCATCCTGTGGGTCCATGAATCCATGGTATCGCTCCATCTAGGCTCTCGATTCGAACCGACTTTGATCCATAGTGTAGATTGATACTAAGAGGCGATGGGGAACTGACATTCAAAACGGAGGCTGAGCAGTGGACCTAGTAGGCCGGCCAGCCTACAGGTGTGGTCGGTTAGCCCCACCCAAGCCCCGTTCAACTTAATCTTCGGTGGGTTGTCTTGAGTGGTGGATGTGAGGCCCTGGAAATCAGTTTCGTCGCGGATGATCGTGATTTGCTCTGACTATATGGTCTACATGGTCTGTTTTCTGGACAAATCCTCCTGTATTTACAGATTCAACCAAACTTGTGGAATTCATTAGTTTAAACCCCTATACCTATGTTTGGTGATGGAATTAAGTATATATGTAGGATATGTTGACAGTTTATGATGAGTGTTAACTACCATTAACAATGGTTTCTTCTCTATTCAATTCATTTTTATTTCAAATAATTTTTTGTATATGTATTCTACACTGTTACTGTATGTCCATACACATAAGTTCCCATTCGAGCATACGTGTATATATATAGCAAAATTATATATACACACACAAAATGTATGAAACTATACATAAACTATACATATATTTCAAAGTAGTGTTGGCCGACCCCCCTCTTCCCTCCAAACTTTACAAGTTTTGGTGAAAATGATTTTCTCAAGTTTTTATTTGGAAAGGGAAAAGGTTTGTCGAAAAATTAAACATGAAAATTGAAAATGAAAATGCAATTTATCACGACCCAAAGTCATTTCAAATGAAACTTTTCTCGAGAACCTCCTTGATGACTTTGCACGGTCCCTCTTAACCAAAGAATCACCTCATCATCTTCTTCAAAAGGCCCCAAAAATTCACTAATCAATCTCATCGATTCTCCTAAGAAACCTAAGTCAACTAGGAGCTAACCCTAGTCAACCTATATATAATTGACTTTGGGAGATACTCTGAGATAGATGCTAATCAACCTTCCTAATCCCTCAAAAGGTGACTATCAACTCCAACAGCAAGATTGATGACCCAATGCCAAACCTCTTTCTCTAAATCAAATTCTCCAAATTCAGTGTTCTAGTCGAACATTCCACTATCTCTGCGGATAGTCACTACCACAATCCCGAATTGCCTTGAGTGCCAAAAACCGCCAAGGAAAGGGCTTAAACCGCCAAGAAAATGATCTTTGGCCACAAACCGTCAAGCAAATTCACTCAAGGAGATAAGGAAAATTAATTTCCTTGGCGGTTTCGGCACTCAAGGATGATTTCCTTGAAGGTTGGCCGCCAAGAAAATTAAGACTATATTTTAATTTGCCAAAGGGCCAAGAAAACGTTACAACCGCCAAGGAAAGTAGTTTTCTTGAGGGTCGACAGCTGTCAAGTAAATTAGTTTTCTTGAAGGTCAGCAACCTCCAAGGACACACTTAGACCGCCAAGGTAATTGTTGTTTCCTTGCTTGCCTTTCACCTCCAAGGAAATTATAGTTTTCCTTGACTATAATGTATAGTCCAACTTCATTAATATGATTTGAAAATTTCACTACTACAGATTGATCTATCACTGTTGCCACTTTCACTACCGTAGTGATAGAAGCGACCGTGTGATACTTCTACCATCGGTTGGAACAATAGCGAGGCCTCCTGTGAATCAAACCGGTAGTTCAGACTTCTACCACCAACGGATTAACATTAGATGCGGCAGTGATATTGGGGTTGTATTTGCTCCATCGCATGAAAAGTCGGACCGACTGGGATACGCATTTTGTCCGCCGGCCCAAAACTAGCATTTGGTCAAGCGGCGGTAAATTCAGCGTGAGTGTTGAATTGCCTCAACTTCTAATGCCGTCAAATCACCGTTACTTTCGCCGCCTGAAGTCTAAGAACCATACCCACTGCTCTACATACTACTTCAAGCCCGGTGTCCTATGAAATCACCTCTCTTCTTCATTCATCATCCGCTTCTCTTCCAATCTACAAAGAAAATGTCGAATAGCCCCATCAGGTTTTCAAGCAGTCTGTCATCTAGTGAGGATGACTTGCCAACCCACCAGCCCTCTGAGGAGGACGTCTCCTCCGATGACTGGAGGTCTTCTGATTATAGTCCTCCGTGGAGCTCCGAGAAGGAGGACCCGGAGGTGGACGAGGACAAGGATGACGCCGACGCTGAAGACAATGACTCTGACTCTGACTCTGACTTCGCCTCGCCTCCTCCCAGGCGAGCGAGGCGAGCGAGAGGATTATATGTTTAGATTAAGTAGTTTATAGTTAGTATAAGTAGTTTTAATAGTTTAGGTTAGTTATTATGCTTCCAAATTGTATCTATATGTTACATATACATAATGAATCAATGAAAAAAGTTCTATTCGCGCAGATTTGATCTCTTCAATGCCACCTTTTTTATATGAAATGAAAGCAAGTTCTTTTCAATACTACTTCCAAAATGCCAGTGCACAGATTTAATCTCTCGATGAATGTTTTTTTGTTTTTTAGTATATTTGTGAATGAAAAGGGAAAAACTATCATGTACGGTTGTGGTTGTTTCTAGGAGAATCTAAAAGTAGTTTAACCGCTGACAATCGCCGTATTATAGCGTTGGATTAGCGTGGCAATGGTCAGCTTAATACGGACACTGTTTAACTTAACCCGTGTCATCGGTGATAATAGGACCTAGCCACCGGTGATGGTACTGTGCATTCACCGCCGCTTAGTTACAAAATTTTCAATCCTGCCTTTGAACCCTCCCACGTGGAACTGATGAAAGTTCAATTCCTGCATGACGTAAATGTTACGCAGAGAGCAAGTAACCTAGTCCAACATCCCCCCTAACCCCCCCGCACCCTCCCCACCCCACCACCGCCCTCCCTCCCCCCACACACATAGCTTTTCTTTTCCTCATTGTTGTTGTTTGTCATCATCGCTCCTGCTCATCAGCACTGCTCAGCCCTTGCTCCATGCCAGTGTACATCGCCGGATTGCCCGCACAGATCCACTAGCGAAAGAGCTACTGTTGTCATTGGCGTTTCCACTCATGCTCACCGCCGCTAGATCCAAAGGCAAGTGTAATAAGGCCTTACTTGCATCATCGTCCCTTCTCCTCGAAACTCATCATCTTACTAATGTTTATTGATGCAATTCCATGGTAGGTAGCCTCATCTCTTCGACTGGTGGTGTCCTTCTAGATGGAGGCCCCCAACATGAGGAACGTAGTGGACAGCCTCTCAGACGATGTGCTTGATGACATCTTCCGCTACCTTCCCGCCCGGTCCTTGTGTGCTGCAAGTGTGTCTGTTGCTCCTGGAGGCCCGTCATCTCTGACTCCTATCAATGTAAGAAGCTTTCACAGACTGTCGTCGGCTTCTTCTATGGCAGCTGGTGGAAGGGCAATCACCACTTCACCAGCATCACCGGTGAACAGCCCTCCTTATCCTTCTAGTCCTTTCCCCTTAAAAAAGTCCTAGTCTCAGATTGTTGCAGCGGCCTCGTTCTTTACTGGTGTGTTGGGCCTGATGGATTACTTCACTATGTTATCTGCAATCTGTTGACCCACAAATGGCATGTACTGCCGTGTGCATCTGTTTTGTTGGTCAGGTTTTGACCCAACGTACTCGCACTTCCATGTGATTGAATTTGTTGAGGTGGAGGGTGCGTGTGTAGGTGTGATGATCTACTCATCTAAAAATATAGCATGGATCTTTAAGGAATCTGAATGGAGCGAGGGTAGTATTGTTCTGCGTTCAAAATCGAGAAGTGTTTTTCTTAATGGTTTTATGCACGTGCTTGAGTACTTTGCGATAGTTGCTGTGGATATGGAGGGAAAGATATAGAGGACATTTTGTAAACCAGGTGGTGCTAAAATGTCCATCCATAAAGCTTAGGGTCATCTGTATGTGTGTTGTGCTGATTTTTGCAATAGGTCTTGGCTTTTAGTGTGGATACTTGAAGACTATGGTACTGATAACTGGAGTTTGAAGCATGTTGTGGACATGGAGGAACTGTTTGGATGCATGAATATTAAAGTTGGTTCTAAGCTTTGTGATGAGGAGTACAAAGTAATTACAGTTCACCCATAATAGAATTTCATTTTCTTTGTTGGAAAGGATAGAACATTGATTACATATGACATGGATCGCTGAAAGGTTCATGTCATCCATGCCCGTGTCATCCGCTTTTGTAGATCAAGAGGGCATTTTCATATGAACAGGCCTTACTATCTTCCTCTTGTTCTCTTGTTCATAGAGTCATTAGCAGAGCAGTAAAGGTGCATTTCCTGCATTTCGTCGTCTCAACAGTCTTTGTTCAAGTAGATAGTTGTTTTCATTCTATGTATGTATAGGCCAATTTTGGCTTGTTAACTAAAGGAATGGTATGTTCAATATTATTAATTCTGCTGCTTTATTTAGGTTGTGGATCAGAGATGAAGAAGAGGGGTTCTATGGTGCATTGGCTACTAATCCGATGGATGCACTAATTATATTCATTTTGCCTTGCAAGCAGAAGTGCCACATAGAAGGAGCACAGCTACGTTGTTTTGTTATGTTATGTAAGTCTGTATACATCAGTACTTTTAGTATGCTCTATGTACAGCTTGTGTTAGGACATCAGTTGAGAAAAATATTATGGTAGCATCCATTATTATTGTAAAAAGTACTCTTGTTTGTGAACATGATTTATGGATGTAATGATTATATATCTATATGCTTTGTGTTCATGAAGCTATTAAGAGCCCAGCTGAATTAGTAACTATTCTAAAACCGGATGAAATTCTATCACCGTCGCTATACGTATGATGCGGCAGGGATCAAAAGTATATCACCACCGAATCCTTTTGTAACCCAACACCGACTAAACGATCATCAAAGGCGGATCATGGTGCAAGGCGACGGTGACCATGACCTTTGTACTGGCGACGCTAAGGCGATGGTGGTGTTAACCTCTACACAGGCGTCTCGGCCATCGAACCGACAGTGAACCCACACCGCTGATAGTCGGGTCGAAGTACAAGGCGACGGTGCTGGTGACCACTACACAGGCGTTGGATGTGCCCACACCACAGTTTTGATAGCCTCGATATAGTCAGATCATTTGCCAATACGGTGTTAGTGTACATCCATAGCGGGTCATGCTCCAATGCGACTAAAGTAAGGACCCAATCACGAACGGATCATAAGCCAATTGGCGGTGTTAGTGTACACCGCAGTCGGTCCCAGATGCCGACGGTGAAGGCTATGACCATCACTGTTGATAGCTTACTGCCAAGGCCAAAATTAGAATGCGATATGGGTTATGACGCGGCTGTGAATGGTGTGAGTGTAGTAGTGTTTTATAGCAAGATAATACAACCATATTATGATCTCATGTCAAATTTTAGGATTTTCAGACACCTTTAAGATATTATTGTCTTTCTATCAGAGTCACCAAAATATATGTCAAGCATTTCATTGGGTGGTAACCTCTAAGAAAATTCAATAACTCCCAAGGAAATGATAATTTACTTGACTATTTAGAATACCACCCAAGGAAATAGGTAATTTTCTTGGTGGTTAAGAATAACACCCAAGGAAATAATAGTTTCCTTGTCTGTTTAGAATTACACTCAGTAATTTCCTTGGAGGTGCTTAGAAACTACCAAGAAAACACCCATATTCCTTGGCGGTTTACTTTAACCCTCAAGAAATACATATTTTCTTGGAGGTCGATGTCCACAGCTAGGGAAACTACACTTTCCTTGATGGTTTTGTTTTGGTACTAAAGGAAATTATCAGTCCTCAAGGCAATTCCAGATTCTAGTAGGAGTCCACATGATCACTAAATTGGTAGAATCAATTTGGATGAGTTATCCATCTCTCTCTCTCCTTGGACCCACATGTCAACACAAAGTGGAGATTGTTGCCAGCAGAATCCACCCACCTCCACTCCCTCTCTCACACACCCATTCATTCCCCACCCTCTCCTCTCCCTACACAAGGATGAACAAGATGAACTAGAGAGAAGAGAGGAGAAGAGAAGGAAGGAAGATCAACACCTCTCCTCAAGCATCAAGAGCATCTCAAGCTCTTCATCTCCATCTCCATCCATGGTGAGCTCAAGAGATCCCTCCTCTTTTTCTTGAAATCATCTCTCAACCATAAATCTTGATTTCTCTATGCATGGATGCAAGAAAAAGCTTGGTGGTTGCTCCATCATCTCAAGAGTAAGCTCAATGCCATCTCTCACTCAATCTCATCACCAATCTCATGGATTCCTCTCTCACTACTTTAGAACATGTTTTGGAGGCGGGCAAAATGTTTTTGGAGGCAGGCATTCCAACCGCTTATGCCCAAAGGTCTCAGTTAAGCACCAACAACACATGCAGATATTTCAATTGCCTAGGAAAATCAAACGATGGAGATGGGCTTGTTAGAATGCCCACCTCGGTTAATCGAGAAAAACAAAAAAAATCCACGAGCCCGCCGGTGAGGCCGTTACTGAGCCCCCCGGCGAGCCCATTCCCAGCCCACGAGCCAGATCTGGCCCTACCGTCCGCCCGTCCACCACCAACGCTAGCAAATCTACCCTCTCCCGCCATGCACCCCCCGAATCTGGTGGTGGAGCACGCCATGGGAGAGGGAAAGAGGGAGCCCGCCGTGGTGGAGCCCGCGCACTCGCCACTATGGGAGAGCCCACCGTGCTGGATCCACGCCGTATCTAGCAGACCTGCGCACTGTTGATGGTCACTAACATCTGTTTTGACCATCAATATTTGTGACAGAACCACCTAATCTAATGCCTCCCAAGAGTACTTGTCTTACATTAGACACTAAGTACTCAAGGGAAGACACCAAATTACACAGTTCCATCAAGCACACCCTAAGGGAGAACCCAAAAATCCACATTTTTCCATCAGGATCACAAATGAGAGGATAAAGCTTATAACATTTTAGTCATTTCTTACATCACTTTTCATGCAACATCAGAGTATAATATTTATTGTTATAACAGCAGAATGTGATCATGTCATCAGAGTTATGAACAATTTAATTTAATAGCAGAATATAAATATGTGATCAGAGTTACAGCGAAAATAAATATCTATTCATGAAATGATGAAGCATTGATATATTGACTACGACAACAGATTATAAAACTTCCATTTATAAAAACATTTAGTGAGAGTTATAAATAAAGACTATGATCACAGCGTAAAGGAATCCTCTTTGAGCCCACCAGGAGGGATCCACACACAAGAGTCAGCTCTAGCATCTGCCTATCACCTACAACAGGGGAAAATAAAACCCTGAGTACTCAATTATACTCAGCAACACTCACCCGACAGGAGGAAAGAAAAGACTCTAAGGATATGCAAGGCTATCTGGCTTGTGGGTTTATTGCATCTGTAGGAAGCATTACTAAGCGTGCGTCCTTATACTCAATTTTATTAGCAGTCATCATTAGTTCTTTAACTAATCATTCTATGTAAGCACATGTCCTACTTTCAAGCAGGTGGTAAGCAATCAGATTCATGTTACCATCTTTCATCTTCCAGTTCTTACTTTGTTGCTAGAGTGTAGACAAGCCGTATCGACACGGCGACGATTCGCTAATCAATGAGCCCAGCTGGGTACCCCAAAACACATGCCCCGCTTATACCCTAGGCACAAGCAGGACAAACCCACTACCCTCCTATCACAGAGTCTAGGTCCCCGTCCAAACTTGGACTCCAAGACCCCGCCCCTGAGTCCCAGACTCAGTGCGGTGCTAGGACCTCCACCCAAAAACCACCATGAAAGTTGGTCCAGAAAGAGCCAGAACCCATGACAAGAGAGTAACAAGTCTTCCCTGCGCCCATACCCAAGTATGTGCTCGGGATAATAAGTTTGTGACTTACCTAGAGTCCAATGCAATGGCTGGTCCTTAACCGACACAGACAAGGAAATAGTATAACCAAGCTATGCCCTATTGGCCGTAGGACACAACCTCTTACACCCACCAATACCCAACCATATCTCTGCCCGGTCTCCATTTATCATTCATATATATTCCAAGTGATTATAATATAGTAACAACAATAATATATTTCCTATCTCTCGCGAGTGACAGACAATCACTCGACTTCTACCAGAGCCCTGTAGCATAGCAATCTACATGATTCTATCATACTAGTAAGACTCATCGGATAAAGATATATATGTGCAAGTGGGTTTCATTCAACTCCTTAAAACTTAATGCACAAGCATAAATTAAAGTGTAGAACAATAGGATTATGCACCAGGGTTTGCCTGGGTAAAATATAACCAAAAGTTAGTATTCCATCTTGGTGTCCTGATCCCTGGCACCATCTTTTTCGATACTCCAGATGACTCCACGATCCATCATCGTCCCTATTATGGTATGCAATGAGATGATGCAAGTTAATTATCCAGGCAACAACAACTCTTAAAACAGAGTACATACTATAAACTAACAAGCTAGCTCTAATGACTAACGTATTAATCTATGTATCAACATCGTCAAGAAAAGTGTCATCTCTCAATAATTGTTTTAGTTATACAATTCCAAGGTGTTTCTTTATACCATTCTATCGATTTAATCTTTATTCAAAATAGGACATCATTATCTATCTAGCAAACTAATTATTCAGGAGCTACAAAAATTACAGTGAGCAGCTAATAATATTAGTAATTTACTATAAATTTTTTAGAGTCAACACTATCACCGATTTATCACGGAAATTTCTACAAGTTCACATTTTAACAATACAAAACATTTTAAAATAATTAGGGCAACCCTGGAAACATTTTAAAACTAGATGAACCAATTACACTAATAGATAGATCATGATCTTAGAAACTTAACAAATTGGTTTCATAATTTTCGGACTCCTAAATGATTTTATATTGAGACAACAAAATTTAGCTCAGAATTTATTTTAGGCAATCTTCACTAATTCATTGGAAAAAGAAAAGAGCACCGCGGCCCACATGGTCCACGACGAGCGCGGCCTCATCTCGGCCCACGACTGGCGAGTCGGCCCAGTGACATGGCCCAGGAGGGGACGGGGCGCATGCGCGGCACGAGCGGCCCAGGCGGGCAAGCGGCGCCCCAGCAGCCGGAAGCGGCCGGCCCACCCGGACACGCGGCCCAGGGCGCAGGCGGCACATGACAGTTTTGCAAAAATGTCCCCATGCTTCTATCTATTTGGTACATTGTTGTTCATATGAGTTGCAGTTTTCACACCTAACCCCCCAAAAAACTTCTAATTACATGTTCTCACCTTCTCCCTCCTACGGTGAAGTAGAGGAGAAGAGGACGGCGGCTCCGACCGACCAAATCCTGGCCATCCTATGCACCCACCGGTGGTGGGGAGACGGTGCGGGGCAGCGGCGGACCTAGACGCGCACGGGTGTGGCCAAGGCTCTCCCCGTCGTGGCCCGCAGAGACGCGACCGCGCGCAGCGGCGGGGGCGACGACCGGCAGCTGGCGGCGGTGGTGCTGCGGAGCACGGTGGCTGGTGAGGCCAGGCTCCCTAGCACCGGGCGGATATGACGCACCCCCGGCTAGACCCTGCTCGTGCTTAGGCAGGGCGCAGCGGCCTAGCCGCATGCACGCAGCGCGGCAATGGCCCGAACAGGGGCCGCGGCAGCTCCAGGCGACGCGGGCTAAGGCGAGCACGCGTGGGGGCATGGCGGAGAGCGAGGCGGAGGTAAACGGTGCCCATGTCCAAGCGTGGAAAGGCAAAGCAGTGGAAACAGCGATGGCCGAGCTCGAGCCTTGCGGCGGGCTTTAGCAGCAGGGGCGGTGGCGGCACTGCCACGGACGACGGTGGGAGAGGCAGAAGGTTAAGCGCGGCCGTGTGGCGCACAGCTATGGATTTGCCTGTAGCCATGCGGGGGCACAGCAGCTCGCAGTGCGAGGGCACGCGATAGCTGCACAACGGTTGGAGCTCACGCGATCGTCGGGCAATGAGGCGGTGTGGAGCTTGGCGCGTGGTCTAGGTGCTGGGAGCAGGCCAAGGCGACGCGGGCGCATGAGAGAGATGGATAGAGGTGGTGGCTCGGGTAGAGAATAGGGAGAAGCATCTCCGGGCGGAGCTCTGCTCTGCTCCCATGGCGGACGTGGCCATGGCGAGCAGCAGCCAGAGAGGGAGAGCAGAGTGAGGAAGAGAAAAAGTAGGGCGAAGGCAGTACGCGGTAGCAGTAGCTCGGTAGATGGGATGAACGGCCGAGAGCGAGCGAGGCAAGGTAGTTGAGGTGAGCGGCTGAGATTGCTCACTATAGGCGCCGGTTCACGAACAGAGCGCCAACGACACGGTTTAATGCGTTCTAGCGAATTTCGGTCAATTTCTATGACGGCGCCGTGACACCCATTTCCACCCCGACCTACACCGTTCTCGAGTACATGTCATGGTGCAAATCACTAAATAAAAACATGGCACTAGTGTTTAAGAATTTTAATCAGAGTTTAAATTCCAATTTGATTTTTGAGCCATCAGAAATACCATGGAACAACATCTATTCACCAAATCAACAGTTACATTCTTATCTACTAAACTTGCACTTCAAATTTTAAGTACCAATTACAAGTTATATTTTATTTTTGTTTATAAAAATTGTTTTTCATGCTTAATCAAATAAACAAGACATTCGCTATTTATTTGTCATCAGGCATTTTTAAGCACTAGTCCATATGTCATACTAACTCATAGAAACAAAACATCTAGGAACTAATTAACCCGTTGTTCAATATAATTTGTCAAAATTGACACTTTTAAACATAAATTAAATTTTAAAATCTGAGAAAATCATTTTGGTAAATCCTTTTAGGTCTAAATCTTGGTGCTAAGCAAGCTCGTAACACCAGAGGTGTTACAATATTCCACCCAAAAGCATGGTAAAGTGAGGTAAATCATCATCACATATGTAGAAATTTGTTTATAATTCACCTAATTCCACGTGTGCTTGTAGAATTATTTGTATGCAGGAAATATACCAAAGTTTGGCCAAAATGGTGACAAATATGGACATATGGAGTAAGTGGACGTGGTAGGGCCACTTGGTCCCACTAGGCGCCGCTTGGCCCCACCTAGTGCCACCTTGGCAGTTTGCCATGTCACCGATCAAGATCACGTACACCCACATATTTATGTTATTCCTACACTAGGGATACGCATCCATATATGCATTCCATTTATTATTGCTCTGTGAAAATCAAAGTTACCTCTCTATGTTGTCTTACATCAAAAGAGAGGCATGGACTACAAAAAAAAGTGAGAGAATAAAAGAGCAAAAAGCTCTAGTGTTAAAAAAAGAGTGAGAAAAAGAAACGTAGCCATGCCCACTCAAAAAGAAACTAGAGAAGGGAAACTTCTCAAGGGAGTACCACTTCACCATACACATGCACCTCTTGATCAATTTGTATTATTTGTTGCTCCTTGTGATCCAAGTGTTTGACTTAGTAATAGATTCAATTCAAGTAAGCTATGCTTTTACCCCTACCTTGAGCTCCACATAAGCTTTAGGATAGAAATTAAGGCTAAAATGCATGGCCTTGGTGAGGATTTCAAACACCATTGAGTGACTTGAGTGTACCATCTGAGGAACTTAGGCAAGTTTTCTTTTCAAATCATTTGAAAACCTCCAAGAAGTTTGAGCTAAACCAAAGTAGGCAAAAAGTATCTATCTAGCTACATTTTTCAACTGCTTGTATCAAGGTAAAAGCTATAAGTCCCGCATTGCTAAGACTGATGGTGAAATTTCTAAGTGCTAACATGTTCAACTCAAGAGATAGTATTTGTTTGTATACAAGTCTTTGCAGGGCGTTACATAGTATGTAACTCCTGATCCAACACCTATTCCATGCTAAACCCATGTCTTTGCTGAGGACAGCAAAGGGGTAGCTTGGGGGAGTTTGTTGATGGTCACTAACACCTGTTTTGACCATCAACATTCCACCCAAAAGTAGGGTAAAGTGAGGTAAATCAACATCACATGTGTAGAATTTTGTTTATAATTCACCTAGTCCCACTTGTGCTTGTAAAATTATTTGTATGTAGGAAATATACCAAAGTTTGGCCCAAATGGTGACAAATATGGATATATGGAGCAAGTGGACGTGGCAGGGCCACTTGGGCCCACTGGGCAGCGCCGCTCAGCGCCACCTAGGCGTCACCCGGCCCCACCTGGTGCCACTTTGGCACTTTACCACGTCACCGATCTGTGGGAGCCCCTCCAGAACCAATTGGATGCGTTGATTTAAGTCGGTTCAATCAACGGTCACGATGAAGAGGCCACAGATCCATGGGCCCATTGTCATAGACTTGGAGCTTCACCAACTGACTTACCGGCTAAGTTTCATCATGTGCTGCTTCTACAACCGCCATTGGGAGCCAACCATCACCGTTGTATTGTAAGACGATGCATCCAAGGGCCGCCCGGCGCCCCTTGCCGCCGCCCGATGCCCTAGGTCCTCCACCAACCTTGCCACTGCCTACAAATACCCCTCCCCTCCCTATACACTATAAATAGTGGGTGTGGAGCTCGGTGGAGAAGTGCCCCATTCGTTTCCAAGCTCTCCAAGCTTCTCTTAGCTTTCTAGCTTAGCTTTAGCTATAGAGTAGTGGTCTAGTAGTGGAGTAGAGCAGGAGCGGAGCTTCTCGGAGTACGGAAGAGTCTTCTGGGTCTGGTATAGCTCCTTTGTAATTCTTTCATTTCTGTATTACTTTATTCAGTATTTATTTTAGTACTTTATTCTAGTATTGCTTGCTTTACTTTAAGTACTTAGTCATTAGTGAGCTTAGGTGCTTGTTGGTTGGCATTAGTAGCATTGGTTATCTTATTATTTGTAGTCTTTCGTTAGTACCGGTTCCACCGTCTTGTTAGGGTGCTTTGATCTCATTTCATCAGAGCTCGAATCGAAGTAGTAAGTTTATAGGTTAAGCGTGGTGCTTAGGCTATATATTACCTGTGGATACGGCTAGGCCTTCGGATAGATTGTGGTAGGTGGCAAGTGGTGACAGCCTTATCCATCCTCTATATTTCACCACGATAGGTCTAGTTATTAAATCGTAGGGCTCATGGCAGACCTTGTATATTTAAGTCTCCTAGTTTGTAGGTGGGCTGCGCCCCGAAGTACTATTGCATTTCTTCTAGTTATTTGTTTACCCTTAGTTACTAGAAAGATATATCGTCGCTCTCCCACCTAGCTATCTCTGGTTAGCTTGTATTTAGAAGTTAGTTTAGGTAGTTCACACTCATCCTTCACTATCGTTCACCTACCTAGGATCAACTAAAGCCTTCCTGTAGCAAATCCTAGTCCACTTATAAATTCTAGCCTTCCACCTTCCTATGGGATAAATTATAAATTCGGCACTCGGTACTCACAGAGCGAAGTGCTACGCGATAATTCTGTGCACTTGCGGAATCCTCTAAAAGTCATTAAGAAATATCAACACGCACGAGGGAGCTAGGGAGCCCACCGTGGTGGGTCCCTCCATAGTGGTGGAGCATGCCGCCATGGTCAAGGGAGGGAGGGGTGGCCGCCGTGGTGGCGCCCACGCGGCTGCCGTGGAGAGCCCACTGAGCTGGATCCACGCCGAATTTGGTGGACCTACGCACGAGGGAGCTAGGGAGCCTACCGTGGTGGAGCCCACCACCGTGGTGGAGGGAGGGAGGGAGCCCACCATGGTGGAGCCCACGCCACTGTCGTGGGAGAGCCCGTCGAGCTAGATCCATGCCTGATCTGGCGGACCGGTCCATGAAGGAGAGCACCTACCATGGTTGAGCACGCCGCCATGGTGGATCCCACTACCATGGGAGAGGGAGGGAGAGAGCCTGTCATGCAGGAGCTACTGCGCTCATGTGGTGAGAGAAACATAGAGAGGGAGGCATGCTCCTGCGCTCGTGTGTGTGAGAGAGGGAGGCGGCCCTGGGAGAGGGAGACTGTGATGAGGGAGTGCTCATTTCTCTATTGCGACAGCTGGGTGGTTGAGGGAGGGTGACAGCTGGAGAGAGGGAGTTGCGCTTTTATAGTTAGAGTTTGAAGTGGGCTGTTGAATGGGCCTCGAGCCTTTTAACCGAGGCGGGCCTTCGACTCCATTAATTGATTTTAGAAGACGGACATTTTTTACCGCCTCCATAAATCGATTTACCAAGGCGTATATTTTTTACCGCCTCGATAAATTGATTTACTGAGGCGGGCAATATTGAACGCCTCGGTAAATAAAAACGTCCGCCTCGGTAAATGATTTTGCGGCACCAACAAGTGTTTCCATGCCCTTCAAGCTTATAGAAATCAATTAAACATGAGAAAAGATAGATAAATTCATGAACTTGGACATGACAATTTATCTTTGAGATTGGGTGACCTCTAGGCCACAAAGATCAAGCAATCCTTGCCGGCGGTGGCGGTGGTGCCACCGGCGAAGTGGTCGACCTCGATGTGGGCCTAGAAACACTTGTTGGTGCCGACTTCATTGCTTCAATAAGCTCAGATCGTCAGAGGGGCGAGGCCGAGGCTGTGTGTGGCAACTGGCAGTTCTTGGCAAGCAGGGAAAGAGAGAGGGATAATAGGTGGCTTGGCGTAGGGGAAATGACAAACTGGAGGTTGAGGCTGATGAGAGGTATTTATAGAAAGTTAGGAGTCGGGATTTTTATTGTGCTCTAAAAAGAGGAAGATATTTGTTTGGGACTTGAGGAACTTCATGATTTTTCTTGTTGAACCCAAGTTACCGCTCCAAATAAGATAATGATGCCATATTACTACAACTCGTTTCAAAATATTCAGCATTTTGTTTTTATCTACGGCAGCACTAGCGCCCGGATGTCCGGACGCCTGCGTCCATCCGAATTGAACGCCCACGGCTGTTATGCCCTGTCCGCTCGGATTTATGCGCCGCATGAGCCAGCTTCGTTTCCCGCGCTTCGCATCCGAACCGCCGCTCCAGATCCGGTGCACCAACGCCCTCACGGACACCAAAGCCGGCGGTCTGCACTTGCAACATGAAACACACCAATGCAACATACATTTGAAAGATGAAAACATTTGGGACATACGCTTGCAACATGTGTGTGAAACATATGCAACATGAAAAACACTTACTGCAACATAAACCTGAAATAGCTGAAACATTTGGAACATACTGTGGCAACATATGTGTTAAATTATGCAACATCCAAATAAAAAATGATTGCAAATACGTCAAGAAATAGATGAAATATTTTGAACAAACGCTTACAACATACTTCTAAAACACTTACAACATGTGCAACATCCCCCGATCTACTTTTGCAACATCCATAAGAAACAACTGCAACATAGTTTTGAAATGACTGAAACACCTGAAACATACATTTACAACACAGGGGAGGGGAAGCCTGGGCCGGTCGATTCCAGCCGCCGGGGTCGGAGCCAGTGGCGAGCGGCGGCACACGACCTCTGCCACCAGCGCCACTAGTAAAGGGCTTGGCTCGGCGGCGACGGTGGGGGATGGGAATGAGGAGCGCCATGGCTACCAGGGTGGGGGGAGCTCGGTCACCAGGGTGAGAGAGGGCGCCGCCGGGGGTTGGGAGGGTGCCACGCCGGGGTGGAGGAGAGCCATCCACTCCCCTGCAACACCGCCGTGCCACTTCATGGATCTCGCCAGAGGCGAGTGGATCTCGGTCCTGCTCCATGGATCTCGCGCGGGGCGGGGGAGAGGGTCGTCGGATCTGCAAGCGTTGGGGGCTCCCAGTGGGGGAGGATGCTGAGCGTAGGTGCGCTGCGGCAGGGGATGAGGAGCGCGGAAGGGATAAGGGCAGGAGCAGAGCAGAGCGGAGTGGAGCGAGGCGTGTGAGAGTTGATTTTGTTTTTCTAGACGAGCGGCGCATGCTTGCAGCGAGTGGAGCGAGGCGTCCGGACTTCCGGACGTCTTTATAGTAACATTACCGTTTTATCTAAGTAACATTACCGTTTTATTTTATCTATGTACGTAAGCTTATATCTAACTTGATGGCGTAGACAGTACACATATTTTGCAACGAAAACATGAAAATGAACAAAAACAAATAAGTACTTTATAGTTGATTTAATGAAGCCAATTTGATGTCCTAGATGTTGATGACCTTCTATAGGAACTTCTGATTAGGAAAAAGCTAAAACAATATTTCGCAACGAATGAAATAGTTCACGCCATCTTACTTGTAAGTTCTTGCTATTACTTATGGTCGTTACAATTTATAGTTTGCATATACACTATATTCAATTTCAATATATAGAGTGAAGTACACCTTTCAACCTTCGGGTTGCACACTAGGTGGATTTTTCATCTCTGAACTATATAATCGAGTAACAAATACATTCCAACTATCGAAATTGGATAAATTTGGTCCTCCAATGGGTTTTAAATAAAGTTTTTCTATTTTCTAAAAATAATAAAAATCTGGTTTAACATCCAAATTTCATATGAATTTATTTTAAATCAAAAATATGAAACTAGATCCAATTTTCTTATAAATATAACTTCCATGTGTGAATGCTTTATTTAGAGTTATTTGGATCTTATCTATTTTAAATAAACAATAAGCATGACTACAAGAAATAAAGTAATAGGAAAAAAACCAGTTCCAAATAAACAGGTATACAACATTTTTAAAAAAATGGTATTAGTTTCATATTTTTATGTTTTAAAATAAGCTAATTATAAAATTTTAAAGATCAAGCCATATTTTTATCTTTTTTAAAATTTGGAAAACCACTTATGAAACCAGCCACATGATCAAATTTATCTAATTTCGACAGTTGAAGGTTGTCACCCGATTGGTAGTTTAGGGTGGACAACCATATTAAGGTTTGTCTTGGGAAAACATTCATTATGATGGCCATATATGTGTGCGTTGAGCTGAATGCATGTACTACTAGCTAGTTGCACCTCAAAAATTAATCTAAGACTGTAATTCACTTACATACGTTCCGGCGGCTTCTATGTGAGGTTAATCTGCAAAGAGTTAAATGCATGAGTGGCTCTTAAACTTGTCAAATGGTGTCACTTAGGTTCACAAACTTCAACAATGCGTTTCTGAGTCCCTAAACTTGTTAGCTGTGCATCGCAGATCCATACCAACCATGTGTGCATTACTTGCTGACATGTCATGTCAACATGGCATATATTTTTGCACTTAACCCCTCTCCTCTCTTCTCTCGTTAATATATCCCTTCGCTCTCATCTCGTCTGCTTCAAAGACAACGGTGGGCAGGTGCATGACCATTTAGTGCCGCACGGCCTTGCCGCCCCGACTAGGACTCGAAGTTGATGCAATTTTCGTCCATGGGCAGGAACCGCCACAGCCACCGCCGTGCCTCGTGCACAACAGATCAAGCGTCGAAGTAGGCCATTTGCTGCAGCACGGCCTGTCGCGCCCGGCTGGGACTCGAAGTTGATGCAATCATCATTCGGCTTCGACGTGGACGCCAGTGTCGCATTGTACAATACACGTAACGTCGAGGAAGTACATGCAGTCGCAACGTCGAGGAAGTACATGTGGGCGCGACCGCTGGGTTCTCTGGCCGGAGGTTGAGCTGCAAGATCACCACCTTGTTCGCCTGCTGCGGATTCTGAGTACACGGAGCATCATCCTCAAGGCAACGACACGATGATGGCGAGGACGAGCACGGTCACCACGGCGGCCACCATGTACCGTGCCACATCCAGGCCCAGGCACCAGAGCGTTGAGGTCCTTGTTCCCGTCCGCTCTCATGTCTACGGCTCCACTCTTGATTGCTTAGCATGTTTGCTTGTGTCTACGCATTGTATCATGGAGTGAAACTGCGAAAGCAATGTGGCTCTATCAGTTGATGAGCACCTGCCCATTAATACGCGACAGAAGCAATATATACAACAGCAATTGACCATGCAACGATGAGTGACTAGCAGGAGCTGGGCTTGAAGCTGACGGACGCGCCATCGACACTACAAACACCTTTTCTGACCGCTGCTGCACGTTCCCAAGGATGATGGCCATGCCGCTGCCGGTGGCCGCGAACGCCAGGCACCCGAACCACAGGATCCCGTCGGCGCTGTTCAGCGTCTGCTCGTGCCGCTGCTGAACGTGAGCCAGCAAGCAACAACTCACACCCGGCCAGCGACGACAGTGTCACGGCCCTGACCAGATAGATAGGTTTGCCGGCGTGCACACACGGCTGGGAGCACGGCGATGGCACCGCCTCGAGCAGACAACAGAAGGAAGGAGAGGATTCGGAAACTAGGTTTTTGTTATTCGCTGACCACCCATCCTCCCACACAGCGAGTATATGTTCAGTTCCACGATAAAAACGGGCCAAGCCCAAATGATACATCCACGTGGCTCGCAGGCCGTCTTACAGGCCATTTCAGCTAGTGCGGCCCAACCTCGAAGAGCAGCCGGAGGCCTGTTCGTGACAGACAGCTCCATCATGCCATTCCAGCAGTCGAATGCCTCCACTCCCATCGTGACGATTTCGTCTCTCAGCTCCACTGTTTGATTGGCCCTCCGTGTCCCTGTGAACGAGGGCCAGCGCGCCGGTGGGGAGCTCGGTCATGACGCACCCCAGCTCCCAGATGTCCTCGGTCGGCCCGTAGCGAGGGATGCTGACGTTCTGCCGTTACGGCGAGGAGTACTGCATCGTCGTGCCCAAAGGCCGCTGCGACTTCCCGACGCATGTACTTCCTCGACGTCGCCGTAGCACTTCGACAATGCAACACCAGTGTCCGCGTCGAAGCCTACGAAAATTGCATCAACTTCGAGCTCTAGTCGGGGCGGCAAGGCCGTGCGGCACCAAATGGTCATGCACCTGCCCACCGTTGTCTTTGAAGCAGACGAGATGAGAGCGAAGGGATATATTAACGAGAGAAGAGAGGAGAGGGGTTAAGTGCAAAAATATATGCCATGTTGACATGACATGTCAGCAAGTAATGCACACATGGTTGGTATGGACCTGCGATGCACAGGCTAACAAGTTTAGGGACTCAGAAACGCATTGTTGAAGTTTGTGAACCTAAGTGACACCATTTGACAAGTTTAAGAGCCACTCATGCATTTAACTCTTTGCAGATTAACCTCACATAGAATCCGCCAGAACGTATGTAAGTGAATTACAGTCTTAGATTAATTTTTGAGGCGCAACTAGCCAGTAGTACATGCATTCAGCTCAACACACATATATGACCATCATAATGAATGTTTTCCCAAGACAAACCTTAATATGGTTGTCAACCCTAAACTACGAATCGGGTGACAACCTCCAACTGTCGAAATTAGATAAATTTGATCATGTGGCTGGTTTCATAAATGCTTTTCCTAATTCTAAAAAAGATAAAAATATGGCTTGATCTCTAAAATTTCGTAATTAGCTTATTTTAAATCATAAAAATATGAAACTAATACCATTTTTTTTCTAAAAATGTTGTATACCTGTTTATTTGGAACTGGTTTTTTTCCTATTACTTTATTTCTTGTAGTCATGCTTATTGTTTATTTAAAATAGATAAGATCCGAATAACTCTAAATAGAGCATTAACACATGGAAGTTATATTTATAAGAAAATTGGATCTAGTTTCATATTTTTGATTTAAAATAAATTCATATGAAATTTGGATGTTAAACCAGATTTTTATTATTTTTAGAAAATAGAAAAAACTTTTTTAAAACCCATTGGAGGACCAAATTTATCCAATTTCGATAGTTGGAATGTATTTGTTACTCGATTATATAGTTCAGAGATGAAAAATCCACCTAGTGTGCAACCCGAAGGTTGAAAGGTGTACTTCACTCTATATATTGAATATAGTGTATATGCAAACTATAAATTGTAACGACCATAAGTAATAGCAAGAACTTACAAGTAAGATGGCGTGAACTATTTCATTCGTTGCGAAATATTGTTTTAGCTTTTTCCTAATCAGAAGTTCCTATAGAAGGTCATCAACATCTAGGACATCAAATTGGCTTCATTAAATCAACTATAAAGTACTTATTTGTTTTTGTTCATTTTCATATTTTGGTTGCAAAATATGTGTACTGTCTACGCCGTCAAGTTAGATATAAGCTTACGTACTTAGATAAAATAAACGGTAATGTTACTTAGATAAAATGGTAATGTTGCTTTAAAGACGTCCAGAAAGCCAGACGCCTTGCTCCACTCACTGCAAGCATGCGCCGCTCGCCTAGAAAAACAAAATCAACTCCCACACGCCTCGCTCCACTCCGCTCCGCTCTGCTCCTGCCCTTATCCCTTCCGCGCTCCTCATCCCCTGCCGCAGTACACCAACGCTCAGCATCCTCCCCCACTAAGAGCCCCCAACGCTTGCAGATCCGACAACCCTCTCCCCCACCCCGCGCGAGATCCATGGAGCTGGACCAAGATCCACTCGCCTCTGGCGAGATCCATGATGGTGGCGCGGTGGTGTTGCAGGGGAGTGGACGGCTCTCCTCCACCCCGGTGCGGCGCCCTCCTCACCCCCTAGCGGTGCCCTCTCTCACCCCGACGATCGAGCTCCCCCCACCCTGGCAGCCATGGCGCTCCTCATTCCCATCCCCCACCGTCGCCGCCGAGCCAAGCCCGTTACTAGTGGCGTTGGTGGCAATGGTGCTCGTGCGCCGCCGCTCGCCGCCGGCTCCGACCCCGACGGCTGGAATCGACCGGCCCAGGCTCCCCCTCCCCTATGTTGCAAATGTATGTTTCAGATGTTTCAGTCATTTCAAAACTATGTTGCAGTTGTTTCTTATGGATGTTGCAAGAGTAGATCGGGGGATGTTGCACATGTTGCAAGTGTTTTAGAAGTATGTTGTAAGCGTTTGTTCAAAATATTTCATCTATTTCTTGACGTATTTGCAATCATTTTTTATCTGGATGTTGCATATTTTCACACATATGTTGCAACAGTATGTTTCAAATGTTTCAGTTGTTTTAGGCTTATGTTGCAGTAAGTGTTTTTTCATGCTGTAGTTAAATTTGGATGTTGCATATGTTTCACATACATGTTGCAAGCGTATGTCCCAAATGTTTCATCTGTTTCAAATGTATATTGCATTCGTGTGTTTCATGTTGCAAGTGTAGACTGCCCATGTTGGTGTCCATGAGGGCGTTGGTGCACCGGATCTGGAGCGGTGATTCTGATGCAAGCGCGGGAAACGAAGCTAGCTCGGGCGGCGCACAAATCTGAGCGGACGGGGCGAAACAGCCGTGGGCGTTCAATTCGGATGGACGTAGGCGTCCGGACGTCCGGGGCGCTAGTGCTGCCATAGATAAAAACAAAATGCAGAATATTTTGAAACGGGTTGTAGTAATATGGCATCATTATCTTATTTGGAGCAGTAACTTGCACTACTACATAAATCTTTTGTAGGGGTGGCTCTAGATGATTTGTTGAAACTAATATGTGACAAAGTATTAGTAAATATTATTCATAAATTCACATATGACTCATAGTTTCATGAATTATACAAAAGACATTGATTTGTGAACAATGTTTACTATCACTTTGTCAGATGAAGAAATGATCAAAATAAAAGTTGTAGATCTTGATGAGATATACAACTTTGGTATTCATCACCTTTTTAGCTGAAATCATTTGGTGTTTCAAAATCTTGTTAGAACTTATCATTTTTTAAAATTTGTAAATTTGAATTGCTCAAACTTTGTCGAATGAAAAGAATGACCAAATCAACAACAATAACTTGATAGGGCATGATTTTACAAAATTTTAGAAAAACATCATCATATTTGGAGTTAGTATGAAGGAGAAAGACTAGTTACAAATTTTACCCAGAGATTAAAAAGAAAAATCACAACTGTTCATGACGATCAACGATGAACAAGTGTGATTTCTCCTTTTAATCTGTGGCTGAAACTTATAACTAATTTTTCTCCCTCATACTAACTCCAAATGTGATGGTTTTTTTCCTAAAATTTTCTAAAATCATGCTCTATAATTTTAGTCTGGTCATCTATCTTTGTAACTAATTTTATACTACTAAAAATTTGAATTTCAGAAAATAACAACTTCAAACCTGATTTTCAACCATTAAATGATTTTAGCTATAAAAGTGATGAATACCAAAGTTGTATAACTCGTCAAGATATCCAACTTATATTTTGGTCATCTTTTCATTTGACCAAATTTAAACAGTTCAAATTTTGAATTTCAATAAATATCAACTTCAAATAAGATTTTGAAACCTTAAATTGTTTCAAATAAGAAAGTCATGAACATAAAAGTTGTTGAACACATAGCTATCTATAACTTTTATTTTGGTCATCTTTTTATTTCACAAAATTTGAACAGTTAAAATTTTGAATTTCAATAAATGGCAACTTCAAACAAGATTTTGAAACCTTAAATGATTTCAACTATAAAAGTCATGAACAAACAAGTTGTTGAACTCATCACTATCTACAACTTTTATTTTGGTCACTTCTTCATGTGACAAAGTATTAGTAAACATTGTTCACAAATTCACATATGACTCATAGTTTCATGAACTATATGAGAGACATGTTGATTTATGAACAATATTTATTATCACTTTGTCAGATGAAGAAATAACCAAAATAAAAGTTATAGATCTTGATGAGTTATACAACTTTGGTATTCATCACCTTTTCAGCTGAAATCATTTTGAATTGCTCAAACTTTATCGAATGAAAAGAATGACCAAATCAACACAGTAACTTGATAGGGCATGATTTAGTGTCTGCGTGTTACAGTTGTTTTAGTAGTAATAGAGCAGATGTTGCAATAGGTTTATCTTAATGTTGCAAAGGGTAGTCTCACACACATGCATAAATGTAGTCTCACACACATACATAAATCTATAGTCTCTCACACATACATAAATATATAGTTTCACACGCATGCATAAATGAAGTCTTACAAACACACACACTTACACAAACACTCCACGTTCAACAACTAGCTAGCCCGCTGTAACGACTTTTCCCTTGACATATTTTTGTTCCCATGGCAATATGTCTTTGGGCAGGTTCTTTTCCACAACACTGATCTTCTTAGAAAAGTCTGTGAATAGCGGTATCTCATCGTAGTTATTGTAAGCTTCAACATCATCCACGCCATCAACTCTGATAATATGTTGTTTCCCGGAGGCAACCACGTGCTTTGTCTTTTTCGTCGAGGGAAGGTTACTTTGTGGGTCAGGCATATAGAAAACTTGTGCGACACGTGAAGCGAGCACCCAAGGGTCATCTTGGTAGCCTAGATTCTTGAGGTCCAGGACTCTCAATCCGATCTCGTTAAGTTGGTGTTGTTTGATCCAGCGGCATCGAAACAGGGCCACCGTTATATCCCTTCCATAGTCAAGTTCTCATATCTCTACAATGATGCCAAAGTATTGGATCTTTCGTCCCACTCCATCGAGAGCTTCTATTCGAACGCCGTTGTTTTGGTTTATATATTTACTATCCTTTGCGTGTGTATAGTACGTGTACCCATTGATGTCATAAACTTTCCAAGATGTTACTTGTCTCGTTGGCCCCTCCACCAACCTACTAATGGTAATAGAGTCTATGGTTTCTCTAGGCGGTATGTTTTGGTCCTTCAACCATGTAGTTAGTCATTGCTTGTGCTATTTCATGACCCAATCATCTGAATGACCATTTCTCTTCACCATAATGATAGCCAAGTGTTCATCAATGTATGGTTGCATCAGTTGTGTACTCTGCAAGACATTGTAATGCACCCGACTCACTTCTTTGTAATCATGGTCGATGAATATTTTTCTACCACTGGTGCCCTTCCCAGCCAGCCTACCCTTGTGACGAGAATCGGATTTACCAATCCCTTTCTGTACTTTTAGGTACTCTTGACAGCACTCGATGACTTCTTCAGTACTATAACCCTCTATCATGGAGCCCTCTGGGTATGCTCGATTATGCACGTATTGGCTTAGAACAGACATGAACCGCTCGTAGGACCACATTTCATGCAAGTAGCAAGGGCCCAGCGCCTGTATCTGATGAACCATGTGAATCATGAGATGTCGCATTATATCAAGAAAAGCAGGAGGTAAACACATCTCTAGTTGGTTTTGTGTCTCCACCATAAATTCATGTAGGTCACTCAGCTCTTTCTTGCCAATTGTCCTTTGTGAGATCTTCGAAAAGAAGTAGCACATGCGGGTGATGGCCATTTTCAAAAACTCTGGCTTTATAGCCCTGATTGCAATAGGTAGAAACACTATCAGCATCACATAACAATCGTAAGCCTTGCAGTCTGTTATTGACAAGTCCTTCATCGACACTAGCTTCTTCACATTCGTTGAAAACCCAGTCGGGACTTTGACCCCCCCTTAGGAAAGTGCATATAGCTACCTTCTCTTCTGGTGTTAGGTTGAAGCACGCCATGGGCAGAGTGTATTTTCCATTAGCCTCAGGTACCGGGTGAAGCTGTGGCATCACGTTTAGCTGCACCATGTCTTTCCGTGCTTTCAGACCATTCTTTGACTTGCCTGCATCCATCAAGGTAGCAATGAGACTCTCAAAGACATTCTTCTACATGTGCATAGTATTAATGGCATGGGAGACTGTAAGGAAAATGGACCCTTGGCCCATTTACTTTGGATTTTGGTGTTTGATGACCAACACAACCAAATTAGACTAATGAATTTGCAAGTGTTTGTTTTGTAGTCCAATAGGGTGCAAGACGTGACTTGGACGAAGGCGACGTGATGATCCGAGGATCAACACCTCAAGCAAGACCTTAGAAGCACAAGAAAAGACCCAAGATGTCAAGCAAAGTCCAAGCATGAAGATAGGAACCAAGCCGTGCGCAAGATCGCAAAAAAACGAGCTCATGAGGCGACCGAGACGACTGGACCGGACGCTGGAAGCGCCTTGACCGACGCTTGGACCGTGGCTTTCAGCGAGACAGGCGACCGGACGCAAGGACCGGACGCTGGCGGCAACCGACCGGACGCAGAGAACGCAGCGTCCGATCGAATCTGAGAGAGGTTCAGTGTAGCTGAAATCGCGATCGGGCGCGTCCGGTGTGAAAGACGGACGGCCGGCAGCGGCGTCGATCGTAGTTCAGCGGCTTCAACGGTCGGGACGACCGACGCGTCGGTCGAGACGATTCATCGTCCGGTCGATGGCGAATGCGGGAGTTCGACCCCAACGGCTACTTTCTCGATGGGGCTTATAAATACAACCCCCAACCGGCCATTTGAGGTGTGTGGAGCTGAGGAAACATATCAAGAGTGTTGATACACCATTTGAGTGATCTCCACATGCATAGTGCTTAGTGTTTTATTAGGTGATTAGCATAAGTGCTTTGCGGAGTGCTTAGGTTGATTAGACCATCGCTTATGCGCTTGCTCTAGGTGTTTGCCTAGTGTTTAAGTGAGGTTTGCATACCTCTTGCCACCCCGTGCTTGTGAGCACAAGTGTTGTACATCGGAGGGGCTTGAAGTCTTGCGAGATCACACCAACCGCGTTTGTGGTGTGGCACCACCGTGTCTGGGAGGGAACAAGGCCATGCACATGCTTGATAGTGAAGACGGCGGGGAGCATCCGGGAGGCTTGCCGGAAGGCACATCGGAGACCCACTTGCGCGTGGGGAAGGCCCGAGGCTATCCACGGAGTTACCCGACCGGGAGCTTGGCCCTTGCGAGGGATTCTTGCGAGGGGCTCCAACGAGGACTAGGGGAAGCTTGCGCTTCTCGATACCTCGGTAAAAATACTGGAGTCGTCGACGGGAGTTTGCATATCTCTACCTTGCTCTTTAAGCTTCCGCATTTACATTGATCATATTATTATCATTTGTGGTAGAGATAGCAACACACTAGCAAAAAAAGTAGTTGCACATCTAGATAGATTATCTTTTGCATAGGTTTTGCTAGAAGTAGAAAAAAAGAGGCCATAGTTTAGAGTTAGTTTTTAAGTTGCCTAATTCACCCCCCCCCTCTTAGGTGTCCACGTGTCCTTCAATTGGTATCAAAGCCGGTTGGCTCATATTTGGACCTTTGGCTTAACCGCCGTTGAGCCGACGCTTGTAGAGTGGTTGGGATGGATACCGCTAGGCCTCCACAATTTGACGGCTCTAACTTCCCATACTATAAAGCTAGAATGGCTTGCCACCTTGAGGCGGTTGATTTGGGTGTATGGAGAGTCACTCGTGACGGGATGAAACCCATCAAGAATCCCGAAAAACCCACAAAGAGTGATGAAAAAGAAATGCATTTTAATGCTAGAGCTAAGGAATTGCTTGTTTGAATCATTTAGCATGGATGTGTTTAACCAAGTGTTCACCTTAAATACGGCACATGAAATTTGGTTAAAACTTCAAGAGCTCCATGACGGTACAAGTAATGTCCGTGAGCAAAAACATTGTCTAGCTAAGCAAAATTATGATTCCTTTGCTATGAATGATGATGAGCTTGTTCGTGATATGTATTCTCGATTGAATCTAATTATCAATGAGCTCCATTCAATAGGATTATTAAAGCTAGATGATGCGGACATCGTGAGGAAGATCATCTCCGTTCTACCACAAAAGAAATATGCAAGCATCATCACCATCCTTCACAACATGGAGAACTTGAGCACCATGACCCCGGGCATTGTCATTGGCAAGCTAGTGGCATTTGAAATGTCACGTAAGATGGGTCAAGGAGAAGCATCTTCATCAAGCAAAGGCAAAGCTCTCGCTTGTAGCGAAAAGAAAAAGATGAAGGGCAAGAAAGTTGAGTCAAGCTCAAGCTCAAGCTCCTCAAGTGAAGAAGAAGAAGATGAGGATGATGATGATGATGAACAAGAATCAAGTGATGATGATCAATCTTCCTCCTCCACCTCCGACCTTGATGAAGAATCAATCAAATTAATCAACAAGGTGGAGAAGATGATCCAAAGGCTCAATGTCAAGGGTGTGCCCATCCAAATTCAAGATCTCATTTTCACCAATCAAAGAAATGAGCAAAGAAAGAGAGGATGCTACGGATCTTGCGGCGAGATGGGGCATTTTGTGGAAGTTTGTCCAAACAAGCCCACACCCAAGACAAAGAAGAAGGCGTGCAAAACAAAGCCCTCACAACAATAAGGTCATGGGATGATTCTTCAAGTGAAGAAGAAAACCATCACAAAAGGCGAGGTCATAAGCACTCATCATCAAGCTCTTCTCGTGTGTGCCTTATGGCACGAGGTAACAAAAGCTCATCCTCTAGTGAGAGTGATAGTGATGATGACTTGCCTTCTTACAATACAATTGTGCAACAAAATCTTAAATATGCTAAAGTTTGCACTAGTCAACAAAAGAAGCTCAAAACTTTAAAAGAAGAGCTAGGTAGTTCACAAGAAGCATACAAGAATTTGCTTGAACAATATGAAAACTTTGCAAATCTCAATGTTGAACTATCTACTAAAATTGAGCAACTTGAGGCTAGTGCAACTACAAGTGCATGCACAATTAATGATAAGCAACTTGAAAAGAAAAATGAAAAATTAAAAGAAAAGTTAGCTAGCTCACAAAATGATTATCAAAGTTTGCTTGCTAAAATGGAAATCATGTGCAAACATTGTGATGAGCTAACAAATCAAGTTGCTAATCTTAAGGCCGTAAAAAATACCCCCACCAAGGCATCTAAAAGAAATGACATAATTAAAAGGATGCATCTACCTCTTGCAATGATTTATGTTTAGACTCACCCTTGTGCAACCAAGCTTGTGTTGAGAAAGTGATTGTAGATACATGCACACAAGAGGTTGTAAAGAGAATGAGCAACTCAAGCAAGAAGTAGTTCGCCTCACCAAGGACTTGACTCAAGTGAAAGGCAAGGCATGAAGCAAACCCAACTTCATCAAGATAACACCGTCAAGGAAGTGAAGAAGCTTGATGAAGGACAAACCGTGGTTTTTACGTGTGCCACAAAAGAAGGCCACAAGTCCTATGAGTGCAAGGTGAAGAAAGGGGAGGAGCAAAGAAGAAGGAGAAAAAAGCAAACAAGCAAGCTCTCCAACACCTACACCAACAAGGTGGACAAGAAGGCCTCCACACCTTATCTCTTGAAGAAGAAGAAAAAAATGACAAGGTGGTGGCCATCAAGGTGAACAAGCAAGCAAACAATGGGGTCAAACGCTTTTGGGTGCCAAAGGAAATCATTTCCAACATGAAGAGCACCAAGAAGGTTTGGATCCCGAAAGGGAAGTAAGAAGTCCATCAGACCACGGGAATTTGGAGACTTGGCAAAGTATGGGTGCATTTCATGGGGTGCATCATGATGGACAAAATCATTGCCAAGTGGGTTAGTGAATACTTTGGACCCAAATTCCCTTCCCATGTTAGGTAACTAGATGTTATTGCTTTTAAATTGGTACATCTTGCAATTTAGTTTTTCCTACAATTGATATCTTTAAGCATCTAGTTACTTTTCATGCCTAGGGTTGCATTTGCATGCTTATATCTTTTGTCATGCATACACTAGGTATTTCATATGGTAGGCTTGCTCGGTCTCATTTGTAACCCTTGGAGCAAACCTACATGGTTTAAAATTGCTTAGGAGCATGGCACATAGCTTGTCTTACTATTGTTTATCTAATATGTGCCAAAGTCCAAATTGTAGATAATTTTCTCCCAAATATCATCTTTCAAGTGGTATTTTGACTCCAAAATCAATTGTGCATGAGTACTACAAGTATTCCATGTCTCCATGCACAAATTTAGGGGGGAGGATCATCTACAAGATGGACGCTTTGAGACTAACACCTTTTTCAAGTTTATCATGTGTGTAGTGGTCTCATTGCAAGGAAAATGGAGTCCCCGAAGAGAAGCATCGTTCTTCAGTTGGCATCATCATGTTGATTTCATTTCATATTTATATGCTTTCTCCATGCATTATATAGATTAAACTCTCTCGTGCAACAAATTGCTAATTATGCATATGCTTTGCTTTCTACCATATGTATGCATATATTTAGGGGGAGCTTAGTCTATATAATGCGAGAGTCAAATTTTGTGATCCATTTCACTCTATACACAAAGGATCATGAAATTTGACCCTCCCTTGTGCTACTAATGTCTTCCTTTTTAGTGTTTGATGCCAAAGGGGGAGAATTTGAAGGACCAAAGGCAAGCATCAAGTTGATGTCTACAAGTGGTAATGGTCCGAGAAAGGGAGGAAAGTGAATTATGGATTAGTCTATGTAATGGGAGAATTTTTTTTTAGAAAGATAGGCTTTAATCCATAATATCACATGGGGACATTTGCAAGGGCAAGACATGTTTTTAAGTAAAGTTTTAATTGGTATCTATCAATTAGTATCATATAACCTGTCCTTTGCATTGCATCCTAGCAAGTAGATAATTTTTAAATTTAAATTTTTTATCATTTGCTTGCTTTGGTCGTGTTGTCATCAATCACCAAAAAGGGGGAGATTGTAAGGAAAATGGACCCTTGGCCTATTTACTTTGGATTTTGGTGTTTGATGACCAACACAACCAAATTAGACTAATGAATTTGCAAGTGTTTGTTTTGTAGTCCAATAGGGTGCAAGACGTGACTTGGATTTGAAAGCGACGTGATGATCCGAGGATCAACACCTCAAGCAAGACCTTAGAAGCACAAGAAAAGACCCAAGATGTCAAGCAAAGTCCAAGCATGAAGATAGGAACCAAGCCGTGTGCGCAAGATCGCAAAAAACAGGCTCGCAGAGGCGACCGGACGCCGGACCGGTGGCTCGGCAGACAAAGACGACGGACGCAAGGACCGGACGCTGGCGGCAACCGACCATGCAGAACGCAGCGTCGATCGAATCTGAGAGAGGTTCGCAGCGCTATCTGCGACGGATGCGTCCGGTGGCGGCGACGGACAACTTAGCGGCGTCCGATCGGTAGTTCGCGGCTTCTGCGGTCGGGACGACCGGACGCGTCCGGTCAGGGCGATTCGGCGTCCGATCGATGGCGAAAATGCGGGGAGTTCGACCCCAACGGCTACTTTCTCGGGGGCTTATAAATACAACCCCAACCGCCATTTGAGGTGTGTGGAGCTGAGAAACATATCAAGAGTGTTGATACACCATTTGAGTGATCTCCACATGCATAGTGCTTAGTGTTTTATTAGGTGATTAGCATAAGTGCTTTATGGAGTGCTTAGGTTGATTAGACCATCGCTTATGCGCTTGCTCTAGGTGTTTGCCTAGTGTTTAAGTGAGGTTTGCATACCTCTTGCCACCCCGTGCTTGTGAGCACAAGTGTTGTACATCGGAGGGCTTGAAGTCTTGCGAGATCACACCAACCGCGTTTGTGGTGTGGCAACCACCGTGTCTCAGGGAACAAGGCCCATGGCGTTTGGTAAAGCTTGATAGTGAAGACGGCGGGGAGCATCCGGGAGAGGCTTGCCGGAAGGCACATCGGAGACCCACTTGCGCGTGGGGAAGCCCGAGGCTATCCACGGAGTTACCCGACCGGGAGCTTGGCCCTTGCGAGGGATTCCTTGCGAGGGGCTCCAACGAGGACTAGGGGAAGCTTGCGCTTCTCGATACCTCGGTAAAAATACCGAGTCGTCGACGGGAGTTTGCATATCTCTACCTTGCTCTTTAAGCTTCGCATTTACATTGATCATATTATTATCATTTGCGGTAGAGATAGCAACACACTAGCAAAACCGTAGTTGCACATCTAGATAGATTATCTTTTGCATAGGTTTTGCTAGAAGTAGAAAAAGAGGCCATAGTTTAGAGTTAGTTTTTAAGTTGCCTAATTCACCCCCCCCTCTTAGGTGTCCACGTGTCCTTCAGAGACCTCCAAGTCTGGCCAATAAGGCAGATACTGAAAGAAGATCGATTGTTTCTTGAAAGGTACGCCTTCAATAGGAGGTGTGCTTCTATCTCTGTTCGTCCCATCCGGATTCTTCTTTCCATAGACGACGTATATGTTTTTCACCATTCTGTACACGTGTTCTCCGTTATGACATCTCTCTAGAGGGGGTTCAATCTTTGGGATGTTATCATAAAATCTAAAGAACAATTTGTTGCGGTACTTGTGACTTATCTTTAAGAAGCGCCGGTTTCTTAGGTAAACTATCTTCTTAGATGCATCCAGGAACACCCATGTAGTACCATCCAAACAAACCAAGCATCCCATCTTCCCTTTGATCTATCAAGACAAAGCAAACAGCGCGGGGTAATCATTGGTAGTAACAAATATTATTGCTCTACATATGAAGTCCTCCTTTCGAAACGCATCGTACATCGGCTCCCCATGCCTCCATAGCATCTCTATTTCTTGCATCAAAGGCTCGAGGAACATGTTTATATCAATGTCTAGTTGTTTAGGGCCAGAAATAAGAATAGTGAGAAGGTATTTTCTTTTCTGACACAACCACGTTGGGATGTTGTACATGGTCAAGATCACTGGCCAAGTGCTATGGTCGCTCATCTTCTCATTGAAGGGATTCATTCCATCAGTGCTCAAGCCAAACCGTACATTCCTTGGGTCATCGTTGAATTCTTTGTGCTTCTCATCGATCCTTTGCCACTGACTACAATCAGCCGGGTGTGCAATCTTATCATCATCCACCTTGCACTCATCATCCCGCCATGTCATGAACGCGGCTTCTTTAGGATTTAGGAAGATACGTCTCAAGCGGTCGGTCACTAGCAGGTACCGCATTACCAAGGCAGGAATGCTTCTCTGCTTTTGCATCGTTGCCTAATGGAGTATCCTCTAGGGGCTGAGATTCTTGTGCCACCTTTTTTGTACCCTTCTTATTCCTCTTTTTCCCCGTGGAGGCTTCGCTCCCACCGTAAAGGTCATTGTTCTTGTACCGGCTGGCCCCACACCGGGGATATTTATCCAGTGACTTGAACGTTTCGCCATGAAAAAAGGATACAGTGGTTGGGGCATGTATGGATTTTTTCAACCCCCATTGTCAATGGACTTATGACCTTCTTTGCTTGGTATGTGTTGGCGGGAACTGAATTTGGTTGTGGCAGCACCCATGACAGGAGACGCAATAGATCATTGAAACTACAGTCTGACCAGCCGTACTTAGCCTTCAGGATGAGTAGCTCAAGCACAAAATGTAGCAATGTCCAATGTGTCGGACAGCCCTTTTTAACACCATACACAGTCTCCTTCGATGCTTTTGTCACCCTTTCCAAAATTTCTAGACCTTTCGGGCTCTTTAATAAAATCTCTAGTCCAAGGGCTCGAATCATGTCCTCCAAATCATCTTCATCCCCGACACGTGCTCTACCATCATTATTGGCACCACCTTTGTTGTTACCATCGCAACCACCAGCATCATCACCTTGTTCATTGCCAAACTCGGGATCCATTCGTGCATCAAGCACTGCTGAATATTGGGACAGGGATTCTAGGGTTTCATCGTCGTATTCCTCCTCATCCTCGTCGTTAACAATAACCGTTTCACCATGATGAATCCACGCTGTGTAGTCCTCAATAAATCCTCGCATAATCAAATGTGATCTGATGATAGTCACATCTGTCCATGCCATATGGTTCTTGCAATCTTTACAGGGACAAATAATTGTATCTTTATTCTCTATCAATGTTGTTGCATGCTTCTCTGCGGCTTCAATAAATTTATTTACCTCTTCATGGAAACCTGCCTTGAACCTTAACGAACCATACATCCAAGAGTTCATGTACTCCATCTTTTACAACAATAACAAAACAAACATTAAAGGACTACTTATTCATATATATATATAAATGAATCAAATTAATAATTACTTGAGAATAATTGTATATACTTCAGATATATATGAATATAAATCAAATATAATTATATGAAGCATACAAACACACCATGGTAGAGGAAAATTAATTAATGGTCCATTTATCCATAAGTAATTAAAATACATATTTATTGATTATAATAAACAATTTCAAAGACAACAATTATATTTTACCCAATATTTTTCATACAAACCCTAGTCCAATTTCATCAAACATAAATTTACAAAAACAAAATTAATAAAAAAACCAAACCCTAAATCTAGATCTACATGCACATGAAACATCCATAAAACTAACTAATTGTTCACTAAAATCAAGAAACATAGACCAAATAAGGGTATAATCTTGTTTCGCTACCTAATTTACCATAGTACATTCAAAACTTGGGTCTAATTTACTTCATAAGTAGCTCAAGCACCATAGAAGAGAGAGAAAATCAAAACTCTAATTACTCACTAACCAACCATTAAAACTTCAAAAAAAAGTGTGGAATAGCATTTTCTTACCTTCTACAACCTCTCCAACAAAGGATTTAAGACCAAAATCTTCTCCCTTAGTAGAGCAATTTTTGAGAGGTACCCAAGGCCTCCCTACCTTTTTTCATGGGTCGGAGTGAGTGACCCGAGGAGGAAGAAGGGGGCTGCAGCCATTTATACAGCGGACATTTGTAGGGACGGCTGGAATCATGGGACCCGAGCTCACCTACTGTAGGGGCGGTTGGTAGTGGAGCCGTCTGTAAAAAAAAGCCCCATTGCTAAAAATTGTTTTTGTAGTAGTGTTGGGCTCAACAACCAACAAGAAAAATCATGAAGTTCCTCAAGTCCCAAACAAATATCTTCCTCTTTTTAGAGCACAATAAAAATCCCTGACTCCTAACTTTCTATAAATACCTCTCACCAGCCTCACCCTCCAGTTTGTCATTTCCCCTATGCCAAGCCACCTATGATCCCTCTCTCTTTCCCTGCTTGCCAAGAACTGCCAGTTGCCACACACAGCCTCGGCCTCGCCTCGCCCCTCTGACGATCTGAGCTTATTGAAGCCATGAGGCCGGCACCAACAAGTGTTTCCAGGCCCACGTCAACGTCGACGACTTCGTCGGCAGCACCACCGCCACCGCTGGCAAGGATTGCTTGATCATGGTGGCCTAGAGGTCACCCAATCTCAAAGATAAGATGTCATGCCCAAGTTCATGAATTTATCTCTCTTTTCTCATGCTTTAATTGATTTCTATAAGCTTGAAGTGCCTGTTAATTGGGAGGGTGGTGCCCTTTTCATCCGACCATATGCACCCCTTCTCTACGTGACACGTACAACCAAAAATGCATCCTTGTAAACCATATAACCAAGCAACCTTGTCATGCCGAAACCGGGCTAAAGCTGAATGTCTCCTGCTTTCCCGGGTTTAATTTGCCAGGCTGCAATGAGTACATCAAAACCCAAAGCGTTTCACACTTTTTTAATCACCACTGAAGTGCAAGCCAAAACTAGAAACACATGTAACCGAGGACTTAATTACGTTATCGAAAAAAAGAGGACTTAATTGCGATCCGAACCATGCATGCATCGGTTCGATTAACACTTCACAGCAACGGTACTTCACTAGCTAGGGTGTCGCTCGATCCATGATCTGGCCTATCTCAAAACATATCGTATATTGCCATGAAGTGGATGAAATGGGTGAAACTAAAGGTGCAAGATAAACATACTATAAACTATCCACGATATATTTTATCCAAATCTCAAATGTGCCGTGTTGGTTTCTGCGAGGTTCGAATATGTATGTACACGTCCTAATTATAATTCAAAGCGTGCTCTTATCATGAAACCATGCACTATGCAACCCAAATAATTAAGCAACGTTTTCTCTGCATGACCGAAGGAAAGCATCCTCTCTGATCCTTCTCTTGTCAACCCAAAATAATTAAGCAACCTTTTCCGACCAAAAGCTAGGTTAACAATTCACGTATCTCGCTTTAATATTCCATGGAATTGTGACAGTGCAACGTTTAAAAAAGATAACTATCACGCTTATGTGGTAAATAACATCTATATTTACAATCAATCCGATAAAGGATACCCATCGCACTTAAGTGACAATAACAGTTAGTTTCTAAGCAAACTATAGTAAATGGACCATCAATCTCTCACTTGGGGGTGGAGACTCCATCAGGACGTGCATGTCGGCAAGTTGCTCTAGGTCGACCGACAAACCTAGAATACCAACTTTGATCATCGGATCATATAATGAATAGCAAGTATATGGGTTAGAAAAGTAGGATAAAAGAGAAAACATGATAAAGTACATGTGTAGATTGGTTTTGTTCAGTTGAACTCTCCTCAATCGGCTATGACCCTTTATATTTGTAGGATCGATAGGTCTTACCTAGGTACACTACCACATACCTGAATATCCTTGAGGGCCGAAAACCCTCAAGGAAAGTCCCAAAACCGCCAAGGAAATCAATACTGGCGGCTAGCGCTCAAGGAATGGCTGCCAAGGGTAGAGAGATAGGGAAATAGCTGTTTCCTTGAGTGCCGGCCGTGACAAATCATTTCCTTGAGGGTTCAACCGCCAAGGAAATACTTAAGCGGTCAGATTTTTAACACCGCCAAGGAAAAGTAACAACACTCAAGAATATGCGTTTTCTTGAAGGTTGACGACCCCCAAGTAATATAGCTGGCCCCAAGGATATATATTTTCTTGAGAGTTAGCGCCGTCAAGGTAACACAAATGAACCGTCAAAACAATAGCTTTATCTGATGGCTCACACCCTCAAGGAAATAGAAATTTCCTCGAGGGTTTCGACCCCCAAGGAATAATGTGTTTCCTTGGCAGCTAACCCTCAAGGTAATGCATGGCACAGGAGATTAATTGGCCAAGAAAATATTGATCATTCATTATAAATGTAAACAAAAATAAATATCAGGATAGAGGCCACAATTAAACTAAACCAGTGCTAGATTAGATAACACATTCAATATCCATTGGTTCATTACATGTCCATTTTGCAAATATAAGACTTAGGTAGATAGCAACAGTGTATCATCCTACATGTCAGTAGGATAGCAGCACATACACAAGGCAAATACTACATACAGTTCATAAGGCAATATTGCACTTAGCAAAAGATCAGCCTAATATCATCTTAGTTCCTACCAATCAATAAATCCAAAAGAAAGTCCACATCCCATTGTGCAGCCACTTGGAGTTGTTGGAATTAGTTTGTCTGCATGCATAGTCACTGCTCAGTAGAGCGGTGATCATCATCACTTTGGGAGGAGCTGCTATCATCACCATCTTCAAGACAGCCATCGTCATCAATGTGGTCATCATCATCGTCTTCATGGGAGTACTGGACATGATCGTTGCCTTGATGGTAGCTATAGTCATCATCATCGCTTTCATGGTAGTTGTAGTCATCATCGTCGTCTTCGTCATCAGCGTTGTCGTTGCTGCGCCTTTCATCAACAGAATGAGAGCCTCCATGTGACCCAGTAGCCTGCAAAAGGCAATATTGAAATATTTTTGTACAATTCTGGAACATAAAAGTTTGGTCTTCAATCTCTAAGAGCCTACTATAAAGTATCAAATAACTGAGGGTTGTTTTGCTGTATTATTAAAACAACCTAGTATATGAAAACCCTAAAAAATAGGCATCTGCTAATCAAAGCTTTTCTTCACTACCTTACCATAAACATAAAACCTAAAAATGGCATTGTTAATCAACAAGAATCCACTTGTTCTTCTGCCACGAAACAATATTAATTCTCTAGATGAATTGTGATCGAAATAAAGAATATTAATTGCACAAACAAATTCAATAAATAATGTAACCTGATGACGATGGGCATCAAGGTCTTGTAGACGTTGAAGCAGTTCAACAGGTGGTTCTACACCTATCCGATCAAACACTCTACAATTGAAAGTATCCAAATGAAATTGTATGCTTAGGACACAGTAATTGCAGATACAATGAAAAAATTATTACCTTGAATAGCTTGTGATAGATTCTATTTTCCTTTTTCTTGTAGAACACTTTCATAATGATCAGGATCAGGTGGCCTACAGATACAGATTTGGAATGTGCTAGAACAATTGCCTTATCCACAGCACCATCATCTATTGGAACGCGGCCATGCTTCATGCCATGTCCTGTAGTGTACAATGCTCTTCCGTCCAGTTCTTGTGAATTTGCATCTAGAAGCTAATGCCATGTACTCATCCTAACATAGAAACAGGAAAATATATCAAAGGATGCCTCAATTTAGTTTACAGAATGAGCATACCAATCTTTTTTTTGTGCTTTCTAGCTAGGGATTGGAGCACTCCTTCCAGTGCTATCCACTTTTTTAACTCCAGATTTCATTGCAGCAAATGTGTTTATCCCACTCTGCGGACGGCCCAATTTAAATTCCTGTAAGATTAAAACCACAAATTATGCATGCGTCAGTTATAAGCAGCAAGCAGACATTGTAAGCTATAGATTATAAGTTGCAGAATTATAAGCTACACAAGAATTATAAGCTACATATTTCAACGGTTCCTAACTAAAATAGTCAAAACACAAGCATTTGTCACAACTAAAATAAGCTAGCTGCAAAATTATAAGCTGCAGATTTTTTTCAACGGTTCCTAACTAAAATAATCAAGACACAAGCATTTGTCATACCAAGAACTGTTGTCTCTGCAAAATTTCTAGAACCTCCTCTATTTTGAGCTGGATCATCACAACTCATGCGTGATTGTTGGCCTCTGCGTCTCTTTTCCTTGTACTCATCAGAAGTCCAGTATTTGGCAAGCAAGGCCCAAACTGCCCTGTTGCACCACTCCACCCAACAAGTCAAGTACTGTTCTTCTGTTAGTTCACTAGTGCAGGCTCGAGTATCATCGCCGTCTTCGTTATTTCTATGACACCATTTCTTGACAGCCTCCAAACGGACTTGGTACATCATATTAGTTACTCTCTTGACTAGATAGTTCTCTAGATTTTTTGCAGCACGTGCCCTATGCCGTGGATGAGATGTAAACGTACTCTGCATATGTAAGACAAGTCAAATAAATTACTGACCGCAAATTCTTTAATCTTGCTGAGTGAATATTCAATCCTTTTAGAATTATGCAATCAGGATGCAATGCACTAGACTGAAGAAATAAGAAATGAAGAAAAAATATTTAAAGAATAATCTGAATAAGTTAGTGTAATACCCAGAACTCCTGCTTCACTCTTGTCGCACAATAGATTCCTACTTTATTCTTTTTCCAATAATAATCATTCCATGAAAATGCCGGTTTTACTTTCACAATTGTGCCTTTCTCATCATATATTCTGATGATACCTGGGTACTCTCGCTTGAGAATAGTTCCTAACTGTGAGTGGTACTTGCAGCATTTAGGGTTATAATCAACATATTTAAATTGGTTGTTGTAAACAAGTCAACAAATCAATTATTCAGCTTCATATACAAAAAAAAATGTAGCAGAATGAAAAGAATTACAATGTTAAGCACAATTGATATCATATACTTACCAATGACCTATAGGTTCCAGCTGAACTCTACCACTACGTGGAGGTATTTTGTACTTGGTCCTGCACATTTTTGCTCTCCCTCTTTTTGGAGGATCCTAAGAGGACTGGTTGGAACCAATATTCAGTTGTAAGTTATCAAAGTTCACTTGTGAGTTACCACCTTCAACTCCAGCCATTTGAGAGTTAAGACCATTAGCATTGCTCCTTTGTGAGTTACTAGAAACATCTCCAACCATTTGAGAGTTAAGACCATTAGCATTGCTTCTTTGTGAGTTACCAACTATTTGAGAGTTAAGACCATTAGCATTGCTCCTTTGTGAGTTACCAGAAATATCTCCAACCATTTGAGAGTTAAGACCATTAGAACTGATCCTTTGTGAGTTACCAGAATCATCACCAACTGTTTGAGTGTTAAGACCATTCAAACTGGTCCTTTCTAAGTTAGCACCCTCAGTCCCAACCACTTTGGAGCTGACACCAGCAGCACTGCTCCTTGTAGAGTTACCACCATCAGGACTACATGCTAATTGGCCACCAGCAGCACTGCTCCTTATGAGGTTACTAGACTTCTCACCCTCACCATTGCTTGCAAACTGACCACAAGCAGCACTGCTCCTTTTGGTGTTACTACCTTGAGCTCTAGTCCTTCTAGTGTTAATTCTAAACTGCTCACCATCACCAGTACTTGCAAAGTGACCACCAGCAGCACTGCTCTTTTCGGGGTTACTAGCTTCAGCTCTGATCCTTCTAGTGTTAGGTTTACTAGACCTCACACCATCAACACTACAACCTGTTTGGGTGCCTCCACCTTTGCTGCAGCCTGCTTACTCGAAAGACTTTTGTGTCGAAGCCCATGCATCTCCTGTTTTATAAGGAAAACAATTAGTAAATTGCACATGTGTCAACCTGTCATGTTCAAACAAGTCTACACTAGGCGCCATAGGGCCCGAGATGTGCTGTGAGGAGGGAGCTAGAGACTTGCCAAAATGCTGTCTGTGGCCAGCACCAGCACCAGGCGTCCTCCAGCAAGTGGCTAGGAGGAAAGTAGGAGATCTATTAGCTATTTTGGTTAGTCCTTAATTAGTGGACTTTGTTACTCCTTTTGGTTGAGCCGGAGGCTATACATATCTTGTAACTGCGGACACTTGGCAATTAAGAAAGAATTACCATCTAATCTCTCTCCTCTCTTTCTACCTAAGCCGGGCGGTGGGGGCATAACCCACCGACGAGGAACGGCGGCACAGGGGGTATAACCGGCCGGCCACCACAGACAGCTGGCTACGATCTCGTGCCGAGGTCCCCTTCCCTTGGGCTCACCGCCTTGACAACTGGTATCCCAGAGCCGACGATCCTCTTCTTCCCACCACTCCCGGTCCTCCACAGCCGCCTCACCACCCTTCCACCACCACCACCATCCCTTCATCTCCGTCCACAACCACGTCGGTAGCCGCCAAACATGGGTGACGCCGATCCGCCCACCATGGTCGACATGATGAAGATGCTCCGCACTCGACCACCAACATGTCCCGGATGCAATCCGACATGGCGGGCATGCAGAGAAGCTCGATTCGTCCGAAAGTCCAAGCACCCACCACGACGGCCAACATCACACGGATCGCCCCCCGCGGTTCCGAGAAGATGGATTTCCGCGCTTGACGGTAAATCCGACCCACGATTTTTATTAATCGGTGTGAGTCGATTTTTCGCCGAAGAACGCACCATGCCGGGAGGAGAAGGTGTGGATGGCGTCATACAATCTGGAGGACGCGTGGCCCAACCGTGGTTCATCCAACTCCGGGAGGATGAGGGCACACCGCCATGGGGGCGCTTCAAGGAGCTCCTGAACCTTCGCTTTGGCGGTCTTTGCGGTCCGCCCATTGTTCGAGCTCTCCGAGTGCTTGCCGCCGACGGGTCGGTCGAGGAGTACTCCAACCGCTTCAGGCGCTCCTCCTCTAGCGCGGGCACGCCTCGAGGAGGCCGGTGGTGCAATACTCTACCGGCGGAGTTCTCGCCACCGCTTCGACCACCAAGTGCGCATCCACGCGCTTCAAACATCAAGCGGCGGCCATGAGTTTGGCGCGGGCCTCGAACTTCGTCGAATCGGACCGCCTCAACTCCACCCACGTCAAGCTAAGATGCAGGTTGCCTGCTTCCAGGTCCACATCCAGCCACCAGCGCCAGGCGTCTGGCGTCCCGCCAACGCCCATCACCCCGACCACGGCGCTCCAGACGCCGCCCGGCTCCCGGCGCAACCCACAGCCCTACCGGCGCCACCACCAAGGGGGTCGGGGGCAAGCGCCTCTCCATGGAGAGCAGCGAGCGAGCGCAAACTTCGCTCTGCTACAACTGCAATGAGCCCTACTCCCGCGGCCACAACAGAGTATGCCGCCGCATCTTCTACATCGATGGGGTCGTGCTGGATGAGGAGATACCCGAGGAGGAGGCGTCGGTCTACTCTCTACACGCCGTCGCGGGCGTCCCTGTGTGCGGCACCCTCCGCTTGAGGTGCGGTGGGCGCGGCCACGCCGCTGCTTATCGACTCGACACGGGCTCCACCCATCGCTTCATCGGCGAAGCGGCGGCCAATGGTCGGCTTTGCCGCCGTCCTTCCTCGGCCTCGGCTCGGCGGCGGCCGTGGCCAATGGCGAACGCATCTCTGTCCGGGCGTTCTGCATACCACGCGCCGTTGTCATCGACAACCGGCCGTTCGCGGATCGACTTGTACATCATGCCCCGCCGGATATGACTTAGTCTTTGGGCACCCAAAGGTGGTTGGCGACTTTAGGCGATATTATGCGGAATATGGCATGCGGGGACCATGGCGTTCAAGATGGCGGAATCAAAGAAGTTCGCTGGCGCAGCTGTCGCTCCGCCAACACCACAGCGCCTCCACTCTACTTCGGTGGCGAGCCCCTCTGGAGGAGCTGCTGCGCCGCGTTCGCCGACGCGTGTTCGCGGAGCCGCGGGGCCTCCCTCCCTCGGGTCGCGTGGCAGCGCGCACACCGCATCCTCCTCAAGCCCGCACCGCGAAGCGGTGGCGGTCTGACCCTACGGTGTCCGGCCGCCCACAAGACGGAGCTGGAGCAGCGCGGCGCGACCATGATCGCGACGGCATCGTCCGTATGCGACTCCGCTTTCTCCTCGCCGGTCCTCCTCGTCAAGAAGCCGGACAAGTCTGGCGATTCTGCGTCGACTACCGCGCACTCAACGCGGTCACGGTGAAGGACGCGTTCCCTATCCCCGTCGTCGACGAGCTCTTGGATGAGCTCCATGGCGCCAAGTACTTCACCAAGCTCGACTTGCGCTCGGGGTACCACCAAGTGCGCATGAGGCCGGAGGACGTACACAAGACGGCGTTCCGCACACACGACGGCCCTATGAGTTCCTGGTGATGCCGTTCGGCCTCTGCAATGCCCCGGCAACATTTCAAGCCCTCATGAACGACGTCTTGAGGCCATTCCTCCGCCGGTTTGTCCTTGTTTTCTTTGATGACATTTTGATCTACAGCAAGTCCTGGGCCGACCACCTACGACACCTCCGCGCCGTCCTCGGCCGAAGCTTCCACAAGACACCCTCTTCGTCAAACGCTCCAAGTGTGCCTTCGGGTCGCCTCTGTCCATTTCTTACCTCGGCCACACGATCTCGGCGGCGTAGGGTGGCCATGGACTCCTCCAAGGTACAGGCCATTCACGATTGGCGCGGTACCTCGCTCACTGCAGGCGGTCTGCGCGGCTTCCTTGGGCTTGCAGGCTACTACCGCAAGTTCATCCTCAACTTCTGGCTCCATCGCCACACCCGCACCACCGCCTCCTCAAGAAGGAGGGCTTCACCGGGGTCCCTGAGGCTACTTCGGCTTTCCTCACCTCGAAGGAGGCGATCACCTCGCACCGGTGCTCGCTATCTTGGGATTTCACCAAGACCTTTCGTGCCGAGTGCGACGACGATCGTCTTCGTCCACAGGTTTGGTCTGCATGTCCTCATCCAGGAAGGGACACCCCCGCCGCCTTTCTTTCTTGGCGGTGGCAGTCGCACCTCGACATCACATACAGCAACATATGAGCGTGAGCTCATTGGCTTAGTCCAGCGGTGCGTCCATGGCGTCCATATACCTGGGGCGCCCGCTTCACCGTTCGGACAGATCACTCAGACTTGAAATACCTCCCGGACCAGCCAGGCCACCATTCCATGACACCATTGGGTTGGCAGCTGCTTCGATTCGACTTCTCCGTCGAATACAAGCCGGTGCAACGAACGCGTCGCCGACGCTGTCCAGCGCGACATGCGACAGGCGAGGCGGCCGCCTCCTCTCTCTCTCAGCTTTCGATTTCATCACCAAGCTCAAGGCAAGCTCAATTGAACACCGGCACTTGTTGCTCTCTAGGATGAGCTAGCAATAGGCACCGCACCACCAGCCCCGGCGCTGGTGGACGGCATGGTGCGATTCTTGAAGCGGTTGTACATCCCGGTGACTCCCATTGCTCCGAGAGATCGTGGGGGCCATACATGAGGACGGCCATGAAGGCGTCTGACAGACACTCCACAAAGTCACAAGATTTCCATTTCCATTTCTAACATGAAGCAAGTTGTGCGGACCGGTGCGTACATGTGAAGTCTCGCATCAACGCTTCTAAGTCTCGAGCACCAAAGACCTGCTGGCCTCCTCCTTCCTCTGCACGGTTCCCGTGGTGTGTGTGGACTGATGTCGCGCTTCGACTTTGTGGAGGCGCCGCCACGAGTCCAGCGAGCAAGTCGGTAATCCTCACCGTGGTGGATAGGTTCGCAAATCGCCATTTCATCCCATTGGCACACCCGCACTCTCTCAATCCGTCGCCCCGAGCCTTCTTCAACGACATCGTCGAGGCTCCATGGTGTCCCTCGGTCCATGGTCTCCGGCCGACACGGTGTTCACGTCGTCGTTACGCAGGAGCTGATCAGCGGTTGATGGGCACCAAGCTACTGAATGACCTCGGCGTTTCACCCCAAATCCGACGGGCAAATCCGAGTCGGCCAACCGCGCGTCATCATCATGTACCTCCGGTGCTTAGTGGGGGGCAGTAGCGCGCGAATGGCTTCGGTGGTCGCCATGGGCGGGAGTACCTCTTCAACACGGCGTGCAGACGTCTTTGCGGGACACTCCTTCCGCATTGTCTACGGGCGCGTGATCCTCCTCCATCCGCTCCTATGAACACAGGGACACCAGGTGCCGGCCGTCGCCAAGACAATGGAGGAGCGTCGACGCTTCCTAGCGGACATCCGCTATCGCTGGAGCGAGCACGCAGGGCATACCGAAGCGCTTCTACGATCGCAAGACACCGAGAGGTCACCTGTCGGTGGGTGATCAAGGCCGCTTCCGACTCCGTCGGCGCGATGGCGTCGTCTCTACCTCAAAAGCGTGGGCGGCAAGTGAAGCCGCGATTCTTCGCCCATACTGCGTCGTCGAACTCATCAACGAGGTTGTTGTCCGGCCGAACTACCCCTCGCTACCGCAGATCCACAACGTGTTCCATGTGGGGCTGCTCAAGAAGTACCAAGGACACCGCCGACCGAGCCTCCACAACCGCCGCTACTTCACCATGGTGCCATTGATCCCGGCCGGAGCGCTGCGGTGCAGTGCAGGTGGCCCCCGGTGTGCATCAAGCAATCTGTTCGATGGAAGGGAGCTTCACCCTGCGTCGGCCACACAGGAAGACGCCGCCACACTCCGCTCAAGTTTCCCCAATTCCACTCGAGGACGAGCCGGCTCTCGACGGGAGGAGATGTCATGTTCAAACAAGTCTACACTAGGCGCCATAGGGCCCGAGATGTGCTGCAGGGCCAGAACGCTACTGCTTGGCATGTGGCTGCCAAGACTCAGGGGCGCCCTCCAAAGAAGTGGCTAGGAGGGAAAGTAGGAGATCTATTAGCTATTTTGGTTAGTCCTTAATTAGTGGACTTTGTTACTCCTTTTGGTTGAGCCGAGGCTATACATATCTTGTAACCTGACACTTGGCAATTAAGAAAGAATTACCATCTAATCTCTCTCCTCTCTTTCTACCTAAGCCGGCCAATGGGGCATAACCCACCGACGAGGAACGGCGGCAAGGGGGTATAACCCGGCCGGCCACCACGGACAGCGGCTACGATCTACGTAGCCGAGGTCCCCCTTCCCTTGGGCTCACTGCCCTTGACACAACCTTGATGCTATCTGTAGATACAGGCTTCTTGGTCTCAGGTGTCAAATTCCCTTTAGCAACTTCCTTTGATCCTAGAGACTTATCCAAAATTGGGCCAAATGTTAGAAGAGTGTCTTCCAGTGTAAGGTCTGATATGCAGAACTACCAAACATATGCATCGCATCTAAAAACATCGTCCTACATACCAACAGATCACGTGTGAATCACTTTTATTAGCTTCATTTTCATTACAGATTGTACAAGGTTTGATACAGAGAACTACAAAACATATGCAATGGATCTGAGGAGATGGTCTTACATATCAATACATCACTTGCATATCATTCTTATTTGCTTCATGGAATCTAGAGATTTATAGACCAATCCAGCAATGCAACTACTTTTGAACCAAAACTAAAATCAAAACAATACAATGTGCCCATCGCCAGGACTGACCTTGGAATCTGTAGGTTTCAAGTCCTACCATCAAATCAGATAAAAAAGAAGAAACCTATAGCAACTAAAAGAATGAACTTGAGGGCACCATCAAGCCTGAGGGCGGTATGCGTTGCGTAGCCCAGCAGCCCTCGGATCCAGGATTTTATCAAAGGGTATGCCACGCCAAAATTTTCACATACATTTTGGTAAAAATTCATTTATCAACTCAGAATATAATTGTAAAATTTATGACATAATTTGATATATAAGCAATAAAAATATGAGAATTATTCAATTCAAAGATTAAGCTGTAAAATTGCATGAACTACAATGTAAATTGTAACCGCCCACATATGGCCCAACCTTTTTTTTCTTCCCGTTGCAACGCACGGGCATGTTTGCTAGTTAAAGATTAAGTTGTAAAATTGCATGAACTACAATTAAATTGTATACCCTAAAAAAGATAAATGTAAACTGTAAACACATGTCAAACATATATGAATGTGCGATGTAAAGAAAAAAAATATAAACAGGATGAAAAGAAACGTATGCAAACTAAATGCTAACTAAGATCTAGCACAAGCAGAAATAAAAGATAAGAGAATATCTATATGAGTACTATGTTAAAATAATACTAGCATACAGACTAAATGCTAACTAATTCTGGTTGCAGGATACTTTGATCTCAACTGACAGCAAGGACCGGTAGTCAAGATCTAAAGGAGAAGGACAGAGGACGGTGCAGATGGAGAAGCTTGCCGGTCACTGCAACATGGAGCTCTTGAAGATGGCCATGTTCAGACCCGAAGAGACCTTCAGGCAGCAGGAACCACACCACTCGAACACAAGACACCTGAATTCAGGAATCTAGCTGCCATTCTTCTGCGCAACTCGTAGACTGTACCACATCTAGAAGCAGCTGGTGGGTGGCCTGTCCAGGCCGTCATCGGAGGCTCAGAGCTCAGTTGCCGGCATCAGGTCGGCCGCATGTAGGTGAATGTGCAGGCGCTGATCGTTTCATGCCCACGACAGACTAGATGAGTTCCTCTATACTATACACATGGGTGGATTGCAGGGTACCTGTAGATCGCCACTGGCCACCGACCGCTTGAGCAGGACCCGCCGCCGACCACGTAGGAGACGCCGCCTGCCGCGCAGGAGCCGCTGTCCTCCAGCGTAGGAGACGCCGCCCGGCCACCGACCGCTCAGGAACCACCGCCCGCCCGCGCAGGAGCCGTCGCACGAGACTCGATTTGGGAGGCAGACGGGGAGGGGGCAACTGGATAGGGTTGCTCGGCTGGGCACCAGGCGTGTGGATGGTTAAAAGGCCAGTGTTGGGCTTTTGTTTACATGCCAAAATCTAGCGCGGGAAGTTTTGGCGCCTTCGATGCGCGGCAAAGGGAAAAAAATTTCTTGACAGCTGGCACTCAAGGAAATCAGCGCTTCCTTAGTGTTCCCAAATACACTCAAGCAAATGCATATTTTTCATAAGTGTGTGAAATAACACTCAAAAAATATACATTTCCTTAGGGGTCTTTAGCCACCGCCAAGGTAATACATATTCCTTAGTGCTCAATCTCGCCCCTTAAGGAAATTGATGACCCTCAAGGATATTCCATTTTGTGGTAGTGGTAGGATTCAAAACACATACAAATTCCTTGTCAAAATACACCTCATAACTTAGATTTGGTTGGCAAAATTGGTTTGGCCGGTTTTCGAAATCGGCATGGCTTGTTTCCTCGATCTGTATGTTCAAATAGCCGTAACTCCTTCATCCGATTTCTAAATATTTTGACAATCTTGACAAAAGCTACGGATGGTTCCGTTCTACAATTTGATAAAGTTTATCAAAACCGAAACTAGCCATGCTTGGTTTCCTAAATCACCTTATGGTGACAATTTCGGTTGTCAATACTTCTTTTTATACTAAAACATGTGTATGAGTACACTGTGGCTAACATGACAGTGTACATATGTCCAGATACAACGTTATTGTATAATATTTTTTTAAGAAATTCAGACCAATCGTTCCTTATTATATATGAAAGGATTTAATTTTGAAGGGAAATGAAGAATAACGTGGTATTTTGCTTTTCCATATTTTCTGCAAAAGGTTTCTTTTTAATTCCCCCATTTCACGTTACGTTACCTGAAACGTACATGAAGCTGTGCTACTATCAGAAACAGCTCCCGGAAGATAAATAATCGAAGTAGAACAACTACACAGCCAAGCACTTTGCCAAAAAGATTTTCCCGGTCACGAATCATGTAATTTCATCCTTCTCACAAAACTTTTTACAAATCCTGACACGAGCTGCGATATTATTAATAACCAAACAAAATTTGGAGGAAGAGATCGAGCAGAAAGTTTCTCACGGACCGCCCTTTCAGTTTTCTCCATTAGCTGTGTTCACTTCACACCTGATCTAGCTGCCGTCCCCGTTCGGCGTCGGCGACCACACCGCTCTCCCCCTCCCCTGCTTTGCCGCGGCCCTCCTGCTCCTCCTCCTTCGTCTCCAGCGACCCTTCTCCGGTGGTTGTGGCGGCGGCGCTGTTACCGTGCGCTCGGCGGACGATCGGCGCGGCCAAGAACGTGGGCATCTTCTCCCCGGCCATGACGACGGCGACGAGGTCGGCGAACGTCGCGGGAGAGGCCGCGGCCGGCGACTTGGAGCCGTCGTCGTCGCCATCCGTGGCTCCGGGTCCGGAGGTGGTGGCCTCGCGGCCGGTGCCTAGGTAGTTGTTGAGCTTCCAGTAGGCGGAGCAGGCAAGGATGAGGAGCGCCAGCGTGATGAGGCCCAGCATGGCGGCCAGCCCGCCGAACAGGTACGGCACCGGCGAGTGCCACGGCGAGGCCGCCACTGCCGCGGCCGCCAATGGTGGCGGTGGTGCTGCCGGCGAAGTCGTCGACGTCGACGAGGGCCTGGAAACACTTGTTGGTGCCGGCCTCATGGCTTCAATAAGCTCAGATCGTCAGAGGGGCGAGGCCGAGGCTGTGTGTGGCAAGTGGCAGTTCTTGGCAAGCAGGGAAAGAGAGAGGGATCATAGGTGGCTTGGCGTAGTGGAAATGACAAACTGGAGGGTGAGGCTGATGAGAGATTTATAGAAAGTTAGGAGTCAGGGATTTTTATTGTGCTCTAAAAAGAGGAAGATATTTGTTTGGGACTTGAGGAACTTCATGATTTTTCTTGTTGAGCCCAAGTTACTGCTCAAAATAAAATAATGTTGCCATATTACTACAACCCGTTTCAAAATATTCAGCATTTTGTTTTTATCTACGGCAGCACTAGCGTCCGGACGTCCGGACACCTGCGTCCATCCGAATTGAACGCCCACGGCTGTTCCGCCCCGTCCGCTCGGATTTGTGTGCCGCCCGAGCCAGCTCCGTTTCCCGCGCTCGCATCAGAACCGCCGCTCCAGATCCGGTGCACCAACGCCCTCATGGACACCAACGCCGGCGGTCTACACTTGCAACATGAAACACACGAATGCAACATACATTTGAAACAGATGAAACATTTGGGACATACGCTTGCAACATGTGTGTGAAACATATGCAACATCCAAATTTAACTGCAACATGAAAAAACACTTACCGCAACATATGCCTGAAACAGCTGAAACATTTGGAACATACTGTTGCAACATATGTGTGAAAATATGCAACATCCAGATAAAAAATTATTGCAAATACGCCAAGAAATAGATGAAACATTTTGAACAAACGCTTACAACATACTTCTAAAACACTTGCAACATGTGCAACATCCCCAGATCTACTTTTGCAACATCCATAAGAAACAACTGCAACATAGTTTTGAAATGACTGAAACATCTGAAACATACATTTGCAACATAGGGGAGGGAAAGCCTGGGCCGGTCGATTCCAGTCGTCGGGGTCGGAGCCGGTGGCAAGCGGCGGCGCACGAGCACCACTACCACCAGCGCCACTAGTAACGGGCTTGGCTCAGCGGCGACGGTGGGGGATGGGAATGAGGAGCACCATGGCTGCCAGGGTGGGGGGAGCTCGGTCGTCGGGGTGAGAGAGGGCGCCGCCGGGGGTGGGGAGGGCGCCGCGCCGGGGTAGAGGAGAGCCGTCCACTCCCCTGCAACACCGTCACGCCACCTTCATGAATCTCGCCAGAGGCGAGTGGATCTCGGTCCTGCTCCATGGATCTCACGCGGGGTGGGGGAGAGGGTCGTCGAATCTGCAAGCGTTGGGGGCTCCCGGTGGGCGAGGATGCTGAGCGTTGGTGCGTTGCGGCAGGGGATGAGGAGCGCGGAAGGGATAGGGGCAGGAGCAGAGCGGAGCGGAGTGGAGCGAGGCATGTGGGAGTTGATTTTGTTTTTCTAGGCGAGCGGCACATGCTTGCAGCGAGTGGAGCGAGGCGTCCGGCCTTCCGGACGTCTTTATAGTAACATTACCGTTTTATCTAAGTAACATTACCGTTTTATTTTATCTAAGTACGTAAGCTTATATCTAACTTGACGGCGTAGACAGTATACATATTTTGCAACGAAAATATGAACAAAAACAAATAAGTAATTTATAGTTGATTTAATGAAGCCAATTTGATGTCCTAGATGTTGATGACCTTCTATAGGAACTTCTGATTAGGAAAAAGCTAAAACAATATTTCGCAACGAATGAAATAGTTCACGCCATCTTACTTGTAAGTTCTTGCTATTACTTATGGTCGTTACAATTTACAGTTTGCATATACACTATATTCAATATATAGAGTGAAGTACACCTTTCAACCTTCGGGTTGCACACTAGGTGGATTTTTCATCTCTGAACTATATAATCGAGTAACAAATACATTTCAACTATCGAAACTGGATAAATTTGGTCCTCCAATGGGTTTTAAATAAAGTTTTTTCTATTTTCTAAAAATAATAAAAATCTGGTTTAACATCCAAATTTGATATGAATTTATTTTAAATCAAAAATATGAAACTAGATCCAATTTTCTTATAAATATAACTTCCATGTGTTAATGCTCTATTTAGAGTTATTTGGATCTTATCTATTTTAAATAAACAATAAGCATGACTACAAGAAATAAAGTAATAGGAAAAAAACCAGTTCCAAATAAACAGGTATACAACATTTTTAGAAAAAAAAATGGTATTAGTTTCATATTTTTATGATTTAAAATAAGCTAATTATGAAATTTTAGAGATCAAGCCATATTTTAATCTTTTTTAGAATTTGGAAAACCATTTATGAAACCAGCCACATGATCAAATTTATCTAATTTCGACAGTTGAAGGTTGTCACCTGATTCGTAGTTTAGGGTTGACAACCATATTAAGGTTTGTCTTGGGAAAACATTCATTATGATGGCCATATATGTGTGCGTTGGGCTGAATGCATGTACTACTAGCTAGTTGCACCTCAAAAATTAATCTAAGACTGCAATTCACTTACATACGTTCCGGCAGCTTCTAGGTGAGGTTAATCTGCGGCTTCTAGGTGAGGTTAATCTGCAAAGAGTTAAATGCATGAGTGGCTTCTGAATTTGTCAAATGGTGTCACTTAGGTCCATGAACTTCAACAATGCGTTTCTGAGTCCCTAAACTTGTTAGCCTGTGCATCGCAGATCCATACCAGCCATGTGTGCATTACTTGCTGACATGTCATGCCAACATGGCATATATTTTTACACTTAACCCCTCTCCTCTCCTCTCGTTAATATATCCCTTCGCTCTCATCTCGTCTGCTTCAAAGACAACGGTGGGCAGGTGCATGACCATTTGCTGCCGCACGGCCTTGCCGCCGCGACTAGAACTCGAAGTTGATGCAATTTTCGTCGGCTTCGACGCGGACACTGGTGTTGCATTGTTGAAGTGCTACGCGCGGCGACGTCGAGGAAGTACATGCGTCGGGAAGTCGCAGCCGCCTATGGGCACGACGATGCAGTACTCCTCGCCGTAACGGCAGAACGTCAGCATCCCTCGCTACGGGCCGACCGAGGACATCTGGGAGCTGGGGTGCGTCATGGCCGAGCTCCCCACCGGCGCGCCGGCCCTGTTCACAGGGACACGGAGGGCCGATCAAACAGTGGAGCTGAGAGACGAAATCGTCACGATGGGAGTGGAGGCATTCGACTGCTGGTATGGCATGATGGAGCTGTCGTCGCTGGCCGGGTGTGAGTTGTTGCTTGCTGGCTCACGTTCAGCAGCGGCACGAGCAGACGCTGAACAGCGCCGCGACGGGATCCTGTGGTTCGGGTGCCTGGCGTTCGCGGCCATCGGCAGCGGCATGGCCATCATCCTTGGGAACGTGCAGCAGCGGTCAGAAAAGGTGTTTGTAGTGTCGATGGCGCGTCCGTCAGCTTCAAGCCTAATTCTTGCTAGTCACTCATCGTTGCATGGTCAATTGCTGTTGTATATATTGCTTCTGTCGCGTATTAATGGGCAGGTGCTCATCAACTGATAGAGCCACATTGCTTTCGCAGTTTCACTCCATGATACAATGCGTAGACACAAGCAAACATGCTAAGCAATCAAGAGTGGAGCCGTAGACATGAGAGCGGACGGGAACAAGGACCTCAACGCTCTGGTGCCTGGGCCTGGATGCGGCACGGTACATGGTGGCCGCCGTGGTGACCGTGCTCGTCCTCGCCGTCATCGTGTCGTTGCCTTGAGGATGATGCTCCGTGTACTAAGAATCCGCAGCAGGCGAACAAGGTGGTGATCTTGCAGCTCAACCTCCGGCCAGAGAACCCAGCGGTCGCGCCCACATGTACTTCCTCGACGTTGCGACCGCATGTACTTCCTCGACGTTACGTGTATTGTACAATGCGACACTGGTGTCCACGTCGAAGCCGAATGATGATTGCATCAACTTCGAGTCCCAGTCGGGCGCGACAGGCCGTGCTGCAGCAAATGGCCTACTTCGACGTTTGATCTGTTGTGCACGAGGCACGGCGGTGGCTGTGGCGGTTCCTGCCCATGGACGAGCCGCGAGAGCGCGAACGGGCACGGTGCGCGGGAGGTGGCTGGCGGGCATGATGGCAGCGGAGTGTGTTGCAATGTGCTGTTATTTTCTGTGTGCAGTGCCAGAGTTTGTTGTCCTTGTGGCCTTGCGCGTGCCCACCATTGTCGCTGAAGCAAAGAGCAAGAGAGAAGGGATACACTAATAAAAGAAGAGAGAAGATGAGGGGTTAAGTACAAAAATGCATGCCAGGTTGGTGTGACACATCAGCAACAAATGTACATGTGGCTTGTGTGGACCTGCAAGGCACAATTTAACAAGTTTAAGGAGCTAGAAATGTATTTTCAAAGTTCGTAGATCTAATTGGCACTCCCTGACAAGTTTAGGAACCCCTCGTGCATTTAACTCATCTGCAAATGCTTCTCGTTTTCACTTGAGATGGCGTTGGCAACGGCAGGCGCTAGTAATGATGGACCGGTAGCTAGCTGAGCTGCGACGACAAAGATGGGCAGGCGTGCGGCATTCAACGGCCCGTGACCGGAGTTACGACGGCGAGCGCATGCACGTTCATCTGCATCTTTCAGGAAGTCAAGCACAAGCACGCCGTGCATCATCTATCCTGGCTGCTGGCTGCTGGCCGATCGAAGCATGCAGCAGCCAGCCGGTCACGTCGCTCGCGTAGCAGTTATTACGTTAGGCAGTCACGAAGAAAGGCAGCTGCCGGAGTTTCCGGTTTGCCGATGCATTCAATCTGCAGATGGACCGGCCGGCCGGCGGCCGGAGGGCAGCTCAGCTCCACCCCAGCCCTATCTAGCAGCCCGGCTATCCCAAGCACAGGTTCGTGGATGTGGTTTGGGCCAGGGACAAGTGCGCTTTCTGGTGGTGTGAAGCGAGGCTAGGCCAAACCAGGCCAGCCACAAGTATTGATGATGGCTTCAACGACCGATGATGATCTCTCAACATGTGAAGTCTGGTAGGAGTAGCAATTATGTTGTTGTTTCATGCAACAGGTCGTCTCCGAACCATATATGTTGATTGTTTTCGGTATTAATTGAGAGAAAAGCTCATATCTTCGTTCAATACTTAAAAAAATGCGACTCAGAGAGACGTTAAAAGTGAATTACGGAGACGATTTTAGAGACGTCAAAAGTGAATTACTAAAAAACCAACCTCTCTTTCTTACATCGGCCTAGCCCTCCTCGAAGAGGACGACACAGCGTATGTCGGACCATGCCCCGCATCTCCCAACACGGCAGTGGCGGCCCACCCCTCCATCTCTTGATCTAGCGGTTGCATTGTGGCCCCCCCCTCCTCTAGGCGAGGATGGCACAATGGTAGTGGCAACCCTACCCGTTCTCCTAGAGAGGATGCATGATGCAGCACAGTGGCCGCCCGCCCTCTCTCTCTCGCACGGCGGCAATGGCACTAGCTTCCCCCTCTCCTAGTGCAACACCGCCATTCACACTAGTATACAGAATATTACTATTGGCGGTTTCAAACCTATTTTTATTGGCGTTTCTGGCTTCCGCCAGTGTGAAAGGCCAGTGAAAATCACGAATTTCATAGACGCCTTCTAGCGGTTCACTTAAGGAAACCGCCAGTGTAAATGCCAACTAATCTAAAATTACTATCACTCTCTCTATCTATCTACCTTCAAACACAACCTTGATACCCTAGATCTAATTTTGCCTCAAGTTGAGAAGGATTCATGCAAAAAGAGATATGAAAGACAGCATTAACTAACCTTTTTGAGCGACCTCCTTCAAAGAAATAAAAAACAAAACCTTTCCTCTTGTATTTTGCAATTTTGGGACCTCCAAGTTGGCCACCAATGGGAGATGCCTCGGTTGTAGAATTCTGGTCGGGGGTGAGGAAAACTGCATGTGTAAATAGCCTCTTTTTTACTTGACGGTTCATTAAGATAACCGCCAGTATAAAACAAAGACATTGGCGGATGGCTTAAGGCAACCGCCAGTGTAAATACGCTATTTATACAGAGTAGTTTTTCTAAGGAAACCGCCAGTGTACATTCATTTACTCTGGCAGTTTTTAGGTTAGGCTCATATTTTTTTTCTACTGGTGCTGCTCCTTATGATTCGCCAGTGAAGAAAATCACTAGCATCAGAAAAAATCGATCATGTACTAGTGTCATAGCCTTTGGTGGAGGGGAGTCGGCAAAGTTCTTAGCGAGGAATCTCTAGGGGGCCGCGGCACTTGCGGCGGGAGAACAACTGCTAGAAGGCATATAGAGGGGAGAGAGGAGAGGGGGAGAGAAGAGATTAAGATTAATTTTTATTTTCTATGAGCAAACCATATACATATGATTATCTTTAGTTATAAAGTCGTCTAAAAACCACCTGCACCAGTGCACATGCCTCTATAAACACTACTTTTTCACACATTATAGATGTCCTTATATAAGTTCACGTTTCATGTTATAGCATGCACGGTGTGCACGTGACGTTCAACGTGAGGCCAGCTGTGCGGGCTCTCTGAAACGACGATGGAATTGAAAGCAAACGCGCCTTGGTACACGGACGGATTGACGTGCCTTCCTCGGATTCTGGTCTTTGATGTGTCGTACTCGTACACGCACGTTAGCTGCTGACATGCCTGAGCTCCGCAGCCTGACGAAGCCCCCCTGGCCTGCCTTCTCCGGGATGGACGATGGAGATGGCTGGCGTGCTCCGGCCGCCGCCGCGCCGCTCCCGGGTATCCCGCGCGTCGGTCAGATTTGGAATCGGAAATCTTCTGCTGCTAAGCATGCCGCACAGCTTTCTTCATTGCGCGGGTGGGGCGCCTCGCTCAAATTAGGACACGTATGGCGTCCATCATCGTCACTAGCTATATAGGTAGGACGATTCACTCCTATAAACAGTTGTTCAAATTGCAACTTGTTGGGATATACTCGTATTCACAACAGATGAGAAAAGTGTTTGGGTTGAACTGCAAAGATCCCTATGATTTAAGAATCGACCCACACTTAGTGGACTATATAGGCTCGATAGTGCTTTTACCACCTGCTGGCTACCACACATCCGTAGAGACTGTAAACCAAGGTACCCAATAGTATAAACACCAAATTTATAATATATGGTTGTTACTATGTTTCCACGTTTATACTATATTTATACAATCTTATTAGTCTTGTTTTGTATAATTGGATTCTTCATAACATAAACATGAACAATTCATTGTCCACATGAAGAAAATGGCTCTTGCGAGTACATTCGAATGCTTTTGGTCTGGCTCCGCCTGCTCTAGTGCTCGAGCGGAAGCCACACCAAACAGATTCTGAATCTCCACCGGTTCCATTTCCGTATGCACTGGCATGAGATGCGAGGATGAAGTATTTCATAATGATAATTTGTGTTTTACATCAAGTTATGATCTGCAAAGTTTTATATCTTTTGAAGATTTATAACTTTGGTTTTAGTTATTTCTCCAGCTAAGATTGGAATATTCGAAAATTTGAGTTTCGAAATGTGAGAACTTCAAATAGAATTTGCTAGATCCAAATCATTTTAAATAAAAAAGTTGTCAAGTACAAGGTTGTAGATCTCTTCAAGATATACATACAACTTGGATATAAAGTTTGTTTCATCCGACTTCATTTGAAAAAGTTATGAATTTCTCTGTGTCGCACCTATTTTCAAAGACGGATCTAGATCCAAATTACCTCTACAAATCAAAATTTAGAGACGCCTCTATATGTAGCCTAGCAGCCTCTAGAATCCATTTATAGATGCAGTTGGATCTAGAGCCGCCTCTAAAAATAGGGGTATTTGTTGAGACGGATGAAATACCTGTCATCTCTACAAATGTATTTATCGAGACGACTTGTTTTGAAAAGAAAATGTCTAGCCAACAACCGGTTGTTTTAGTCCCTCCCATCAACCAAAAATTTTCCATACACTTACATTGTCTTATAGCTATATTTGCAGTCTTATTACTATATTTACAATGATTTATTTAGTGTAATTTATTGGAAAGAGTGATGTAATTTGGGAATAACACAAATATATGCCAAATTTTTCAAAAAGATTTATAAATTATTTCTATGAATTTCAGACATCAGAGAAATATATGTCAAATTATTCACAAATTAAAAAAACAAAATCCACACAAGGAGGTGAGAGAGGAGAGATTGTCGCAGGGTGTTCCATGCTCGCGTTCATATGTCAGGCAGGGACATAGGCACCGGCATGATTGCTTGCTTGACGCTGAAGCCGAAGGACGGACGATGCACGGGACGCGACGCACGCACGCTTAGCATGATCGCAGAGCGGGGGGGGGGGGGAGGCCGACACTTCGGCATCGCACGACCCAAAAAAAGGTTGATAACAACCAGCAAATCAGCCGGTTCATCATTAGCCTTTCTTTTTTAAAACTATTTCTAGAGATGGTTTTAATCTTTTAGATCGAGCCGTCTCTACTGAAAAAAGAAACAAAATGTCTCAACAAATGTTTTTTTAGTAGTGATTTTTTGCTTGAGGATGATGACGTACGTGCGCTCCCCATGGACGTCCGGCCGTCCGGGCGGGTCAATGCACGGAAGAACATTCCGTGAATGAAGAGGAAGCAAAGACTTGACACACTCGACAAGCAATGCATGACGCAGGCCCATCATCTGTATTCAGTGGTGTGCTGCTCCTCCTGGTCGTTGCAAGCCATCATCGTCAGTGCATGGTGTGCTGCTCGTCGACGTCTCGTCTCTCGGCCCGGCCGGTCTGCGTGCCTCGGCGCGCGAGATGGTAGGTAGGAGCAGGACAGGAGTATATAAGCCCGTGTTTACTTCCTCTCTAAATTTCCAAAAAGTGCTACAGTATTTATCACATTAAATTTTGCGATACGTGCATGGAGCATTAAATATAGACGGAAAAAAACTAATTGTACAGTTTGATGGGAAATTGCGAGACGAACATTTTGAGCCTAATTAATCTATGATTGAACACTAATTGTCAAATAAAAACAAAAGTGCTGCAATAGCCCAAATTCCAAACTTCAGTCAACTAAACATGAGCTAACTTGCTTAACGTGCGGGACAAACAAACTACACAACACAACACGCGGCCGGGCTACTCCTTCCTGCCACGTATACACACCTATATTATTGGTACGTAGCCGATTTTAGCGAGAGCAGATTTAATTTCCTGCCACGTTACAAATCCTGGTGGAGTCCTCACTGCACAAGTCTTTCCGCATTCTTGGCACCCCTCCTCAAATCGTGACGCACGGCCAGTTCATACCATCGTCTGGCGATCGACATCGACTGGCATGCATGATGCATCAGCCTCACATGTGATGCTAACCTCAATCTGTTCGATCTGCCCTACAACATCACTAACAGCGAGCTAGCCGCCTAGCCCAACAAGAAGTCAGAGCTTATTTGGATCCTCTCCTTTAAACTTTATTATAGAGCCCTAAAAACTTTAGAGCAGGTTAGCTCGCTCACTTTTAAGGTCTAATATGATATAAGCTAAAGTCTAGATGTAATTTTACACCATCTGTTTGGAGACTTTAGCTCTAAAATTTAGAGCAGGGATCCAAATAACAAGACTTTAGTTAATGAACTGTATATACGTGTTAATTAAACTAACCTCACATCGTAAACCATCCTTATTTAATTTTTGTACCATAACTAATTGCCTATGTATATATACTGAGTACTCTCTCTATTTTAAATTATAAGACATTTTAGATTTTCTAATCTAAATACATAGTTTTACTATGTATATAGATGTACACTATGTGTGTAGATATGCAGTGGAATTAGTGTATCTAAAAAATCAAAACGTCTTGTAATTTATAATTTAGATTGGATGAAGTATGTACTATTAATGCTAGCTCCTCCATCTCGTCTTATTGTTTCCTACAATGATAAGGATATAATTATTATTATTGCTAGCTCCTCCGTGTCGCCTTATTGTTTGCTGCAATGATAAAGGTAACCATAGCCATGTGCAATGTAGCAGGGGTGTTGTTTTGCTGGGCCGGTTACATTCACCACATTGGTGTTATTGTTACCGCCGCCAGGTAATAATGTTGTTGTCACGCATGCAACGATGAAGGTGTTTATTTATTTTCTTGTATTCAATTTATTAGTCCACTATAACATCTACGGAGTACAGTATATATCATTCGCTCCGGTCTGTTTAATTAATCTCTAAACTAAGGAGATTAGGAGGGATTAGATGAAATTGAGAGAGATTTTTACTTCTGTAGGACTTAGGAGATTTAATCCCCTAGCTCAATCTCCTAATCCTCTTTGGTTTAGGGATAAAATCAACAAGACAAAAAAAGGACATCGCGATCTGTTTCAGACGTGCATGAGGAAGTAAAAGTCTAAAAAGCTTTGTCGATAAGATCGAGTTAGAAGGCAGGTAATTAAAGATATTGACTCCGGTCGTGTCTTGGATGACGATGTTGAGAAAAGCAGGTCCAAACTTCAGCGACCATACGCGTCATCATCAATCAGTGTGCCGCCGTTGCTTTTTCAGATTTTAGCATACAACCAAAAATGCTTTGACCTTTGATTCATCGACATCATTATATAGGGACGCAACCACTTTATCTCATATTTTACGTTAGCGTTAGCTCGTAGAGTACTCCTACTGTTCTAAAATAAATTATATTTTTATTTTTAGACTTTTTATTTGACCGTTCGTCTTATTTAATTTTTGTTATACTAAAATTACAACTTAAGTTTCTTGCAATTTATGTAAACATAATCTGCAATTTTTGGTTCCGAAAATAAAAATTTGTTAGACAAAACCACAATGCAACAAAATCTTATGTGTACCGGCACAAAGACAATTAACAATTTATAATTATTTTTATAATCTGAAAAGGATAAAAATTTGACAAGTTATGATACAAAATCAAATAACAAATCATAAAAGTAACAATTTCTTTGCACTAGTTGGTTGTACAAAAGTACTGTCTGAAGTCATCCTAAAATTTAGGCACCTAAGATATAGAAGAAGTGACAAATTAATGTCATACGTCACACCTCTCCTTCTTGCAGAAAAAGAAAACGAAAGGTGAGGGATCAAGATCCATCAATGTATATATATAAGATAATAACCAAAGAATGGAATAGATAGTTGTTATATATTAAGTAGGAGTAATTAACAAGCAAGATATGATTAGTGTTGGATTGATATTAAGATGATGATAAGAGGACTAGAGGACAATGAGACGGAGAAGTGTCACTCGATCTCCTTTCTCCTTTAACTGAAAGGACACAGAAGTGGACATGGGTTCGGTTGGCAACCACAACCATCATCGTCACAATTGAAAACTTTGCTGAGCTAGGTGACGTGTTAGTGTTAAGAGAGAGGAAAGAAGAGAGACTAGCATGAAGAGGTGGGATGATGCATGTTTCTGTTGGGGTCAGAATTGTTGCTTCTAGGCTTCTGTACAGTTTTGCCAAAAGATTGAGAGTGACGTGTGATTAGTTAGGGAACAATATAGGCAATGGCATGTGAGCTATGTAATCGGCCTCATCTTCACTGACTAGTATCACCATCAAAAAATGCCGTACGTAAAGATTCAAACTTCAATATCTTTGATCAATAATTTAACTAATAAATTTTAAATATTATGACATAAATTTGATACCGTTAGATTTGTAATTAAATCAACCATCCAATCATCATAAGTTTATAAATATAAATATTATAAAATAAAATAACTTATAATCTCTCTGAAAAGAGTATGAGAAACTGCTAATATTGTGGACCTTTTCAGAATCCCTATGACAAGACAGGCTTACAATGAGTTACTGCTTTTAGCAGAAGATCTGAATGAACTGAACAGCAGCTCTCTTGAAGGAAAGGATGAGTGGATTTTCATGTGGGGAAATCACAATTATTCTGTCAAGAGATTTTATCAGCATCACTTTGCAGCTATTAGACCTCCAGTCACCATTCTTTGGATTTGGAAAGCAAAGTGTATACCCAGAATTAAGTTTTTCTCATGGCTCCTTCTGAATGACAAGCTAAATACTAGAAATATGCTGAGGAGAAGAAATAAGTTCCTGGAGAATTACAGCTGTGTCATGTGCAGTAGCAACACTGATGAAACTTTGGAGCACTTGTTTTTCGACTGTCCCAGTGCTGCAGCTAGATGGTATAAACTTGGTATTGTCTGGGATGATGAAGCTGTGATGCATCACAAGCTCTTGATTGCCAAAAATGATTTTCCCTTTCCATTCTTCATGGAGGTTTTCATGGTTGCGGCCTGGTGCTTATGGAATGAACGGAATGCAGTGGTTTTCAGTGGGAGGACTCCTAGCTTGAGCTCCTGGAACGTAGCTTTCAAGAAAGAAATAGAGGCGCACCTTTATAGGGCCTGTTCGGCAGGACTGAAAAATACTGTTTCTGATTGTTGTGAGAGAAAAATACTGTTCTGTTTGAACGTGAATAGTATTTCTGTGAGTGAGCTGGCCAGCCGGGCTCAGCCCAGCCAGCCAGCCGAACGCACTCATAGAATCAAGCCTGTCTTTCATTCTTCTATTCGGCTATGGCTTAACAGCTTGTATTTTTTTCTTTTTTCTTTTTCCTTTGTTGTACCTTTCTAGCTAACTTCTAGTTAGCCTTGGAACCCTATTTTTTGGGGTCCTCCTCTTTTAATTAATTCAATGCCGCCGGGGGTTTATGCCCCACGGTTTCAGTTCAAAAAAATAACTTTTATCAATATAAATAATATAAAATAAAATAACTTTATGGTCAAAATGTTATTTGGGAGACCGTCATGTTAAACTATGGCTCATAAATTTGAATGGAGGGAGTAGTTGCATATAACTATATAAAAGATGTATCCATTTGTGAACAATATGCAGTACTGCTTTGCTAAAGTCATTTTTTTAATGATTACAAACCAAAAACATGATGTTATGCAAAATTGTGGGATTTTCTAACAAAATTTAGATATTATTACAATTATTGTTTGGTAATTTGGAGATAGGATGATGAGTTACTCCTAGAAAACAAATGATTTTTCATCTATCTCCAGGATATGGGCTAGAGTGAAATGTATGAGCCTAACTATATTTTGTGATTTTTTTAATCTTATTAGAGGCATGTGTAATTAAATTTGGAATTACTTTTGATAAGCACATATAAATTTATTTAAATCATGGAAAATGGAAAATTTGTTCCAAACTTTTTAAAACTCCTATACATCAACTATATGTAGTATATTGCATGTAAAAAAATTAGAGTACAAAAACATTTTTTAAAAGTTGCTTCATAATGTGCCTTCTCTATTTATTTGATAATGAAAAAGCGGCAATGGGCCAAGCATGGGAATACGCTGGAAGTCAGCCCAACAAGGATGGGAATAGGCCCAACAATTTGTGCCAATAATTCAAAATTTTGAATTTCAAAATATGAGAACTTAAAACAAAATTTTGGGATAGTAAATGAATTTTAATGGAAAAGTTGTCAACTATAAAGTCGTAGACCTCATCAAGACCTACAACTTTGGTTTTGATCATTTCTCCATCTGACTTTGTTTGAATATTTTAAAATATTAAATTTCAAAATATGAGCACTTCAAACATAATTTTAGAACTATATATAATTTCAAATGAAAAAGTCGTCAACTATAAAGCTGTAGACCTTGTCTAGTTCTACAACTTTAATTTTGGTCATTCTCCATCTAAGTTCTTTTGAATAATTCAAGTAATTCAAATTTCAAAATATGAGAATTCAAATAGAATTTTGGGACCAAAAATGATTTAAAGTTTTGGTTTGTGTTATTTCTTCATTTGATTTATTTGAATAATTCAAAAAAATTTACTTTCAAAATATGAGAACTTCAAACAGAGTTTTGGGACTGAAAATAAGTTGAAATGAAAAGATCATCAACTACAAAGTTGTACATATCATCAAAATCTACAAACTTTGGTTTTTGTCACTCCTCCATCAAAAGCTATATTATTATTATTATTGTCAAACTAAACTTTATAAATATTTTAGGAGATGTTTTAAATTTTATTAAGCGATGAAAGATGATATGACAATAAATATTATGCCACAACACATTGGTTTTTGCTTAGTGACTATTTTGATTTGGTTAGGACTCGCTATTAGTATGCCATGTTTGCTAGCATGAATCATTCAAAAGCATTTATTTTTTTTAGAAAAAACAACAAACGAAACCAATTAACAAGCTTTGACTAATGTACTGCCTTGGTCGCAAATTATCATTGTTGCACAGGAGGGACCTCACATTTTTGTGTGGAATAAAAACCTTCAGAAGTATTCGGCAAAGCTAAAAGGACAAAGACGAAGGTGAGAGGACGAAGTCAAGGACAGAAAACCGAAGGTAATCAACCCACTTTGTCTTGAAGCAAAGTCAAAGGCGAACATAATGAAGCGAACTAAGTTCAAGCCTACAAAGACTCGTTTCGCCAGGCAGAGACTGCTGGACGAAGCGGAAATGCTGTTCCAATCATGTAATGACCAAACTGTCCTTTGAAATAAAGAAGGCCAAAGTTGTATGTAGTAATTGAGTCAGGGGTAAAAGGGCGATTGTGTTAGGATTATCGAAGGCTCCACCCCTACAAATATATATCCCCTGACATGTACTTTTTTTTACATGAAAATTTTATTCAACTAAGTTAAATCCACCTTTTGATGCTTGAGTAATTATTCACCAACAATATATGACAATCAAGCGACATATAAATATCATCACAAATGTAGAGAAGTAGGCTATGACGATTTTTGAGCTAACGTTTATGACCAAAACAAGACTCTATCATAAACATCTATCATCTCCAACAAAATTATTTTAAATAGGACCTATTTGTGACATATAAGTGCTCTATTGTTCAAAAACTATCATAGAAGGCTAGATCTTTTGTAGTGATGAGAAAAGTCCACATCTATGATCCATCACAATTTTGGATCAAAAGCATGAAAAATAGTGATGAGAAAAGTCCACGTCTATGATCTATGATCCATGCAAAGTATGTGCCATACAAAATTGTGTTAAATAAGACCTATTTGTGACATATAAGTGCTCTGTTGTTCAAAAACTATCATAGAAGGCTAGATCTTTTGTAGTGATGAGAAAAGTCCACATCTATGATCCATCACAATTTTGGATCGAAAGCACGAAAAATAGTGATGAGAAAAGTCCACGTCTATGATCTATCATCTATGATCCATGCAAAGTATGTGCCATACAAAATGTGTGGCTCACAAACAACACCTAATTGAAATTCCTAGTTTGGTTTTGATACAACTAGTGGACTGACAATGTGTCTAAGTATTGTACAAGCTCACACCTAAGTGTTGAGCAAGTAGGTTACCATGGATATGGTGGTAATGCCCATGTGATGATTAAGTGCTCAACATTGGAGATAAGACAAGAGAAGGAGCTAGGAGTAAGACCAAAGGCATAGATATATCATAGGACTTTGCTTTTATTGGTCGAGATGCAATATAGTGCATAGTCACGTTTCTGATAGATAGTCGTACTATTAAGAGGGTAACTCTGCAGTTATCTAGTGCCACTAGGTGATGTCTAACTTTGCATGTGCATTAGACCTAGTGATGCGGTGAGAATTAAGTGAAAATGCTTTCAAAAATGTTTTTGAAAAGCTAGCTCAATGCTTAAAGGTGTTGTGTTCAAGTTGGAACATATTTGGAGTTGTATGTTTAAAAAGAATTTGAGAGAAGGGCTTAGAGCAGGGTTTCTGCACTCACCAGATTTATTCGATGCCCCTCTAAGGGAAACACCGAAAATTAGGCTACACACTTAACGTTATGAGCTAACATTGTTACTATTGTCACAGAGGCACCAGATTCTCTAGTGATGGGAGCTTAGCATCACTGGAGAAAGGGTTTGCTGGTCTTTGTAGCTATGGGTTGCTACCACATTTATCCAGTGGCTCCCTGTAGCCAGCACCATAGAAAAGAGGTTGGCTGAGTGACACGTGGAACTCACCTGTGTGAGCGAAAAAATTCAAACATGCAAATGCTTTCTCTGGTGGGGGCCACTAGACTTTTTCAGTGACCCTCTGGAGCTCTCGTGTGGTGCATATAGAAAGATTTTTTCTTCACTGGAATTGTTTGGTGTTGGGAACATGAGAGGCACCGAAGAAATGGTGTTTTGATCGTTGGATCTCAACGCTTAGCTGTGCATTGATAGAAGCTCAGGCCACTGGATTTCTCAAGCGGTTCCTCGGCTAGAGCACCGGAGAATGTTGTGATCAAATGGCTAGTTTCAATTTAATCCTAATTGCTGGATCTGCATAATCCATACTCCGGTGGATAGCAGTTGAAAGCTCTAGTTTGGTTTTGGTGAATTGATGAAACCCTAAGTGCTAACCTATTTGTTTCAGTGCTCATGAGATAGGTAGCACTATTCCAAGTGGTGGAGCAATGGTGAAGATCATGATGATGGTGTGACCATGGTGATGATCAAGTGCTTGGACTTGGAAAAGAAGAAAGAGAAAAACAAAAAGCTCAAGTGATGAGGACATCACTCCTTCGGATGTACCAGCTGATCCTCCAACCGTCATGCAAGGTCCAATGACCTGGGCTCGATTGCGTCAACTCAATTTAGAGGTGAGCTCGTTCTTAAGCGATCCTTTTCATACTTTTGAGAATAGACTACTACCTAATGATGTTATTTTGCTTAGGAACATTGGAGAGGGTCATGAGGGACTTAGAGGACGTGGTGGAGGCGATGATGACTAGCAAGGACGTCCAACACAAACCGGAGGCCCGATCCAACATGATTTCGAGTCTGCCTCGGCCTCTAGGACCAGTCTGCCTTAAACTGGTCAGCCAGGACGCATCCGGACTCCGTTTTCGATGATCCACATATGGATGGAAAGCTAATTTAATAAGGAAGCCAATCCAAGTGGTCTCACATCAAAAGCTATTCGGAATCAATGGGAATCATGGTCACAAGATAGCATCCAGAATCTACTAGGGTGCTGCGACACTGTTTTTTGGTCCGTTGGACCATGTATCATGTTTGGACCCATTAGGGGCGCGTCCAGGGGTCTTGCACGACCCTAGAGTCTTCATAAACAGCCGCCACTCCTCCATTAGGGTTCAGGTTTTGCTTAGATTGTTCTGTCAAGAACAGTTTTGCCGTTCATCGGTTTGTGAGACCCCAGCTTGTGAGATTAATCATACATCTGTAATTTGGTTGTGTTCTTGCTTGTGTTCTTCGTTGCGCAGGTAGGGATTAGCCTTCTTGGCGAGGTCAACCTAGTATGTGACTCGGTTGATAACCAGAGGAGCCATGGTGCCAAGATTGCAGGGTTCGATCTTTCGATCTGAAGCCGGATCGGTGTGTCATTCTTTGCCACAACGATAGTTACCAGTACCTGACGGAAGATCAGGATCCCCGTCTCCATTAAGTGGTATCAGAGCCAGGTTATACCATCAGGTTCACATTTATTCCCTAGTTTGAGTGTTTCGCATTCGCCCCATAGTCCAGTGCCATACTCGTTTTTCCTGTCCTAGAACCTTCCGCGCCATAGCCTTTGCATATTTTAGTTTTAGAGTCCGTCGTGTTGAGTTTGTGTCCTGGTTTAGGTCTTGTTGCTGGTTAGGTCGTGTTAGAGTCTAGTTCGTATGTTTTTTCTTATCGTTTCCATCAAATCTTTGCTGTTGTGACTAGTTTTGTGCACATTGTTCCCGTTTTATCCTCTAATTTGGAGCCAATTCTTAAAACTGGTCTAGTTTTCGCATACGAACTCCGATTTTGACGTTCCATATATCAAAATCGATCAGAAATTTTTTTTGGATCCGTCCAACCCCTACTAATTGGGGTTTGGAAATTTTAAATTGGTCAAAAAGTGGTCACAAGATCCTCTTTTCGTGGTCACAAGGTTTGTGTCGATTTTGAGCAAGTTTTCTGAAAATTCCACAGGCCACGTCTTTCACTTGTTTAAGCTCATTTTTTTCTGTGGTTACTTCTTTTGTGCTCCTAAGTAAAGGAAAAATATCAAAAAAATACAATAAAAAAGTCAAAATTTCCCCAAAAAACAACGACAGCCAAAAAATAGAAAAAAATAGAGGGGCAAAAGAGGAACAATATTTAGAGGAGCACATAGGGAAGACCAAAGTGAGCTGTGTTAGCATGTGTTGTCTGGTTTCTTGTTTGTGTTGCTGTTTTCATCCATCATACTTGTTTTTCACACACCTGTCTCCTTGCTATCCACCATACTTTTGTCACACACCTGGTACTTAGAACATTTTAGACCAGCAACGAGAACAAGTACTTTGGACTATAATTCAGCATTAGTCTTTGTTACTGACTTATGTGCCAGATATACATATTACTTTTTTTGCCTTCCAAGCTCCACAAATTCTTCAGATCAGTACAGAAAAAGGGCTTTGCAATCTCGGTACCACTGCCTCACAGGTATCACGAACCAGCCGCCGGTTGTACCACCCACTGCTTGCGTTGGTAAGAACTTTGTAAGAGCTTGGTAAGACGCTTTCACTTGCTGTGAAAAGTGACACCACTGTAACCACGTAGTCATTTGGTAGGGATAACTTTCACTGTTTGTTCCTGTTTTTGTGTTTACAATGGCAGGAGGCGAACAGACTGGAGATAACAATCCTAAGGGTTTCAACAAGTGTGTCAGTCAAGAGCAACTACAAGCTGTTGTAGAGAATGCCCCAAAAAGGATGAATGAGGCTGCCAGGAAGGCCATCACTGACGCACTCATTGAACTCAACATTGGCAACAACATGGAGAGATTAGACAAAAGAATTTTCACGCTAACCGATAAGGTTACTGAGTTGGAAACATTGGTGGCGGTCAACAACAATGACGTCTCCGGCAGCAACACCGATGGTGTCTTGCAAGAAGACATGGTGCATGATGCCGCTGGAAACCTAGATCGAGCAGCCTTTCGACAAGCGAGATTACGACGACGTCTTCGCCGCAACACGACAGGTTTGGGTGGTGTCCACCACCATCAAGGTAATAATCACCGTGTGCCCGATGATCCTTATGCTAAGATTAAGTTCACAATACCATCTTTTTTGGGTCAATATGATGCTGAGGGATATCTTGATTGGGAGATGACAGTACAACAAAAGTTTAGTGCCCACCTTGTGCCTGAGCATCATAGAATTCGATAAGCTACTAGTGAGTTTAAGGATTTTGCCATTATTTGGTGGAATGGGCTAGCTACACAAGATGCTTTTACTTGGTACGTGGGAAGAACTTAAGGTAGCTATTTTTATATCTTTTTGTTCCTCCTTCTTATCATAGAGACTTGCGTAAGAAATTGATGTGTTTAGAACAAGGAGATAAATCTGTACAGGATTACTATGGTGAGCTTCAAAAGGGATTGATACGCTGTAGTGTTGTGGAGGGAAATGAAGATGCCATTTGTCGTTTTTATTCGGGTTTGAGGCGTGAGATTCAGGACATTGTTGATTATAAAGAATTTAACAATGTCAACCAGTTGTTTCAGTTTGCTATGCTTGCAGAAAAGGAATTGCAGGGGCGTGAACAGCAGAGCAAGAGCAAGGTCAGCACCACCACATACACGCCACGCTCGGCACCATCTTCGGGGTTGACCAAGCCAACCACTTTTCGGGTGCCTCCACCAGCGAGCAAGCGACCAACAGCCTCTGGAGTTTCTGCTACACCTAAGGCACCTCCCACACGACCTACAGATTTAGGTAAAAATTCTTTGCAGGTGCCTACCAAGAGTTCCTCATCTGTTGCATCGACAGGACGCACTTCGGGCATTCAGTGCCACCACTGCCATGGCATTGGCCATGTGTAGAAGGACTGCCCAAGTCAGCGGGCATATACTGCTACAGAAGATGGTTACATCAGCACCTCTGACATTGAGGATGAAGAAGACCAAGATGCAGATGAGGAGGATGATGAAGTCCTTGGTGATGAGGCCACGGCGGCCTATAGGAGCATCATTGTATAGCGGGTGCTCAGCTCACAAGTCCAGCAACCTGAGAAGCTACAACGCCATAACTTGTTCCAAATATTCTTCGTCATCAGCGACCGTCGTGCACGTGTCATTATTGATGGAGGTAGCTGCAACAATTTGGTGAGTTTTGATTTGGTCAAGAAGCTTGGCTTGACCATACGCCCACACCCACGTCCATACCATATTTAGTGGTTAAATGATTCTGGTAAAGCAAAGGTAACACAAACTTGCAGAGTTTCATTTTCCATTGGTTCTTATGCTGATTCTGTTGATTATGATGTGGTACCTATGCAAGCTTGTTCACTCTTATTGGGTCATCCTTGGGAATATGATAATGATGCTACACACCATGGTAGAAGTAATAAATACACTTTTGTGTATAAAGGAAAGAAAATTACTTTGGTACATTTGACCCCTGCTCAAATTGTACAAGCTGATAGAGAACACGCTGCTAGTTTGAATGATGTCCAATCTAAAAATCAGCAAGTTGCTAATTCTATTTTTCCACCTAAAAAGAATAAGTCTACATCTATTTCTAAGGCTGAGGGGATTAAATTGAAGGGTGGTGTTATGCTTGCAACAAAATGTGACTTTGCTAAAATTTCGGATGATGATATTTGCTATGCTTTGGTATGCAAACGAGCTATGTTTTCGCTTGATGATATTGTTAGCTCGGTGCCTCCTGCTGTCACTAACCTTTTGTAGGAGTATGAGGACATTTTTCTAGCTGAGATACCCCTAGGGCTGCCACCTTTGAGAGGGATAGAGCATCAAATCAATTTGATTCCGGGAGCAACCTTGCCCAACCGTGCTGCCTATCAAACCAATCTCGAGGAGACTAAGAAAATTCAGCGACAAGTCCAAGATCTTTTGGACCGTGGGTATGTACATGAAAGCCTTAGTCCTTGTGCCGTTCCTGTACTTTTGGTTCCTAAGAAAGATGGAACTTGGCGTATGTATGTTGATTGTAGAGCCATCAATAATATTACTATTCGGTATCGTCATCCTATTCCTAGGCTAGACGACATGCTAGATGAGTTGTGTGGTTCTATAATTTTCACTAAGATTGACTTGCGAAGTGGCTACCACCAAATTAGAATGAAACTTGGAGATGAATGGAAAACTGCGTTTAAAACCAAATTCGGGTTGTATGAGTGGTTAGTAATGCCTTTTGGTTTGACAAATGCACCTAGCACTTTCATGCGCTTAATGAATGAGGTTTTAAGAGCTTTTATTGGACATTTTGTGATAGTTTACTTTGATGATATATTGATTTACAGTAAGTCTTTTGATGAACATATGGATCACTTACGTGCTATTTTTAATGCTTTACGTGATGCACATCTATTTGGTAACCTTGAGAAGTGCATCTTTTGCACGGATCGAGTTTCTTTTCTTGGCTATGTTGTAACTCCACAGGGAATTGAGGTGGACGAGATGAAAATTAAAGCCATAAAGAGCTGGCCCGTTCCCCAAACCGTCACACAGGTGAGGAGTTTTCTTGGTCTTGTGGGATTCTACCGCCGCTTCGTTAAAGATTTCAGCACCATTGCTGCCCCATTGCATGAGTTGACAAAGAAAGGGGTGGTGTTTCATTGGGGAGAAGCACAAGAGGAGTCCTTTGACACTATGAGGACAAGCTCACACATGCACCATTGCTGCAACTTCCAAATTTTGGTAAGACTTTTGAGATAGAATGTGATGCTAGTGGAGTTGGCATTGGTGGTGTTTTGATGCAAGATGGTAAACCTGTTGCTTACTTTAGTGAAAAATTGTATGGTCCTATTCTTAATTATTCCACGTATGATAAAGAATTGTATGCACTTGTTCGTTCTTTAGAGACGTGGCAACATTATTTGTGGCCTAAAGAATTTGTTATTCATTCTGATCATGAATCGCTTAAGTATCTTCGCTCTCAAAATAATCTGAATCGTAGGCATGCTAAATGGGTTGAATTTATTGAATCTTTTCCTTATATTATCAAACACAAGAAATGGAAGGATAATGTGATTGCTGATGCTTTGTCTAGGAGATATACATTACTGTCCCAACTTGATTGTCGGATTTTTGGTCTTCAATTAATAAAAGAACAATATGTGTTTGATCCTGATTTTAAGGATGTGTTGCTTAATTGTAGAGAGGGACGTACATGGAATAAGTTTATGATCAATGATGGGTTTTTGTTTAGAGCTAACTGGCTATGCATTTCAGTTAGTTCCGTTCGTCTTTTGTTGTTGCAGGAGGCACATGGAGGCGGATTGATGGGACATTTTGGTGCCAAGAAGACGGAGGAGGTGCTGTCCACACACTTCTTTTGGCCTAGGATGAGGCGAGATGTGGAGCGGTACGTGGCTCGGTGCACCATATGTCAAAAAGCTAAGTCGCGGTTGAACCCACATGGTTTGTATATGCCTCTTCCTGTTCCTTCTACTCCTTGGGCTGATATATCTATGGACTTTGTGTTGGGTTTGCCAAGGACTAAGAGGGGGAGGGATAGTATTTTTGTGGTGGTTGATTATTTTTCTAAGATGGCACATTTTATTCCTTGTCATAAGAGTGACGATGTTGTTCATATTGCTGACCTTTTCTTTCAAGAAATAATTCGCTTACATGGTATGCCTTCTACTATTGTTTTAGATTGCGATGCAAAATTCTTGAGTCATTTTTGGTGCACGTTGTGGAATAAATTGGGGACCAAGCTGCTATTTTATATAACATGTCATCCCCAAACTGATGGGCAAACTGAGGTTATGAATCGAACATTGTCCACCATGTTGAGAGCAATTTTGAAGCGCAATTTGAAGATGTGGGAAGAGTGTTTACCGCATGTGGAGTTTGCATATAACAGGGCAGAACATTCCACAACCAAGGAAAGTCCTTTCTAGGTAGTGTATGGTTTTAATCCCCGTGCTCCTATTGATCTTTTGCCTTTACCTACCACTGAGAGAATACATAGTGATGCTAGAGAGCGTGCTGATTTTATTCGTAAGTTGCATGAAACAACTAAAGTAAATATTAAAAGAATAAATGAAAAGTATAGAATTGCTAGTAGTAAAGGTAGAAAAGAGATTAAACTTGAACCGGGTGATTTGGTTTGGTTACATTTGAGAAAAGATAGATTTCCTGAGCTGCGTAAGTCTAAATTAATGCCAAGAGCAGCTGATCCTTATAAGATAATTGAGAAAATAAATGATAATGCCTACAAACTTGAGTTGCCACCCGAGTTCGGGGTTAGTCCCACATTTAACATTGCAGATTTGAAGCCTTATTTGGGAGAAGAAGATGAGCTTGAGTCGAGGACGACTCAGATTCAAGAGGGAGAGGATGATGAGGACATCACTCCTTCGGATGTACCAGCTGATCCTCCAACCGTCATGCAAGGTCCAATGACCCGGACTCGAATGCGTCAACTCAATTTAGCGATCCTTTTCATACTTTTGAGAATAGACTACTACCTAATGATGTTATTTTGCTTAGGAACATTGGAGAAGGTCATGAGGGACTTAGAGGACATGGTGGAGGCAATGATGACCAGCAAGGACGTCCAACACAAACCAGAGGCCCGATCCAACATGATTTCGAGTCTGCCTCAGCCTCCAGGACTAGTCTGCCTTAAACTGGTCACCCAGGACGCATCCGAACTCCGTTTTCAACGGTCCACATATGGATGGAAAGCTAATTTGATAAGGAAGCCAATACAAGTGGTCTCACATCAAAATCCATTCGGAATCAACGGGAATCGTGGTCACAAGACAGCATCCAGAATCTTCTAGGGTGCTGCGACACCGTCTTTTGGTCCGTTGGACCATGTATCGTGTTTGGGCCCATTAGGGGCGCGTCCAGGGGTCTTGCACGACCCTAGAGTCTTCATAAATAGTCACCACTCCTCCATTAGGGTTCGGGTTTTGCTTAGATTATTCTGTCAAGAACAGTTTCGCTGTTCATCGGTTTGTGAGACCCCAACTCATGAGATTAATCATACATATGCAATTTGGTTTTGTTCTTTCTTGTTCTTGCTTGTGTTCTTCATTGCATAGGCAGGGATTAGCCTTCTTGGCGAGTTCAACCTGGTCCGTGACTCGGTTGATAACCAGAGGAGCCGTGGTGCTAAGATTGCAGGATTCGATCTTTCGATCTGAAGCCGGATCGGTGTGTCATTCTCCGCCATAATGATAGTTACCAGTACCTGACAGAAGATCGGGATCCCCATCTCCATTATCAAGGCAAAGGTGAAACTTGATAGGAGTTTTTTTTGGTTTGGTGATCGAGACACTTAGCGAGTTTGATCACATTTAGGATCGATGGACATACTATTAAGAGGGGTGAAACTCGTATCAAAATGTGGTTATTAAAGTGCCACTAAATGCTCTAACTCATTGCATATGCATTTAGGATCTAGTGGAGTGCTAACACCCTTGAAAATGTTTGTGAAAATATGCTAACACACGTGCACAAGGTGATACACTTGGTGGTTGGCACATTTGATCAAGGGTGGAGAAGTTGGTGAAGTGAAGGAGGTGATTTTCAATGAAAATCAGTGACCAGACGCTGAACCCGAGGTGACCAGACGCTGAGGTGGTGAGTCCGGTCATTTATAAAAGTGTTGGCGCTCTCGGGCTTAGTCGGTTCAGCGATCAACGCAGCATAGTGAGAGTGACTGGACGCGCAGGGCCTGCATCCGGTCATAGGTGACGTACGCTGACGTCTGGCGCAAAACTTGGTGTGTAGAGGTGAAGGCAGGATTGGACGCTGAACTGGGTCCGGTCAAGGTGGACCTGATGCGTCAGGTCGGTGTTTTGCTGCTCGGGAAGCTTTATGAAAGTGACCTAACGCTGGGAGGCCGGGTTGATCGGCACGTCCGGTCATCTATTGGTAACACGCATGGTTCTATTGACCTGATGCAGCACGGGAGAGTCAAGTCGGTCATTGGCGTGTCCGATCGCAACTTAAGTGATCGCGTGGGAGATTTCCACCGTTGGAGATCGGGTGGCCATGGTTTAAACGGGGACACATGGACGGTGATCCATGATCGAACACTGAGGGGCCGTGCATCTAGTAATCTTGATCGGCGCGTCTGGTCACCCCAAGGACAGTGAGGTTGTAACACCTCGGTGTTAAGCATGCATTAACATTTTGCAAATCATGAGCATACTCATTAATTTGCATGCATACGCATGACATGAAATATAGAATGGAAACATACTATTGAAACTTGTATGTTGCATAGTTTTGTTTTGATAGATTGGATGCTATGTTTGTTTTGCCATGTGTGTACCTTGGTTGATCACTTAGACCAATTAGAAGTAGCTAAGATGCAATTTGGAGCAAGGTGTATATTCAAAGTTTTCTCAAATTTTGCTTTTAAAAATAATCTTCTGAAATTGGGTTTTTGATTTAAATTAACTTTCAATCTATAGTTCAAAATCTAATTGGATTTTGGCCTTACTCTTTTTGGCAAAGTTGTAGAGTACTTTTTTCTGAACAACTTTTATTTTTACACCAACTTGTGAAAATGCTTTTAAAATGGTTCAAAATGGAATTTTAGTTCTGTTTATTTAAGAAATAAAAAGAAAAATCCTTTTATTTTCCTTAGCGGGCCATTGCTTCCTTTTCAACCAAGAAGACAGTCGACCTGCTTCCTCCTCCCTCACATCGCTCCATTGTCGCTCCCTGCCACAGTGCGTGCGTGTCATACCTGACCGCCGCAGAGAGCTCGGCGGTCACGTGTCCGAATCTTCGTCGTCGTTGCTCACCACGTGGACACCGGTGGCCCCAGCGCCCCTCCTGTCGTGCCTACACCTGTTGCGCCGCGTCTGCCTCCCCCTCCTCCATCTCATTTCGCTCGAACAATGCAGAAGCCAGCCTTTCGCCTCCGCCACCACCGCCTTTTGGCGCCTCACCGGAGTTGGCCGTTCGCCTCCCACTCGCCGACGATCGCCCAATCTCGCCTGTGCTCCTCCTTCACCTCGTGCATCCCGTGCTAGCGACTTATCACCGTGGTAGCGATGAGTCGCCGTAATCGCCACTAGAGCTAGGTCGAGTTCACCGGAGATGCGTCGCTCCGTGGACCTCGCCCCTCCGTCCTCCTTCTCGCCTCCTTTTTGCGCGCACGAGCACTGCACGAACACGGAGTAGCTCTCAAGCCACTCCCCGCGCCACCTCTCGGCCGGAGCTAGCCGGCCGACGTTGAGCCACGCCACCGTGCCACCACTAACGCCGGTGAGCTTGCTCCCGGGCTCCACAGGCCGCGGTAGGGGTACCGTTAGGTCCGCCTTGTCTCGGGAAGCCCTCGGTGGTGACCTCACCACCAAGCAAGTTCACCGGCGGCGAGAACCACTGCGGCGAGCCTCCCACCTTTAGTGATCCACCGGTGGGGCCGGGGCCCACCGTCACCATTGGGGTGCAAGCCTGGGCAGAGATTAGGGTGGATCTAGCATTTTTGAATCGGGATTTTCAGAAAAGAATAAAAGAAATGATTTACAGATTTTGTTTAAAGGCTTTGGAAATTTATAACTTGCTCAAAATGGCTCCAAATTTGTTGAAATAAGTTTTGCTAGATTTCTTGTAACTAGATCTATCTACTAAAAATATTGCATGTCAAATTTGTGATACTTTTCTGTGTAGCTTTATTTAAATTGAATAAATGCTGATTTCTTAGAAAATGTCTAGTAAATAGAATATACATCAGAAAAATATGGTTCTAGTTTTGTTAATCTCCTTTAGTGATGTACTTTGTAGGAAAAATATATGTTATGCATGTTCTGTAGAGAAATATTGATGTGTAGTTCAAGTGCCTTTAATTGATGATTTTTGTTATTTTGATAGAGAGCAAAAATTGTATAAAACATGTGTATGATAATTTTTGTGTAGTGATTGTTTACTGTGTAGAACATAAGAAAAATACCCAATCTGTTCTTTGACACTTTTCATAGTACAAAGTATTTTCATGCTTAATTATCAACCATAGCTTGTCATTTTTGTGTAGGCTATTTTACTTATCCAAATGCCATGAAAATTTTATGGTAGTCTACTTAGAGTAGTACTATGCTACTGTAAGTTTATTAGATTTTTATAAGTGCCAGAAATATATGTTGTTGTTGTAGCCCTAGTTTAAAATAAAATAAAATAATCCTCTTTAATGCTAGTTTAGTTAATAATGTTCGTTTTGGTGTATCTTTGAAGCATCTTAGTTTGCTGTGGTGATTTGGCATGTTAGTATAGTGGTTGTCGTAGTAGATAGTAGTACATGTTCTTGGTTGATGTTGACTACCTTGTAGAAGAGCTTTGCTACTACTATGTCTAATAAAGTTAAACATGTTCATCTACATTTCATGCATCATGATCATTACATGCCATCTCTCCGATGCACCTATACAATAGCACTTATACATCTGCATCATACAAGATCGCAGAAGGAGCTGCTAGTAGCAGTTCAGGAAGAGCATACCGGGATAGATCCACAAGAAGTCTAGACACAGGAGGTGCTAGAGGAAGAGGAGCAAGGAGAGGATTTGCCCGAGTGCGTGGATCATCAGCCTAGTTTGTTCGAACGAGGCAAGCCCCGGAGCATTCTAAGTCTCCTAATTTACAAAAGCAATTCTTTCTATTATATGAGTTATATATTGTTGCATTAAGTTGTAGGAGTTGATTGAAACCGTTGATGCATTTATTATCATCCTTGCCTACCTTATTACCTTTACCCTATTAGGTCAGGATCGAATAACTGTTTAGCCTTGCTTAGACTGGTAGCGATCGGTGATATCCGGTCACCTACATTATAGGTGGTTACTGGAAGCATTTAGCTATGGAAAGAATGATATCCTGTGATTAACTATATGTGATGGAAAATTGGAGATCGGACGGAAAAGTTGGAGACAACCAGACAGGGTTCTGGGGTGCTGTTAGTTTCCGTATGTGTCGATTAAGGACCGATCGTTGCTCGTCCCTCTTGTCATATTGAACGCATGCCTCACATTTAGCTGGCCGAATAAAGTACCTTTCGACCGCGAAGCTAGTGGCACTTTTCGGGCCGGGATCTACACGAGTGCGCGTATTGGTGCTGATGGGGGTATGACAGGGGCGCGAAGAGTGAGCCCAAGGGCAGGTGCGACCTGATTCCTGGTAGTCGGGCGGTCCCTGGGTACTGCGGCTCCAGATTGTCCCGCGGCTACCTGAAAAGTGTCATTGGTGATCTGTAGCTCACTTGATCGGTGAGTATGGTTTATGTGAGGAATAAATCACCAGCTGGTTAGGAATCGATTCGAATCGCCATCGCTCCTGGATAGTGAGCACTTGACTCGAGCTACGGCATCGTAGTAATTATTATAGAACAATGATGGTTATCTGGATGGTATGGACATGCTAAAGTTAAATTGGTAACTGGATGTTATTGGTTAATCAAGTGATTGCTATAGTACAGGTGCTTACCTAGATGAATAGGTTATAATAAAGATGATGCAAAGGATTTAAAATGATGTCTTCATGATAGCTTATGCTTTTCACAAACAAGTCAGCTAGCCCACTCAAGAAAGCCTTGCATAATCCTTGGTGTCGCTTTATTTTGATTTAAGACGGGTAAGTCTAGCTGAGTACCTTCTCGTACTTAGGGCGTTGTTCCCATTGTTGTTGTAGATGGTCAAATGTACTACGGCTATTGCATTAACTGTCTGTACCCGGCGATGGGTGACAACTAGGACCAAGGGCAAATGGTCACTCCGTATCTCTCATCTGATGCTTTTGTTGGAGATGACTACCTACTGGCATTGTATCTAAACTAAAAGTGTGTGTGTGTGGCTTTAAAACTATTTGCTTCCGCTATTTTAGTTTGAACTTGGACTGTAATAACTTTATGTTTTAAACTCTGATGTACCCAACTGTGATTGTGAACTTTATGTAACGTGTGACGATACTTGCTAAACTTGTACGATCTTGGTTTGTATATCGATTGGTTTGAAATCCTTCGTGGTTTCACGGACTACCGGGTTATACGGGCTTAAGTTTGCTAAATTATCTACTTCGGCGGAAGATTTTCTTACTTAATCTCGTATAATTGGTCGGTTCTATTACAGAGGTGCAGAGGGCCAATAGCTCTATTTCGTGAGAGACTCTATTTAAGCCCCTTGGCTGGCTCAAGCTCACTCTCTTGGCCATTTGCATTTGAAAGGATCAAAATACCCAAGTGGGGGTGAATTGGGCTAATTCTAAATTTCTTTCAATAATTAATCCCTACACTTATCCCATTTCACCCCCTTGTGCCTAGAAGTATTTATATTATTCTACCGCACAAAAGTTTTACACCCTAGGTTTCAATCCTACTCTAGCATGGCAATTCTAAGAATGTAAAGACATGAATTGAATTACTCAAATGTAAATGCTCAAAGTAAAGAGAGAGAGAGGAACGCGGCGATGTTTTTCCGAGGTATCGGAGAGTCGCCACTCCCCACTAGTCCTCGTTGGAGCACCCGCGCAAGGGTGTAGCTCCCGCTTGATCCGCGTAAGGATCAAGTGCTCTCTACGGGCTAATTCTTTGACACTCCATCACGGTGAATCACCCACAACCGCTCACACCATGACTTGGGTCATCCACAAGCTCCGTCGGATGATCACCAAGCTTTCAATCACCACAAAACCGTCTAGGAGATGGCGATCACTAAGAGTAACAAGCACAAACTCTCAGTTGACCAAGACAAGCCTAATGAGAAAGGTGGATGCACACTTGCTACTCTCTATGCACTAATGATGTTCTTAATCTTGGATTATCAAATCTCAATCACCCTACTAGGCTCTTGCTCTCCCTTGCACTCTAAAGGTGTTTCTTAGCTAAACAAATAGGCAAGAGCACTAAGTTGGACGAGCAGGAGAAGTATATATACTCCCCACTTTAAAATATAACCGTTATTGTCCAACTCAGCAGTTTCCGGGGTGATTGGATGCACTGGTCGAATTGACTGGACACGTCCGGTCAGTAGCCAATGGCTACGTGGCGTTAGCCTATCAGGGAAGGCTATTGGAGTGACATGACGTTGGCCAGCGTCTAGTCAACATCCACCGGACGTGTACGGTCAGGAATTTTGGTCTCTGGACGCTCTCTATTTGACCTGACGCTGCAAACTTGGCGTCCGGTCATTTACTGTTCAATGTTCGATCCTCCCTGATAGTGGGCCCCTACTGCTATAGATACGACTAGAGGCATGTCCGGTTTCAATCACTGTGCAGCATCTGGTCGCTCCTCGGCTTCCACTGTGCACACTGATCACTGACCGGACGCAGCACCTGTGAGTCCGGTGATCACTAAAACAGCGTCCGATCAATATTTGACCCTCCATTCACTTCCAATTTAAAATCCTTTATGAATGAGATTGACTCGAATTTAACTTTGGGCTATTCCTAAGCTACCTAGTGCTAAGTTTGACAAGTGTGCACCACACCTAACTTATTAGACTCACCTAGGTCAAGCTACTAGTTCATACCCCCCTTAATAGTACGGTCAAATGAAAAACAAAGTCCTAAACTACTCTAAGTGTCTCTCCAACGCTAAACGATACTTAGAACTAGTCTGTCCTTAACCTTGTCGTCCAACCTTTGAAAGCCAAAACGATTTCCATCGATAGGGGCATGAAAACCATAATTGCCCAAACAATCATCATTACCATGACCTAACTCAAGTTGCATCTGCGAAACACACGTTAGTCATAGTAATCTCGTGTCGTCATTAATCACCGAAATCCAACTAGAGGCCTAGATGCTTTCAGCATTGACATAGCAACCTTGTGAGCTTAGCCAAAGCCTCTACTCATCTTCATCATTGATTCAACATCTTTGTGAGATTGGGAGTGAATCTAAGTGCATTACTTTAGTAATTGCATCTAGAGGCACTTGGTGTTCGTGTTTTGCTACGAGATTTGCTTGTTACTCTTGGTGGTTGCCGCCACCTAGACAGCTTAGAGCAGCGAGGATCGTCGAGCGGAGGTTGGTGATTGTCTCCGGCTCCGATCATGGTGATTATGAGGGGTTCTTGACCTTTCCCCGATGGAGAGCCAAAAGGTACTCTAGTGGATTGCTCGTGGCTTGTGTGATCCACATCTTGTGTTGGTTGTGCGGTACCCAGTTGCGGGTTTGGCGTGTGATGCCAATTAGCTGGTGAACCTCCAAGTGAGTGAATCGCCACAATGAGGACTAACTTGCCAGTAAGCAAGTGAACCTCATTAAAAAATTGTGTCATCATTGTCGAAGGATTTCTTGGTTTTCATTGTGATCATCTTGTAATTGGCTCAATTCCTCGACACATCGGTATAATCATCACAATCCTATCTTGTATTATATTCTTATAGTGTAAGCTAAGCTCTTTAGTGTAACTAGTTTTGAGAGCTAGCTTGCGGCGGATCTAGTGGTTAGTGAGGCTCTTTAGTTAGTTTTTGAGAGCTCACTAACTTGGTGTAGTGACTTAGCCAATTGTGTGCTTAGAGATCATAGTCACTAAAATTATGGTAGGTGGCTTGCATTTTTAGTAGGCTAGCACAACACTCGCTTCGCCGTTTAATTATCTAACATCTTTGCTAAGTGTTGTTGTAGAAATTTTCAATAGGCTATTCACCCCCCTCTAGCCATTAGGACCTTTCAGCAGTCCGAACCCATAGAAGGTGTAGTTTGGGCTCCCAATGGCTCTTTTATTGGGAAGTCAATAAATAGAGAATGTGCTCGGGGTTTTAAGCTCTATTGGCCCTTCCAACTAATGCATACACCCTGGAGAACCTCAAGAACACTTCTCACTCACTTGGTTTCATAGAGATTGATCTAACAACCCATTTGGATGTTGGTATTGAGGCCTAGAATTTGGAATTGGCATTGATACCCCCTAATTCCATTGTTTGGATGGCCTTGATATTGGTCGGTGGAAACGGGCTCTAATACCATGTGACAATTAGGCCGCCTGCTCAACTTCACGCACAATACCAAGGCCACGCCCTCCGTATTCATCTGAATTGGTCGCTCACTCGCTCTGCCTTCTTCCGCATGCGACGCGTCCGTGAAAAAAACCGTCGGTATGGACGGGAGGTGACCCCTGGAGGACGGTGGCGCCATAGGTGCCGTCCCTCTCGCTCTCCTTTGGCCGAGGTGCCCTCCCTCTCGCTCTCCCTCTCGCCGCGGTTGCCGAGTTGCACCCGCATGCCCGTGGTGGAGCCCCTGCCCCTCCCCTCTCCCGTGCCGTTGAGATCCGCCATGGCCGTGGCTCCGAGATCCACTCGCCATGCCTAGGGTCGAGCTGCTCCCATGGCGGTTGACGAGCTTCCCCCGCTGTGGCTAGGCTGACCTCACCCCATGGCTGCGGCTGCCGAGTTGCGCATGCCATGGCCGTGTGGAGCCCCTCGCCCTCCCTCCCCCGTGCTGTTCAGATCCGCCATGGCCATGGCTCCGAGGTCCGCCTCCCATGGCCGGAGTCGAGCTCCCCCATGGCGGCTGGCGAGCTTCCCCCTCTGTGTTCGGGGTCAACCTCACCCCATGGGTGCGGCTGCTGAGTTTTAATTGCATGCTTTTGCATCTAAACAGGAATTGGATCTGAGCTACTTCCTATTATTCCAAAAGCCAATTCAAGAGTCTTCGAAACAATAATATTTAATTTGTTGCCATTTTCAATACCATGGGTACTTTGGTACTGAACCCAAATCAATTCCATCCCTCTTAATATACATCCAAATGGACCCTAAGTGAGTTTGGAAGAGATCTACTTCATCGACTCATCTAGGGATGATATATGATGTCCGATTCTTGTATGTTACCCAAATTCACGATTCGTGCTCATAAAAAATAAAAATTAGAATATCGTGGCTAGCTCTAATACAGAGTTCAATTTTAATATGTACTCCTTCCAGTTTCTTAAAAGATGTCATTTTGGATAAGGCTTGGGTCAAACGTTGAGAATATAAATCATAAATAACCTTTAAATTGTTGAGTTTGGAAATGTGAAAACTATATGAATAGATTTATCTTGAAATATACTTCCAAAAAATATACATATATTACTTTTCAATAAATATTTTTATAAAAATAAGAAGTCAAAGTTATTAAACTTTGAAGATCGTATCGCTGTAAAAAACGATGTCTTTTAGGAAACTGGAGGTTGTACTGAGTTTGGTGAAAGGCATGAACACGTTTGCTAAGGGCGCGTTTAGTTCGCGAATTTTTTGGGTTTGGCTACTGTAGCACTTTCGTTTGTATTTGGTAATTAGTGTCTAATTATGGACTAATTAGGTTCGAAAGTTTCATCTCGCGATTTCTCACCTAACTGTGCAAATAATTTTTTTTTTGTCTACATTTAGTATTTCATGCATGTGCCGTAAAATTCGATGTAACACTTTGGAGTGTAAATTTTTAAAAACTAAACGGAGCCTAACACTATAAATGTGATAAATGTGAAAAGTTACTCTGAAAAAATTGAAAAGAATAATCGGGAGAACCTGCAGCAGCTGCAGGTGCGGGCGCCAGCCTGGTTGGCCTACCACCGTGTCCCCGTCGCAATCCAGATCCGAGATGCGTTGTCTCATCATCATCTCCATCCCCAAATCCGCAATTCATCGTTCTCCTCTTTCTCTCTCCTCCTTCGGAACCCTCCAGGCCCCCAAACCCCAATCTCTCTCTCCGCTAGGATTAGCGTAATTCCATGGCCGGCGCCGGCATCCACCCGTTCCACCAGCAGTGGCCACCCGCGGCGGCCGCGCCGCCCCCGCCGGGGGCCGCGGCCTCGGTCGCCGTCCCGCCGCCTCCCCCCGTGCCCAGCGCGCCGGGCACCGTTGCCGCCGACGAGGTCCGCACCATCTTCATCACGGGGCTCCCTGCCGACGTCAAGGAAAGGGAGCTGCACAACCTGCTGCGCTGGCTCTCGGGATTCGAGGCCTCCCAGATCAACTTCAAGGGCGACCAGCCCATGGGCTTCGCGCTCTTCTCCACCGCGCACCAGGCCGTCGCCGCCAAGGCCGCGCTCCAGGTTTGTTTGCTTCGGTTCTTGATGGTGGGCGAGGGTTTCGATTTTGGAGGGATGAGATGTGACCCCCGGGCACTCGTCATCTGCAGGATATGGTGTTCGATGCTGAGACCAAGGTGGCGCTGCACACCGAGATGGCCAAGAAGAACCTCTTCGTCAAGAGAGGTGAGGTTATTGTCCACTTATCATGCACATGTTCTCCCTGCTGTCGTCGCTCTAATAGCATACATCATCATTAATGGAATTTCTAACCTCATAGATAGAGTTTGTTGTTGCATTAGTACAATGTTGTTGGGATAATCTTCATTGGGAGGCGGTGCTTCCCTGTACTGTCATGGCTCTTTTGTTTGGTTCAAATTTGAAAGGAGCAACATGTGATGCTGGGTACATTGAGTCAGAGTAAAGTTTGCCACGTCTTCTGAACATTGTTTGTCGTTCTTGAGACAAGGACTATGGTATCTAGTTACTAGTCTTTTTTTCTCTTGAGATTTAATAGAATTCCCTTAATCAATAATTACACAACAAATTTGAAGCAATAAACCTTATAGATATCAGTAACCCGAAGGCAGGCCCATGCACTGGCTTGGCTATTGGAAGAAGGTATCAGCATCGTTTGTAACCTGGAGGTTATTTTGATCAATGTCAAAATGTGAGCTTCAAGTACAAAACTGTGGAATATGATATGTTTATTTTCGTTAGTAATTGAATAAAGCTTCATAGTATTAATATTAATTAAAAAAACTTGACCCTGGGGTACAGCCATATATGCAGAAGAAACCCTTGAACCCCTGGCTTCACCATATATGCAGCATGAAACAAGTATAGTTGAGTTGCCAGAATTCTTTTGCTGGGTTTACTGCTTAGCACAAACCAGTCTAGCTTGATCTTAGTTTGCCCCTTTAATAACTGTTTGCGTCCAGTATAATGAATGGTTTGGTTACTACTGATGTTTTGCATATTTATTATGTTTGAATGATTAAAACCATTTTAGGTGTGGGAATTGATGCTAATGCTGTGGATCAAAGTAAACGGTTGCGAACAGGTGGAGATTATACTCATTCTCCTTATGCTCCTCCATTTCATCCACCTCCACCAGCTGTTTCCATGTGGGGAACCCCAGGGTAAGTGTTTATTCTTTTTTCTCATGCAGTAATTAATCATTCGTCAAGGGCTTATCATTTCTCTTTTTGGATATGATTCAGTTATATCACGGCGCCACCTCCTTACAATCCATATGCTGCCTATCCAGTGCCCCCTGTAGCTATGACTTCACCTTCTCCTGTTACAGGTCCAACTGCCTATGCTCCTGTGCAGGTAATTTTAGAGTTGATGTTGCCTGAATCATAAATAAAAGATTGCGTTATTTAGTTTTTCATGGTCATGATTTTGTATCGAACCAGTCTTGACAGGCCTAGCAGGGGTAAAGTGTGAGACAAGCACTTTTCCTGTATTAAGTTTCTTCTCTGCATGACAAGAACTTGCATGATTCATGTTTCATCTATAGAATATTTGAGGCCAGGGCTTGTGTAATAACAATATCAAATTGTGACCCCTTCACCCTGTTTCTCTTGCTATGTCCACTTGGATATAATTGGTTATGTGAACTTCTGATGAATACTGATAGTTTTACTTTCTGAAGCCTTTGGCACTGTAATTTTCATGATATGTATCTCTATCATTGGTTGGGACTTGGGACTCAAGAAAACTTGAGAACAAAGAATTGGATTGGCAATTACTGTTGGACTCTTGGTATAAATTGCCTTAAGAATTTGTTCCTTCAGATATGTCAATCAAGAATATTTATTGTCCAGTTATTTACATTCTAGCAAATTCCTTTCCAACTTATTCCATTCGCTGTGAACACTGTTTTATACCTTTATTGAACAGACTCTATTGATGTATCTCTCATGGTCATAAGTTTTCTTTATGTGTGTATATGCAAGCATATTAAGGCTTGATTGTCACAAAAGCTTTACATTTGGAAGAAATTAGATGACTAGTTTAATTGCTAGAATATTTTGTTATCCTTTAAATAATTTCATTGTTACATAAAATACTATATAAAAAGGCAAATATTTGCAGCATTATTTAATGTAATGTAGTTGAAGTTTGTCTTGGGTCTATGGTGACAGCTGATTCAAAGTTGTTCATATCCAAGATTCTAAAGGTTATAATTTCTTATGAAAAATTATAATTTTGTTTTGTAGAACACAAAGGATAATCCTCCCTGCAATACCCTTTTCATTGGTAATCTCGGTGATACTGTAGTCGAAGAGGAATTGCGAAGCCTCTTCAGTGTGTAAGGACCTGCACTTCCAATAGCAACATTCTACCTGTGGATTCCATTTTGCCTACTGGGTGTGTGGCTGCTGCATATTGTGGTTCTGGTTGGTGCAATCATCTGTTTTTTCTTTCAACGTTTTCACAATTTTTTGCAGGCAACCTGGATACAAACAAATGAAAGTGTTACGTCAAGATAGGAACACTGTTTGCTTTATTGAATTTGAGGTAAGTAGTTACGGGTTTTCATTATTGATTAATATAGTGAGACAATACCTTTGTTTCCCAATCACATGTCTCAAGGCCTTCTTTTTTTTTTTCAGGATGTTAATGCTGCTACGTCAGTACACCAAACTCTGCAGGGTGCTGTTATTCCTAGTTCTGGTCGTGGTGGAATGCGAATTCAATATCCTTTATCAATCGAAAAAATGTTGGATTCTTAAATTGAATCAGACCTATATCTCGATTTTCAATTTAATAATCTCTTCATAATAGCAATCCACCCTTTATATCTATACATGGATACTTCATGTTTTTATATCTTAGATATCCACACTTCCATTTCCTTCATTCTAATTTAGTTTGTATCACATTTTGGCACTCCTTAACATCTTGCACGTTTTCGAAGAATCCCTTTGGGCGAAGGAAGGATTCAGCTGGTGACCTTGCGAGCGTTCTGAATGGAGCTCCTGCAAACTGATTGCAGGCTGAGGGGGATGTATCTTGAACTTTAGCATGCCATCATGGATTTCATACTACCACATCTTATTTATGATCTGCATACTTATGCTGAATGCGCTCTCTCTCATGTGACATCATCATCTTCATTTGGTGGAGCATCTGGGACATGATCATCATCTATCATCATCTTTATTAGGTGGAGGTTCTGGGGCATGATCATCATCTGGTAGACATTGCATTGTCACCAAAACATGCTGGTGTTACTTTTTTTTAATCTTATCTTTGTAGCTTGTGAAGGCCATCCTAGATGTCTTGTAGATGTGCATTTGGCATTTGTCATGGACATTACTCTTTGTAGTACTATTATTATGTATTTCCCTATGTGTAGTTGCAACATTTTGTGTGTTCATTGTAATAGTTAAGTGGTTTCTTTGGTTTACTAACAATTCGGGAATCTTGGATGATTCATTCCATCATGTCATGGCATTTTTCCGATGAAAGTTTGTAGACATGGCATGATATGGCATACTTCATTCCATGCATGCTGGAGCATTGCCTTCATCCGCACGAAGCATGTAATCATCAATTCATTAACAACGTTAAATTGTTCTTTAATGTTTTTCGTCCAGGCTGAGAGGCTAACAGTGATTGTAAAATTGCAAAAATGGCGCAAGCCGTTTCGTTCTTTTACTGCAGCGTGGAACATCAAATCGTTGCTGCGGTCCTTTTGGCAAGCCTTTTCGTTCTTTTCCTGCAGCAGATGGTAGAACGCCAAGGCGTGGCTGTGGTCCTAAGAACGTATGGATCTGCTGAGGTCTTTTTGGTTAGAGAAGGTCCTTTTTGTTAGAGAAGCTTAGTGATGCCTTGACCAGTGCATTGAGCTGGGAAGTTGTGCATTGAGCTGGGAAGCTGGGAAGTTTCATGACTGAAAGTTCTTCTGCATCTGCTGTCTTCAGTTCAAAGTTCTGTTGCATCAGCTGATTGTGTTTCATTTTCTTCAACTCTTAATGTGGAATCAAGTTTTCTGTTTAGATCAATAGATTTGTGTCTATATGTTGGTATACTAGTTTCTTATATTAGTGAGTGACTTTTGAGAAAATCTGGGAAAACTTTCTGAACTCAAAAGTACTGCAGTTGTTTTGTTATTATTTCAGCTGAAACGAAATTGGTTATTATTTCAGGTGAAACGAAATTGATTTCACAGTCCGCAATTGATGGAGGAAGAAGGGAAACGAACTTGTCTGAGTAGGGAAGTATGTGCTTTTTTATGGAGGAAGAAGGGAAGTGTGTGCTTTCATTTATGAGTTGGAGCCTGTTGTGTAGTAGGAAACTGTTGAGTGAATTTTGGTGCGTCTTCTTTCACCTTCTGACAGCCAACAGCTCGTCAACTTCTTCAATGGCGTGGATCACTCCAACCCTCCACATTGGGACATCAAACCACTGACCCAAACATTCTGCAACATCATCTCTGAAATAGGAGGGAGAATCTTCAAAGTTGATAGAAAGCTCAACACAACAGCTCATATTCTAGCTCATCAAACTTACCACTCGGATGGTAGTAGAACTAATGCCTTTCAGGCCTCATGTACCAACCCTCATCATGTATCATGCTGTCCTACGTTGACGGCCATAAACTTTGTAATGGGTGATTCGTTCACCCTTCTAGCAGCATCCTGCTGCTAATTCGATAAATATGCCCCTTATCAAAAAAAAAAAAAAAATTTGCTGCCGTCTCGTATTGAATAATGAAGGACATCCCTTCCTAGACGCGTGTATCGTTGTTAAGAAACAGTGTCCTTTCAAAGATACCAGTGCTACTGATGGGGCATGTCCACCGGCTACGGGTTGCCAACAATTGCCTCTCGAGGGGGTCTCTGTGAGTTCTGTCCTATTAACTTAGCAAGCTAGACGGGAGCGGGACTTAGAGCGATATTTTATAATGTAAATGTTTTCGAGTCGATGTTTTATAATGTCGGAACGTAAATGTTTTTGAATTGAGGAGCGAGGAATGTGGTCATGTTCTATGTTTCCTGCTGTTAAGAACTAAACTAGGAAAGGCCTAAGGAATGCAGAAAGACACCGAGAAATACAAAGTAATAGCTAGGGAAGGAGTCACTCCTCTACGCAACTTCTTCCTTATTCTTTATTCCATAGCAAAGCCTACGAGATATCTCTACTCGATCTCCACTATGAGATCTTCTATCTAGCCTTTCTTGTTCTATTGGGCCCCCATGTGACTTCAGCCATCTAACGACGACTTACGGTCTCTGCTCGTTTGCTGTGACTAACTGTATTTGTTTCTGTTTTCATGGAAACTTCAATTTGGCCATAATTGATGAGTGAGTAGGTGGGTAGGTGCACCCCTCGTCTACTGGGAAGTTGTGAAGCTAGTCCCTCTGAATGAAGAAGAAGCGGGTGTAAATGTGGAAACATAAATAAGTTAGGAATATAAATTTTCACATGACAATTCTTTCTGATATCGAAAATCTTGTGTTTTCCACTGGTTCTCGTTGGATGCCTTCGTAAGGGCCAAGCTCTTGGCTGAGTAACTCTATGGGTAGCCCATGAGCCTTTTCTACATGCTAGTGGGTCTCACTATCTTGGATTGTTCCCTGTCGTCTTCACTGTGGAGAGCTTCGGTGAAAACACTAAGAGCCTTTCGTCCCTTGTATATCATCGGCTGCCACACCGCAAACGCGGTTGGTGTGATCTCGCAAGATTACATTCCCTGTGTGTACAATCTTTGCATGCAAGCATCGAGAGCAAAGAGGTGTGCAAACCTCACCAAACTCTAGGCTAGCACCTAAAGCAAAGCACTTATGCAATATAAACTAGTCTAAGCACCAATTAATACTTTTGCTAATTTCCTTAATATTCACTTACGTGCTTTGGTGGCTAGATCACATACAAGAGTGCATCAACACTTCTACTAGCTTCTCCAAGCTCTTACAGTTCAAATGGCTAATAGACCCAAGCCAACAAATTAGCCATTACACACTTTGCAGTGAGCACCAAAGCTTTGGAAGAGTAGCATCCGAGCTTTCCATTGCAGAAACTAGCCGTTGGACAAATAAATATCACCTCTACTTCTAGTTATCACCGGAGTTCTAGCATCAAAGCTTTCTAGTGTGCACTAGTGTTTAGCACTAGAGCTTTCCGAGGCTCAGTTTTCAACATGACATTTTCATATTTTGTGTGTAACTTTTTTGCTTTGAACTCCAATGTAATGATCTTGGACTTCTTGGAAATATAATGAAGAGCTCTACAACTTTGAACTGATGCCATGCTAATTTGAGAAGATACTACTGGAGATACTGCCAAAAAATTCCGATGCTCTTTTTCAACATGATGCAATTTCATATTTTGGGTCTAAGTCTTTGCTTCAAACTTCAATTTTGATGATCTTAGACTTGTTTGAAAGCTAATGAAGAGATCTGCATCTTTGAGCTGATATCATATCAATGTGAGAAGATCCAAATTATAGATGAAAGGGACCGTGACGCCTAAGAGGGGGGGTTTGAATTAGGCAACTTAAAACTCTAACTGAAAACTATGACGTCTAATTCCACCTAGTCAAAACCTATGCAAGAAAGTAATCTATCTAGATGTGCAACTATGGTTTTGCTAGGTGTGTTGCTATCTCTACCGTAAAAAGGAGTTATGCAACCTAGGTTTCAAACCTATCAACTAGCCTATCACTAAGCTAGGAAAGTAAAGCACAAACCAAGATTGCAATGCAAATGCGGAAGCTAAAGAGTAAGATAGAGATATGCAAACTCTCGTCGACGACTCCGGTATTTTTACTGAGGCATCGAGAAGCGCGTAAGCTTCCCCTAGTCCTCGTTGGAGCCCCTCGCAAGGGCCAAGCTCCCGGTCGGGTAACTCCGTGGATAGCCTCGGGCCTTTCCCACGCACAAGTGGGTCTCCGACATGCCTTCCGGCAAGCCTCGCTCGGATGCTTCTCGCCGTCTTCACTATCAAGCTTCTGGCTGAAACGCCGTGGGCCTTGTTCCCTTCGATACACGGTGGCGGCCACACCACAAACGCGGTTGGTGTGATCTCGCAAGACTATAAGCCCCTCCGATGTACAATAATGGTGCGCACAAGCACCGAGTGATAAGAGGTGTGCAAACCTCACTAAACACTAGGCCTAAACCTAGAGCAAGTGCATAAGCGGTGGTCTAATCAACCTAAGCACTTCGTAAAGTACCCACGTAATCACCTAATGAATCACTAAGCACTATGCAAGTGGAGATTACTAAAATGGTGTATCAACACCTTTGGTATGTTTCCTCAACTCTTCACCTATCAAATGGCCGGTTGGAGGGGTTTATTTATAAGCCCCATAGAGAAAGTAGCCGTTGGGGGTGAAACCCAGCTTTCTGCTACTGACCGGACGCTGCTGTCGTCCCGACCAGACACGTCCGGTCATCCCGACCGTTGAAGCTAGCGCGTTGATCGGACTCGGCGCTGAGTCCGATCACTGATGATCGGATGCGTCCGGTAGCGCTGGCGCCGCTCTGGAACCTCTCTGGACTCGATCGGACGCTGCAGTTCCTACGTCCGGTCAATCACCCTCTAGCATCCAGTCAATGCTGAGTTGTTGTCGCGATAGTGAATAGTGTCATCATCGCGTCCGATCACTTGAATGCTCAGCGTCCGGTCGCTGCTGCTGACGCCTGCCGTTGCCGAGCAACTGATCGGACGCGTCCGGTCCCTCTAAGGGCCGCATCCGGTCACCTCTGCCAAGCTTGTTTCTACGCGATCTTGCGTCCGGCTTGGTTCCCATCTTCGTGCTTGGACTATGCTTGATATCTTGGGTCTTCTCTTGTGCTTCTAGGTTCTTGCTTAAGGTGTTGATCATCGGATCATCTTGTCGCCTTCGTCCAAGTCACGTCTTGCACCCTATTGAACTCAAAACAATTACTTGCAAATTCATTAGTCCAGTTTGGTTGTGTTGGTCATCAAACACTAAAATCCAAAGTAAATGGGCCTAGGATCCATTTTCCTTACAATCTCCCCCTTTTTGGTGATTGATGACAATACGACCAAAGCAAGCAAATAATAATTTTTTTTGGAATTTAAAAACTATTTACTTGCTAGGATGCAATACAAAGGGCAAGGTTATATGATGCTAAAAGATACCACATGTAAACATCTTTGAAAACTTATCTTGCCCTTGCAAATGTCCCCATGTGGCATTATGGATTTAAGCCTCCCCCTAACTCCATAATCCACTATCCTCCCTTTCTCGGACCATTACCACTTGTAAATTATTATGATCGGGCTTGCTTTTGGTCCTACAAATTCTCCCCCTTTGGAATCAAACACCAAAAAGGAAGACATTAGTAGCACAAGGGAGGGTCAAACTTTGTGATCCTTTGTATGTGGAGTAGAATATGTCACAAAATTTGACTCTCACATTACATAGACTAAGCTCCCTAAATATATGCATACATATGATGGAGAGTGTAGTTTATGCATAATTGGCAAATTAATGCTCCAGGGAGTTTAATCTATATAATTCATGGAGAAAGCATATAAATACCAAAGTGAAATCAACATAATAACATCGGTTTAGAAATACCACATGTGAAAACCAATTTGATTTATACCACTTGCAATAAGTGGTGGATATTTAAAGTATGATGCTTAACTCCAGGGACTCTATTTTCCTTGCAATGAGACTACTACACATATGATAAGTTTGAAAAGGTGTTAATGTCAAAGCATCCAACTTGTAGAGTAACCTCCCCCTAAATTTGTGCACACAAGTATGTAATACTTGTAGGAGACATGCACATTGAGTTTAGAATAAAAAAATACCACTTGAAAGATGACATCACATGAATGTGAGAATCATTTTCGAAGGTGATATTCGGGAGAAATTATCTACAATTTAGACTTTGGCACATATTAGATGAACAATTGTAAAATAAGCTATGTGCCGTGCTCCTAAATAATTTAAACCATGTAAGTTTGCTCCAAGGGTTAAGAATGAAACCAAGCAAGCCTACCATAAGATATACCTAGTGTATGCAAGATAAAAGATTAAACATGCAAATGTAAACCTAGGCATGAAAAGGAACTAGATGCTCATTGAAATTGCAAGAAATGAAATCTAGTTACCTAACATGGGAAGGGGAATTTGGGTCCATAGTATTCACTAACCCACTTGGTAATTTCCTTGTCCATAACGATGCATCCCATGAAATGCACCCATACTTTACCAAGTCTCCAAATTCCCCAAAGTCCACTAGACTTCTTACTTTCCTTTCGGGATCCAAACCTTCTTGGTGCTCTTCATGTTGGAAATGATCTCCTTTGGCACCCAAATGTGTTAGGCCCCATTGTTGGCTTGCTTGTTCACCTTGATGGCCACCACCTTGTCTTTTTCTTCTTCTTCAAGAGATAAGGTGTGGAGGCCTTTTTGTCCACCTTGTTAGTGTAGGTGTTGGAGAGCTTGCTTGTTTCCTTTTGGTTTTTCTCTTTCTTCTTAGCTCCTCCCCCATTCTTCACCTTGTCATAGGACTTGTGGCCTTCCTTGTGGCATACATAGCAAACCATGATTTGCGCTTCATCAAGCTTCTTCACTCCCTTGATGATGTTATCTTGATGAAGTTGGGCTTACACTGTTTTGCCTTTTACTTGAGTCCAGTCCTTGGTAAGGCGAGCCACTTCTTGCTTGAGTTGCTCATTCTCCATTGCAACCTCTTGTGTGCATGTATCTACAACAACTTTCTCAACACAAACTTGGTTGCACAAGGGTGAGTCTAAACATAAATTATTATAAGAAGTAGAAGCATCCTTTTTAGGCATGTCAAAGATAGAACTTTTCTTTTTAGGTGCCTTGGTGAGGGTTGTACCGACGGCTTCAAGATTAACTACTTTATTAGTTAGCTCATCACATGTTTGCACATGGTTTCCATTTTAGCAAGCAAACTTTTATAAGCATCTTGTGAGCTAGCTAACTTTTCTTTTAATTTTTCATTTTTCTTTACAAGTTGTTCATCATTGATTGTGCATGCATTTGTTGTTGCACTAGCCTCAAGTTGCTCAATTTTAGTAGATAGTTCAATATTGAGATTAGCAAATGTCTCATATTGTTCAAGCAAGGTTTTATATGTTTCTTGTGAACTATCTAGCTTTTCTTGCAACATTTTTAGCTTCTTTTGTTAGCTAGTGCAAGCCTTAGCATATTTAAGATTTTCTTGCACAAGTTCATTAAGAGAAGGCATTTCATCATCACTATCACTCTCACTGAAGGATGAGCTTTCATTACCTTGTGTCATAAGTCACACATGAGAAGAGCTTGATGATGAGTGCTTGTGGCCTCGCCTCTTGTGATGGTCTTCTTCTTCTTCACTTGAAGAATCATCCCATGACTTTATTAATGTGAGGGCTTTGTCCTTGCACGCCTTCTTCTTTGTCTTGGGTGTGGGCTTGTTTGGACAAACTTCCACAAAGTGCCCCAACTCGCCGCATCCATAGCATCCTTTCTTTCTTTGCTCATTTCTTTGATTGGTGAAGATGAAATCTTGAATTTGGATGGGCACACCCTTGACATTGAGTTTTTGGATCATCTTCTCCACCTTGTTGATAAGCTTGATAGATTCTTCATCAAGGTCGGAGGTGGAGGAGGAAGATTGATCATCATCACTTGATTCTTCTTCATCATCATCCTTATCTTCTTCTTCATCTTCACTTGAGGAGCTTGAGCTTGAGCTTGTCTCAACTTGCTTGCCCTTCATCTTCTTTTTCTCACTACATGCGAGAGCTTTGCCTTTGCTTGACGATGAGGATTCTTCTTGACCCATCTTCCATGACATTTCAAATGCCACTATCTTGCCAATGACTATGGCCGGGGTCATGGTGCTCAAGTCCTCCATGTTGTGAAGGATGATGATGATGCTTGAATATTTCTTTTGTGGTAGCACGGAGATAATCTTCCTCACAATGTCCGCATCATCTAGCTTCGTTAATCCTATTGAATGGAGCTCATTGATAATTAGATTCAAACGGGAATACATATAGCGAACAAGCTCATCATCATTTATTTTAATGGAATCATAATTTTATTTAGCTAGACAATGTTTTTGCTCACGGACATTAGTTATGCCGTCATGGAGCTCTTGGAGTTTTAACCAAATTTCATGTGCCGTATTTAAAGTGAACACTTGGTTAAACACATCCATGCTAAAAGATTCAAACAAGCAATTTTTAGCTCTAGTATTGAAATGAATTTCTTTTTCTTCACTCTTTGTGGGTTTATCGTGATTCTTAATGGGTTTCATCCCGTCATGAGTGACTCTCCAAACACCCAAATCTACTACCTCAAGATAACAAGCCATTCTAGCTTTATAGTAAGGGAAGTTAGTGCCATCAAAGTGTGGAGGCCTAGAGGTATCCATCCCAACCACTCTAAATAACATCGGCTCAATGGCAGTGAAGCCAAAAGGTCCAAATTGAGCCAACCGGCTCTGATACCAATTGAAAGGGACCGTGACGCCTAAGAGGAGGGGTCAATTAGGCAACTTAAAACTGTAACTCAAAACTATGGCCTCTAATTCCATCTAGTCAAAACCGATGCAAGAAAGTAATCTATCTAGATGTGCAACTACGGTTTTGTTAGGTGTGTTGCTATCTCTACCGCAAAAAGGAGTTATGCAACCTAGGTTCCAAACCTAACAACTAGCCTATCACTAAGCTAGGAAAGTAAAGCACAAACCAAGATGGCAATGTAAATGCGAAAGCTAAAGAGTAAGGTAGAGATATGCAAACTCCCGTCGACGACTCCGGTATTTTTACCGAGGTATCGAGAAGAGCGCAAGCTTCCCCCTAGTCCTCGTTGGAGCCCCTTGCGAGGAATCCCTCGCAAGGGCCAAGCTCTTGGTCAGATAACTTCGTGGATAGCCTTGGGCCTTCCCCACGTGCAAGTGGGTCTCCGACGTGCCTTCCGGCAAGCCTCTCCCGGATGCTCCCTGCCATCTTCACTATCAAGCTTCCGGCCGAAACGCCGCTTGCCTTGTTCCCTCTGATACACGGTGGCAGCCACAGCACAAACGCAGTTGGTGTGATGTCACAAGACTACAAGTCCCTCTGATGTACAACAATGGTGTGCACAAGCACCGAGTGATAAGAGGTGTGCAAACCTCACTAAACACTAGGCCAAAACCTAGAGCAAGCGCATAAGCGGTGGTCTAATCAACCTAAGCACTTCGCAAAGTACCCACGTAATCACCTAATGAATCACTAAGCACTATGCAAGTGGAGATTACTAAAATAGTGTATCAACACCCATGGTATGTTTCCTCAACTCTCCACCTATCAAATGGCCGGTTGGGGGGGTCTATTTATAAGCCCCATGGAGAAAGTAGCTATTGGGGGCGAAACCCAGCTTTCTGCTACTGACCGGACGCTGCTGTCATCTTGACCGGACGCGTCCGGTTGTCCCGACCATTGAAGCTAGCGTGTTGATCGGATTCAGCATTGAGTCCGGTCACTGATGATCGGACACGTTCGGTCACGCTGGCGCCGCTTTGAAACCTCTCTGGACTCGATCGAACGCTGTAGTTCCTGCGTCCGGTCGATCACCCTCCAGCGTCCGGTCAGTGCTGAGCTATTGTTGCGATAGTGAATAGTGTCATCATCGTGTCTAGTCACTTGAATCTTTAGCATCCGGTCGCTGCTGCTGACGCCTGCCGTTGCCGAGAAACTGATCGGACTCGTCCGGTCCCTATAAGGGTCGTGTCCGGTCACCTCTGCCGAGCTCGTTTCTACGCGATCTTGCATCTGGCTTGGTTTCCATCTTCGTGCTTGGACTATGCTTGATATCTTGGGTCTTCTCTTGTGCTTCTAGGGTCTTGCTTAAGGTGTTGATCATCGGATCATCATATTGCCTTCATCCAAGTCACGTCTTGCACCTTATTGAACTACAAAACAATTACTTGCAAATTCATTAGTCCAATTTGGTTGTGTTGGTCATCAAACACCAAAATCCAAAGTAAATGGGGCTAGGGTCCTTTTTCCTTACAATAGACCAGACCAATTCATTCATCTCTTTGTCTCGGCTTCAATAGCTTCAATTTTCTTTTGATGTTTTGGGTGCTTTGCATGTCCTTTATGGTATTTCAACATGTACACTTGTTCTATATTTGAGGTGGGTAATTCTTTGATCTTGACCATAGCCTATCCCAAGTTCATCAATTCACATCCATGAAACTAATTTCTTGTATACTAGCAAACATTGTGAAAGGTCCTTGTTTGGTTTTGGTAATTGAGTGACAACCTAGGTGGACAAATTGTGTTTAATGTGAGATACACATGTGATTAGTCCACAGGTACACTTGTGTCTGCAACTCATGCCATAGAGGTGAAATGGCTTGGATATGTTGCAAAGGTCACACATGTGATGAAGGAGCTCATTGCATATGAGACATGACATTGAGTTATGTGACTAAGGTGGAGAAGATCATGACAAGACTTGGCTTGATGGACCGGTTGCAAGTGTGAAGGGCAAGTTGGAGGCTTTGGAGCGATGGACCATGTGGCGATGAAGCTTGAGCAAGACTTAGCGTCGATGGGACAAAGGCAACGGTGAAAAGCAAGTGAGGTCAAGATCGATGAACCAACAAGGTCACATGATGATATGAAGTGGATCATATTATTTGTGATATGGTTGGTGCATGTGTTGCATCAACATTGAAGGAGATGGAATGAAATGCGCAAGGTAAAGGTATGACCTATAGGGCATTTCATTTCACCGGTCATAGGTGTGTAGAGAAGTTTATGACCGGGTTTAGGATATATGGCCGTACTATCAAGAGGGGCAAACTTGTTTCATATCGGTCATCTAGTGCCACTTGAGCGATCTAACTTTGCATACGTGTTAGGATCGAGTGGCGTGGTGATTTGAGTGACTAATCCTTTGGAAAAATATTTGTGAAAAGCTAACACACGTGCACAAGGTGGTGATCACTTGGTAGTGTTAGCACATTTGCAAAGGTGTTGGAAAAGGTGAAGAAATGGAGGAAAAACTGAGCTCGGGATGCTACCCTAGGGGCACCGCCCCTACATGTCCGGTGACTGGTTGGTCAAGGTCGAGAGCAGGGGTTGGAGCTGGCACCGTCGTGCCTTGTCCGGTGGCACCACCACCACTAGGGCGGTGCCCACCAAGCTTCGGCCTAGGGAGCATAGAGAAGAGGTGGCACCGATGTGTCCAGTGTGCACCGCCATTCCAAGGGCGGTGCACCGCCCTCACCTGTTTGGTGCCACCGCTAGGGCACCACCTCTTTTTAGCAGAGAGCATGGTTGAGCGAGGGGGTCACCGCCATGGTGACGATAGTGCACCGCCCTAAAAATCTAGAGAGGGGGTGTTTTGGGTGGTTGGCTAGGTGGTAACCACCCCCTTAGGGCGGTGCCACCGCCACTATGTCCGGTGCCCCTATGCTAGTCAAACTAGTCGTTGGGGTGACTATTGGGGGGCACCGGTGCCACCACCGCCGTGTTCGGTGCCCTCGCAGAAAAGGGATCTTTGCTCCAACGGCTCTATTTGGCTTGGGGGCTATAAATAGAGGTGAAGCTTGGGCATTTGGCTAGTTGAGCACTCTTGGGACTGAGTGTCCATGCTTGGGAGCCCTATAACTCACTTGTGCTTGATGATGATCATCCGATTGAATGAGTGAGCGATTCTAGTGCGATTGCATCATGAGGTTGCATCGAGTGGCACTAGGTGATCGAGTTGCAAGCTGGTGGTGCTTGTTACTATTAGAGGTTGCCACCTCCTAGATGCCTTGGTGGCTTGTGACTCCGTTGAAGCACGCGTGAAGATTGTGTGGTGCTTCGGAGGAGGATTTGAGGGGGATTGTGCTCACCCTGCGGGGATCGTGAAGAGCAACTCTAGTTGAGTGTGTCATTGAGCTACCCTCACTTTTGGGGTAGGTTCTTGTGGTGCCCGACGTGTGGGCTTGGCGGGTGATGCCAATTAGCTGCTGAACCACCAAGTAAGCGGTCAACACAACGGGGACTAGCGTGTTGGCAAGCACATGAACCTCGGGATAAAATCATCATGTCATCCTTGTGTTCCCGTTGGTTTGCATCCTCGTTACACAAGCTTGTATTTACTTCCGTATACTTGTGCTTCTGTTGTTGCTCTTATAATTAGTTGACTTGTATAGTTGGCTAGTTACCTTCTTGCTTGTGTAGCATAGAAGTAGCTCCCTTGCGTGGCTAATTTGGTTTTAGTAATCTTGTTAGTCACATTGCTTAGTTTGTGTAGCTAAGCAATTTTGCTCTCTAATTTAGCATTAGTTGTCTTGTTATTGAGCTTTGCTAGTGAGCTTAGGAGCTTTGTGCTTGTGCTTACTAGTTTGTGTACGAGCTCTTCTGGTTGCCAAAGTACTAGTGCATAGGTTTGTGAGACCTTGCTCTAGAATTAATTAGATGAGCTCTAGCTAGCCCGACACCTTTGTTGCCTAATTAGGATCTTTATAAGGTGCTTGTGAACTTAGATAGAGATGTGTAGTCTTGACTAGACCGATAGTTTTTATTTCGTATTTGTTTCGGTTAGCCGGCGTGATTAATTTTAGAGAGGGCTATTCACCCCCCTCGAGTCCACCATCTCGACCCTACACATTGTTAATCCCATTGATTATGTTAATTACTATACCCTTGCTAGGGTCCATGTTTCTTACATATTTCATCATCTTTCAACAAAAAGGAAGTTGGACTTTTACATACAAAATATACCAAAGAATAAGATGATGACAAAACATGGACGATGCCTTCATTTGTGGCCTATTAGGGAAGACCAATTAGAATGAAACAAATAAACAAAACTTTTTGATTTTTTTTGTCTAAGTAGAAAAAGAATACAAATATTAAAATGATAAAAAGCTATATACCATAAACTACTTTATTAGTTATATGCATTGGTCAGTTTTGCTTTGTTCTATTTGGTGCTGCGAATATTTTTGTACACTACTTTAGAGATTGGCTCAGAGCATGGCTAATAATGCAGTCAGCTACCGGCTGTATTGCCTTGCTATATCACTTACAACCTTCTAATGGCCCACCTATATAATAGGTGGCTATTGATATATATGAGCAAGTATAATAATGTTATAGGTGGGCTAAATGCTGAGGTGCAGGAAAGACAAGAAAAATAGGCTGTAAGTTTATAGCTAGATTATGCACAAGAACCAAGAAATTTTATGAGAGAAGAAAGTGAGTCATATATTAATAGTGAAAAGCTAACTACTATATTAAGTGGACTGAGAGATGAATTGCAAAGATTCATACAGCCAGCAACAGACTATATTATTAGCCTAGCTCTACTGCATTATTAATATCTATCTCACCTTCTCTCAAAGTTTTTTTGAAGATCGTGCATAAGGTTATTGCAAGTTTATAATCCGTTTCTCTTCTTTCTCCTTTTCTCTCCCCATCTCAACCTGTCGGGTTCATAAACCCGGGGTCCCCAATGGACCCGCTTCCCTACAATACTTGGCCCAGCAGGCGGCACAGCGACAACACGTGTCTGGGCAGGCCTAGATACACAATGACAGGCCGAGACCACGATCCGGTCCCCGACCGGCACCTCTAGCCAGGAGACCCAGTCGGAGCCCCGACCGAAAGGCTTGGCTGAGGTGGGACCGCAGTCCGACTCCAACCCCATTCCTCCGACCGAGGATATGCCAGACCTTTGCTCGCCTCTCTTTCCCGACCGACACGGTCGGGGCCGACTGGGAAATACCGACCAGGACGTCTGCTCGGTGTGGGCCCGGGGAGCAGGCAGAGCAGATAAGGTAAGGCGTTCAAGTCAACCGCAATATCGAGGATCGTACCCTGCCATGCCCTGCGCACCTACAGGACGGTGCCGTCAGGCCATGTCAGACGTACACTATATAGCCTGCCAGACGTGGTAGAGCACAAACAATATTATGGGCACCATCGTTTGCCATCCTAGCGAACACTATGCAGCCTGCCGGGTCATGAATAGTAAGGTGGACAAACACTGTACAGCCTGCCAGGTACAGCAGGTCATGAACTGTAAGGTGGAAGATGGCGTGCCGTACCCGACGACGTGGGCCACAAGACTAGGTAGCACCCGTACAAACACTCTCCCTTTCCGTCTTTGACTTGTAAGGCCATCCCCTTCATCTATAAAAGGGGATGAGCTCTCTCCTCTTAGGACGTAGCTCAACAGCTCTAGAGCTCGATAGATACATAGTCTACACGCTCTTAATAGCTAATAAGCTCGAACACACAGAGCATACACTCCAATATTTAGCGCACATTTGAGCATCCATCACTCTCTTCCACTCAGTTTAGAGTCCGACCGGGCCTCTAACACCCCCTTCCTATTCCTTACTCGTTTGTAACCCCACAGCAAACTTTGAGCACATGAGCTCAGGAATAAAGTCACCGACCGACTGAAACTAGATGTAGGGCATGGCGGGCTCGAGTGATATGATTCGCTTTGGCTCGCTGGAGTTTCCCATGCTCCCACTTGCTGGGATGTGGGCTCCTCCCGTCTTTGTGCCACTCTAGACCTTCCTCTTTGGGAGTCTGGACCTCGTCGCCGACCAGCTCGATGTACTCTGCCTCCACGAGGAGGCGCTCGTCCCGGCGTCCACTGTAGGACGAGCACCCTCCATCGTCCCTAGACCACTCGATGACCTCAACGTCGAGACACCTGCACTTCGCCTCCAGCCCATGCAGTGCTCAAACCCCACGATGAGTGATGTACATATTGTTCTTTACTCACTGTTTAACACCTTCCGCCAACTCTCCAGAGGGACCCCGTTGTCCCCACCACGATCGCCGTGCAACCGGTCCCCCTATGGCTTCGTGTCCCCCATGGACGCGTGCGCACGGGGGCTCCAAAGGATGCTAACGCTGCCCCCTCTCACGTCCGAGTTTGTGGGGATGGTGGGCTACGCTCCTACCTCCTTCCACGACCTCGTCGATGACGAGGTCAAAAGTGACGGCTCCAGCATCTGCGACGTCATCGCACCTGGCCACCCTCTGCCTAGGAGTGCGCTATGGTAGACGCCCCAGGACAGCCACCAAAGGTAGTGGAGTCTTTGCAGACTCACACCCCTTTGGACCCTCGTGTGTAGGCCCTGGCGCATACATAGGAGCACGGCGAGGAGTTACGACAAAGGCGGCAGAGCCAACCGCCGCCTGCGTCGGTGCACCTAGCGCATCACGCTGCGCCACATGCGCATAACCCAGCGAGCGGCGCTCGAGGTCATGCCCATTAGGTCTAGCGCAACATTCTAGACGGAGGGGATGATCCGCCTCAGTTTGCTCGGGCTAGCTAGAACATCGCTGCTGCAGCGATGCTTCTGCGCGGCCTCCCCAAGCCTACTGACCCCTAGGAGCAGGTGATCCACCAGAACCTCTGGGCGCTGGTGGAGACCGCCGCCATTTAGTAGGCGGAAAGCTCCGCATCACAACACCGGCATGCGGCATCTTGCCCAGCCGGGGGACTGGGGCCGCTCCAGTCGAATCACTCCGTCCACTCACCATAATAGTTGTTGGGCATGGAGCAGGAGGCCGTGGCTACGCCACTGCCCAACCCAGTGCCTGACCCAACATCAACCACCTATGTGCGAATGGCTCAGGCCGAACCATGATGCTCGCAGTGTCATCAACAATCGACGCCACGCCCGGCACGATGATGACGTCCATCGAATGGTGGCGAGAGCAAGCGGCATGGGCCTCGTCCTGACCATCGAGGAGTGTGAGGACACGCACCCTAGGCATGGTGGCTGACCAAATGATCGGAGCCCTAGCCCAGATGGCTGGGGGCATGGGCCTTTGGTCGCCGCATCCAGAAAGCACTGTTCCCATAGCGTTTTCGACCGCCGACCAACATCGCTTGGTACACCAGGGAGATGAACCCTGGTATATGGCTTGAAGACTTCTGGCTCGCTTGCCGAGCTAGAGGAGTGGATGATGACTACTTCATCATCTAGTACCTCCCCATCTACGTGGGGGAGCATCTTCGAGCATTGCTCGAATTCCTTCCGCCCAATAGCATCCACGATTGGGCGGATCTCAAGAGTCTCATCGTTGGAAATTTCTAGGGGACGTATGTCCGTCCTGGGAATTCCTATAACCTCAAGAGCTGCCAACATGAGCCCAATGAGTCCCTATGGGATTACATCCATAGGTTCTCAAAGTAGTGCAACTCCCTTACTGATGTCGTCGATGCGGACGTCGTCAGCGCGTTCCTCTCTAGACAACCTGCAAGTCCCTGATCCCCAAGCTCGGCTATGTGAAGCCTCGTACCACCCGTGACCTGCTCGACATCGCCATGAACCACACCTCCGGCGAGGAGGCAGTCGAGCGGTCTTCAGTGGTGGTCGGGACAAGGGCAAGGACAAGCGCGAGGACCAAGGCGAGTGCCCCTCCACACAAAAGGGCAAGAAGAACAAGAAGGATCGGCGCCGACCGGCCAACCTAGCTTTGGTTGCCGTGGCCGACCACGCGGGCAAGCAGCCCCAGCAGGGCTAGCCCGACCACTTCGACAAGCTCATGGAGAGTCCATACACCAATCATGCCTATCCCGTCAAACACCTCTACAAGGACTGCGAGCTCCTCAAGCGCTTCCTATGGCAAGCCACCAAGCCAAAGGAAGGGAAAGGCAAGGAGGAGGCGGCCAAGAAAGGAGGCACAGCGGACAAGGATGAAGATGGCTTCCCCAAGCCTGAGGAATGCCTCATGATCTTTGGGGGATCCGACGCCATCCACTCCAAGCGGCAGCACAAGGTACGTTATAGAGAGGCATGCGCCGCCGAGTCAGCCATCCCCTCTTTCCTTAGCTGGTCGGACTCCTCGATCACTTTTGATCAAAGAGACCATCCTTCCCATGTCACCCGACCGGGTCACTACCCGCTCATCATTGACCCCATCATCCGCAAAAAGTGCCTCACCAAGGTGTTTATGGATGGAGGCAGCGGCCTCAACATTCTCTATGTCGACACCCTCGACGCCATGCGCATCCCCTAGTCGGAGCTCCACCCAGTGAGCTCTCCCTTCGATGGCATGATCCCGGGGACGTAGGCATATCCACTAAGGCAGATCGACCTACCCGTCATGTTTGGTGACCATGCCAACTTCTGCTCGGAGGTCCTAAGCTTCATGGTAGTGGACTTTCTAGGGTCCTACCATGCCATCTTGGGGCGGCCATGCTACGCCAAGTTTGTGGTGATCCCTAACTACACCTACCTCAAGCTGAAGATGCCAAGGCCAAATGGCGTCATCACCGTAGGTAGCACCTTCTCGCACGCCTACACATGCTACCGCGAGCATTACAAGCTCGCCACTACCATCATCAACTCCACCGAGCTCCCGGAGCTTAGGAATTTGGTGACTCCAGCAGTCCCCGACTGCAATGGGCCAACCTCCTCAAGTACCTTCCATCCGACTGAGGAAACCAAGGCGGTAGAGATTGACCCCACCGACCTGACCAAGATGGTTCGGATCGAGACCAAGCTCCCGACCAAATAGGAAAGCGAGCTCGCCGACTTCCTACGCACAAATCATGATGTCTTCATGTGGAAGCCTTCTGACATGCCGGGCATACCGAGGGAGGTCACCGAGCATGCACTACGCGTCGTCTCAGGTTCAAAGCCCACCAAGCAATGCCTATGTCGCTTTGACGACGAGAGGCACAGGGCCATAGGTGAGGAGATCGCCAAACTTCTGGTAGCCGGATTCGTCAAAGAGGTATACCACTCCGACTGGCTAGCTAATCCTGTTCTCATGAAAAAGAAGAATGGGAAATGGAGAATGTGTGTTGACTATACTGGTCTAAACAAGGCATGCCTAAAGGACCACTTCCCTTTATCATGCATAGATCAGATAGTCGACTCCACCTTAGGGTGTGAAATCCTCTCCTTACTGGATGCCTACTCAGGCTACCACCAGATCACGATGAAAGAGTTTGACCAGGTCACAACTTCATTCATCACCCGTATGGTTTGTACTATTACATAACCATGCCTTTCGGTCTGAAGAATGCTGGTGCCACCTATCAACGGTGCATGCAGCGATGCTTCGTGGACCAAATCGAACCGCCCGACCGACTTGACCAAGTTGAGCCACCAAAACTAACAATCGTCGTCTATGTAGATGACATAGTGGTGAAAATGGCTCAAGCTGGTGACCTGATCGCAAACTTGGCCGCCACATTCGTGAACCTTCGAAGGTTCAATGTCAAATTGAATCTCAAAAATTGTGTTTTCGGGGTTCCGAAGGGGAAGCTGCTCGGATACATCGTGTTCGAGCGCAGCATCAAAGCCAACCCCGAAAAAATCATGGCCATGTCCAACATGGGCCCTATACGCAACATCAAGGGCGTACAGAGGCTCACTGGCTGTTTGGCCGCCCTAAGCCGATTCATCTCCTGACTAGGCGAATGGGGGATGCCTCTCTACAAACTTGTCAAGAAGACAGACGCATTTGTCTAGACAAAGGAGGCACCACAGGCTTTGGAAAACCTCAAAGCATCACGAACGTCGGCCCCAATCCTTGTCGCCCCCGAACAGGGAGAATCCCTCCTCCAATACATCGCGACAAGCAACCATGTTGTGAGCGCTGCCCTCGTCGTCGAGAGGGAGGAGCCAGGACATCCCCTAAAGGTCCAACGACCGGTGTACTTCGTCGGTGAGATACTCACCGATACCAAAATTTGCTACCCCTAGGTTCAGAAGCTTCTGTACGCCATGCTGATGGTGAATCGGAAGCTCTTGCACTACTTCACCGACCACGAGGTCATGGTCATCACCTCGTACCCACTCAGGGAGGTCATCCGTAACCGTGACACTACCGGTTGAATCTCTAAGTGGGCTCTTGAGCTCGTGGGCCACAACATTAGGTATGTTCCCCACACCGCTATTAAGTCTCAGGCTCTTGCCGACTTCATCGCCGAATGGACGGAAGTCCAGCTCCTGACCCCAAATGTCACCCACGAGTACTGGACGATGTACTTCGATGGGTCAATCATGGTGCCTGGCTCGGGGGCTGGAGTGGTTCTGATCTCCCCAGATGGGAGCAGGCTTCGCTACGCGATCCATCTCCATTTTTAAGCCTCAAACAATGCCGCAGAGTATGAGGCCCTCATCAATGGACTATGCATCACCATCGAGCTCGGTGCCATGTGGTTGTATGTCCGTGGTGACTCAGAGTTGGTCATCGACCAAGTCATGAAGGAGTACTACCAGGAGGTGTACTGCCAAGAGGTGTGCAAGCTCGAGGACAAGTTCCGAGGGATCAAACTACATCATGTCCCTCGAAAGGACAAGACGCCATTGACTTAATCGCAAAATTGGTGGCCAGACAGGAACTGCTCGCCGACGGGGTCTTTGTAAACAACCTCCACGAGCCGTATGCCCGCATCCGAGAGGATTCGACCCAGATGCGCTCCAACACCAATCTGGCACTTGGGGGCTTCGACCCCCCGACGTGCCCTGACCTCGATCGAGCGCTCAGGGGCTCCGACCTTGGTGCCTCCATGGCAACGATGCCTGGCGACATCGCCATGATGGCACTCGATCCGGCCGACTAGAGAGCACCACTACTCGCCTGCCTCCTCGAGGAGGTTCTACCACCAGAAAGGACTAAAGCATGACGAATTGCTCGATGCGCCAAGATGTTCGTCACCATTAGTAATGAACTTTACAAGCGAAGTTTGTCGGGAGTGCTCATGAAGTGCATCCCAACCGACCAGGGGAAACAGCTTCTCCTCGAAGTCCATGCCAGAATCTGTGGACATCACACGGTCCCAAGGTCGCTGGTCAGGAAAGCCTTTCACCAAGGTTTTTACTGGCCCACTACACTACGAGATGTAGAGGAGGTGGTCCGCAGGTGTGAAGGATGCCAGTTCTACACTCGGCAAACTCACCTGCCGACACAGGAGCTTCAGACCATCCCTATCACTGCCCATTCGCGATCTGGGGCCTCGACATGGTCGAACCCCTCAAAAAGGCCCTGGGTGGCTTCACTCACCTACTCATGGCGGTGGACAAGTTCACCAAGTGGATAGAGGCGAAGCCCATCACCAATATCCACTCGGAAGAGGCGGTCAAGTTCTTCCTCGACATCATCTATTGGTTTGGTGTCCCTAACTGTATCATCACCGACCACAGAACAAACTTCACTAGGAAGAAGTTCCTAGACTTCTATGACGAATACGGCATCAGGATCGATTGGCCATCGGTCGGACACTCGCGTACTAACGGTCAGGTCAAGCAGGCCAATGGCATGGTCCTCCAAGGACTCAAGCCCTGCATCTATGATCGACTCACAAAGTATGCTGGGCGATGGGTTGTAGAGGTCCCAACAATCCTCTGGAGCCTAAGCACGACCCCAAACCAGTCCGTGGGGTTCACCCCTTTCTTCCTAGCATACGAAGTCGAAGCAGTGTTGCCATCCGACCTCGATCACAGCACCCCAAGAGTAAAGGCCTTTGACCGAGACCGAGCCATGGAGGTTCATCAGGACGCGGTCGACCTACTCGAGGAGGCTCATGAGATGACCATCATCCGCTCCACTAGTTACCAGCAAACTCTCCATAGGTACCATGAAAGAAAAATCAGGGGAAGGATCCTCAAGGTCGGTGATCTCGTACTCCGGAGGACCCAGTCAACCAAGGACGTGATAAGCTCTCTCCGCCATGGGAAGAACCATACACGGTGGCCAAGGTGATCCGACCAGGCGCCTACCGGCTAAAGGACGACAACGACAATGTTCTCACCAACACATGGAACATCGAACAATTACATTGTTTCTTTCCCTAAATCTTGGCCTTACCGTTTATTTTCATTCAATGCTTGCTCCTACAGCGCCCCAGTCTCGAGCACTCTTGGCCTGGGTCGCTTGGGGGCTCCACGAGGGTGTGATACCACCCCCTTTTTACTATCATGTAGTAACACTTTTCACCCAAACAAAAGGGCGCCACCCAAACGAAAGGGCATCCCGTTCATTTGATTACCCTACATTACTTGTGCTTTAGCCTCCCGACCGATCACACCCCGCCACGACCTATGGTTACGAGCAGCTGAGCCTCGTGGGCCACGCCCGGGTTCTTAAGGTTGTAGCCTACGGGTCAACGGGCAGGTGCGAAAAAGAAAGGACAAAAAAACAAAGCTACGCAAGGATAAAAACAAGTGTGGACGGGACAAGCTTCCCCTCACAAGTGATTTCATCACAAAACAAACTTAAAATATTCACAAATGTAAAACTATTCACACAAGGGCTCCTCCATGAATTCATCTTTTACATAAACTGACTATTTCAACTCTAACTCTATTGTGGCCCCCGGTGGCGTTGGTTGACGGTGCAGTTAGCGAGGATGAAGGCAGCTCGGTTGTGGTCGGGACGACGGCGCTTGGCTCGGCTATGGTTGGGATGATGTTCCACTCGGTTGGGGGTGGGATGACACTCGCTTCTGACCCGGCCTCCGCTGCCTCCGCAGGCTGGACGACGTCTTCCCGATGCACATCTGCGGCCATGGTCGAACGGTGAGCCTCCATCACCCACTGCGCGGTGACCTACTCAGCGACCACCTATGCATGCGGCATCAAACTTTCCCCCAGCGCATGGATCTCGTCTATGCTCCACCCATTGGCATATCCTTTGTAGATGTCCGTGAAGTCCAGATTAGGGTAGTGGGTCACCACCGAGGTCAGCACCCTCGACCTCCCATAGAACATGCCGTCGGAGATGAGTGCCCGAATTTCATTCGGGACCTCCGCCAGCTAGACGGTGGGCGTACTGGTGCTCGGTACTGACCCGAACACCTTGGAGACCACCATTGGTGCAATGTTGCGAAGCTGGTTGAGCTCTCCCTTGAGAGCGTGTCGCTCCTCAAGGGAATGGGCTAGCGCCTCCATGCTCCGACCGACCGCCACTTTGACCGTCTCCAGCTCTTGCTCTAGAGAGCCGATCTTGCCACCCAGTTTTGGAAACGAACGACAAATTTAGGAGCACGAAAAATAAAAATTCAAGGCATCAATTGAGGGCAGAACAAGTACATATCGAGGCGGGTGCTTTCGAGAACGAAAATCCCTTCCTCTTGCTAGGTCACCCTCTCGAGCAGCCGAGTGTTTGACTCCTCTGCCCCAAGCATCTACCCCCAGAGGGCGATGACCTCCCGCTCGGCATCTGACCAGGCCTTCCGCTCCACTTCCAGAGCCTCTAGGGACTTCCTAAATGCGGACTTAGTCTCCGCCAAGTGGGCCTTGAATTTCTGCTCGGCAGCAGTCGCCCACTCGACCACACGTAGCTCTATCACCCGTGCTCCCGTCGCCTTGGCCGCCCAGTGTTGGGACTCACGGTGGGCGGACTCTAGCTTGTGCCTTAGCTCGTCGACCTGCCGCAACGCCACCGCTTCTTGCTCCATCCGACCATGCTCCTCCCGAAGAAACTGGGACTTGCGGATCGACATCATCTCTAGGTCCTATGAGACAAGAAGCAGGCATGCTGAGACAACAATTTAAATGCCAAGGAATCAAAGACAACACTAGGAATGTAGAAAACTTACCTTTGCAACATGTGGCAGGTCGACAGTCATGGCCTGATGGATGAGCTTAACCCTCTCCAAGGCATCCTTGAGCTTCGCCTTGGTAAGGGCAAGATCGAACTCCATCGATAGTCCTCTCTCCCCAAGCAGGTGTCAAAGCTTCACCTCCTCCTCATTACGAAGGATGAACCGAGCCTTTCCTGGCTCGCCGGGGCAAGGCCACACTAGCTCATGGGTCACCCCTGACTCGCTGGAAGATCCAGCCATCACAATATCAAGCGATGACCGGATCATCACCAACTCTCAGGACGGCGGGATGGCTGGCGGCTCTACCCCGGTGTCTTCCTTGTCATCGAAGGGGATGTCCACCACCAGGACTCCATGGCTTGCTGGTGGCTGCTCTACTTCCGGCCTGACCACGGCTCCTCCACCCCCTCTAGCTCTGACCAGGCGAGCGAACCATGCGCTCCTCCGCCGGGCAAGACGGGGAGCCCAATTTCCCTCATCTCCTCCTCCGTGACTGGCGGGGGAGGGACCGCAAGAGTCACCTCTGACCCAGCCTCCGCCGTCACCACGGGGATCACCACCATCACCGCCACCACCGTGCTCATGACCGGTCAGGAAGACGCAACCCCCATTAAGGAAGGTCGCACCGCCACCAGCCTGCTTCCTGCTTTGCTCATCGCAACCCGCCATAGGCTGGGTCTCCACTCTTCTCGCACGGGAGGTGGGGATATCCCTAGCCCTACTGGCTCCTGGCCACTGCAAAAAAGGGCACAAGCGTAGGTTAGTCACACTCAAAAACTCAACTATGAGAACAAAGGGAAGCATGAATACATACCCAGACGAAAGCGGTAGAACCTTGAAGCCCCGACCGGCTGACGATGAGCCGACCAGACGAGGATCGCTCGAGGGTCATGACCCATGCCCCCTTGGATCAACCGAGGGTGGGGGTGACCCGACCGGTCCCCGTTCGGCCCACAAACGGCCGCGGCCACCAGCTCATGGCGAAACCACCGGAGCAACTGGCGGGGCATCTCCCTGTTGGGGTTCACGCACACGCATCGACCCCGAAGACATAGGGGAATGATCACGTCCCCCTGACCGACCGGCGTGCTCTGCCACACTAGGAGCAGGGGGCCACAAAGCCGACAATGCCTCCAAGGGCACGATGACCGTGCCCGCTTCGCCTCCCGTTCGCGGGCATCATCCTCGCCCATGGCGTGTTTCTTTGACTCAGGAGCATCACCGCGCATCTCCGTACCATGCCCGCTGCCGACAGGCGCAGCCATAGGCGCGCGGTGCTCCACCAAGGTCACGGCAGCACCCTCATCTCCCTCGTCCTCCGAGGAACCCGCTTCATTACCCGACTCCATGGGGTCCTCTGACTCGAGCTCCTCCTCCACTTCCTCCCGGCGCTCGCCGCCACGAGACGCCGATTGATCTCCTTCTCCTTAAACCTCCTCCAGACCTTTTGGTTTTCTTCTTCTTCTTAGCAAGCCGTGCCTTCCGCCCCTCTCAAAAGATGTGGCGGGATTTATACCCCACGAGCCCCTATGAAATAGGCGACTTAAAATTGATCTAAAGATCAAAACAGAAAGGAAAAAGGTCACGGGAAAGGGGTATACCAGATCGGATAGCTTCGTGGCATGGAGAGGTCTGAGCGTCCTTCGAGGGACTCATCATCCCCCAACTGCAGCACCCGATCGAGATAACTCTAGACTTCATCCCTTGACAACTCCTCCGGCAACGCGCAGTCAGGATCCATCGGGCCGGAGTATTCCCACATCAGCCGCGTTCTCTCCGCCAATAGGGTGACCCAACGGTGGAAGAAGGTATGGAAGACCCACAACCCATCGAGGCCATGCCGCACGAGACTCTGAAGCTCTGTCTCGATGATCTCTAGCTTGTTCTGCCGACGGGCAGGACCCCACGACCAGCTTTCCCTTCTCTCCGGCCTCTCCCCGGTGAACGTCGGGAATGGCGCCTCCATTGGGTTCCTAATGTAGAACCACTCACCGTGCTATCCTTGGTTGGAGTCACTGGGGAGTACATCGGGTAGGGGACCGACGGCTTAGGCCACTTCTGCAGGGAGAACCCACCTACCGAAGCGATTCTGGGCAGTTTCCCCTCAGATAGGGCCTACTCGTTGAAGATCCACCGGAAGAGGTCCACGTGCGGCTCCATCCTGAGGAAGGCCTCATAGTCGGTGATGAAGCCGGCAATGTGTAGAACCCAAGTCGGGTTGAGGTGCTGCAACTCCAGGCCCCACTCATTGAGGAGCCCACGTAGGAACCAATGCGCGGGGACCGAACCCATGCTCATGGAAGGCAAGGAAGGAGATGACCTCATCAGCCCGGGGTTGCGAACAACCTCCCCCGACGTGGGAGCCCTCAAATACTCCACTTCCTTCGACGGGAGCAACCATTTCTTGGCGAAGGCGGCCAACACCTCCTCATCCACGTTGGATGGCCTTTAGTTCGACATTGCGCCATAGATCTACGAGTGGATCTGTAAGTTTTTCTCTCCCTCGCTCTACTCTCCTCTCTCCTAGAAACCCCCGCGGCACATGAAGGTGCTTAGCAAGAAGAAGGAAGAGGAAGCGGCGGTGGTGAAGGAAAGGCGAAGAGACAGGAGAAAAAAACCCTCTCCTCTCCCCTATTTAAATGCGAAAGGATGTGTGGCGGGATGTGGCCTGGCTAATGGGATGCGCTTATCCGATGGAACATTGCTTGGCTAGCGGGATGTGGCCTAGGTGGGGCCCACCACTACCGCAACCTAGGTGCAGGAAACAAGGCATAGCCGCATGCAAATGACCCTTCGCCTTCCTAGGAAAGGTTTGGAGGGGCCCACCAATGGAATCTCCATTGAGAAGAAGCCAGCCGATCACCCAAGTCGATCGAACGGCTCGAGCGGCTGCCGAGAAATGGGTAAGGAGCAGTGGGATGCCCCATGTAGGTTATGCCAACTCCGTCTCGAATGACGGACCCGGATTCCACTTGAATATATCCGATAGGAGCTCCCTGAACCCGTCACTCCAACCATCGAGGTAAATTTACCAACCCCATTTTACTTTTCTAGTGCATGAGCATTCATTCATCCATTCTCATGCATGCATTCATACATTCAGCCATATATTCATCCATACATTCATCCTATACATCCAAGCATTGCATATGCAATTGTTGCATCACAACGCTTCGCGTCGTGTCACGAAGCGGTAGTCGTCTCATTCGATATGAGCGGTGACCGACCGGGGTTTGAAGGACGGCCCGCAAAGGGCTCGAGGCTGCCTCGTGTCAAACAGAGCTAGGGGATAAAACGCAGATGAGCCCCAGTGGCCCTCACCCGATCCGCTCAAAAGCAAACAGGGTCATCTCGACCTTCTCGTTCGATCCTGACCTCGAGCCATGCCCATAGAATCTCCATCGAGGGGAGGCCAGCAGGCCACCTGAGTTGGTCTCTGAAACGGCTTTGGCATCTACTGGGAGGTGGGTTAAGGAGTAGTGGAATGCCATATGAGGGCTATGCCGACCCTGTTACAAACAACGGACCCAGATTCCACTCGGACTTGCCCATTAGTGAGCTCATTGAGTGCGTCACTCGAGGCATTGAGGCAAGCGACATTAGCTCAACTCCTTCGGTTGTAGAAACTGTGGATGGGGTGACGCACGAAACTCGATCGACCCCTACCGAGCCCAATTGGGCTTGGGGGCTTAGGCCACCTGACCCTGACTCAGGAATCCAATCGATCGCGCAGGTCACGGGTGGGACAAACACGGGTGATCACCCCGACCGGCAGAAACACAGGAGTCTACGGCCCTAGAAAAGAGTACTAAGGTTCTCAGCCTCTAACCGACTCAGCAGTCGGCTACAGGCTCGGAGGCTACACCCACTGGATGCGCTTGCGCGCACCCGGCAGAAGACGGACTACCGACGAGTTCCTCCCCCATTGGGGGCTGGGCGCCTATGTCTACTCGGCGCACCTCTGCGGCCTTCACCGGTCCCCTCATCAGGGGCTGGGTGCCAATATCCCCCCGGCGCGTCTCCGAGGCCTTCGCCAGTCCTCCCCGTGGAGGTGGGGCGCCTAAATCCTACTTGGTTACCCTACGCGGTACAACAAACCAAGGGGGAAAACGTCGAAGTTCCAATAAACAGCCCGCCTCCACGGCGCAATAGGCACAGGAATTATAAAGCAAATACAAGCTTTCATTAAGCCAAAGACACAAGCCCCAGACTTTTACAATAACACGCAAAGTGTGTGTGAACATCCCCGGGACTGCTCCGCACCTTGGGGCATGAAGCGGAACAAGGGAGCCAACATCCTTGTTCTCCTGCTACAATGCTCTCCTCCCTCTCTCCGTCCTCTGATCCAAAATCCAGGACAAGGGTCCGTTCGAGACGTACGATGCTCTCTTCTTATCAAAGATCTTCTAGCATCGTACTCCCATACACCCTCAAAAGCGGCAACTCAACAGCCCCTTCACGGCTTCACAGAAGCTCTAAAGGGGCTCGGGGGCTCCTGTCGGGTTCATAAACTTGAGGTCCCCAATGGACCCGCTTCCCTACAATACTTGGCCTAGCTGGCGGTGCAGCGACAGCGCGCGTCTGGGCCGGTCCAAATACACAATGATAGGCCGAGACCATGATCTGGTTCTCGACCAGCACCTCTCGGCCAGGAGACCTGGTCGGAGCCCCGATCGGAAGGCCTGGCTGAGGTGGGACCGCAGTTCGACTCCGATCCCGTTCCTCCGACCGAGGATGTGCCAGACCTTTGCTCGCCTCTCTTTCCTAACCGACACGGTCGGGGCTGACTAGGAAAGACCAACCAGGACGCCTGCTCGGTGAGGGCTCGGGGAGCAAGCGAAATAGATAAGGTAAGGCGCTTAAGTCAACCACAATACCGAGGACCATACCCTGCTACGCCCTGCGCACCTACAGGACAGTGCCGTCAGGCCATGTTAGACGAACACTATACAGCCTGCCAGACGCGACAGAGCACAAACAGTATTGTGGGCGCCGTCATTTGTCGTCCTAGGTGAACACTGTGCAGCCTACCAAGTCATGAACAGTAAGGTGTACGAACACTGTGCACCCTGCCAGGTACAGCAGGTCATGAATAGTAAGATGGGCGATGCCGTGCCGTACCTGACGATGTAGGCAACAAGACTAGGTAGCACCCATACATACTCTCTCTCTTTCCGTCTTTAACTTCTAAGGCCACCCCCTTCATCTATAAAATAGGATGCGCTCTCTCCTCTGAGGACACAACTCAATAGCTCTAGAGCTCGACAGCTACATAGTCTACATGCTCTCAACAGCTGATAAGCTCGGACACACAGAGCATACGCTCAAATACTTAACGCACGTTTGAGCATCTGTCACTCTCTTTCACTCGGTTCAGAGTCCGACCGGGCCTCTAACACTCCCTTCCTATTGCTTATTCGTTTGTAACTCCACAGTAAACTTCGAGCACCTGGGCTCAGAAATAAAATCACCGACCGACTGAAACTGGATGTAGGGCACGTTGCTTGAACCAGTATAAATCTTATGTCATCGCGTGCTATGCCACATCCGATCATAGCGCACGACAAAACTACAAATATTTACTTGTTGATCACATTTCGCACCGGCACGACCTAAATCTGATGTGGCACCCTCTGCATCCTATTTGCGTCGTCTTATTATACTTGCCCTTACCGACTTCGTTGATCATGTCAACCCGAAGTAATTTTTCTGTAGCAGTGACAGGCCACAATAGGCAACAGCACTACCAATTAGGCCCCTACTACCAATCAACAATCGGCAATTAGGCCGTATCGTGGATTATTTAACTCGGATTGGTTTGGTGTGAATCAACAATGTCAAATCCACGGACCGATCATTTACGAGCAAGCGAACAGGCTGAATGTCAAATCCACGGACCGCTAGTGGGCTAATGCAGGGCAGGCATCCCTTAAACGAAGAGACTGGTACAGCAAAGTAGCACTGTAGCAGTCGTGGTGTGCAGTTGAGCCGTGCACGGTGGGCCAGTGGTCCGTGCGGGGATGTGGAGCTCCTAAATGGCGACATTCTTTTTTTTCCCCAAAGAGTAGCGTCCGGACGTCTGGACGGTTGCGCGCGTCCGGATGCCACGCCTGCTCCGCCCTAGTTGCGCCCGCACCAGCTCCGCTTCCCTTGCTCACATTCGGACCGCTCCCTTCCGCTCCACTGCCCACGTTGCCTGGATGACTCGGTCATGTCTCTTTTCATATCGGTGCCTTGCCCGCCTCTTCCACACCACTTCGCGCCTGCCTCTTCCACGCCGCTCGGATGACTCCCTCGCCTCTTCCACACTGGCGCCGCATGGCCTACGTCTCGTCCCCATATCGACGCCGCCATGGCTCCCGCGCTAGCTCTCTTCCTCGCTCAATAACTCTACATCTAGATCTACTTTTACAACGCTCAGATAAAATAATTGTAACATACGTCTGAAACAGATGAAACATTTAGAATATACATTTGCAACATAGTCATTGCAACATATGCAACATCTAGATAAAACACTTGCAACATGCGTTGAAACAGATAAGACATCTTGAACATACTCTTGCATCATACGTCTATAACCATTGCAACATGTGCAACATCCAAGAACTACCATTGCAACATCCATATGAAACACATGAAACATACCTCTGAAATGTCTGAAACACTTGAAACATACTGAAACATGCGCTTTGCAACTTTGGGGCGCCAGGGCCGGTCGATTCCAAACATCAGGGTGGGAGCCGGCAGCGAGCGGCGGCACGCGAGCACCACCATCACAGCACCACTAGCACCGGCCTTGGCTCAGCCGGGCAGGCGGCACGCACGACGGGTGGGAGCAGGCTGCGCGTGTGACGGGAGGCAGATTGGGCGGCAGTAGCGAGCGCGAGTGGGGTGGGGGCGCGCAGCGTGGATGGATGACGCGGGTTTATGCACGCGGCAGAGGTGAGCGGCGCGGGTGGGTTTGTCGATCCGTCTGTGGCATACCATTATCGTTTTTTTAAACAAAATGGCTAGATTCCAGTTTGGTTGCAGGTTTCCAATGACGACTTTGCGTTTTCTATGTGTTCTATGCACCTGAACTTCTTGATCAATCCTGTGTATGATCAGCTACATCAATGGGACCTGTCAAAAAGCTTGTTAACAAAATGTAGCCCGCAATTTACCCGTATACACGTCAATATGCATGTAAAATTGTTGGGATGTAATCATACCAATTATCCAAACAATAGTTGGAAAAAACAGAATCAGGGTAGTCTGTAAGATTGCCTTGCCCGTCCATAAAGGAAGGGTTACAGCATGACTATCACATCTCTTGCATCTGATAGCAATCACTACGATCCGCAAATTAGCGAGTATACATCAGATGGTGGTTTGATGCAATGCACGGAACTTCAAACAGAATTGCGATCAAAGGACGGCGGAGACACCATTGCATTCCGTTGTTCCACGTACAAGCTCAACTCAATATACAGTTAGGACTTCATGCAACCGCGATAAAAAGGTTGTGCTGTGCCTGGAGTTCATTGGGCCCCAAGCTGGAAGCTGAAAATATTTTCTTGGCAGCTCCGCCTAGGCCATGCCACAAAAATGGTTTCCAGCTAACGGTCTCCACCATTGATAATTAGTGAGGGGTAAGGCACCTTCTTTATATCCACAAATGTTGAATACTCGGAGCTAAGTGGTTGCTTCCATGGCTCCCCATCCATTTGCATGAACGCGTCCCGCCAATACCCACCTTTGATCTCTATCCGTATTGCCGCTGCCTGAACATGGAATAGTAGCACCAAATTATGGGGTGCTTCTGAAAGAAGTAATAAGTACTCTTTCTACAGTTTATAGAACACTCTTTTTTTTTCGTTTCATTTTGCAATCGGCCAGACGGCCACTAGGCGTCTAGGCCACAAAAGAAAATAAAAGTTTAACTCCAGTGTGATCTACTTTCATTCTTATTGAACTTAAAATTATAATCTAGTTCACAATCGAATACATGTTTATTCACAGTTTTGCTTTAATGGTTTTAGTGAAACTGAACCTCTATCAAAAAGAAAATGACCAAATAGCAGGTTATCTCTTGTCCTACCAAATAGTATTGTATTGCATATGATGGGAAACTACTACTAATAGTGAGATTCGCTTGATGGCATTGCATACTTTTTCCAAATAAACAATAGTCTCGAGTAACCACTCGATCAACTGTGGAGGGAGCAAGTTACCTGAGCTATATGCTTGGCAGATATAAGTTCAACCATCACGAGAGATGCATGCCACCCTTGCTTCAATCCAAATATTTCAAGAAGACCATCATCTGATTGGGCTTCAACAAATCCTCTCTATTGGCATAAATGAGTTTATCAGGAGACAATGTTAATGCAATTGAGGTGATGAATGGTCACAGAAATTTACTCAACACACTTTCTCCAAATATTCAGGCTTCAAATTTCCCCATGGGTTCCTTCCACTTGCATAATTGTGAAGGTTTAATGCAACAATAGCCCTCACACTGCATCATAGATTGTCAGATGAAATTGATTTCACATTCTATATGCGGAAGCATGATCCCTAGCTATCCAAAAACAGAGAAATTGTGAGCTTGCCTCGATGGTACAGGAATGTTCTCCCACTCAGAGCTGTCCATCCTCTTGATTGATAAACAGAGAACGTTCCTCAATCCCCTGACATATTATAGAAAGAAAAAACTGAGATATCCCATACAGGGCTCTGCTACACTGGGTTTGACAAATCAGTACAACCCTGGTGATTTACTTCTCAAGGGCGTACCCAGTGCAGAGAGCTCCCGCTCTGTGCGGGGTCTGGGGAAGGATGTTAGTGGCAAGCCTTACCCTCGCCTGTGCAATGCGAGGAGGCCGCGACTCAAACCCGGGACCTTCCGGTCATAGGCGGTAAGACTCTACCGCTTGCACCAGGCCCGCCCTTCTGGTGATTTACTTCTGATAAAAGGATTTTTTTTAACTACAAAGTGTAAAAGCAAGCAGTCTACCATATATAGTGAACATTTTGGATTCCTGGATGAGTTGGATCCATATTATATTGAATAGAACAAAAAAAAAAACAGATGCAGAAAGTCTTAAGAACTAACAAATGTACAACTAGAATTCAGAAGGAAACTGAAAGCCTATGTTATTGGACATCTAAACTAAAGACTCAACTAAATCCGCTATTGCCAAAAACTGAAATATTATCTGATTACTGGATTTTGGTGTAATAAACTAATACAATCATGTTTTTAGAGAATTTTGTCCAAATTACATCACATGCTACTGTTTGCAAGAAAACCCATTTGTATATTTCAAATGGGAAAATTCCAACCTTCAACTATAGCCAGAGTCCAAATACAAACCTGCAACTCTGAAACAATCAAAAACATTAATCCTTAACTATCAAACTTCTTAAAAATGACCCTTATCGATGTTTGGACTTAGGGCATAGTTGAAGGATAAAGTCAGCACATATTATTAATAGTGTTTTTTTTTAAAAGATGACAATATTAAAGTTATCACTTGACCAGGGGAGGTATCACTCATGTAGGTATCTGTAAAATGTACGATTCATTACCCCAAAATAAAAGCAGCTACCATACCTTAATTCAGGGTCACTAATACATTGCGTAAAGAACCATCCTTGCTTGCAGGTATATCCTGCGTAAATTAACTGTCACAAAATCAGCCAATCAGTAATTTAGTTAGAAATGCTCACTCTAAAAGTTTTTCAAAATATAGATCACATAGTAAGCATCACATTAGTCACACAATAGAGCCTAGTTTTGTTTGTTCACAGTGCAAATATGTATTATTTCAATGCAACTGCACCATGCTGTTCTTTATCTGTTTTAATTCCTGTTTTTTTCTCGAATACGCAGGAGAGCAGCGCCTCATTATATTAAGAAGAGAATAAAGGGCAAGAGCCCAACACACACACACACACACGCACTCACGCCCCAACAGTTTCAAGGATTACATTCGTGCCCATGACAAAACCACACAAGGTGACCACTACTAAGCTAGACACTCTAACTACCAGGGAGGAGGGCAGTCAAAAATGATAGCCCTCGAGCCCCTGCCATAGACCACAAGCGGCGCTCCTCGCCGGCAATGATCAAAGCACCAGCTAAGTTTGGAGCTGCTCCATCAAAAACACACCCATTGCGATGGTTCCATATAGTCCAAGCTCCGAGTATAATTAGCAAATTAACTCCTTGCCTCATCAACCCATCAACGGTGCTGCTACTAGCTTTCTCCCACCAAGCATGGAAGGACAACTCTGTAGGCTGAGGGGACAGGAAATTAATTCCTGTTATCAAGTTGATGTCATTCTTTTAGTTTCATGTTTCTACCTTGACCAACAGCAAACTAAAAGGATTATCCACCGACAAGGCATGCTTCAATTCACACAGTGAAACCAGAAATTGTAAAATCATCAATGCTCTAGTTAGAAAATTTGTAGTGCTTAAGGTGCAAGTTCAGGTTTATTTTAAGCTACAGGAAAAAGGTGATATTCTCAACTCCATTTCTTAATCATTATTTCTAGAAGTTATTTATATAAGAGAGAGGTAAGAGACGTGGCCTTGATGAGAGAAATCATCAACTAATTGGACCTATACATATTAATGAGTATACTACACTTAAAAATTCATATCATTACCTTTGTTTTGCAGATAATTAACTGCGTGTTAACAGCTTGCAAAACACAGCTGAAGAAAATGGTGATTCTATCCTTTTGGATTACCCAAAGGAAAACTATAACTTAAGATGAGTAGTGCATATGTTATTGAAATTGATTTTCCCTTTCTTAAAAATGGTAGCATCATTGTTAGTTGACCAATGAAACCTCCTCTACATTGACCGCAGATATCCTTTACATTTTTTTTCCTCGAACACACAGAAGAGCTGCATATCATTATATTAAGAGAAAAATGGGTTAGAACCCTGAGTAGACACACGACACACTACACCCATCATTCTCAGATTACAATCGCGCCTGTGATAAAATAACTACATGACTACCTGAGCCTAAATTGGATCTAAGGTCATCAACAAAGACACAGCCGGCTCCAGCCATACGCCACATATATCATGTACATACTGACCCATTCTTAAGTTAACATTACAAGCATATATTGAACAGTTTTCATTTGTCATAAATGATTCGTAATAAACTATAAAACTTGAATGACCAATATTAGGGTTTAAGGTGATGAACTGCTGGGTTATCATAAATGTAGCCATGTAGGGAAGAGCATCCATAAGTTACTTACCTTATTGGATAAAGGTCCATTTGCAAGAAACGGTTTCTCATCACGTAATTGGTGAAAACCATAAGCCACTTGTGCATCCATTCCTGCAATACAAGAGAAGGGTATTTCAAGACCAGTCCTTACGACACTTATTATGTAATGTAAAGATTAGAAATAACAGGTGGTAACAAGTAACGACAAACACAATTGTTTTATAGGACGGCGGTTAGACCTGCTATATTGTATGGTGCAGAATGTTGGCCTACGAAAAGACGACATGTTCAACAGATAAGTGTCGCGGAAATGCGTATGTTGCATTGGATTTGCGGTCATACAAGAAGGGATCAAGTTCGGAACAATGATATACGTGATAAATTAGGGGTAGCACCAATTGAAGAAAAGCTTGTCCAACACCGGTTGAGATGGTTTGGACATGTCCAACGAAGACCTCCAGAGGCACCGGTGCGTAGTGGATCCTAAGCCAGGATAGTAACGTGAAGAGAGGCAAAGGAAGACCGAAGTTGACTTGGGTAGAGGCAATAAAAGGAGACTTGAAAGGATGGAATATACCCAAAGACTTAGCCTTAGATAGGAGTGCTTGGAAAACAACTATTCACGTGCCTGAACCTTGATTGCTTCTGCTGGGTTTCAACTCTAGCCTACCCCAACTTGTTTATGACTTAAAGGCTTTGTTGTTGTTGTTGTTGTTGTGGATATGAATAGGAAAGTGAACTCCTGAAAGAATATTCATCTCATTGTCTCCAGGGTAGTATTGAGAATGAGTTATTACCTTCCTCTACTATAGAAACCTAAAATTAAGAAAGTACAACAAAGGCTCACCTGCAGATATACAATTATACACCAGAAAAGAAAAGTAGGAAGTTACCCAAGGTTTATTTATTTATGTATGTATTGAGAACACACCCAAGAAGATTATACATGTTTGGAACAGTTTGTGACCAAGTTGTTTGCTGAACTTTTTTTTTTGAAAGTAGTTGTTTGCTGAACTACGAAGGAAAGGATTTTGAAACCCTTCCACTTGATATGATCCTCACACTAAGCCCCTTGCTGCACTCTTTGGATGGGCTCTCCCTGAGGCAGAGTCTGCTGCAGAACTAGTGGGGTGTAGTGTTTGAGAGGTCCTCTGGGTCGTTCTTGTTTTAGTATCACTATGGATCCTGCACACATCGGAATGTAAGGGGTTTAAACTCAGTAGCGAGACAGGATGCAGTCAGAATGGTGGTGGATGCCTCCAAAATTGATGTTGTATGCCTACAAGAAACTAAATTGAGTACTGTGTCCAGAAGTTTGATACTGACTATGTTGGGAAGTGAATTTGATAATAACTTCATTTGCTTACCCTCAGAGGGAGCCAGTGGTGGAATTTGAATTGCTTGGTAGATTGGACTGGGCACTGTTGGAGCTACCAGGGTGGATACTCACAGTGTCTCGGTCCAATTTTGCCCATCAAATGGTAGTGCGTGGTGGTTGACCTGTGTTTATGGGCCACAACAAAATCAAGATAAGATCCAGTTTCTCCAGGAGCTGAGAGATGTAAGAGCACAGTGCTCTGGGCCTTGGCTGGTGCTTGGGGACTTCAACCTCATCTATAAGGATGAGGACAAAAACAACTCCAACCTTAACAGAGCAATGATGGGAAGGTTCAGAAGGTGGACCAATGATATGGAGGTCACTGAAATTACTCTCCATGGTCGTAAATATACATGGACCAGTTCCTTCACTAATGCTTCCCCAACGTTGGTTAGGCTGGATAGAATGTTTTGCTCGCTGGATTGGGAGGAGCAGTTTCCAGGTTGTCTCCTTCAGAGTGCTGCTTCTATTGATTCAGATCACTGCCCCCTGATTCTTGGGCTGCAGGACAGTATCGACAGCAAGAAAAGATTTCATTTTGAAGCTTTCTGGCCCTCTCTAGATGGATTCCTGGATGCTGTGAGGGACACATGAGAGGGTGTACAACCCAGTCAATGCCCTCTAGAAACCTCATCATTAAAACTCAAGGCAACAGCCAGAGGATTACAGAGCTGGAGTCAGACGAAGTTTGGGCACATCAAATCTCAGTTGCTGTTGGCAAAAGAAATTATCCACCAGTTTGAAATTGCACAAGAAAGCAGGCCTCTTAAACCAAATGAATTATGGCTGCGTAATAATCTCAAGAAACACTCTCTGGCTCTAGCATCACTGTTGAGAACAATAGCCAGACTCAGATCCAGAATAGGCTGGCTAAAGGAAGGTGATGCCAACACAAGGCTTTTTCATCAGCATGCAAGATATAGGAAAAAGAATAATTTTATTGCCAAACTTCATGAAGGAGATCAGGTCATCACAAAACATGAAGAGAAGGCGGCTACTGTTCTGGATTTTTATGATAATCTGATTGGGGCAGAGTGTGCTAGGGAAAGAACTATCAACTTGGACTTCCTTGACAGCCCATACTTTGAGCTGGAAGCTTTGGATATGCCTTTCTCAGAAGAAGAAGCTTGGAACACCATAAAGGAGTTGCCTTCTGATAAGGCTCCTGGCCCTGATGGGTTCACTGGCAAGTTCTACAAGAGTTGTTGGTCAGTTATCAAGAATGATGTGATGGCAGCACTCCACTCTGTATGGAGTAGGAATTTTAGAAGTCTCTGGAAACTCAATTCTGCCTACATTACACTGATCCCAAAATAGCCAAATGCTGATCAAGTCAAGGATTTTAGGCCCATTAGCTTGGTACACAGCTTCGCCAAACTAGTGACCAAAATCCTGGCTAATAGACTTGCAGGTCGGCTAGATGAGATGGTGTCCCCCAATCAGAGTGCTTTCATCAAAAAAAGGTTCATTCAAGATAATTTCATGATGGTCCAGCAGACAGTAAAATTCTTGCATTCCCAAAAGCAGCCCAGAATACTCCTCAAGCTAGACATCACCAAAGCTTTTGACTCAGTGTCTTGGGCTTTCTTATTGGAGGTTCTTAGAAAGCCAGGATTTTGTTCTCGCTGGTGTGACCTTATATGTGGTCTCTTAACAACTTCTTCCACCCAGGTCCTCCTCAATGGCATCCCAGGAGAAAGCATAAAGCACAGAAGGGGACTGAGACAGGGAGACCCTCTATCTCCTATGCTCCTTATCCTGGTTATGGATGTGTTAAATTGGATGTTCATGAGGGCTGCTGAAGCTGGACTGCTACAGCCCTTATCCAGGAGACCAATCCAGCACAGAATCTCTTTATATGCTAATGATGTAGCCCTTTTCCTCCAGCCTATTGCAGCAGATATTAATCTGTCATTACGACTATTGCAATTATTTGGGGAAGCATCAGGCCTCAAGACCAATGTTCAAAAAAGTAATGTGCTGCCTATCCAGTGTTCTGAGGAAAACCTGGCTCTGATTCAGAATTTATTGCCCTGCGAAGTGCTGGATTTTCCTTGCAAATATTTGGGCTTGCCTTTGACCATCAAAAAGTTGACCGAGGAGCAGGTCCAACCCATAATTGACAGCAGATCGGCTACCTGGATGGAAGGCGGATCTGATGACACGTGCTGGAAGAGTAATTCAAGTGCAATTTGTTCTCACAGGAATCCTAATCTATGTGGCCATGGCAACAGATCTTCCACCTTGGGCTATCAAAGCCATAGATAAGATCAGAAGGGCATTCCTGTGGAAGGGTCAAAAAGAGGCAAAAGGTGGTCATTGCCTCATTGCCTGGCCTAAAGTGTGCCGCTCCAGGGAACTGGGTGGTCTTGGGATAGCAGATCTAAAGTCCCTGGGTATTGCCTTAAAAGCAAGATGGCCATGGCTTAAGCGGAGTGCGCCCAACAAACCTTGGGCAAATCTGCCTATCCAAGTCAGTAAAGAGGTAGCTGGCCTCATCTCTGTGGCAGTGATAACAGAAGTAGGAAGCAGATCTAATACGCTTTTCTGGAAGGATAAATGGCTGGATGGCAAGGGAATTCAGGACACAGCACCTCTGGTTTTCGCACTGGTACCCCAAAGAAGATCAAACAAACGCACTGTGCTGGAGGCCCTCACTGAGGAGAAATGGACAGAGGATATACAAGGAGAAATCTGTATGACAGCCTTGAATCAGTACCTAAACCTTTGGGATGTCATGAATTCTGTGGAGTTGAATGAGAATATTCCTGATAAGCACATCTGGAGGCTATCTTCATCGGGTAAATATACAGCAAAAAGTGCTTATGATACCCTATTTCCGGGAGCAATCTTCTTTGAACCTTATGAGAGAATCTAGAAATCCTGGGCACCCCCCAAATGCAGATTTTTTATGTGGTTAGTTGCTCACAACAGATGCTGGACGGCGGACAGATTGGCAAGGAGGGGCTCCCTCATCCAGAACAGTGCGTACTTTGCGATCAACAGGAGGAAACTATTCATCATTTGCTTGTGGGCTGTGTTTTCTCAAGAGACTTTTGGTTCTCCCTCCTGCTGCATTTTGGATTTGCATCACTTGCTCCACAACCTACTGACCAATCCTTTGATGAATGGTGGAGAAAAGTTGATAATTCGGCTAGTGGAGATTTGAGGAAGGGTCTGAACTCTCTAGTCATTTTGGGAGCCTGGAGCATCTGGCGGCACAGAAATGAGTGTGTCTTCAATGGTGCAGCACCAAATGTTAATATGGTGCTGGCTTTGGCAAGGGAAGAGGCCCATTGGTAGAGCCTGGTAGGAGCTAAGGGGATCTCCCTGCTCACTACCAAAGGAGCAGTCTAATGGACTGCTGTAGCGGTCGGGTCATCATTTTATTTTTTAAACCGGCGATTTAGTTTCCTTGTAGTAGTGGGTGTTTGTGTGTGTGGGTCTGGGTCTATGTATGACTCTCTCTTCTTCTATTAATACAATGATACGCAGCTCTCCTGTGTGTTCGAGAAAAAAAAATATGACACATACACAACATAGGAAGGTTCAAAAAGGGATCAAACGGAATAAAGATTATTTTTACCTATAATATAATAATAACTGCACCAATGATTTTCGTAATTTTTTTTTGAATAATTCAAAGATTGAGGCCCAGTTTGTTTGGGCTTCTGCCAGCAACTGGGAAAAGATTGCTTCTCACATCATAAAAGCTATAAAAAATAGTTCCTTTTTGAGGAATCAGTTTTAAAAACTACTTGCTTTTAAAGTAAATTGCCACCATTTGAAACTTTATTCTCCAAAAAAATCATTTTGTATTGATTTCTACTGGTTTGAAATTCATGCAGAAGCCATTTCTGGAAAAGCCACAGCTGAAACAAAGTGGGCCTAAGGAGGTGCTAACAAACATGTTGAATAATGTATAGGTTGAAACAGGAAATTACCTATGCTGAAGTAATTATAGAAGACACCATCAAAGCAGGAAACTGTTTCAGGCAACTCTCCCTTAGCAGTGCCATCCTGCAGGAAAGAAAGACTTCCATTACTATTAGTTCTACCATCAGGCATAACAGTGACAACCCAAGATGATAGTCTAGAGGCATTGACACATTACATCATAAAATGTACACTCTCCAAGACGCCTAAGTGAGTGAGGGAGGTCCAAATCTTCCTTTTCTTCTTCTCTATGTTCAGGCATAGAAACAACAACATGCCAACTGCACAATGAAACATAATATGAGGCATTGGAAGTGGTGAAATAGGTGCACAAATCTTACCTATAGAAGGAACTCGATCATAAAGAAATTATGTCAGTACAGTTGGTGCAAAAATAAAAAATAATTTTATAATAACAGTGGGAATAACATTAATTAACAAGCTAAATGAAAAGCTACACAAATTGCAACTTTGCAAGAGGGATAGTGGGCCATCTTTATATACAAAAGATCATCTAAAGGCTTAAACATGGGCGTGAAAACTTCTAGGATAGCAATCATGTCTGCTGATTTAATCACAAAACGATGACACCAAAGTAATACACCTATATTAAGCAGATTCTTCATTAAATAGGATACCACTAGCCCCTAGGTCCGGATATGGGCATAGAAACCTAATAGGTCAACAGGATCTGCATGCATTCTAGTTTAACTAAACATATATGGGTAGCACCTAGTGAAGTTAGCACCCTTCAATTCCTCCATTGATATATAATAAAGTTGATATAGCTGTATAATTAGAGCTGTAAGCCATATCAAATTATATCTGTAGGTATTATCTATGTTTCCAAACAAATATAGTTTTAGACAGAGTTTTCAGAATGAAATTAAATGAGAATTTTTTCTATCATCATATAATTAAAAATGATAATGCACAAAAAAGTGTATTGGGTAAGATCATGCTGACGTCTGAAACATCTATTTGGAAACAAAGGGAGTAAATTGTAAGGACAATGATACTCCATTTATCAAACACAATTGATGCGAAGAGAACATGTTAATACTAAAAAAAGGTACAGGGACATTATGAACATTAAATTGCAACAGAATGCATTGAAGATTAACGAATTCCTATCCTATAAACAAGAGTCACCTGTCTAAACAAGAAACTGAGCAAAAAATAGCCTTGTAAAGAGATCGCTTAGCAGCTGCTTTCCATGAGAAAGAAAATGAAGCACCCTGAAAATAACTATCATGTGATGAAAAACCTATAGTAACTTCATAAGACTGTAAAGTGAAAAAAAGGATATCCTTTTACCCAACCAAAACTTCTGGAGAGATCATTTCCTGTTCCAAGTGGTATTACAGCAACCGGAGGGACTGGCTCCCTGTTCTGAACGTATAGCTCTCCTAAACATCCCAACACCCAACCTACTGTACCATCGCCTCCTGCAACCTAGGAAGGATGAACTATAATAAGTATTTGGAAGCAACAACTTTCCTAAGGTAGCAATTCAGACTCTGTGTTCAAAATATCTCAAAAGTAGAGTTCTCATTGATAACAAGGAACATTAAAGAGGCAGACCCAGTGCCGGAGGCTCCCACATGAGTGGGGTCTGGGGAAGGGAAAAACCGAGGCAAGCCTTCCCCCCGCAAAATCTGCGGAGAGGCCGCTTCGAACCCGCGACCTGGTGACTCAGTGAGACAGCTCTCACCACTGCACCAGGCCTGCCCTTCATTGATAACAAGGAACATTGACTAACAATAAGATTGGGGATCTCATCTTAGCCTAACCTATACAAAATGAAATAAACTGGAGCACAACCAAAAAGGACTTTTAACTTTGGATCATTGCTGGGGATCTCAACATCATTTACACAATAACACAAAGAAAACAACTATCTAAACAAAAATCAAGGTTAGTTTTCATGAACCCCTCAGTTGGACATGGAGGAAACAATAGTATTTTAGAATGTGAGGAGATATCATAAACCACTCTAGGTCTTTTGTGTTATATGAAACATAAAACAATGTACTTCTTGTCGAGGATCTTTTTAGATGCTTCACACTACTTGTGGTCAAAGTGTCAAACTAGTATCAGAAAATGCAACTCATGAATCTACAAGTACCTTGAAATGCATAAATGTAGAATAGAGAGAATCACCACTCACCCAATGTGGGTGGGAAAACTTTCATATATAGGGCCAATTAGGCACACAACCTGTACAAGGAAGCTATCCTAATGTAAGGAAACTAGGCTATACATAGCAACTAGCCTATCTAGGGGATCTCTCTAATGATCCTGATATATACATATCCTAATAATAAAAAACTAGGAGGAATGCAACTAATATTGTAGTCTTTGAAATGATTGCAGCCACCAAAGTTTTGTACATACCATGACTCGCAGATTATGGCGAACAAACCTCGCACTGTGATCACCAGAGTCAGCAAGTTGTTCCAAACAAGCCAGAGCATATTCCACAAAGTCAGAAGGCTTCACAACAGTAAGATCAAAAACCTGGATTTAGAAAAGCTGTTGTCAATAAGAATGCATTTAGTGCAAAGTCATCTCAAAGTTTCATTAACAGACAGAACAGAGCAACCCCAGATATTAAAGATATGGCATGATGATAAATGTTCCCACCCTTCATCTAAGCACAAGTACAAAAATCTGTGTTTCTGCAACTTCCTGTAACAAAGATAGGAACTAAAAGGCTATGGTTTGCAAATTTAAGTGATTCCTAATTTCAGCAAAGTTCTCTACAAAGGATAACAGCTTCATAAAGGGCTGTATGAAATGAAGTTCCTCATATTCATATGGAATGAACTAACTCCAACAAAATTGACACAGCTATGATAAATTTTTGCATGAAACATCAGGAAATCTCATGTATGTAGCATGTCCATCAGCTGTGAGAACAAACAATTTAAATTTCCTCAGCACAAAAAAACCCTAGGACTTATTAAAAGCAATGCACAGGTGCCTCCCATATATATAAACAGAATGTGCGGATTATATAATAGAAATAATAAGTTTCTTATGCCAACATAAGAAAATCTACCCAATTCCATTTTGGTTGATGGTATATTACAGAAAATTCACTATCTCCATTTTCCCTAATCTCCCTAAACAAAGATTTGATCCCTATCCATGTTGGACTGTTCATCTCTTGCTTGACGTGTCATAGTCAGGTAAAAAGGTGACAATGGATCAGTAGCATTACCCACTTAACCACTGACATGGTTCACATACCCTGGTAGATACTTGTTGCAATTATAGGTTATAAAAAAGACTATCTTTAGTTCTCTCAACTGAATATAGCATGACGCCAATTCAGACTAAATAATATATCTTACAGATTATCACAAAAGCACAACTGTATCCATGGATTTTGAATTGGCAGCAGCATATCTATAGGTGCAGATGCGTAGAACCAAGGAACTTGTCCTTTAAACAACTTTATTCCCTCTGCTTGGGAATCCTGATGTATTCATTAAGACGATACTCGTGAATCAGGTACCGATTTGAGCACAGAAAGTGTTAACTGCTACCAATAGTCCTTGCAAGAACAGCTGCCATCTTTGAACAAATGGAAGCGTGTTCTATCTCTAACAATAATTTCTCTCCCATATACTTTGGATATTAGTTTGGTGACATGATGGCAATCATGGCAAACTCTGAGGTTCTTGAATATCCGAATAGGCATATTGTCACTCATACTAATCAAAGCAAATGCAATTGCCAGCTTCTCACTATGCCGGCTAAGAGCACCCTCCTTCTCTTCTTCTTCAATGTCAAGCAAAACTTCCTTCTTGTCTGGGATGTAACCCTCCTCCAATCTAATCCTAGTATCAATCTCATGCCATTTTGACAAAATATCTTTTATGCGAGGATGAGAGAGATCTCCAACAATGAATTGATGAATAACTCCTTTAACCTCCACAGTGCTACAACCAGGTGTCTTGTCAACTCCCTTTTCACGCATTAGGTGCCTAATTTCCCTAGCGGAAGCATGCCTACCTGATGCAGCATAAATGTTAGCTAGAAGTACATAAGCACCACTTTTGTCAGGTTCCAACAAGATCCAATGCCTGACAACATACTCAGCCAACTCCACATTCTTGTGAAATCTACAACCAGACATCAGAGCTCCCCAGATCAAGGCATCAGGTTTCATGGGCATTTTCTGAATCATCTCTTTGGCCTCATCAAGAAAGCCATTTCGTGCCAGGAGGTCTACCATGCATCCGTAGTGCTCAATCTTTGGTTTGATGACATACTTTCGCACCATGGAATCAAAAAGCTCTCGGCCCTTGTCAACCAACCCTGCATGTGTGCACGCACACAACACACCAATGAAGGCAATGTCATCCGGCCTGATACCTGAGCTCTCCATCTGAGTGAAGAGCATTAATGCCTCTGATCCTTGTCCATGCATTGCCAGGCCTTTTATCATAGTAGTCCAAGCCAGCACATTCTTGTCCTCCATTCTTTGAAACACCTCCATTGCAAGCTGCACCTCACCACACTTGGAATACATATCAACCAGAGCAGTGCCAAAAAATACGGTGATCCTAATGCCATGAGCCTTCAGGTAACCATGCACCCACTTCCCCTGCTCCAGTGCCCCGTGCTGCGCACAAGCTGCGAGCACCCCCACGAGCACTGTGTCATCCGGGCGGACATCATCAGCCTGCATCTGCGCGAATATCCGCAGTGCTTCCCTCCCATCACCAGCCTGGACATACCCATTCACCATGGCGCTCCAAGACACAGCATTCCTCGCAGGCATTTCGTCAAACAGAGCCCGGGAGTCGGCGACCCGGCCCGCCCTCGCGTAGGCTGTGATGAGAGTGTTGAACGTGGAGGCGTCCACTGCAGCGGCCGTCCGCAGGAGCAGAAGCCCGTCGGCGAGGCGCCCGAGGAAGCCCGCATGGACGCGGATAAGCGCGTTGCTGACGAGGACGAACCGCTCGAGGCCGAGCTTGACGGCGTGGGCGTGCACGGTGAGTGCCAGCACCGCCGCGCCCGGGGCTGCCGGGGACAGCGCCATCGACTTGAGGAGGGAAGGGAGGGTGTGCGGGGTGGGAAGGAGACCGGCGCGGAGGAGGTGGGCGTAGAGCGGGAGCGCGAGGTGCGGGCGCGCGGAGCGGGAGAGGGCCCGGACGAGCGCGTCGTGGAGCTCCACACTCCGCCGGAGCTGCCCGGAGGTGACCAGCGCCGCCTGGATCCGCGCAATCGCCCGCGCTTCGCCGCATCGCGACAGCAGGTCCACGTAGCCCGCGACGCCGACCATCTAATGACGTCACGGGCAACCGCACAGGTCCACGTAGCCCGCACAACAAAGATATGGAGAGAGAGAGAGAGAGGAGTGGCGTTTTGACCTGGTCTTCGCCGATGAGCTCCTGGAGGCGGGTCTTAACGACAGGCCCCAGGCGGCCGCCACTGCGCGGGTTGACAAAAGCAACGAGCGGCGACTCGGGCGCGTCGTCGTACACCGCGGCGTCGAACCACCGGTTGCCCGCGCCACGCCCCTCGCCGTCACCGTCGCGGTCGACGAGCGCGAATGCCCCCGCCGTGGGGTCCCTGGCGCGCATCGCGGCGTGCACAGCAGCGCGGAGGCGCTGCGGGAACGCGGCCCGCTCCCTGAGATCCTCCTTCTCGAACGCGGACGCGGCGGCGCGGCCGAAGCCGCACCCGCGGAACGAGAGCGATTCGATGAGCGCCCCCACCAGCGGCGCAGCCGGTGGGGGAGGGGAGCGGGGCGGCTCCGGCCGCTCCGAGGGCGTCGGCGACGCTGCCGCAGACGAGAACGACGACGACATGGACAGCGCGACGTCGGACCACGACCGCGACCGCGGCCGCGGCCGCGATCGCGCAGTGGTGGAGGTGACGGAAGACGCCGTGGCAAGCGGGGAGGGGAGCGCGCGGTGAGGCGGTTGGAGCGGAGGGGAGGGAGGAGGAATGGGACAGTTTTGTATGGCTGGTTTTTCCCGCGAGGAAGCAGGGAGGGGAGGCACGAGGCAGAGCCGGTCGTCACGTCAGCTTGCACAGGCAGAAAACCTAGGCCCTGTTTAGTGACACTTCGTCAATTTTTTTAAGGTTCTCCCTCATTCCGTCGTTCAGCTTAGCACGAATCTTTAAAAGGCGAAAATGCCATGCCACTTAAGTTCAAATATGTTATTAATTTTTTGAGCATCTTAGCGACTTCAAATGATTAAATATAAATAAAAATAAAAAAATTATTTTCATTTAATAATTATACAGTTTTTTTTGCGAAATCCACGAGACAAATCTTTTAAGCCTAATTAGACTATGATTGGACACTAATTGCCAAATAACAACGAAAATACTACAGTGCTCATTTTGCAAAAAAATTTGCATCTAAACTGAGCCCTAGCATGAATGAACTAGTAAAATTATCGTGCGTTACAAGATGAGCAATTTGTTTCTTACAAAAAAAAGTTTTAACAGTGTCCTACAGGTCCGTCCGGTTACTCCATTTAGTATTACATTAAATTAGAGGTTATACAAAAAAAACCTTAATCAAACATGGCAATGCAATCTGAAGTCGTTTGATTTGCTAGCAACTCACTCTTATCGTCTGCAGTTCATGTTATTGGCTAGGCAAGGCATAGATGCAATTCTATGAATGAATTGGTTGAGAAGTTACGGGGTAGTCCTAAACCTGAGACAGAGAGTTGTTAAGTTGAAGTTTCCTTCTTCTGAGGATAGAATGTCTCTCTTTATGTCCTCAGTTTCTACCCTACCAGTTATTGTTCATACTGAAGCCACTCCTGATCTTGCCTCTATTCCTGTGGTTTGTGAGTTTTCGGATGTCTTTCTAGAAGATTTACCTAGGTTACCACCGGATCGGGAGGTTGAGTTTGCAATTGAGTTAGAACCTGGTATTGCTCCTATTTCACGGCATCCTTACCGCATGGCTCCAAAGAAAGTGACAGAAATGAAGCAGCAGCTAGAGGAATTGTTGGAGAAGGGATTTATCCGTCCAAGTTCTTCACCATAAGGTTATCTAGCTATTTTTCGTGAAGAAGAAGGACGGTACTCTTTGGATGTATGTGGATTATCGCCCTCTCAATGCAGTAACCATTAAGAACAAGTATCCTTTACCTTGTATTGATACTTTGTTCGATCAGTTGGCTGGTGCAAAAGTGTTTTCAAAGATTGATCTTCGTTCTGGATATCACCAAATTAAGATCCAACCACAAGATATACCAAAGACAGCTTTCTCTACTAGGTATGGGCTTTATGAATACCTAGTCATGTCTTTTGGTCTCACCAATGCTTCTGCATTCTTTATGTACCTTATGAACTCAGTCTTTATGATGGAGTTGGACAAGTTTGTAGTGGTGTTCATTGATGACATATTGATATATTCTAAGAACAATGAAGAGCATGCACAACATCTTCAAATAGTACTGACTCGGTTAAGGGAACACAAGCTGTATGCCAAATTTAGCAAGTGTGAGTTTTGGTTAGATTGAGTGCAATTTTTGGGATATGTCCTAACACCTAAAGGCATCTCTGTGGATCCTGGCAAGGTGCAGGATGTGTTAAATTAGAAATCTTCAAAGTCAGTGCATCAGATTCGTCAGTTCTTGGTCTTGCTGGGTATTATCGGCCCTTCGTCCCTGATTTTTCCAAAATAGCTCAACCAATTACCAAGTTACTCCAGAAGGATATCAAGTTTGTACGGAGTCCGGCTTGTGAAGAAGCTTTCTAAGCCCTGAAGAAGTTTTTTACCTCTGCTCCTGTTCTTGCCCAACTAGATATTGATAGGCCATTTGATGTGTATTATGATTCCTCTAGACTGGACTAGGATGTGTGGTTATGCAAGGTGGACGTGTGATCGCTTATGCTTCACGCCAGCTGAAAAAGCATAAGTTGAATTATCCCACCTATGATTTAGAGTTGGTCGCAGTTGTGCACGCTCTAAAAATTTGGAGTCATTACATGTTGGGAAATAAAGTACACATTTTTACAGATCACAAGAGTCTCAAATATATTTTTACTCAATCCGAGTTGAATATGAGGCAATGGAGGTGGCTTGAGTTAATCAAAGATTATAACTTAGAAGTTCATTATGACCCTGGAAAAGCTAATGTGGTAGCTGATGCCTGAAGTCGGAAGTCGCATCAAGTTGAAGAAGAATCTTTGTCTCTCAACCCTTCTGAGGTGTTAACCCATATTGCTATAGTCTCGAATCTACTTGAGCAAATCATTATAGAGCAAAGGCAAGATGTTTCAGAAATTTCGCATATCAAGAAGTTAATTGTCGAAGGATGTGGTCCTCATTTCAGTGTTGATGATCTAGGTGTGGTGAAATTCAAGAATCGATTGGTGGTTCCCTCAAGTGATGAGCTTAGGAGAAAAATTTTGGATGAAGCTCACAACTCCAAATTATCCATTCATTCGTGAAGTAACAAGATGTATCAAGATTTATGTCACTTGTATTGGTGGCCAAATATGAAACAGGATATTACCAAATACATCTCAGAATGTGACATTTGTGGAAGGGTTAAGGCAGACCATATGCGTACGTCTGGATTTCTACAACCCTTGCCTATCCCAATTTGGAAATGGAAGGATATTTTCATGGACTTTGTTGTGGGTTTACCCTGCACAGCAAAGGGGTATGACTCTATTTGGGTCATTGTGGATCGCCTTACCAAGTCTGCTCATTTTCTCCCGGTGGATACAAGGTATTTAGCCAAGTTGTATTTTGATCGGGTTGTGACCCTACGTGGAGTTCCTCTTACTATTATTTCCGATAGAGGGTCAGTCTTTGTCTCTCGTTTTTAGGAGCAACTCTAGAAATGCCTTGGTACCAATCTCCTCAGGAGTTTAGCTTATCACCCGCAAACTGACGGTCAGACAGAAAGAGTCAATTAGGTACTTGAGGATATGTTGAGGGCTTGTGTCATCTCTTTTCTAGAAAAGTGGGACGAATGCTTGACTCTAGCTGAGTTTTCTTATAACAATAGCTATCAAGAAAGCATTTGTATGGCACCTTTTGAGGCCCTGTATGGCAACAAATGTAGAACACATTTTAACTGGGTTGAAGTGGGTGATCATGGTTATTTTGGACCTGATTTTATCAAAAAAGCTCGAGAGCAAGTTAGTGTTATTCAAAGTCATTTGAAGGCAGCTCAGAATCGTCAGAAAACTTATACTGACAAGCGAAGAAGACCCTTGTAGTTTGAAGTTGGTGACCATGTGTACCTAAAGGTATCCCCGATGAGAGGTGTGCATCAGTTTGGAGTCCGTGGAAAGTTACCTCCTCATTATGTCAGACCTTATAAGATTTTGGAGCGGTGTGGTGTGGTTGCTTATCATCTCCAACTTCCGGATATTTTGTCAGCAGTATATAATGTCTTTCATATTTCTTAATTAAAGAAGTGTTTACGAGTTCCTGAGGAAGTGGTGGAAATGGAAGGACTCCCTCTTCAACCTAATCTGTCTTATATTGAGCATCCTATCAAAATCTTGGATGAAAAAGAGAGAGTCACTAGGAACAAAATAGTAAAGTTTTATAAAGTTTAGTAGCAAAATCACTTGAAGGATGAAGCAATGTGGGAGCAAGAAAGCTATATCTTGAAGCAATATCCCCACCTTCTTTCTAGTTCACCGAGGTAATTGTTTAAATTGGAATTTATTCTTATCTCTTTTCCTACACTAGGCACTCACATGAAATCTCGGGGCGAGGTTTTGTTTAAGGGGGGTAGAGCTATAACACTAAAAGGATCAAGATGTCCAAGAGGGGGGGTGAATTGGGCTAATTCTAAATTTCTTTGCAATAATTAAGTCATACGGTTAGCCCAATTAACGCATTGTGCCTAAAAAGTGTTCCTAGTTGTTCTACCACACAAATTACTTGCAACCTAAGTTCCAATCCTACTCTAGTATGACAATTCTATGAATTGTAAAGACAAGAATTAAATTGCTCAATGTAAATACTCAAAGTAATTACTCAAAGGAAATACTCAAAGTAAATGCTCAAAGTAAATAGAGAATGAGGAATGCGACGATGTTTTGCCGAGGTATCGGAGAGTCGCCACTCCCCACTAGTCCTCGTTGGAGCACCCGCGCAAGGGTGTAGCTCCCCCTTGATCCTTGCAAGGATCAAGTGCTCTCTATGGGTTGATTCTTCGACACTCCGTCGCGGTGAATCACCCACAACCGCTCATAACTTGAGTTGGGTCATCCACAAGCTCTCCGGATGATCACCAAGCTCTCCAATCACCACCAAGCCGTCTAGGTGATGGCGATCACCAAGAGTAACAAGCACGAACTCTCACTTGACCATGACAAAGCCTAGGGAGATGGGTGGATGCACACTTTGCTACTCTTGATCTCACTAATGAGGGCTCTCTTTGGGATTCTCAAATCTCAATCACCTCACTAGGACCTTGCTCTTCTTGGCACTCTCTAAGGTGTGTTTCAACTATTGGAATGAGCAAAAGTGACTCCACACACGAGTGGAGCTTCTATTTATAACATGGGCTGAAAAACAAAACGTTATGTGCCTCTGCGGGGTGATCGGACGCTCCGATCATGTTGACCGGATGCTCCGGTCAGTACACCCCGAACTCTAGTGTTTATAGTGTGATCAGACGCTGCCAGCGTCCGGTCAGCACTGACTAGACGCGTCCGGTCACGATTTTCCCTCTCTGAAACCTTACTAGAAACAACCGGACGCTAGACCTCAGCGTCCGGTCACATGACCTTCCAGCGTCCGGTCACACCGAACAATTTCACCTCGGTCAAATGAACTGACCGGACCCTGCGCCAGCGTTCGGTCAAATCGGAGCCAGCGTCCGGTCAGTATTTGACCCTCCATTCACTTCCAACTCTTGATCATATGTGAATGAAGTTTGCTCCAATGGATCTTAGGCATATGTAGGAGCTACCTAGCGCTAGTTTTGACAAGTGTGCACCACACCTAACTGACTATACTCACATAGGTCAAGCTACCCATCCATACCCCCCTTAATAGTACGGCCAAAGGAAAAAACAAAGTCCTAAACTACTCTAAGTGTCTCTCCAACTCCAATCGACACTTAGAACTAGTGCATCCTTAACCTTGTCGACCATCCTTTGAAAACCGAAACGATTTCCATCATAGGGGCATGACCACCATGATTGCCCAATCGATCTCCATTACCATGACCTAACTTAATTGCCTCTGCAAAACACACGTTAGTCACAGTAATCTTGTATTGTCATTAATCACCGAAACCCAACTAGATGCCTAGATGCTTTCAATCTCCCCCTTTTTGGTGATTGATGACAATACCACCTCGAGTATGTGAAAGAGTTGAGGTTTTTAACATGCTTGGATCATATAAGCTTTTGTCAATAAGAACACAGGTGTTAGTCAAGCTTATATGAACCAAGCCAACATGATGTACTCAAAAGATATGAAATAAGCATGAGTACAAGTAATAAAGCTCATTTGCATCGGAGTAAAACGCGGAAGCAAAGGCAAATGAGCATAATACAAGTGATATGACATATAAATAATTCAAAGTAGAGAGCACACATGTCATATATCATGGTCACGTAGATATCACTATCACATATATATAGTTCAATGCATAAAGGTAAACACACGATGAATGCATAATAGTGTATCACACATAAAAACTCCAAATGTAATATATAAGCTAATATAATAACTAAGCTTCCCCTAAATACGTCGCTCCCCTCAATCTATCATACCAAAACCCAAGCCATTTCCCATCTATCATACTCGATCCCTCTCCCCTTTGGCATCAAACACCAAAACCTAAGGGTGGTGGTAGGACGGTCGAAAGGGAGCTGCCCGTGGTGCGTAGAAGGACGGAGCCAATATGGAGTAGGCATCCTGTAAACTCACTAGGAACAAGCTCCTGGAACTGGTTGGCATCATCATCCTGATCTAGAGCTCGGCGGCGTAGCAAAATCCGATCCTCTGTCGCTATGGCTGTCCCTCGACTCTGTCTTTATGCAGTCATCGAGGTGATGGCAGGTAACCAATCGAGGCTGGAGCTCAGACAACATGCCGAGATGGTAGGGACTATAGTAGGCTCTGATGATGCCACTGAGGAAGGGAGCATCTCTGTAGTCCCAAATGTAGATGTCAAGCTGTCACAAAGAGAAGGACATCCGCTCGAGACTTGTAAATATGGAGGAGTAGGCATCCTGTCAACTCACTAAAGGAAGCACCAAAGCTCCTCCTCCTCGATGGTACTATGGACACTGTGGGTCTCTGGCACTAGCAAAAACTGAGGGCGTCTCATCCTAGTGTGAAGCCCATCTCTACCCCAAATGCGGTGTGAACTATGGAGCTTAAAGGCGGTGGCGTAGCAAAATACTAGGACACCACCTTTCCCTGTGGGAGAAGCAAAGCTCCCGCAGCCTGGTGGCTGTCCCCGACTCTGAAGCCCACTAGGCTATAACGCTGGAGTCATCGATGTAGTGGCAGTCTGACCAAGTTAGGGCGAAACTCTTGTGCTATTGTGACGATGGAGCCCCAATAGCAATCACAACATGCCGTGCATAAATCCAATAAGCTGCACCTCGCTAATCACACGCATGAGGATCTAAAATGGTGTATCGATGCATGCTCCACACATCTCAAATGGCCTTGGGGTTGTATTTATAAGCTATAGAGAGCTCGCGTCTGGCGATGTATAGCTAGCTATCTGGCTTGCTGTCCCCGGCCGAACTCATCCTCTCGAGTCTAGAAATGAGCAAATGTAGCATCGACGCCGCTGTCTCTCGTCCCGTCGGTTCTTGCTTGTCGTGCTGTCGCCAGTCCGGTGGCTCATCCACTCAAGTATAGCAAGGAGGCGGGGGTCGGTCTGCTGGGTAGGTGGGACTTTGCTGAGCTAGATCATCGAGCATGCCAAGACCTCATGGTCATGTCATTAGTCAATTTGTGGAGGCATACGAGGAAATGGGCAGGGTCTGGTAGTCATCATCGAACTATCACTAGGGTCGCTCTTGCGACTACACCCTCCAATTAAAACGTGAGCAAGCTCCTCCTCCTCGATTAAAGCCTATCTATGCCCCCATTACTTAGACTAATATCATCCTTCCTTTGGACCTTACCATTTGATCAACTTGATGCTTGTCTTTGCACTCGGGACATCGATGTGGAAGACATTAGTAGTACAAGGAGGGTGCGATGGGTGTCTTTGTCTCACATTGATCATCATACATATAGTCATGTTATAGGCAGAGAAACTCTATAATGGTGAAAGCCAACATGATGATACTCAAATGAAGCATCTCTTTCGGAGACCCTCACATGTGACTTTGTGACTACCCCGTGGATAAGTCATGTGATCCAAATATGTGAGCATAAGGAAATCATGCACATTGATTTTAGGCCACTTGTGTCTCATGAATGTGAGAATCTCCTTTGGACTTTGGCAAACTCTCAAATATAGTGTCCTCCATCTCTTTGATAGAAGAAGATCCCAAATATCAAAAATGCATGACAAAAGATATAAGAATTCAAATGTTACATCGAGAGTTGAGAAGCCACAAAGGGAATTTGGGTCCATAGTATTCACTAACCCACTTGGCAATGATTTTGTCCATCATGCACCCCATGAAATGTCAAGCCCTCATGATACCCTATCCCTTCTTGGTGCTCTTCATGTTGGAAATGATTTCCTTTGTCCTCCTCATAATGGCCTCAAGTACATGAGCAGTGGGAGTGAGATCACTGGGGTTTCTCCTCGACCCTTCACCAAAAGGCTCCTTGAAGTAGTGACGGACAAGATCTGTAGGGGGCACATTACCACCATGAGGGTGTCTAGGAGGCTCTTTTTAATTATGTCTATCCATAGCACACCTCATGAAGTCTTGCACATGATTTCTATTTTAGCAACAGTGCTAACTCCTAAAGTCTAAATATCTCCCCTCAAGCCTAGTACTAGTCAACCAACCATATTGGTAATCTCTATGCCTCTGAATGCAAAGTGTATGAAGTTATGGTGTGGATCAATAAAGAGAGAAGCATAGAACTAACGAACCTAAGATGGAACATATAATCCTATCCGACCAATCAAATCATCACATCCATAGCATGAGATATGCAAAATAAGGTAGGGGATCGAATGTGCTCTCTAGTTTGCTTGCAACAATAGAGTCAATGTGACACACTCTCCGAGATCTAAAATTGCTCCACTTTGTTGAGATAGGCATTGTAGAAGTCCTCCTCAGTGGAGTGTAGAAGCCCTCTAAAGCTCTCTCATCCCTCGTTGATGGAAACCACACCTTAAAGTCCATGAACCTCAGCTGCTGTATCTGCTTGGCCGTGGCGGCCCTCAAGTCAAGATGGGTCACTAGAGGTGGACCACATGGTCTAGGCGGTGGGCGAGAACCCCTCCGCGTGCAGGATAAGCCAAAGGTCCAAATATGTTAGCCCTCGGCGTGGCAACTTAGGGCACGAGTACAACCAGATGTTCAACTAGCGCTCTACAGCAATGTGGCTAAGGTGCTGCAAACTCCTGCTCTGATCTCCTCTGCTTCTCCTCCCCTCCTATGGCCAAGCTCTGTCGGCTCGGGCCTTCCCTATGGGTCTCCGATGTGCCTTCAAGCAAGCCTCTCCCGGATGCTCCCTCATGTCTTCACTATCAAGCTTCTCTTGTGGTTGTTCCCTTCTTAGTGACTCCCCACTTCGAGGCTTCGAGGCTCCTCAATAGCAAGGCGTCGTCCTTGCATCATGATGCGGTGGTCTATCCTAGGTGGACCACCATGAAGACGCTCAATACGCTCAAGTCTACCTGCGCTTCAAATGGCGGTGACGTATGATCTGCAATAACAACTCCACTACGAGTACCTCCTCTCTCGGCATGCTCTGCGGCCTCAAAGAATCGCAATCTACTGCTCGAGGCTGCTGCCTCTCGCATCAAGGTACTTGTGCTTCTTTGATGCAACCTTCTTCGTCGCCTTGCCTTTTTGGATCTGCAGGTCAAAGCGAGGTGGATCGCCTCACCTTCGTCCTCATCTCTAGGACCACCACCGACATTCTTCGTGTGTGAGCCATCTGAAAGATCTAAGAAGAATCAATCGCTGGCACTGTGACTAGAAACAATGCTGTCCGTCATCATCCGTGTCACTTCAGAGGCTTGGCCTCGATCCGTACTCTCACGAGCTTGGCCCCGAAGTTAATAGAAGAAGATCCCAAATATCGAAAACTATCTGTTACATCGAGTTGCCTCACGATCTCAATGGCAGCGACTTGCCTCAACATGATGGAATATATAGGATATACAAATAAATACAATATACCTAATAGGTGTAAAAACCCTGAGAGCAAGCAATTTAGGTACGAAATTGAAACGCGGGCATGCTACCTGACGAACCGCGATCCGAAAAGAAGAGGAGCAACCCATGGGGAACTACCGACTTGGCTAGGGTTAGGGTTCCGACTCGACAAAGATTGGCGACGCAATGTGATGAGTCGACGGTGAGGATTTTGCAGTGGAGGCACTGGCATGGGGCGTCGATGGGTGCGCGCGAAGCTCTCTAGAGCGCTAGGGCTTGACGGGAGGCACACGGTAGAGCGGGCGGTGGAGCTAGGGCGGCAGGCTCCTGCGGGACTACGGTGGTGGAGAAGAAATCGGCGGCGCTTCTCGAGTTAGGGGCACGGGGTGAACGGCGATGTCGGTGTGGAGATTAGATCTAACCCCGGCGCAGAGACTAAATAGGGTGGCCCCCACAAGTCAGAAAAGGAAACAACTGTCAAGCGGAAGAGAGATCTCGATGTCGCACGATTTTCAAATCGACCGGACGCTCGGTTTAGTAGCGACCGGCACGCTACCACCTCCAAAAAGATCCGGTCGATTCCAGAGAGGTCCAAATCCTCTGGAATCATGACCGGACGCGTCCGGTGGACATCGACCGGACACAGCCAGAGTCCGGTCACCTAGCCTTGATGTCTTCATGATCGACCGGACGCTGAAGCTCCTCTAAGAGACTAAATAGGGTGGCCCCACAAGTGACCAGATGCTAGGAAAACATTGATTCGAGAGGTCTTTCAGCGTCCGGTCACATCCTTTGACGCGGTCACAGCAAGTTCACCTCCGTGAAGCTCCTCGACGAGACGCCGGACATCGAGTCCGTGCAGCAATCCCGGTCACTCCTTCTTCAGCGAATCTTCAAATTTGTTCGTGCTGCCTGTTCCCAATCAAGTTCCAACTCAAATAAGATCCAAATAAACACCAATTGGGACTGATGTGAGTGACCTCTCTCAAACCCTCATGTTTTTCAAAATATTTTGCCTTAGGCTATAATTTTTTAAGAAAATAGGCAAATAAGAGGGCCAATTAAGATAAACGATAAAACAATATTCATGCATATGCAATACTTTAAAGTAAATCTAGTTGCTTGTCAAGTTTGATCCAAGGTTAAGCTTCTTCACACGCTTTTCGGTAGTTATCTTAACCATGTTAGATAAGCCCTATATGCATTGGCAAAAATTAAACATGTTGTATATTACAATGCAATGCAAGAGACAACACAAGTTCATCTTTTAGTAAAGTTGCTAAAATCAAGCACATTGAGCTCATTCCGCAATCTACAAAATGTTGCCTCATCTAGCGGTTTAGTGAAGATATCCGCCAATTGATCCTCGGTCCTTACACCTTCTAAAGATATATCATTTTTAGCAATATGATCTCTAAGAAAGTGATGATGGATATCTATGTGCTTGGTGTGTGAGTGTTGAACCGGATTATTTGTAAGTTTTACCGCACTTTCATAGTCGCACAAAAGAGGTACTTTTTCTAGAACTACACCATAGTCTAGCAAAGTTTGTTTCATATAAAGGATTTGTGCACAACAAGCATCTGCGGCAATGTATTCCGCTTCGGCGGTAGACAAAGCTACACTATTTTGTTTCTTGGAGGACCAAGACACAAGTGATCTACCAAGCAAATGGCACCCTCCGAATGTGCTTTTTCTATCAACTTTGCATCCCGCATAATCCGAATCAGAATAGCCAATTAATTCAAATCTAGCTCCTTTGGGATATCAAAGGCCAATGCTTGGTGTGTGCTTAAGATACCTAAGGATTCTTTTTACGGCAATTAAATGAGTTTCCTTAGAATTAGCTTGAAATTTTGCACACATACACACACTAAACATGATGTCGGGCCTAGATGCGGTTAAATACAATAAGCTATCAAACGGTAGAGAGTTTGATCAACCTTGTTACCTTCCTCATCTAGGTCGAGATGTCCATTAGTAGGCATTGGTGTCTTGATTGGTTTACATTCATCCATCTTGAATCTCTTGAGAAGATCTTTTGTATATTTCTCTTGAGAGATGAAAATCCCTTCTCTTATTTGCTTGACTTGAAAACTAAAAAAGAATGTAAGCTCTCCAATCATTGACATCTCGAACTCCTTCGACATCAATTCACCAAATTCTTTACAAGAATCTTCATTTGATGATCCAAAGATGATATCATCAACATACACTTGACAAATGAAGATATACCCATCAAGATTCTTGGTGAATAGTGTGGTGTCGACCTTCCCAATGGTGAAGCCCTTCTCAATGAGGAAGTCCCGAAGGCGCTAATACCAAGCTCTTGGGGCTTGCTTAAGCCCATATAACGCCTTGGACAACCTATAAACATGATTAGGATATCTAGGGTCTTCAAACCCGGGAGGTTGATCAACATAGACTAGTTCATTAATAAAGCCATTTAAAAATGCACTTTTCACATCCATTTGATATAATTTCATTTCATGATGTGATGCATATGCAAGGAGGATACAAATGGCTTCTAGTCTTGCAACCGATGCAAAAGTCCCTCCAAAATCCAATCCTTCAACTTGAGAGAACCCTTTTTGCAACTAGTCTTACCTTATTCCTCACAACAACACCTTGATCATCTTGCTTGTTTTAGAACACCCACTTTGTTCAAATGACTCTTGCACCTTTTGGCCGCTCTTTAAGAGTCCAAACTTCATTGCGTGTGAAGTTGTTTAACTCTTCATGCATGGCATTTATCCAATCTAGATCTTGAAGAGCTTCTTTGACCTCAGTAGGCTCAAAACAAGAGATAAAAGAGTGATGAGCAATAAATGAAGCAAGTTTTTGTGAGCGAGTCATTACTCCCTTTGATGGACTCCCTATGATGAGATCTTATGGATGATCTTGTAGTAGAGGTGTATTTCTTCTATTGACCACTTGAGGAGGAGGTTGTGGAGCATCAACATCTTGTGCTTGTGTCACCATTTGATCATGAGAGACATGAGTATCTTCATTTTCTACTCTCCCATCTTTATCACCATCTTGTGGCACACTTGATAAAGAGGGTGGATCAATCACTTATACATCATCTTCATCATCTTTAGGCTTGATGTCTCCAACCAGAATGTTCTTCATAGCCTCCCTCAATGGTTCATCATCTACATCATCAAGATTCTCATGTGCTCTTTGGGAGCCGTTAGATTCATTAAATTCCACATCATATGTTTCTTCAACCAAGCCGGTGGCATGATTAAATACTCTATATGCTTTGGACTTTGATGAGTAACCAACAAGAAAACCAATATCACAACATCTTTGGAACTTCCTAGGTGTTGCCACTTCTTGTAGATGTAGCATTTGCAACCAAACATCCTAAAGAAAGAGATGCCTGGCTTCTTCCCATTGAGCAACTCATAAGGTGTCTTGCCAAGGAACTTTTGAAGGAATAGGCGGTTTGATGCATAGCATGCGGTGTTGATAGCTTCCACCCATAGAGCTTCAGGGGTGTTGTACTCATCAAGCATTGTTCTTGCAAGAGTGATCAAAGTCCGGTTCTTCCTCTCAACTACACCATTTTGTTGAGGAGTATATGTTGCGGAGACCTCATGTTTGATTCCAACTTCATCACAATAGGCTTCTATGTTGTGTTGTCAAATTCTTTGCCATTGTCACTTCTTATCTTCTTGAGCTTCACTTCAAATTCATTTTGTGCTCTCTTGGCAAACTTCTTGAAGCAAGATGCAACTTCGGATTTGTCATGAAGGAAGAATACCCATGTATACCTTGAATAATCATCAACTATCATAAGATAATAAAGATTTTCTTCCAAACTCTTGTATGTTGTTGGTCCAAATAAATCCATGTGAAGGAGTTCTAGCACTCTTGTGGTTGACATAAAAGCTTTGGTTGGATGAGTATTTGCAACTTGCTTGCTGGCTTGACATGCACTACAAAGCTTGTCCTTCTCAAACTTCACATCCTTCAACCCTCTCACCAAATCATTCTTCATTAGCTTCTTGAGTGAGCTCATCCCAATGTGAGCAAGTCTTCTATGCCATAGCCACCCAAGTGTTGTTTTGGTGAATAGGAAAGTCTTCAAGTTTGCATCTTCGGAGGTGAAGTCCACTAGATATAAGTTGTTGTATCTAAACCCTTTGAATATAACTTGATCATCATCCTTCTTGGATACAACAACTTTCTTCTTGATAAACAAGCATTGGAAACCAAGGTCACACAATTGCCCAACGGATAGCAAGTTGAAGCTCAATGAAGCAACATATAGCACATTAGAGATTGAATGATCATTAGATATTACCACTTTGCCCAATCCTTTAACCTTGCCATTTGAATTATCCCCAAATGTGATTCTTTCTTGTCCATCTACTTCTTCATCTAGTGAGGTGAACATACGAGGATCACCGGTCATATGTTGTGTGCAACCACTATCAATAACCCAATGACTTCCACCAGTCTTGTAGTTCACCTACACACAAGAGATCAAGCTTTAGGAACCCAAACTTATTGAGGGCCCTTCACCTTCTCAAGAAGTGACTTAGCAACCCAAATTTTCTTAGGCCTATTCTTGTTGGGAGATCCTAAGAACATGACTTTCATCTTTCCACTAGAATCATTTCTAAGCATGTAGTGGGCATTGAAAGCAAAGGGTCTAGCATGCTTGGGCAAGGGTTGTGGTGGTGGTGTTTTGCACTCATGAGCAAAGTGGCCTTCTTGTCCACACTCAAAACATCTCTTTGGCTTCTGCTTTGTCTTTGATTATTATTGTTGAACTTGAGCTTTCTTCTTCTTTACATTTGCCATATATCCAATGTCACTTCTATCTATCTTCATGACGGTGTTCATTAGTAGCTCACTTTGAAGATACTTTCCTCTTGTGAATTTGCTCAATCCAATCTTAAGATATCACTATAAGAGATTGGGCCTTCTATGACAATTTTTTGGATTATGACAGACCTTCTATGACAACAGCATATTGTCAAAGAAGGGGTATAGTGACCAAAAAGCATGTAATTATGACCGAATCCTAAAAATTGTCACAATCAGTAATTCTAACACTCTGATTGTGACAATTGTAGGCTTTTTCTTGTCATAGTACCCCTTCTCTGACAATATGCTGTTGTCATAGAAGGTCTGTTATAATCCAGAAAATTGTCATAGAAGGCCCAATATCTTGTAGTGGATGCTCTCTTTCCAACTTGAGCTTCTTGTTCTCTTCCTTGAGTGCATCACTACTTTTATCTTCCTTGGGAGCAACATTGTTTCTCTCTTCCTTGAGTTTCTTGTTTTCTTCTTTTAGCTTCTCATTCTCAAGAATCAAGTCACCATCATGATCAAGAGTTTCTAGCACAATGGTGTTGTGAGATTTGAATGCTTCAAACTCTTTCTTAAGCTTTTCATTATCTTGCTTGAGCTTGACATACTCATCATAGTCATTGCACTCAACCACTTGCTTACCCTTGCTACTAGAACTTTGCTCAATGCTCTTATCAATTAAGTCATCACATGATGTAGCTATATCAATCTTAACAACATGGTTAGTAGCATCATGTGGCTCATTGGGTAAAAATTCTTGAGCAATGACAAGACTATCATGATTGATCTTAAGAGTAGTATATTCTTCTTTTAGCTTGTTGTGACTAGTGATGAGCTCTTTGTGCACCCACTCAAGTTTATCATGTTTATCTTTAAGCTCTTTCTTAGAAGATTTGAGCTCCTTGAGTTTGGATGACATAGCTTCATTTGCTTCTCTAAGCTCAACACTAGACTTTTCGGCTAAGTCACATTTAGCTAAGAGAGAATCATTCTTAATCTCAAGCTTTTCATTTTAGCTCTAGTCTTTATAATGATCTTAGTGTATTTCTTTAGCAACTTAGCAAGATCATCATAAGAAGGTGATTCATATTCATCATCATCGCTATCGCTATCACTATCATCATTATGAGCATGATCATCACCACTACTATCATCATCATGTGATACCTTTCGTTCACCTTTAGCCATAAGGCATAGGTGTGTAGAGGATGATGGCGGTGGCGGCGGCGAAGATGATGAAGAGTCAATAACAATAGCGGCCACCTTCTCATTGTCACTATCATCATCGGATGATCCACTAGATGAATCAATGTCCGTGAGCCAATCACCGACGATGTAAGCCTTTCCACTCTTCTTCTTCTTGTGGAAGTCCTTGCCATCTCTCTTCTTGTATGGCTTGTTCTTTTTCTTCTCATCTTTATCTTCATTGCTTGAGTCATCTTTCTTGCCCTTGTTCTTATTTTTGAACTTGTCTTTCTTGGGCTTTGTGCATTGGTGAGCTAGATGACTAAGTTTGCCACAATTGTAGCAATCCATCTTGGAGATTGGCTTTCTTCTTGAGCTTGTGAAGAACTTCTTCTTGCCATCGAACTTGATGCCACTCTTGTTTAGCTTCTTTACCATCTTGGTGGTTTTCTTCACCATGAGAGCAAGGCTTTCATCATCATCTTCATCATCACTTGAGCTCTCATACTCAAGCCTTGCTTTGCCCTTCTCTTGGCTAGCTTTGAATGCTAAGTCTTTTTCTTTCTTCTTTGTAGAGGATGAGCCATCTTGAGGTGTGATGTGAATGTACATCTCATGAGCATTGATCTTTCCAAGATTTGTGTCGGTGTAGCGGTGGAAAGATCATCTTGATGTAGCATGGTCACAATATGCCCATATTTGTCAATGGGGAGGACACTCAAGACTTTTCTTACAACATCGGATGGTTGCATTTGAGTGAGTCCAAGTCCATTGACTTCCTCTACAAGAACATTCAAACATGAATACATTTCATTAGCACATTCTTTAGGAAGCATTTCAAAAGAGTTGAGCTTTTTCATAACAAGATGATAGCATTCCTCACGCTAACTCTTTGTTCCCTCATGGAGCGCACAAACGTCCAACCATAGTGCATGGGCGTCTTTGTGGTTCCTCACCCGGTTGAACACATCTTTACAAAGGCCTCTAAATATGGTGTTTCTAGCCTTTGCATTCCATTTTTCATAGTTCAACTCATCGCCTTGTGGGTGTGCAGCATCCTGAGGTTTTGGGAAACCTTGTGAGGCGGCTCTAAGTGTTCCAACATCTTGAGCTTCTAGATACGCCTCCATACAAATTTTCCAATAAGGAAAATCGTCCCCCTCAAAGATAGGAGGTGGTCCATCCCCGTGAGACATCTTTCACTAGGCGGTTAAGCCTAAATATGTGAGCACGAGGCTCCGATACCAATTGAAAGGATTAGGATGCCCAAGAGGGGGGGGGGGTGAATTGGGCTAATTCTAAATTTCTTTGCAATAATTAAGTCCTACGGTTAGCCCAATTAACCTCTTGTGCCTAAAAAGTGTTCCTAGTTGTTCTACCGCACAAATGACTTGCAACCTAAGTTCCAATCCTACTCTAGCATGGCAATTCTATAAATTGTAAAGACAAGAATTGAATTGCTCAATGTAAATACTCAAAGTAATTACTCAAAGGAAATACTCAAAGTAAATGCTCAAAGTAAATAGAGAAGGAGGAATGCGGTGATGTTTTGCCGAGGTATCGGAGAGTCGCCACTCCCCACTAGTCCTCGTTGGAGCACCCGCGCAAGGGTGTAGCTCCCCCTTGATCCGCGCAAGGATCAAGTGCTCTCTATGGGTTGATTCTTCGACACTCCGTCATGGTGAATCACCCACAACCGCTCACAACTTGAGTTGGGTTATCCACAAGCTCTCCGGATGATCACCAAGCTCTCCAATCACCACCAAGCCGTCTAGGTGATGGCGATCACCAAGAGTAACAAGCACGAACTCTCACTTGACCACGATAAGCCTAGGGAGAAGGGTGGATGCACACTTTGCTACTCTTGATCTCACTAATGAGAGCTCTCTTTGGGATTCTCAAATCTCAATCACCTCACTAGGACCTTGCTCTTCTTGACACTCTCTAAGGTGTGTTTCAGCTATTGGAATGAGCAAAAATGACTCCACACACGAGTGGAGCTTCTATTTATAAGATGGGCTGAAAAACGAACCATTATGTGCCTCTATGGGGTGACCGAACGCTCGGTCATGTTGACCGAATGCTCCGGTCAGTACACCCCGAACTCTAGTGTTTATAGTGTGATCGGACGCTGCCAGCGTCTGGTCAGCACTGACCGGACGCGTCCGATCACGATTTTCCCTCTCTGGAACCTTACTGGAAACGACCGGACGCTAGACCTCAGCGTCCGGTCACATGACCTTCCAGCGTCCGGTCGCACCGAACAATTTCACCTCGGTCAAATGAACTGATCGGACCCTGCGCCAGCGATCCGGTGAAACCGGAGCTAGCGTCCGGTCAGTATTTGACCCTCCATTCACTTCCAACTCTCGATCATATGTGAATGAAGTTTGCTCTAATGGATCTTAGGCATATGTAGGAGCTACCTAGCACTAGTTTTGACAAGTGTGCACCACACCTAACTGACTAGACTCACCTAGGTCAAGCTACCCGTCCATACCCCCCTTAATAGTACGGCCAAAGGAAAAAAAAAGTCCTAAACTACTCTAAGTGTCTCTCCAACTCCAATCGACACTTAGAACTAGTCCATCCTTAACCTTGTCATCCATCCTTTGAAAACCAAAACGATTTCCATCGTAGGGGCATGACCACCATGATTGCCCAATCAATCTCCATTACCATGACCTAACTTAGTTGCATCTGCAAAACACACGTTAGTCACAGTAATCTTGTATTGTCATTAATCACCGAAACCCAACTAGGGGCCTAGATGCTTTCAAACACCCTCGGTGTTACACCATTAATCATCTACTAAAACATGTCATGACCATCATACTTGTGTGTTAATGCATGTGGTGAAGTGAGTAGATAATGCATTGCAACTAAAATGATCAACAAAAATGCGAAACGAAAGTTGCTCCACGATTCGTACAGTTAAAAGTTGCCACGGCTTGGCCGCTCTGGCTGCACCGCTAGGCCGCCGGTCCGCTCTACACCTGACCACCCCTACCATCGAGGCTACCGCTAGTGCTGCTACCACCACACCCACACAACATTGACACCACTACCGCTACCGTCGCATCACCACGCTACGCACCTGCCGCCGCGCTGCGCCGCTGGCCCACCTTGACGCTGTCGCCTTGCCAATTATGGCACTGCGGCGCATGGGCCACATCAGCACCAAGCGCGTGGCCATCGGCTAGCACTTGGCCATGGGCCGCCCCAGTCGTGCCAATCACGTCTTGCCAAGCACACACATGCCGAGCCTCTGACCGAGTCCCCACCACCTCCTATCTGCTCGCTTCTCCCTTGTCCGCCTCTCTGCTGTCGCCGTCGCTGCACCACGCCAGAGCGCCTAGACACGAGAGGACGCCTTCCATTAATTTGCTGCGCCCATCGCTCTGCCCTCACATCCCCTCTCCAGCCATCCCCATCCCGCTTTGATTGTGGCTCAGCCGAGCCTCAATTTTGGAGCTTTGCCTCGCCACCGCACCGTTAAGACCCGTCACCGCCCGCGCCATGTCCAGTCCTCCCCACTTAGTTCCGTGTCGAATTGGCTGCACCAATAGCTCTGCCTTGAGCCCCTCTTCACCGTGCGCACGCTAGTCATAGCTCTAGTGCCACCTCCTCACCGCTGATGCGGCCGTGCCTTTGCGGTCCATCGTTCACCTCGCAGCGCGCACGTGGCCAGCCTCGCTCGGGTCATCTCCGGTCGAGCTGGCACCTCGGTTAGTTCACTGGTGAGTTGTCGTTCCTCACCCGCTACCCCTACTGCCTTGTTGTTGCTGCGGCTCACCAAAATGTTGTTGCCATTGCCGTAGGGTGCCAGCCATCGTGGAGAGGTCCTTCTACGGCATCCCGGCTCGTGCAACCGCCGCCCATTGCCTCGCGTCGACCCCCTTGGTGAGATTCGGCCTCTTAGCTAGGTTAGCATGGGTCTCAGGTGGCCGACGCTATCGCCAATGCCACCGCTCGCCGCGCCGGAGCACGTAGGGGAGGCCAGGGACCATGCCATTGTAAAGAGGAGAGAGTGCAAGGGTCTTTTTGCATAGATGCTGTCTATAGGAATAGTAACATGGACTGCAGGTTGTTTTGTTCAGAGTTCAGGGGCGCTTTTGCTAATATGTCAGCGTGCAAGCGGGCTCCTCGCCGTGGGCCAAATCCACGCGCGGGCCGCGCCTCGCGTGGGCCGCGTTGGGCTAGATTCGGTTATCTTTTTCATGGAAAATAGAAATAGCTTTTCATTTTTATTTCTGAGCTAAGCTTTGATAATTAATATAAAATGATATAGATGTCCAAAAATTGTGAAACTAATTTTGTTGGGTTCCTAAAAATATCGTCTACCTGTGAGTATAGTTAGTTCATACATATCTGTGTGGATGCTAAGGAGCATTAAAATAGTTGAGATGCTTAGTATTATTTTGATTAATAATTGTAGGAATTCTTGTGGTAGATTGGTGATAGCAAAAACTCTAAAATTTTTATAGTAGCTTCATTATATTATTATGTGCTCACTGTAATTTTTGTAGCCCTAGAATAGACTACTTAATAGGTAGCTAAATACCCATTAAGGCTAAAGGAATAATGGCATGATATTGGTTTATAAAAGTTAAGCACTTGTAGGGTGAGCTTGAAATCTATTTGGTAGAGATAATGATTAGCTTAGTATTTTAGTCATTAGAGCTAGCTTAGTAGCTTAGTATGCGTATTCTTATGTTAAGAGTTGTTGTCACATAAATGCTAAGTGTTGCATCATCATCGCATGCATGTAGAGAATGAGTTGGCGGAGATCGTGACCACCGGCGATCACGAGTTTGAGGAGATCATCAAGGAATACGTGGAGGATATTCTCGTGCAGGAGGAGGTCCTAGAGCTACCACTGACTAACTCAGCTGACACCGCACCTGCCCAAGGCAAGACCCAGTGCATAACCCTTATTTTTTATAATCACTGAATATATATATGTGATGTGCATTTATGTTATAGGAATTTTATGAAAACCACCTTCATAAATATATCTATCCTAAGAGTCTTAGTGCAGGTTCAAGTAGCTGCTATGCTTAGGTTTTCAGTAGCGTGAGTAACATGCAGTTACTCACAATAGATGATTATTATAATTACTCTCATGTTAAAATGATGAAAGGAAAAATAGAGACAGGGCAGGGATATGGTATGGTATTGGTGGGTGTAACAGGTTGTGTCCCATGGCCAATGAAGCTTAGCTTGGTTACACTGTTTTCTCTGTTCGTGTTGATTAAGGACCGTCCATTGCTGTGGATGGTAGTCAGGTCATAGACTTATTATCCTAAGCATATACTTGCTTATGGGCGCGGAAAGGCTCGTTACGCTCTTGTCGTGGGTTCCCGCTCTTTCTGGACCGACTGATTGGAGGCAGGGAAAGGTGGAGGTCTAAGCACCATACTGAGACTACATCTCAAGTGTGGGGGCTTGGAGTTCAAGTTTGGACGGGGACTTGGAACCCGTGACAGCAGTGGAATGGGTTGGTCTTGTTTGTGTCTAGGGTACAAACGGGGCGTGTATTTTGGGGTATCCAGCTATGGGATATATTGGTTCATGAATCATCATTTCTATGAGACGGTATGACTTGGCTATGGTCTAGCACCGTAGTAAGAATTAGAAGATAAAAGATAGTGAAATGGTTCTGATTGCTCAACCCTTGTTTGAAAGTAGAACAGGTGCTTACCTAGAATGGTTAGCTAATGAAGTAATCATGACTGCTAAATAAACTTGAACCGTAAGGATAAACTATTAGTAATGCTTTTTATAAACAAAAAGAAAACAACAAACCCATATCATCATACTCCTTGGAGTCGGGAAGCTATTCCCACTAGTCGGGTAAGTCTTGTGAGTACATTGTGTACTCAGGGTTTATTTTACCCCTGTTGCAGGTGTATCTTGAGGAGTAGCTCTTGTGTGGAGGATTCTTCTGGTGGGCACAGACGGATCCTTGTATCATTTTCGCTAGATGTTTATTTTCATTCCGCTGTTTAATTATCGAACTTTGAACTCTGATATTGTAGTAAATGATTTCCAATAACTCTAGTTGTATGAAATGGACTAAGTATTGTAAGCTCATACTCATTATTGGATTCTGGATGTAAAACGTGGATTATTTGGAGTTCTCCCTTGGGGTGTGCTCAACGGAACTATCCGATGTAGCTAACTTTCAGGGTGCTTAGTGTCTAGTGGAAGACGAACGCCTTCGAAAACGTGTTATTTCGGGCGGTTCTGTCACATTGGACTATGAGAGAGATCAACTCGGGAGTGGCTACGAGAGGCTCAGAGAGGAGTTAAGATTTGGGTGAGATGAGATCGAGGGAGAGGGAGAGGCGTCAGTGGGGGAGACTACCTACTATGCCAAGAGGTGCTAGGGTTTGGGTGTTATTTTATAGGCCGCAACATTGATCTCGACGTTCATTAGATCGGTTGGGTGTAGATGACTGGGCAAAAATGGGCCGCAACACTTAACGACTAGCATCAATAAAAGTGGCCCTCTGTTGATTTATTTTTATTTTTAGAATAAAATTAAGGGATATTTTATAAATTAAAATGTAAGTCATCATAACTAATGTCTATGGGAGTCGTATGGACGCTAACACAATTTTTACATAAACTAGACTCTATAGGGGGCGACGACTAGAATTTTCAAGAATTTTCAAAGTGATTTACTATTTCCTAAGATTTAGGTGGTTTTCTGCGCAGTTTTGGAAAGTAACTTCAAGTTGAACTATAAGTCATGCGAAAAATATCCAAAAATAATAGAAAACGTATATAGGCATGTCTGTTTCGGTTGAACTCACATCTTGATAATTGATAGAAAATGAAGTGTTTTGTTATGGATTACTCGAACTTGTATTTTTTTGTGACTCCAATAAAAATAATAATATAAAAAAATGTTCTAAAATTCTAATAACAGACATGGGGGCATAACATGTGTTTATAAGTTTGCCATAAAAATTTTCAAATCATTTTAATAAAATGGAACTATACATTGTTCACAAATGAATACATCTCACACAGTTAGACATGTCTACATTTGTGAACAATCCATAGTACTAGTTTGTTAAATTGACTGGATTTTTTATAGAAAGATTATACACCAGAAACATGTTGTCATGCAAGTTTGTAGAATTTTATAATCAAGTTCAGATATTATTACAATTATTCTATGGTAATATGAAGTTAGAAGGATGAATTATCTCTATCAAACAAATAATTTTTTTCATCTACCTTTAGAATGTGGCTTCATGTAAAACGTACAAGTCTAAATATATTTTGTATGATTTTTTTTATTAGAGGTATGCACAATTCAATTTAGAATTACTTTTGATAAGCACACAAAAAATTATTTAAACTATAGAAAATAGTAAATCAGTTCCAAAGTGTCGAAAACTCCTACACAACAACATATATGTAGGCTATTACATGTAAAAAAGTTTTGGAGCACGAAGGATATTTTTTAAGGTTGCCTCACAAGAAGCCTTCTCTATTTACTTGACATGTCCCTGGGTGAGGGCCGGACCTAAGCTCCAAATATAAAGTGCCCAAAATAGTAGAAAATGCTTTATACAAACAACCGAAAAAGAATCATGTAATTTAGAGTTCATAAGATTGATATGAACTAAAATTTCAAATTTTATTAACACATTAAAAAGAGAAAAATTACTATGTTATGATGAACTTCACGAGCGATTGATATAGAGGTGCATCAGGTGGTAATTTCCATACATAATGAAGTGCACAACTAATGATAAAACTTTATTAGTCCGTCACTGGTTGAGTCATAGATTTCTACACTTACGGTCAGCAGTTTGAACGCTCATGTTCCAATTTTATTTTTGTTATTTCCTACTTTAATGGCCTACTGATTAAGTCCAATAGTATGTCTATCAGTTTATGCGAGGGCTCAGGTTGAAATCGAACACTCATGTTGGCATAGCGGTTACTCCCTTCGTCCTTGATTTAGGGCAGTCCCGATCTAAAAACTACTAGATATTTTCCATAGATGCCACGTCACTTATAAATTCTCTCTAGAAACGATTCCCCTCAACACACGGTTTCTTCATGCGGGTCCCATCCTTTTCTCTCATCTTTTTCCCTCCCATCTTCTATCTCCAGATGCCAGCGACGCACTGCGTGCTAGATCAAAGATGGTGCGGTGGTGAGCGTGTGTCCGACGTGGAGGGCGTCGTGGGCGTAGGGCAAAGCAAGCTTGCGACGGTCGCAGAGGGCGATGCGGGCTCGGAGCACGATGGGCACATGTGGCCATCTCGGTGACGAGGCTTGCTCTTGCCACACTACCGGAAACAGGATATTTGCTGGGTGTCCAAGGCACATGGCGAAGCCCAAAAAACACTCGGCAAAGGCTTTGTCGAGTGTTACACTCGGCAAACAGTACACGACGTACACAGTGATGACAAAAGTTTATTTTACCGAGTGTTTTTTATCGGGCACTCGGCAAAGACACTGCCAAGTGCTGAAACCAACGCTCGGCAAAAAAGTAACGTGATGGCACGGAGACGGTCACGGCGTGTTTGTCGAGTGTCTAACGGCCTCGGCACTCGGCAAATATGACCTTATTTGCCGAGTGCCCCAGCCCTGACACTCGACAAATAATGCATGTTTGCCGAGTGTCCTGGCCCCGACACTCGGCAAATAATCAATGTTTGCCGAGTGTCACATCGCGGACACTCGGCAAAGACTGACCATTCCAGACCCAGGTTTTGGTCTATTTGCCGAGTGTCCAGGTGCTGACACTCGGCAAAAATGCCTTCTTTGCCGAGTGTCACAATGCAGACACTCGGCAAAGAAGCCATTTTAGCTCCAGAATGTACAGATTTTTGCCACGTGTCCGCTTTGCCGAGTGTATTTTTCATGACACTCGGCAAATAGCCCTTTTGCCGAGTGTAACACTCGGCAAAGCTGCCACATATAACCAGTTTATTTGGTTCGGTCACAACCATGTACCACATTCAAATAAACATCACATCCATCATAGATAGTTCACAATAGGCATCACAGGCAGTTCATATAGATATATCGACCACATCACAAATGCAAATGAACTTCACAATCACAAATGCAAATAAACTTCAGACTCATCAGGAATGCAAATAGAGTATGACCACGGTGACCACTGTGACCACTATCGGTCATAAGGCTCATTCGATGCCGCAGATTAATTCTGCACAAAGGAGAAGAGATAAATCATTAACAATGATTGAGAATGAAACATACAAGTTTTAGAAATAAGCTAGCAACTAGAAAAAGTGATTAATTCTGCGGAAACTAAAAGTAGCTAAGTTACAGTGATTGAGAACGAAACAGTGATTACAAGGTTAACTACAAACTAGAAATAAACTAGAAATTAGAAACTATAAATATACGCACATCACAAAGGAGAAAAGATTGATTCTGCATAAACTAGAAACGGTGATTATAAGGTTGTGAAGTGACTCACAGTGCCTGAAACAGTATTTGGAGCATGTTGAGGAGGAGGGACTGGCATCAGTGGCGGAGGTTGACCGATTGTAGCATAAACACCCCTCATATATTCAAACATTTGTAGTCGCTCTGCCTCCATCCTCTGCCACTCTACCTCCATCCTTTGACGGTCTACCTCCATCCTCGCCTCTAGCTCCTCCCGGTGCCTTCTTTCTTGTTCCAGTTGAGCCTACAATATTTCATCCCAATGTTACAATGCAATGCAAAAGTATGTGAAAATCAATGAATGATGAATAAAATAGAAATAACCTAGAGTGCGTTCATCTGGAACCGTGTAGAGTCTGGCCGTGGGCGTATCGTCGAGCTAGAACTTGTGCTCCGTGCTTGAATCTGGGAGAGAGTGGGAGTAATGGGCGTGTCGATTGTGCCGTCGCCAATCCAAAATCGGTCATGCTTCTTGTCTCCTTCCGCCCGCATGACTACTTCTCCATCAAGGTCATGGGCGCTCGGATTGTACTCTGGGCCATGGACCGCCCTTGCCATCAATGTGTATCCATCGAGGTGGCTGTGGACGGACTCGTTGTTGTACGCCTAGGGAAGGTCCTCCGGGTTGTAGGCGACATCAGGCGTCGCCTTGCCCTTGGGGGCCAAAGCATATGCCATGAACTAGGAGCAAGGCTTGCTACCATGTGCCGCCAACTACAAAAAAAACAATATGATTAGAAATTATGCAGAATTGAGCGTTAGAATAAAGAAATAAATTCGTGTACCCATCTAGCCGCGTATTCTGAGAGGTTGAGGTTGCCTTGATGGTGTGGTGCACCCGGCATCAGCAAATGCCGCTCCCAGCAAGCATTGTGATTCTCCTCCCATGCGGGGTTGCACCACCTGTCCACCATCCGGGCCCAGCATTGCATATCGTAGGTGCACCACCACGGAGGCACCTACATCATCAAGTATATGACATATAAGAAGATGAAATTATGCATAATTAATCTCAGAAAAAATAAGTATTAATGTTCTATATTTACCTTTAGGTATTGTTCCGGGGTCAGCCTTATGGTTCTTGCCGCACTTTTAGGGACCCTCACTCTAAGAATTTCCGCGTGGTATTGGATCACGGCCTGGATGCGCTGCCTCATAGTGCATATCCTTGATGAGTTTCTTGGCAGCTTGTCAGCCACAACATCCGCCTTGGCCTCATATCCCTCCTTGCATCTAAAGAAATCCTGCATATAGACATGATGTATCCAGTCATTATTTCAAGAATGTCCAATCAATGTGATGTATTGAGCAATGTAGTGCGAGAAAGACTTACCCAAAGCTTGGCCTTGACATGCTGCGCCTTGTCGGCGAATACCCTACCATCCCGATCAGGGGCATCGGGGACAGTGGCATAGTGGGCCCACGTGAAGGTCGGGTCGATAGTTCCACCAAACTGCACCAAGCCAGGGAACTTTTGCTTGATCAAAAGACCAAGGATGTCGTTCACATGGCATGCATGGTCACCCCCATCGACCTTCCTCCAACCCCTGCCCAAGTGATTAAGATAAATTATTAGTTTCTATTGTAATTTTGAACATATCAAACGAAAAATTAGTGATAACATCTAAAGTTACTTACTTGTCTCCATCGGGTCGAATCAGCGGGCGTCTCTCAAGAGGTATCGGTCGCCTTTGGAGGGTCGAGGGACCTCGCAACCACACACGAGATGAAGTAGAGGAAGAGGTACCCCCTGTCTCCTCCTCCACCCCTGCCTCCTCCTCCACCTGTACCTCCTCCTCAGAGGATGAGTGAGCGAAAGGTAACTTAGACGGCGATGAAGGTATAGGCGACGGTGGCCTCATCTTGCCTCCACCCTTCCCTCGACCCCTGGGTCTACCCTGAGGTCTCTTCTCAGACCCCTCAGCTGCATCGAACCCTGCAGCTACATTGGACCCTTTATGCGTCGCTGTCGCTTTTGAGTAAAGCGACGTTATCCTCCTCATACCGCCCACCATTGTTGAATCACCTTCAATTAAAAAGAGTAAACCAATTAGCACAGATAATACATCAAAATAGATGCAAAATAAACAAAACATACTTAGAAAATAACATGGTATGACAAATAATAAATCAATTAGCATGGATCATACATGTATTAGAAATAATCATCATGATCGGGATTAGCTGGATCATAAGTCTCATCATCACTATCATGCAGGTCGATATAATCACCCCCGTGCTTCGAAGGAGGAATGTCGTCATCACCATCATTGCTTAGATGTAATCGCTGAAGTAATTCTAAGTCCTTCACTTTCTGAACCTCGTTTCCGGCGTCCTCGTCAGCACCACTTTCATTGTCTACTTCTATACCCTGAGCTTCGGTTAAGTCTACCTCAAAACTCCCTTCGAGCCCATCTTCTTGAAAGAACTCTCTGTCATATGTGTTGGGGTCTATGTTGTAATCTTGATTGTTTGGGATAGGTAGTTTACCATGTAGCGATACCTTGTACACAACATCCCAACCCTTAGGATCAAACTAATGGCATTTGAATATAACGGGATTAAGAGGTTTGCAACCATGAAACATGAGTTCGTATATTTCTTTAATTCTTCTGTAATACTCAACCCCATCTAAGCCTTGCGTAAAAACTCTAGTATTTGTGGTTCTTCGATTGGACCGACTCTGCTCGTGGCTTGTTGTGTGAAAGCGATATCCATTCAAGTCATAACCGGTAAATGACCTGACCCTATAGGCACAACCATCGGCAACCTATCTCAACTCAGCACTCATAGACACATCGGTTTGTCCCTACAAGTTCAAGCAGGATAGTTCGCTATATTAGTCGCACGTACGAGCAACTTGTAATCGGGGACAAATTGGACAGTACCTTCTGTTTGAACCAAGAAATGAAATCGGGCATTCCATTTCCCGCACCGTCTCTAAGAAGGGTCAAAGTTTCCTATGGGGTAGGTTCCCTTGATTCATGCCAGAATTATTCATGAAATTCCCTGTACCAACGAGAAACAAGGGAGTTGGACATAGAATTGTGACTACTTGAGAAAAAAATTGTTGAGAACTTACAGCATGTACGGCTCCACTTTGGATAGGTTGGTCAACACATATAGCATAATAGTGCGGCACTCTTCATGTTTCAAGGTCTTGTTAGTCGCACCACTTGCACTTCCTAGTTGCCCTCGGAAAATGCTAAGGTTCAATTCATCTTCGCCAGCATTGTAATGGGGGGGGGGGGTGGATTGTGCACGCTAGGAAGGTTGTCAGCATAGTATTTTGTTGTGAAGTTTGACACCTCCTCTAGAATGTATGCCTCTGCTATGGATGCTTCAATTTTGCATTTATTTTTACATTTAGTTCAAAGAACCTTTTGAAATCCCTCAATTGAATAGCACCAATGGCCCTGCACAGGCCTCCCCATTCGTGCCTCATATGGGAGGTGCAAAATCAAATGCTACATCGGATTGAAGAAGCTAGGTGGAAAGATCTTCTCCAACCTATAGAGCAACACAGGCGCCATTGTTTCTATGTCTGCAACCACGGTACGAGATAACTCCTTAGCACAAAGCTAGCGGAAGAAATTGCTCAACTCCACCAAAACTATCCTGACATGCTCAGGGACATAGCCTCAAACCATCACCGGCCGTAGCTACTCAAGCCATATGCGGTAGTCATGACTCTTGAGCCCATTGATTCGCAAAGTAGCTAAGTTCACTCACCTCTTCAGATTCATTGCATACCCATCAGGGAACATTAACATTTGGAACCATTCTAGTACTTCCCTCCTTTGGGCCCACGTTAGAACGAAATCAGCCTTAGGCTTTCTCCATGACTTCCCCACCTTCGGGAGGCGCCATGTCTAGCTTGGGTCTATTGCATAACCTCGCTTGATCCACTCTAGCCTTAAAATTATCTTTTGTCTTATCAGGAATGTCCATGATTGTACCAAAAAATTGCCTCGGCGACATTGTTTTTAGTGTGCATTACATCAATGTTATGTGGAAGTAGAAGGTCATCAAAATAAGGGAGGTTCCACAAGCACGACTTGTGAGTCTAGGCATGTTGCTCACCATATCCCAGAAAATGATCTCCTTGGTCATTGACCTCGAGAGCGTCTAACTGAGCATGAATCACGACACCAATTATCGTCTAGGGTGCAGGGCCTTCAACTACTACATCTTTCATAAAGTTCTTGATGCCTCGTCTAAATGGATGGTCAAGAGGGAGGAATTGTCGATGTTTGTTGAACGAAGAATACTTGCCACCCTTCATCAACCAAATGAACATTAGAGATGCCTTGCATACTGGGCATGAGAACTTCCCGTGAACACACTAGCTACAGAATATCCCATATGCCAAAAAGTCATGCAGGGAGTACTGGTACCAAACATGCATTTTGAAGTTTTTCTTTATAGCTCGGTCATATGTCCATACCCCTTCCTCTCAAGCATGGACCAAATAATCAATCAGAGGCTCCATGTACACACTCATATTATTCCCCGGGTGTTCAGGAATTATGAACTACAAGAATATATTCTATCATTGAAAGAGGACGCTAGGGGGGAGATTGAGGGGGATAACGAACATGGGCCAACAAGTGTATGAGGCAGCCACCATTCCATAAGGATTGAACCCATCCATTGCCAGCACAACACGTACATTACGAGCCTCTAGAGCTTTCTCACGATGAATCATATCAAACCTTATCCATGCTTCACCATCGTATGGATGCACCAGCTTCTTAGGATTGTATCAACGTCCATATTTGTGCCATGTCATCTATTTTGCGGATTCCACATTCATATAAAGCCGTTGGATCCTCGGTATGAATGGAACGTACTGTAGGATCTTCACGGGGATTACAAGCTACCTCTTTTGACCATCACCAGAGTCTATCTCTAGGAAACTAGAGGAATTACACTTCACACAGTACTTTGATTCTGCATGTTCTTTCCTAAATAAGATGCATCCCTTCGGACAAGCATGTATCTGCTCATATGCCATCTTAAGTGCATGAAGGAGTTTATTTGCCTTATACATGCTCTTTGGTAGAATGTGACCATCCAGGAGCAGGCTACCAAAAACTATCAGCATAACATCGAAGGCTTCTTGACTCAAGCTCAATTGGGACTTTACGACCATTAGGCGTGCAATGGCATCCAGTTGAGAAACCTTGGTATGCCCGTGAAGGGGTTGCTGTGTCGCAGACAACATATCGTAATACGCCTTTGTGGTTGGCTTTGGCTCCTCCTCCCTACGTCCTTCATCGAAGTGTGCTTCATGATAGTCATTTAACATGTCTTTTACCTTGGCATCAGCATCATAATCCTCGATGTGTTGTCTCACGACCTCATCTCTCACACGATCGGATTCACCATGGTAGATCCACCGGGTATAGTCTGCTGTAAATCCATTCTTGCAAAGATGTTTACCCATGACCACCTTTGTTTATCGACACGTGTTTGCACAAATGCTGCAGGGACACCAAGTGGCATGCGCTCCTTTAACCCTTGCAAATGCTAGTTCCAAGAAAGCATCGATCTTCTCAATCCATTCATCGGTCAATGAACCCTGACTAGAGCGGCCCATGTACATCCACTCACGGTCATCCATCCTCTAACATATTAGCAAGTAATATAAAAATCAATTGCATCTATAGGTTCCTACGTGGCGGTCTAATAGGTGAAGATAGGTCCTAATCCCACCCAAGGATGTGTAGATGGGGTTAGTTTCCATGCTCTACTCATATCCGAGACAGAATTTTGGTAGCACCTCCCCGTTGTTCTCCAAATACATGTCCTGGCAGGGAGATTGTGTATCCGAAGAACAACAGGGAGATGCTACCAAACTGTATCTCGGATCGAAGTAGAGCATGGAAACTAACCCCATCTATACATACTCGGGCTGTCCAAAAAACATGGACAATTCAAAACAGATACGATTATAGATATGCAAAGATCTGCATATTTCTAACCATATCTCTTTCTAACGGGAGACACCTAGCTAGGTTACGTGATATACGAACATCATATAGAAAGAGGGGTGTAGGATGTTTGACCTTGCTGTCCTACAAAGTGATGAGTCAAGGACGGTGGGGAATGATCTTTGTAATAGTCTCTCCTGCAACAAAGGAATATAATAGTGTCAATTGTAAATTTTGGCAGCACCTCCCTTGCATGGTGAGGTAACCAAAACCTGCAACAAACCAATAGCACGGTGGCTGACAACCACATACACACCAAACCAATGGCACGATGGCCAACAACCACATACATAGGTTATACCTTGCAAAACCACGATAGGTCCAAGGTGTGGTGCGGCGGGAGGGCAAGACACGGAGCGGTGGACGGCGGTGGCATGGCGGGGCAGGGAGCGGCAGCCACATAACCTATTATAACATAAAACAAACCATGTGATAACCAAAATATAACATGATTGGTTTAGCACAAGTAGCAAAACTTTTCTTTGCCAACTTGCGTTTCAGACAAAATGACGGACATGATTGGTTTAGCACAAGTAGCTAAACTTTTCTTTGGCACCATCTACCAGAAAGATACGCCTAACAATAGACTTGGATTACATTCAACTCCAACTGATCACTACATGCATATTAAACACACAATTGCTACACTGCTTTGAGTGGCAATGCAAGTATTATTACCAAACTAGGGGTTAATTTATATATAGCCTAGCTGAAACAATCAGCGGATCATGTTCTCTGATGAGTAAGTAAATGTCGACAAAATATCATTGGCAGTCCTCCGAGGGGTATCCCACGAAGATAGATTGATCGGCAGAGATGCGTGTAATCAAGAATAAGAAGGCAACAGAGACACAAGAGTTAGACAGGTTCAAGCCATCAGCGTGATGTAATACCCTACTCCTATGGTCTGTTGGATTGTATTGACTTCGTATGATATTGCGTGTCTTTTGAGGGGGTCCCTAACCGCCTTATATAGTTTGGGGGGCAGGGTTACAAGTCGGTTAGATCTAGGAGATAACCGGAAAGTAATAACAGATTATAGGAATCATGGGATCGATTGTATCCTAACAGATCTCGTAGTATCTTCAGGATATCTTCCTGGTGTCTTGTGGGGCACGCCGAGCAGCACCGTGCTCTGCAAGGCTTCATCTTATGGGTTAGGTAGCCCCTGGGAGCATAGCCCATGTAGTCTATCGTGGGTATCCGGGGTCGTACCCCCCACAGCTAGTCCCTGAGAACCTTGTATCCGCTGTGCAACACCGTCTTGAGCTTGTCCGAGTAGGTGTGAACAAGACCGAGCAATTAGACTCATGGTCTGACCACCGTGATGAGTCACCGAGCAATTGTGAACCGTCGTCGAGCAGTGTAACCCAAGTAAGGCTTGCCATAAGGATGTAAGGAGCTCAAGTTCAAAATAAAAAATTTTCCCGCTGTGAACCAAGTGTGCCCACTTAGAGTCCAACCATGAGAAAAGGAGGTGATCGTCTTCAACTTCAAGAGGCGTAGAGTCTTCTAGATTAAAGCAAACACACTCACCACAAGGTGAAGTGTGCCCACTTAGTCCCTAAGCCTGACAATAGGTGATGCGGTGATTGATGAGCTGATCTATTGCAGATGGGGGGTGCGTGGAGGATCTAAATCCTTCCAACCAGACTGGCGAGCAACCAGGGGCTACTCCTAGCACAGAGACCATGCCGGCAGGCTCCGTCCTAGAGTCCCTAGGTGCTCGGCGGTCTATGAAGGAGTTGACCACCGCTGCTGGTGGAGTTGAAGGCAGAGAGCAATTGGCGACGATGGTGGATGAGTCGGCGGCGATGCCAGGGGCAACGGCGAGAGCCGCCGGCTCTTCGGAGGCAGAGGCTAGAGCTGCCGATGCCATGCCAAAGTCTAGGGCGGAGAGGCCGGTGGTGCCGGAGGAGCAGGCGGCACACCCTAAGACATCGGAGGGCATGGTCGGGCACGCTGTGCGGACACCGAGCCCCCATGTGGCGCCACCCGCTGCGGAGGAAGAGGATGAGGTGGAGGAGATTGAGCGTGAGGAATCATGACCTCAAGCCATCTGGATCCTCCGCAAGCGGGGGGATGAAGTGGTGGTCGTGGAAGAGGAGGACACCACCTGGGAGGTGAGGAGGCTAGAGTCCACCCTTTCCATAGCCATGAAGCAAATCAAGGTTAGTATTGCGTCGGCAATGTCTGTCTTTGGCGTTGGAGAATAGTATTCTTTATAATCTTGATGCTGTTGCAGGGCATAGCACAAACTGCCGAACAATGGTGGTATCTAATCAAGAGGATGGAGCCCCTTGCCGAGGAGAATGTGAGCCTAAAGGAGGCTATGGCATTGATGGAGAAAAACTGTCTAGAGGGCCCAGCGCGAACGAGATCTTGTCGAATCAAATGCGAGGGACTTGGAGTACCAAAAGGGGGCTTTATCCGAGCAGCTGGCGACCATGTCTAAGCAGTTGAGGCGCAACTCCAAGCAGCTAGAGCGCAGCTCTGAGCAGCTAGAAGCGTCTCCGAGCAAAAAAAAGGTACTGTGGATCGGTGAACTTGTTCTGTATTGCCGAACATCTTTAATGTTGCTGACGATCATCACTTTTGTAGTGCAAGATGTGGAGCTTGGCCAGTTGCGTCAGGTCGTCGATCAGCCCTAGGAGGAGAAGGGGAAAGCGTCTGGGCGGCGCGAGAAATTGGCCAAGGAGTTGAAGGGTGAGTAGTTTGTGGTCGGAGTTATTGCTGAAGTGACTTCTTCATTTGACGGATCCTTTCGGTGCCTATAGAATACCGCCAAAGAACTAGGGCGTAGTTCGACATGATGAAGCTAGAGGCGCAAACCCATAAGAGAAATCTCGACACCGTAGTGGCCGGAGTTAGGTCGGTGCTTGACTGCATCGACTTGGAGGCAGCTCCTCCGCCCAACGATAGGCCACCTCATCCGGACACCATCATCGATAGATGCAAGGTGGCATGGGAGAACTTCAAAAGCTTCAACTGCGATGCCACTGTCTCCATCGCGGTGCACGCCCTAGCGGTAGTTCGGTCCCACTACCCTACGATCAACCTTCAAGCGATAGGGGCCAGATTCGCTAGAGGGATGGTGCGACAAGACAGGAGCAGCTGAAGGATGAGGTGGAGGACGCGTGGCGAAGAAGTTGGTCGGCGACGTCGACCTGTTTGGTGAGGTGGATGGTGACGGCCAAGCCCAATGACCTGCTCGGAGAGTAATCTGTAACAGATGGAGAGGATAGTTAAACGCACAAGAGCATAGACAAAGATATATGTATGTGTATAAATGTTGTAAAGTGACATGGGCATGTTTATGCAGTTTGCTAGTATTTTGGTGAAAAATAGATGTAGTGTGAACCCTAACGCAATTATATGTGGTATAAGTAGCGTCCGAGTAGTTAGTTCTTTACTAGGCTCTTGGCCTTGGCTAGCCCGTATTCCATAACATCGAGCATGGAGCCCGTGCACGTGTAGGAGGAACAGACGTGACCAAGGAACCACAGCCGACCACCCATAACGCAGAGCGTGGAGCCTGTAGCACGTGTAGGGAGAGATCGAAGACTAGGTTTTGTCCAAAGAACAAAGAGCGGAACGTGTGCTGCTCGATGGTTAGCAAAATATCTTGGGATATTTTAGTGTGGAGAAATGCGGCAGAGCATTTATGGAGATCCCGTATAATTGTCGAGTTCGTTAAGGAGTAGCTTAGAGCTAGCGACCGCAAATGGAGATTAAATCATAGTGGAGAAATAATGGAGACAAATTATGGAGACAAAAACTTCATTCATTATGGAGTGGAGAGTACATATCTGTAGCGTTTTAAGGATAGAAACATATAAGGTGCTCGATGTGCCATGAATTGGGGACATCGATTCCATCCAAGTCACATAGCCAGTAAGACCCTGGTTGGGTAACCTCTTTGACCATGTAAGGCCCTTCCCAGGGAGAGGAGAGCTTGTGCATCCCTTCTATTTTCTGTTTTCTACGGAGAACAAGGTCACCGATAGCAAATGAACGACCTTTGATGTTACGATTGTAGTATCTTCACAATCCTTCTAGGTATTTGGCTATGCAGATGCAAGTGATTAGGCATTCTTCTTCAGCCCTGTCGATGTCCTCTGCCCAAACAGCTATGGCTTGCTCTTCGTTATAATTTTCCACCCTAGGTGCTCGGAAGGCAATGTCCGCTGGAAGTATGGCTTCTGACCCATAGACCAAAAAGTATGGAGACACACCGGTGCTGCGACTAGCTTGAGTGCGCAGTCCCTAGACCACAGCTGGGAGCTCTTTGAGCCATCTACCCGGATGGTTTTCATCTTCCTGATATAGCCTCTTTTTGAGGGCATCGAGGATCTTGCCGTTCGCCCATTCGACCTGGCCATTGGCTTTTGGATGGGCAACAGAGACATATTTGATGGAAATGCATCGGTCTTCGTAGAAGTCCCATAAATGATGCCCAGTGAATGTAGTTCTGAGGTCGGTGATAATGCTGTTTGGGAGACCGAATCTGTGGATGATATCTTCGAAGAGCTCGACTGCCTTCTTTGTAGTGGCTGAGACAAGCAGCTTGTATTCGATCCACTTGGAGAACTTGTCAATGGCGACGTACACATACCAGAAACCACCTGGCACTAGCTTGAAAGGCCCGATCATGTCCAGTCGCCAGCATGCGAAAGGCCAAGAAGCTGGGATGGTCTGCAATTCTTGCGCCGGCACGTGTATTTGCTTGGCAAAAAATTGACATCCTTGACAATGTCGGACGAGGTCTTCTGCGTCAGCGATGGCCATGGGCCAATAAAAACTTGCTCGAAAAGCTTTGTCGACCAGGTTTCTCGAGGCCGCATGATTGCCATAGGAACCAGAGTGAATTTCAAGAAGTAGTTTCACTCCCTCTTCTTGGGTGATGCATTTCTGCAATATCCCATCCTTGGCACTTTTCCTCATCAAGTTTCCATCTACCAGCATGTAATGCTTGCTGCGACGGATTAGGTGTTCAGTTTTAGTCTTGTCGGCGGGTACGTTAGCTTTGGTGAGGTACTTGATGAACTGTTCCCTCCAATCAATGGTTGGCAAAGGTACTGTAAGTACTAGCTGCTCGGCGAGGGGGATTTCTTGAACTTCCTTCTCTTCCTTAATGGACGACGTAAAGAGGTCTTGAACAAAAACCCCAAGCGGGATCATGGCGCGAGAAGATCCAATCTTGGATAGGTGGTCGGCGAGCTGATTTTGATCTCGTACCACGTGGTGGTACTCGATACCATAGAACTTCCCCTCGAGTTTCCTGATTTCGGCGCAATTTGCGTCCTTCTTCTCACTGGAATAGGACCAATCTTTGTTGAGCTAGTTGATGACCAGTGCGGAGTCTCCATATACCATGAGGCATTTGACGCCAAGCTCGATGGCTATACGGAGTTCGTGGAACATCATATTCAGTGGCGTTGTTGGAGGCTGGAAAATGAATTCAAAGAACGTATCAGAGCTTGTCCTTGGTTGGCGTAATGAATAAAATACCAGCACTAGCACCATTGATGTTGAGGGAACCATTGAAGTACATCACCCAATGCTCAGGGCAAGTAGCGGGGATGGGTTCTTGGATCTTGGTCCACTCAGCAACGAAGTCAGAGAGCTTGTGACTTGATGGTAGGCCTGCTTCTGAATTCAATGGCGTAAGTGCTGAGCACGACAACCCAGTTGATGATGTGGCCATTGGCCTCTTTGTTGTAGAGGATGTCCCCCAGAGGGAACTCAGTGACCATGGCGATCTTGTAATACTCAAAGTAATGGTGGAGCTTGCGCGACGTGATCAGAATGGCGTATAACAGCTTCTGAACCTAAGAGTAATGAGTTTTGGACTCATTAAGAACCTCGCTGATGAAGTAGACTAGACGTTGCACCTTATAGGCGTGTCCAGCTTCCTAGCGTTTGACGACGATAGCTGTGCTAACGATGCTAGAAGTGGCAGCAATGTAGAATAGTAGGGTTTCGTCTGGTCGAGGCACCATCATGATCGGAGGCTTCATTAGAAACAACTTGAGCTGTTTGAAAGCTGTATCTGCCTCCTCCGACCAGGAGAAGCGCTCGGAGGCCTTGAGGAGTTTGAAGAACGGTAGTCCCTTTTTGTCGAGGCATGATATAAAGCGGTTGAGAGCAGCCATGCAACCCGTGAGCTTTTGTATATCCTTTACGTAGGTTGGCTGTTTCATATTGGTGATAGCGAAGACCTTGTTGGGGTTGGGTTTGATGCCACGGGCGCTGACGATGTAGCCTTGGAGTGTGCTAGATGGAACTCCAAAGATGCACTTTGAAGGGTTCAACTTTCATCTGTATCTTTTTAGGTTGGTGAATGTTTCTTCGAGGTCGGCGATGAGATTGTCGGCGATCTTGGACTTGATGACCACATTGTCATTGTATGCTTCGACGTTGCGGCCTATTTGTTGATCTAGGCACATCTAGATGGCCCTTTGGTTGGTCGCCCTGGCGTTCTTGAGTCCAAAAGACATGGTGGTATAGCAATACGCACCAAAAGGCATGATGAATGATGTTTTGATCTGGTCGTCCTCTTTTAGGGATATCTGGTGATAGCCAAAGTAACAGTCAAGGAAGGAGAGCAGTTTGCAGCCGGCAGTGGAGTCTACAACCTCGTCTATCTAAGGCAGACCGAAGGGGTCTTTAGGATAGTGTTTGTTGAGATCAGTGTAATCAACGCACATTCTCCATTCTTAATTCTTTTTTAACAAGAACAGAGTTTGCTGACCACTCAGGATGATACACTTCTTTAATAAATCCGGCAGCTAGGAGCCATTTTATTTCTACCCTAATAGCCTCCTTCTTGTCTGGCGCAAATCATCGGAGTTTCTGCTTGATCGGTTTGGCGGTCGATGATACTTTCAAGGAGTGCTCCATCTTCTCCCATGGTACCCCCATCATGTCTGCTGGTTTCTAGGCAAACACATCGGCGTTGGCACATAGGAAGGAGATGAGCACACTTTCCTATTTGGGGTCAAGGTGAGCCCCAATCTTGATGGTCTTGGAGGGGTCGTCGAGGCCGAGGCCAACCTCCTTCATTTCCTTGGACTTGGCAGAGACACGTGGAGGCTCCAGTGCTGGGATCTCTAGGTCATCGGCGGGCACCGTCTTGGCGTCGGTGACCACGCGAGCCATCTAGATGGAGAGGTTGGTGGCTTCGGTGAGGGTGAGACTCTCTGTCTCAAAGGCGTAGGCGATGGATAGGTTGGCCTACAGGGCCAGAACTCCTATAGGCGAAGGCATCTTCAACACCAAATAGACATAGTTCGGTATGGCCATGAACTTGGCCAGAGCTGGTCGACCAAGTATGGCATGGTAGGCGGTGTTGAAGTCAGCGACATAGAAATTGATGTGCTCAATGTGGTAGTTGCTGGCCATGCCGAACTGTATTCGGAGGGTGATCTCTCCAGCGTCTTGGATGCCCTACCAGGTACCACACCCCAAAAGGAGCATTCGGAGGGTGTGAGGTATCCTATCCCAAGGCCCAGCTCCTTTAAGGCTCCAGCGAAGAGGAGGTTCATAGCACTTCCACCGTCGACGAGTACTTTCCTGAAAAGGACTTTCTTGATGGTTGCATCAAGAACAAGGGGGAAATGCCCTATGTAAGGGATGTCTGCCCACTGGTCGGCCCTATTGAAAGTGATGGGGACCTCAGACAAGGGGTGATAGCTGAGGTTGGCGATGGCGTCTTATATGTTGATGGCGAGCACCCGGCGGGCGGTGAGCTTCTGATCTCTTCTGCTCTTAGCGGCGGCAAGACCCTCGAAAATGGTGGCGACCACTTTGTCATGATCCTAGAAGACGTTGTTGTTGTCCCCAAGTGGTCGGTAGCCTTTGGCTCCATCGTTGTTGTCGTTGTCTGACTTTTTGGCCTGGAACTCCTTAGCCAAGCCGAGGCAGTCCTTCATCTTGTGCTTGCTATTCTTGTGGAGAGGGCATGGGCCTTCGAGGATCTTCTTGTACTGCTTGTTGTTGTTGTGCTTGGCGCAAGGTTCGTCAATGGCGGCGACAATGTGGTCTGGTCAGTGGCGGTGATATTGACCAGATTTGGACCCTTCTGGCCGATCACGGCCACCGTCCTAATGGTGACTGCGATCGTTGTAGCGGCAGTCGCTGTGGTGTCGGTCGTCGGGTCGCTTGTCGCTGCGCGAAGTTGGGCGATGAGGGCCCGCATCCTCGTTGAATCGCACTTCAGCCTCTTCCGCGTTGGCGTACTGATCGGCGGTCATAATCATCTTGCCAATCCCCTTTTGCAGCTTGCGATTGAACTTGGATCAGAGGTCGCGATGATGGAGTCCTCGGATGAAGGCGGTGATGACTTCTGCTTTCATGATGTTGGGAATAGAATTCCTCATCTCGGAAAAACATCTGATATAGCTACGGAGGAGTTCAGACGGTTTCTGGTAGATGCGATTCATATCATGCTTGGTGCCCAGTCGAGTACACGTTGCCATGTAGTTGTCGGTGAAGACCTTCTTTAGCTCTTCCTAGGATCCGATGGAGTCTAGGGCGAGGCTTGTGAACCAGTTCATCGCAGTTGGCGTGAGCATGATGGGAAGATAGTTCACCATGACACTAGTATCTCCCCGGCGGCGCGCACAGCAGTGGCATAAGCTTGTAGCCACTATGTGGGGTTCATCCGTCCTTCATAGGGCTCGACCCCGGTGATTTTGAAACCACAGGGCCACTTGAGTGTTTGGAGTGCCCTCGTGAATGCTCGGGGCCCTTCGGGATCATTGCCATCGTGATCTATGGCATTGTCGGCGTTGAGTGGCTAGAGGGCTGAGTCCGGATTATAGAACTCTTGCTCGTATTCTTGACTCCGGCATACTTCTTATTCATGGTGAGAGAAACGACGCCATCAATATGATGTCGCGCGTCCCAGAGATTGTTGATGTGCGCTCGGATATCTTGGTCGACTTCTTGGTCATGTTTGCGAGGGTGGTCGATGCGGTTCCCCCTAGCACATCCCTGGAGGGGTTGTCCATCATCGTGGTGCTGGTTAGCAAAATGACTTTGGCTGGGGCGGCGATTAGATCTTGGCACGGTGGATTGGCGAATCAAGCTTGTTGCATAGGAGGGTCTCTGATCCTAGTGGATCTCGTTGACCTGGCAGTGCGCAGCTTTGAGCATTGCGGCGACCTTGGCAACCTATGGTGTTTGCTCAAGCCGGGTGAGCTCATTAGCAGCCATAGCCAAGTTGGCGCTTGGGGTCTTTTAGACGTCATGACCGTCAATATGGACAAATTCATCGTTGAGGTTGCGTTGGAGTGGGTGTGGCCTCCCTTGCGAGTCGAGCTATTCATTGCGAGCAGCCTCGGCTAGCACAATGGCAGCCTCGTTTGCTCGACGCTGCGCATGGTTGGTGTTGATGTTGACATGAGCGGCATGGTCCTCATCGGTTTCCCGTCCTGTGAACGCTGATGTTGAAAATTCCGCCTCCATGGAAGGGTGGGAAAGGAGGTTGTGCGGCAGTGGTTTCGGTGATAGTCTCCGTAGAGACCTAGGACTCAAAGTCTGGGTTTTCTTCCAGGATGGTTTGGAGGGATGCTTCGGAGCGTCGGCCGATGTGCAGCACGTTGACAATCTGTGGGAGCTGGTCGACGAGAGGATAGATGTCTCCCGCCTGGTCAACGAATTTGCCCCTTAGGGCATCTTGATAGGTGGCGGCGATGCTGGTGATCCCAAAGGGTAGGGCCGCAACCCCTAGAGTTTCCTGATCAGCCTCCGATAGATCTGAATTGATGGGTGGTCGGCGCTGAACCAGAGTAGTCAGAGCCAATTCTTTAATGGAGAGGCAATCGACGAGCTTCTGGCCAACCTGATTGATGGATGCGATCAGATCATCGTTGTTGATCTACCTCCTCGGGTAGCGGGGGAGCGGGTGGTGAATTGTCGATGAAGACGACCTTGGAGGTGGTTCTGAGATCAGATCTGCAGTCGCAGGTGTTGGGGTGCTCGGCATAGAAATGATCTGCACCGGCTCAATGAGCTCTCCATCTCCGTCAGCGTTGATGACCCAGGAGATCGATTTGACTGTGAAGATCTGACCGGGCTGTGGGAGGGATGAAGAGCCTACAAAATGTACCATCTTGTTCGACATGGAAACAACACACACCCCTACCTGGCGTGCCAACTGTCGGTAGAATATCGTCAGTAGTCCTCCGAGGGATATCCCATGAAGGTAGATTGATCGGCAGAGATACGTGTAATCAAGAACAAAAAGGCAACAGAGACACAAGAGTTAGACAGGTTTGGGCCATCAGCGCAACGTAATACCCTACTCCTAACAGATCGATTGTATCCTAACAGATCTCGTAGTATCTTCAGGATACCTTCTCGGTGTCTTGCGGTACACGCCGAGTAGCACCGTGCTCTACAAGGCTTTGTCTTATGGGCTGGACCACTATCGATGTTTCACCACCAATAGCCTGCCACGGGGGTCCCCGGGGCAGTTTTGTTCGGGCTTCAGCGTATGCGGAACTCGACGGTGAACGCAAGAGACAATCGATTTATCTTGGTTCGGGCCCTCGATCATTGATCGAGTAATAACCCTACGTCCAGTCGGTGTTAGCCTTGCGTTGGATTGATTGTTTGGAGTTTAGTCAAAGTCCCGTCTCTAGGAACCCTGCCCTCCTTTATATAGTCAGGAGGCCAGAATCCTAGTCGGTTTACAGTGAGAGTTCCTAGTAGGATTACAGAATAATACTACTACTAAGATTACATAGGAAGAATCCTAGTTAGACTAGACCTTCTCTGTTCCTTGCGGGGTATCCCATGGGTCCTGTATCGACAAGCCCCCGAGCACTTCATGGTTCAGCTCTAGAAGCCTCATCTTGTTCCTTCAGGTCTTGCCGAGTAGGAACAAGCGTCGTCCGAGTGCTTTCTTGAGCGAAACCATGTAGCGCTTCGTGAGATCTTTGGGTGGTGTGCGCCTTTTTGAAGAAAAAAGCACATCCGGCTGGGTGTAGCCCCCGAGCCTCTTGCTATTTGGAACAAGTAGCTGGAGGGTCTTGTCTTGAAATTGCTCTGATTCTTCGCTGAAGGGTTCTCGGGTTCTTTATAAAAAAAAGAACTCGGGTATATCGTGAGGTCTTGAAGTGGTCTGTCTTGAATAAGTCTTCTTGGTGACGTGCGCTTTTTTGAAGAAAAAAGTGCACTCGCTGAGTGTAGCCCCCGAGCCTCTTGCTATTTGGAACAAAAAGTTAGAGGGTCTTGAATCCTATGTTGTTTTACAACTTTTGTCTTGAAGAAGTCTTTTTGAGTGACGTGCGCTTTTTTGAAGAAAAAAGTGCACTCATTGAGTGTAGCCCCCGAGCCTCTTGCTATTTGGAACAAAGAGTTCAAGGGTCTTGAATCTGAGTTGTTCAAAGAACTAAAAACTTCTCCTGTTGCAGCCCCCGAACATTATTCAAAAAGAACTCGGATACAGAATTTTGGCATATTCTTTGGTAGTCTGCTATTGTCAGATGTAGAGTCTGCTACTTTTAGATGTAGAGTCTGCTGCTTTCAGATGTAGAGTCTGCTGTTGTCAGATATAGTTGTATGGTGGTGGTTGAGTGTAAATGTCGTTTGTTCACGGGTTGTACAGTGTTGGTATATTCTCCTGAATATGCTCGTTGTTGAGTACTTTTCCTTCATGCCTGAGTTCTCTTTCATTGAATTCTGTCTTTTCACCGTGTCCTATGTTAGGTTTGTTCTGCTGGTGCTCCCGGTCCATGTGCCCCACTTCTTTGGTCTATAAATATCCTCCTTGTGTGCTGTTTTGATTCACCGAGCATTTTGTTGTGTGGTCTGAAATCTCCGTAGCCATGAATATGATAGTTTGTGAAGTAGAGTAGCCCTCGGGCGTATTTTGTAGTTCTTGTATATCATGTCATAGCCGGAGGAAGTCTTGTGATAGGGATTAGAGGTAGACTAATCTCGCAGCGACATTGCTCCGGGAAGTATGTGGCGGTAGTTGGAGGAAGTCTTATGATGTGGGATATGTTCATTCATCCAGCAGTTCTGGGTTGATCCTCATCGCCTGTCCTGAGACTGTCCGGTGCAGATCAACACCATATCCGGTATCACATTGGACTTGGGTAGACAGATGCCTACAGGTTCCTCTTGTTCCACGTTGTCCGCCGTGCTGCTGATCTCCGCCTTGGATGTGCTGCCTTCTTCCTTTGAAGAAAACAGTGTAGCCGAGTGCGGTTTGTTCTACCGAGTAGCAATTTGGAACACGTAGTCATTCTAGAGCCTAGTTGTGTCCGGGTTCCTTTTTGCTACCTTGCCCGTCGTAGTACCGAGTTCGTTGGGTCTTGTAAGATGTGTAATCTTGTATCTTTTGAAGTCATCTGTAATGGAAAGAATCTTGTCTTCTGAGTTGTCATTCTTTATTCTGCTGATGTCCTGGTTGTTTATGAGATTCCTGAGTTCTTTCTGTAAGGACCGGGTTGTTGTGTTCCTTGTGAGGTATCCTTTCATTGCTTCATGATCGGTGAGTTCTTTTTGTAGCAATATGATAACTCTGCCGTGTTGCTGGATGGATAAATCCGAAATCTGCCCGTTGAACTGTACTGTTGTGTGGATTTGTGACGTCCGTCATTTTAGCTGTGTTAGTAAATGGACCGTTGCATTCTCATGCTGTGTTTTAACGGGCCCGATGGGCCATGTTTTACTGCTGTAAAATCTATTTAAGGGCCTTTCCTCTTCTTTTTCTTTACTGCCCTGATTTTGCCTTGAAACCCAAGCCTTCAGAACTCCACCGCCGCCATTGTCGCCGTCCTCTGAGCGCCGCCGCCTGAGCCTCATCTTTCCCTAGTGTTTTATTGCTTCCGCTAGTATATGGGTAGGAAGAAAGCCGCGAGCAAGTCCTAGGCAGCCTTTGTAGACGAGGAGGCATCACTCTCTGTAATTGAGAATCAAGAGTTCATGGCCATGAGGGCTGCTCAAAAAATCTGGTCGGCTCCGACTACGACTGAAGATCAGCTTTGCGAGCTTGTTAGCGATGGTCTGATCTAGAGCAAGGACATTGCTGTTTGGAGAGCTCCAGGCGAGCATCGGGTCCCTGCTCTAGGTCCTGGTGAGATTATTCTTTTCGTCTCCTTTATCCGTGCCAGACTCTGCCTTCCTGCTTCCGCCTTTCTTCATTGGTTTCTTGGTTATTTTGGGGTTAGCTTGAACCATCTTGCTCCCAATGCCATCCTCCATCTTTCTGTTTTTGTTCATCTTTGTGAAACTTTCCTTGGAATTCCTCCTTCTCTTTCTCTCTTCCGTCACTTCTTCCATTTGAAACCACAACCCCGCCGTGATGACACCAATGTTCTTGGTGGCTGACGGGATTCAGTTTCGCTAGGGTCTTAAAGGCAAATTCTTTAACTATGACCTGGTTGATTCTGTGAGGGATTGGCGTGTTGACTAGTTTTATGCCGCTAATTTGATTCCTCCTCTCGCTGTTCATTCTGAATCTGGTCCCTTAGTTAACGACCAATGGGAAAAGAACCCCCTGACGTCGGACGAGCTCCAGGAGATCAAGCCGTTTCTTGAGAGGATATGTACTCTAAAACAGCAGGGCTTGATCGGCTTCGGTATCGTCTCGAGTTTTCTTTGCCGTCGTGTTCATCCTCTGAAGGAGCGAGAGAACTTTGGTTTTGAGTACTCTGGGGCTGAGGATCCTTCTCGTATGGTCCCTGCCCTTGAGTTGACTAACGAGGAGGTACTCGAGCGCCTTCAGAAGATGCTGAAAGGAGCAAGTGTCGTCCCGCTCACTGTCTCTCGAGTACTGTGCTAAAACCCATCTCCTGCTGTGAGTTGTTTTCTCTTCGTGCGGGTACTTTTTTTTTTTTTTGTATCCATTTTTTGCTTTATCTTCCTTGTCTTGTTGTTTTACTCTTTTTGTAGGAATTGGGGCGTAACTTCGTTGACCCGATTCCCCTTGATGACTGCCCTACCATTGTGGGGACTGGGGATAGTCTTGCTAGGGCTTCTTTAACCAGTAAGTTTCAAACCACCACAATGTTTCCTGGTGTTTCTTCCGCGGTTTCTGATGTATATGTGGAGTATGTTCCTCGTCCAGTTCCTCGAGGCCCTCGTAGTGTCGGGAAGAGGGGGCGAGCTAAAGGTTCTTCTTCTGGTGTGCCTGCTGCCAAGAAGTCTCGCCAGCCGAGTACTCATCCAGGTACTCTAGTTGTAGCTAGCATGCTCTTAGGTGAGCATATTAATATGCTCTGTCCTTTTGTTGTTTGTTTTTGTCTTTAACCGATTACTTTTGTCCTTTTTTAGCTAGTGTTATGGTGGCCTTGGTCGAGAGTGAGGAAGAAGAGGATGACGATGCTGCCCTTGTTACTCGTCGGTGAGTTGTTTTCTTGTTTTCCTATTGCTGAACCTCTCTTTTTGTTTTGACTTTGGTCTTGTTCTCCTGTAGTAAGCGGCCGTCGAGCTTGAGTTCTTCTAGGGCTTCGGTACCGACCGCACCGCTCTTGTCGCAGAGCGGTGTTGATGTTTTTGCCGTCATAGTTCCTCCTGTGAGGTCTTCTTTTGGTTTCATGAAGAAGAAGATAGCTGAGTAAGTGATTCCTTGTTATGTTTCTTTGCTTCTGTTTTCATTTTTCCCTGACTCATATTCTTATCATCTTGTAGGCCCTCGCCTTCCCTTAACCCTCCGCCAACTTCTTCTCGGTCCTCTAACCCGCCTCTATGCGTTGAGTCTCGGGACTTGGAATGTTCGGTCGGTGAGGTGGCAGTGAGGGAGGCAGGGTTCCCAGGTGATCACGCTGCTGCTGATCCTGTTGCTCCAGAGGTGACCATGGCCACGGCGGTGGGTTCTTCTGAGGAGGTAGCTGGGGCTTCCCAGGATATGGCCCTGGTTTTGCCTTCTTTGCCCGCGCCGGCTTCTCCTTCTGCTCCTCATGGTGCCGGTGCTCCGCGTCTGGACGATGATGTGTTGCATCAATTTGATGCTACTCATCGGTTTTCAGAGCTGACCGGTGCCTGGGGAAACTTGGCGACATTTGTGACTTCTTTTGGGGAGAAACTCCAGGTAAGTTCTTCTAAAGTTCTTTCTTTGGATGTTCATTTTTCTTCTGTTCTTACAACTTGTTTTTCTCTCCCTCTTTTTGCTCAGTCTTTTTCTCGTGATCATACCGGCTTCTTTTTCTCGTCTGAAACCGAGAAAAAGTTGTCTTTTGAGGTGAGTACCCTGAAGGCAAAGCTTGACCTCTGTCGGGTCGAGTTGGAGACCGAGCGTCAGACGCATCAGAAGGAGGAGAAAACTCTCCGTGCCCGGGTAGTTGAGGCAGAAAAGCAGAGGGATGCAGCTACCCAGGAGGCCTTGAAGAACGTGGAGGCCATGAAGAAAGAGTGCAATGGTATTGTGGGTTCTTTTTGTTTCCTTTTGTATTCTGATTTACCTTTCTGCTGACTTGTTTTTCTTGGTTTAGCTCTCCGAGTTGAAAAACAGAAGCTCTCAGAGGGTTTTGAGGAAATGAAGATAACTGCCCGCAATAGTCACAACAGGGCTGAGGAGGTAATTACTCAAGCTGAAGAAGAACTCGTGCTTGCCAAACTGATTAGGTGTGGAGCTGACAGAGATCTTGTGTGGGCCCAAAAGACTATTGAAGTCTTGAGTGGGAAGTTGGCGATGGCTACTGAGAACTGGAATGCTTTGTGGAAATCATTTCGGTCAGTAGCTAGTCTTCTTTGGACTCCAGTAGATGATGGTTAATCTTGGGCTCAGTTCATTCCCCAAGTTCGGACCCATTTCCAGGAGTTCGTGAAGAGGTGCGCTCAACTATGTACCAGGAATGTTCTTGCCCAGGTTCGGGTTCTTTCTCCGAGTTTCCTCTGTCTAAGATTGCTGATGAAGCTGAAAGTCAAGAATACGTGGATGCTGTTGAAAAGTTGGAGCCTGAGGTCAAAGATTTAGCCAGGAGGATTGTTGATAATCTTAACATTGATATTTCTTCTCCTGATGACAATGCTTGATGTAATTGACCTTTGTACTCCAGCTTCTGTAATAGAACACTATACTTCTTTTTGGATAAAGATTAAATGAAGATTCTTTATTTTTGTTGATGTCTTCTTTGCCTGGATGTCCTCATCTTGTAAACAACTTGGTATATGTGGGTTGTTGTCTTGATAGACTTTCTTGATTTGTCGAGCGCTTGTCTGGCTTGTCTGACTTTCATTTGTGACTTATAAACAACTCGGTATAGATCGTTGTTTTGGCCAACTTTGTGTTCTTGTTAGTACTGAAAAGACTTAGGATCGGCGATCTCGAGATTGATAAGCCCCCGAGCACTTCATGGTTGAGTTCTAGAAGCCTCGTCTTGTTCCTTCAGGTCTTGCCGAGCAGGAACAAGCGTCGTCCGAGTACTTTCCTGTGCGAAACCATGTAGCGCTTGCCCCCAAGTACTTCATGATTGAGTTCTGGAAGCCTCGTCTTGTTCCTTCCGATCTTGCCAAGCAGGAACAAGCGTCGTCCGAGTACTTTCCTATGCGAAACCATGTAGCACATCTTGGGTCCGTTGGAGTGTAGCCCCAGAGCCTCTTGCTATTTGGAACAAGGAGCTAGAGGGTCTTGTCTTGAAATTGCTCTGATTTATGCTCAGGCTTAGTTTCAGTCATTTTGCTTTTTGGTTCGGGTGTTCGCTTATTAGCTACCCTCATCGGCGGGCTTAAGCATCTTTTCAGCTCTTTTGCTCTCGGCCGGTATGCTCAGGCGTATTTTCAGCCATTTTGCTTTTTGGTTCGGGTGTTAGCTTGTTAGCTACCCTCATCGGTGGGCTCAAGCATCTTTTTAGCTCTTTTGCTCTCGGCCGGTATGCTCAGTGGAGACAACTCGGAGAAAGTCATAATAGGACATGTGTTGTCAAAAAACCATCTTTATTGATCATGAGCATTGATAAGCCATAATAATACACATGTTGTTGAGGAACACCATCTTTATTGATCATGAATATTGATCTCTTGTGGCTTATATATATATTCTTCCTTGAGTTGTTTTCATGTGTAGAATCTTCTTAGCTGACTAATGTGCCATGTATTGTTGACTTCTTTTCCATCTTCAGTTATCAACTTGTATGTGCCTGGTTCGGTAACTTTTGTGATAATAAAAGGACCTTCCCATGGACTGAGTAGTTTATGGCCTCCGTCAGTTTTTTGTATTCTTCTTAGTACCAGGTCTCCGACTTTTAGTGACCGAGGCTGGGTATTCTTGTTGTAGTGGTGTCTTAATCCTTGGAGGTATCTTGCTGATTGAAGGGTAGCGTTTACTCTAACTTCTTCTATACTGTCGAGTTCTAATCTTCGGGTGTGTTCTGCTTCTCCTTCTTCGTATTATTCTATTCTTGGTGATGTCCAGATCAAGTTGGTAGGTAGTACGGCTTCTGATTTGTAAACTAGGAAGAAAGGTGAATATCCGGTGGCTCTGCTTATTTGAGTTCATAGCCCCATACGACCTTGGGTAATTCTTCAATCCATTTGGATCCATAGTCTGCTAGCTCTTCGTACAATCTTGGTTTTAATCCAGCTAGTATGAGTCAATTAGCCCTTTCTACCTATCCGTTGGCCTCTGGATGTGCGACTGATGTGTAATCTATGCTGAAGTCGCAGTCCTATGCCCAACTTTGGAATTCTGTGGCTGTGAAGGGAGAACCCAAATCTGTGATGATTCGATTGGGCATGCTGAAGCGGTGCATAATGTGTTGGATGAACTTGACTGCTTTGGTTGCGCTGTATTTTGCGAGTGGTTTGTATTCAATCCACTTGGTGAACTTGTTAATTGCTACGAAGATGTACTCGAAACCGCCTTTTGCTTTTTTGAGAGGTCCTACTTGATCCAGCCCCTAGCAGGAGAAGGGCCAAGTGGGTGGGATGCAGATGAGATTGTGTGCTGGCACATGAGCTTGTCTTGCGAACATTTGACAACCTTTTCATTTTCTGACAAGTTCTTCTGCGTCTTTCAAAGCGGTTGGCCAGTAGAATCCGGTGCGGAATGCTTTGCCGACTAGTGTTCTTGAAGCGGCATGATTTCCATAGCAACATGAGTGTATTTTGTCTAGGATCTCTTTGCCCTCTTCAAATGAGACACATTTTAGGAGTACTCCTGATGATGCGGCTCTTCTATACAGCTTTTCCCCTACTAGGATGTAGTTCTTGCTTCTACGAACAACTCTGGTAGCCTCCTCTTTATCTGCTAGCAACTTGTTCTCTTTGATATAATCAATAAAGACCTGGGTCCATGAGGTGGTGATTACCTTAATCTGGGTGCCTTTGGCTAGGAGTTCAGGGGTTATCTCACTAGGTTATTTGATAGAGGGAGCTGATAACTCCTCTATGAATACACCGGGTGGGACCTTCGCCCTGTCCGATCCGAGCTTGGCGAGGATGTATGCCGTAATATTAGAATCGCGCAGGACATGTAGAATTTCCAATCCTTGAAAATGTTTTTCGAGTCTTCGTATTTCAGCACAGTAAGCGCTCATGTTTTCTTTGGTGTAGTCCCAATCTTTGTTGACTTGATTGATGACCACTGCCGAATCACCGTATACGAGTAATCGCTTGATTCCGAGGGTAATTGCCACTCGGAGCTCGTGGATGAGGGCTTCGTATTCTGCTTCATTGTTTGTAGCTTGCCATATTATCTGAAGGACATACTTGAGTTGTTTTCCGTCTGGAGAAATGAGGAGAATGCCTGCATCGGCTTCGCCTAGCTTGAGTGATCCATCAAAGTACATCTTCCAATGGTCAAGGATGGTATTTGTTATAGGTTGTTCCATTTCTATTGACTCGGCCACAAAATCCGCAAGGGCTTGAGATTTAATTGCCTTCCGTGGGGTAAAATCGATATTGAGAGCACCGAGTTCAACTGCCCACTTAGATATGTGCCCTGTTGCGTCTTTATTGTGTAGGATGTCTCCGAGTGGGAAATCTGTCACCACGGTAATCTTGTGGCTTTCAAAATAGTGGCGAAGCTTGCGTGAAGTCACCAGGAGGGCGTAGAGTAGTTTTTGCACATGCGGGTACTAGATTTTTGATTCTGACAATACTTCGCTGATGTAGTATATGGGGCGTTGTACTTTATATACGCGCCCCTCTTCTTCCCTCTCTATGACTATCGTCGTGCTGATCACAGTAGAAGTTGCCGCAATGTATAGCATCATGTCTTCATATTTCTTTGGAGGTGTGAGAATGGGTGAGGATGTGAGGTGTGCCTTAAGTCTTTTGAAAGCTTCATCGGCTTCTTCTGTCCACTCGAACTTGTCTGTCTTCTTTAGTAGTTTAAAGAAAGGTAACCCTTTTTCACCGAGTCTTGATATGAAATGATTGAGGGCCGCCATGCAGCTTATTAGTTTCTGCACATCTTTGACACTTCGAGGAGGGCCCATCTCTGTTATTGCTCAAATTTGCTTGGTGCTGGCTTCGATTCCACGATGACTGACCAAGAATCCGAGTAGTTGTCCTGAAGGAACTCTGAATACACACTTCTTTGGGTTCAATTTCCATCTCCACCTTTTTAGATTTTTGAAGGTTTGCTTTAAGTCTTCAATTAGTGTGTCCGGGTTCTTCGTTTTTACTACTACGTCATCCACATATGCCTCTATGTTTTCATCGATCTGATCACCAAGGCATGTTTGGATAGCTCTTTGGTAAGTGGCACCGACATTCTTGAGTCCAAACGACATGGTCTTGTAGTAGTAGGCACCGAATGGAGTGATGAAAGATGTCTTGCTCTGGTCTTGTTCCTTTAATGCGATCTAGTGATATCCTGAATAGCAATCAAGGAAGGATAATAGGGCAGATCTTGCTGTTGAATCAACTATCTGATCAATGGATGGCAGACCGAATGGATCTTTCGGGCAATGTTTGTTGAGGTATGTGTAATCGACGCACATGCGCCACTCGTCCGTATTTTTTTTTCTGTACTAGAACTGGGTTTGCTAGCCAATCTAGATGAAGGATCTCTCTGATGAACCCGGCTGCCAATAGCTTTGTGATTTCTTTTTTAATTGCTGCCTTTTTGTTGGGTGAGAATCGTCATAGCCATTGCTTCATAGGCTTGGAGCCTTCATTGATATCGATTCTGTGCTCAGCCAACTCTCTTGGGACACCTGGCATGTCGGCCGGCTTCCAAGCGAAGATATCTTTGTTGTCCCAAAGAAAGTTGGTGAGCGCGAGTTCCTATTTTGCTGAAAGGTGGGCACTAATGGTTGCTGTTTTGGAGGGATCACCGGTGCCCAGGTCGATTTGCTTGATGTCGGCTTCTTTTGGTGGTGCGAGGATGCTTGACTTTTTAGCCGGTATCTCTAGCTCTTCTGGGCTCATTTCTGCTATGATAGTGGCTATTTCTTTTCTACCATCAGTGGCTTGTGCTTTTGCTATAATTTGGATTGCTTGAATGTCGCAGTCAAAAGCGCGCTTCAAATCACTCCGAAGAGAAAGGACACTGTTAGGCCCTGGCATCTTAAGCAATAGGTATGGATAATGCGGTATCGCCATGAATTTTGCTAGTGCTGGGCGCCCAAGGATTGCGTGATATGATGAATCGAAGTCTGCAACTTCAAACTTGATGAACTCTGTACGTCTGCAACTTCAAACTTGATGAACTCTGTACGGTAGTTCGAGAGAGTCCCAAAAGTAACCGGTAGAGTGATTTGTCCAAGTGGCATCGCTGCGTTGCCGGTACTTTGCCATAAAAGGGGTGCTCGTTGGTGTAATCATCCCGACGAGTTGTAGTCCCATCTTCCTTAGAGTTTCGAAAAAATGATGTTGAGTCCGGCTCCCCGTCGATTAGTACTTTCGTGACAGTCATACCGGCAATAGTTGGATCTAGAACCAGTGGGTAATGGCCTGCGTTTCCTATGCTAGTCCATTGGTCTTCTCTTGAGAACTGGATTGGATATTGTGACCAATTGAGATATCTTGGAGTAGCCGGTTCTGCTGCCATGATGGCTCGTAGAGCTAGCTTTTCTTGATGTTTGCTTCTAGAATCTGGAACCCCAACGAAGATCACTACTACCGTCCCCCTGGATTTTTGGAATCCCTTGTCTTCGTGGTTGTCTTCATCTTTTTTCTGATTGTCTTCTTTTGTGTTTCCCTTGCTGTCTTTTCTTACGTATCGATCATTGAAGGTGAAGCAATTTTTGATGGTGTGATTTCCTTTAGGGTGCAAGATGCACTGCATGTTTTCAATGTCATCGTATCTTCTAGGTTTGGAAAACTTCCTTGACTTGTCAGCCACCGCAACGGTGTTGTCTGATCCACGTTTCCTTTCCTAATGTCTGCTGTTTCGATGATTTTGTCTGTCCGGGTTGTCTCGGTTGCTTCTTTCCGAGAACCTTTCTCGTGTCTTCTCCTCTGTAGTAATCATCTTTTCTACTGTGCGTTTGAATTCTTCGTTGTTTCTTGTGTTCTCTTTGCAGAAGTCCTAAAATTGCCACCTAGCCATGATTCCGTGAGAGAAAGCTTCAATTACTTCTCGTTCGGTGATGTCATGTACTTGGGCGCGTAGTTCGCTGAATTGTCGATATTAATCTCTAAGACTTTCTCCTCCTTTATGCTCGAGTCCTTTTAATTCTGCGTGGGTGATGGGGTGCGTAATGATACCCGTGAAATTTTGACAGAAAACTCTTTGCAAGTCCTCCCAATTTCTGATTGTCCCTAGATTCAATTTATCGAACCATTGGAGGGGCATGGTTTCTTGGGCCATAGGAAAGAATAAGGTCTTGATATCGTCGTCTCCTCCCGCTAGTTCAATCGATTGTGAGTAGATTCTGAGCCACTGCCTTGGTTCGGTCTTGCCATCATATTTAGAGTGATTGGATGGCTTGAACTTATGAGGTAGTCGTATTGAAGCAAGTTTGCTTGCAAAACAGGGGAATCTATCGTGCGTCCCGGCTTCTCTGTACTCTGATTCAGCACCTCCTTCTAGTCAACTGTCATTTTGGCGAGATTAGTTCTACGGGGCTGTCTGAATGGGTGCTTCACTTCTGATCTGTCTTGGTTGTTTGACTCGGTAGTTTTAACTGTGGTCCCTTCTACTTTCTTTGTTGTGACTTCCACTTGGTCCAAGTCTCTCGAATGCAGACTTCCTTTGATTTTGATCTTCCTTTCTATGAGATGTTGACCTAGCAGGTAATCTTGAGCGGGTTCTTCCATCGTGCATTTTTAGGGCTGCTGTCCGGAGGAGGTCTCTGAGTTGTTCCTGTTGCTCACTGGGATGTGAGGTCGCTCCGAGTTCTTCTAGTGCTTCTCGGATCCTATTGTAAGGTGTATTTGCTGTTAGTCTTTCTTCGACTTCTTGTTATGGTCTTCTTCTGTTGTACTCAACCAGATCTGACTCATATCTGATCCAAGCTTCCTTGCGCTGCCTAGCATGGCGTTGGCGTCCTTGCTTCAATTTGTTTTTTCTTTCTCTAGCTTGCCTCTGATTCTCGGTCTCACCATCGTAGCCCTGAGCGAAGGGTGATATGTTGGACTCAGATTCATCCGAGGACCTGATGTCGGGTGCTTCTGGGGGGACCAATGGTGATCGAGGACGGCGAACCATGAGTACTTCCTGTGCATGAACTGTTCTGTTATCGACATTGATTTCCGTACTGTCGGAGTTGCTGATAACTTCAGTAGAGGTTTCAAGGTCATAGATCAAGTCTCCTTCTTGGTAGGGTAGAATTGCTGTTGTTGTCGTATCGACTAGTCGGGTACTGCTGTTTTCAGGAATAGAACCTGGCCAGTGGACGATGCAGTCTTGAGATGTTATAGTTAGTACGAGACCTTCCTGAGCTCCTTTTAGTGGCATTCTAAGCATCGGATTGAGGGATCCTTTGAGCCGTGCCTGATAAGCCTTTGCCATGTTGTGGAGTCCAAACGAAAAAAGACCTGACTTCTTGAAAAGACTCTGAGTGTTCTCCGAGTTGTTTTCTTGATATGCCGAGGCCGCGTTCTGGAGCCCCATCGGAAAAGAACTCGGTTTCTCGAAAGAACTCGGGTAATACTCCATCTCGGATGCGGAGCCTGAATTCGAGTCGGATGCACAAAACCACAAAGTCTAAGTCGGTTCAGTTATCACGAGCTGCGCGAATCTTCCTGTGAGTTGACCTGTCATAGTCGCCGAAATAGAAAAGTCTTTATGGTGATCTGAATCTTCTAGGAAACGGCTTTAGAGCTTGCCATCGTCGCCTGCCTCGTAGATCCATGAGCTGAAGATGAAGGTTGATCCCGTTGAGAAGTTCATGTTATCGAGGTTCATCGAGCTCTCGGATGCAAATTTGCCAAAAGCCCCTACCTGGCGCGCCAGCTGTCGATGTTTCACCACCGATAGCCTGCCACGAGGGTCTCTTGGGGCAGTTTGTTCTGGCTTCAGCGTATGCGGAACTCGACGATGAACGCAAGAGACAGTTGATTTATCCTAGTTTGGGCCCTCGATCATTGATCGAGTAATAACCCTACGTCCAGTCGGCGTTAGCCTTGCGTTGGATTGATTGTCTAGAGTTCAGTCAAAGTTCTGTCTCTAGGAACCCTACCCTCCTTTATATAGTCGGGAGGCTAGAATCCTAGTCGGTTTACAGTGAGAGTTCCTAGTAGGATTACAGAATAATAGTACTACTAAGATTACATAGGAACAATCCTAGTTAGACTAGATCTTCTCTATTCCTTGTGGGGTATCCTGTGGGTCCCGTATCGACGACCACCCCTTGACAACCCATGTAGTCTACCGTGGGTATCTAGGGTCGTACCCCCCATAGTAAACGTGGCTCAATTGGTTTGTCCGGTTCATCAATAATCTAAACCTAATAAAGTATTGTACATCATAATGAGGTATGATGGTCTTGTTAACAAGTCACAAATATGACTAATCATTTGACCAATTACTTAGAGCTAGCTAGTACTAACAAGAATCAAGATGAATTATCAAGCTCTAAATTCTAAATTGTATGTGCAACTATAAGAGAAGACGATGGCTAGCGAGCTCCTGAACACTAGATATGATTTGCACTCATGATCACTAGATGATTTGCAGGGTTTTTCTTTTGGCCCCTGAACACTGGATCCATAGGCCATAGCTACTACTAGTGCTGTCGATTCACAGATGAGGAAGAGGATGAATGTTGATGAACCTTGCAGGTAGGGTCCTACGCCGGAGGGGAGCGCGCCAGTCGTCGAGGCGTTGGTCGCCGGAGGGAGGGCGCTGGCCACCGAGGGCAGACGAGGGGCCCGACGTAGGGAGAGCCGAGGGGCGATGGCGGGGTCCCGGGGTGGCGGCAGGGCAACGGACGCCAGCAGGGCAAGGGAAGACGGGGGCACGGGGCATGGCGTGGGCCGACGACGGCATGGCGTGGTGCGAGCACGGGGGGCGTGGCGTGGCGCGAGCACGGGACACCCGTGGTGGGTTGCAGGCACGGGGCTACGACGGCATGATGTGTGTGCGGGCGCAGCTGTGTGTGTGTGCGGCCGGGGGTGCTTATGAGGGAGGTTTGCCGAGTGCCCGTGATCTAGCACTTGGTTTGTCGAGTTCTAGATCGCGGGCACTCGGCAAACCCATTTTGTATTTTTTTTCATTTTCAAACCCTAAACTTCTGCGCGTGTGTGGGGCCTAGTGAAGTGGTTTGCCGAGTGTCTCAGGTCTGACACTCAGCAAACCCCAGGGGCACTCGGCAAACTATTTTTTTTCATTTTCCTTCTTCTGCTTCCTTTCCATAATGTGTTTTCCTCAATTTGTTTCGATGTACTTTGAAAATACCTTCTCAAATTCACTCAACAATATATATTTGATTTTTCTAGGAATATTATTCCATTATTTTATGCTGTTATAGCTCAAATTCAATTTATATCAATTAATTCTATAATTGCACTTATTAAATTAAAATTATCAAACGGATCCAAAAAATGACCAAAATTTCACATCAAAACAATCTTTGTTCTCTATTGCCTATACAAAAAGTTTTGAAGTGAAAGCCCAATTCGACCGTCACTTTGACTCCAAATCTTACCGAATCCTTCTCAACGCTACGATTCTTCTTCTGAGATACTTTGGTTTGTAAACATCGTACGTGACAGATTGTGTGAAACCTTCTCAATTTTTTACCACAGCCTCCACGTATGATATCATGAGATCTTGACAAATCTCATGATTTTTCAGACTTCGTTTACTTTTTTAAGAATTTAAAAATCATTCGGCCACACGTTCGTGGTCGTGTTTCCTGAACAAGATGTTCGAAATTTCTTTTTATTTTCCGGATAAGGCCTCACATTGGACTCAAAAACATGAATATTATGTTTATACTCATTTTATTCTATTATTTGAATCACTTGCGGTTCAAATTTGACTTATACCAAAAAATTTCTTGAAATGCAATAAATTAATTAAATATAGCAAACAAATGCAAAAATATATCAAATCTTAACATGGAGTACCACAAATTGTATGTAGAGAGTTTTCAACGACTTATATTTGTCAAAAATTTCTTGAAATGCAATAAATTAATTAAATATAGCAAACAGATGCAAAAAATATATCAAATCTTAACATGGAGTACCACATATTGTATGTAGAGAGTAGAAAAATATGAGTTTCAACATCATATTTTTTTATGAATGAAAAAAATAATTTTTATATTTATAGATCTCGCTACAACTTTTTAGTTTTGAGTTTTTTCATTTGAAGTCGCAAAAAAAAATTTAATACTATTTGAACTTAAGGCAAACTTATTTATTTGTCGAGTGCAAAAAAACTAGTGGCAAAGACTTAATTTTTCCAGGCACACAGAGGATTTACGATCTTTTTTTAAAGGATGCGAATGGCAGTGTCTCTAAAAAAAAACACTCGACAAACTTATTTCTTTGCGAGTGTCACTAACGGACACTCGGCAAACCCCTAACGGCCGGCACACTAATTGATGGATATGCACGTGGCGGTTTGTTGCCAAATATCTCTATTTTGCCGAGTGTTTTTTTCTAGTTTACCGAGTTTTTTTTTCAGCACTCGGTAAAGAGTTGGTTTGTCGAGTGCCATTATTTTACCAAGTGTGTTTTTTGCAGCACTCGGCAAAGAGCTTATTTGCTGAGTGTCCGATAGAATGCACTTGACAAACATTTTTGCACTCGGTAAATCTACTGTTTCCGGTAATGCCGGTGCGGCGAGCGTGCATGTCCATCATAGCGAGCTCGTGGCCTGCACAGAGGGCAACGTGGGCCTAGGCACGGTGTTCTTCACTTCTTGATTTTGTCTTAGGGACGCAAGCAATCTCTCCATGCTTTGCGATAGAAGAGTCCAATTAGATGCTAAATTCCTTTTTGTCCTTGTGATCTGAACTACATGCTCGTGATGCGGCGGGAGAACGGCCACCCTGCAGGGCGACGCGGCCTATACGCGGCAAGCGCGGAGGACAGCGCGGGGCCATGGAGGGCAGCCAGCACGACCTATACGAAGCGGCGGAGTGCGGCCTTCATCAGTGGGCAACGCACGACCTTCGCCGGATCGGAGGGCGGGGAGCAGCATCGTGTTCGACGGCGTGCCGGTTCGCGTGAGCTATGTTACGGCAGGCGGTGATGGGCGTACAGACCCAGCAATCCTATCGTGGGGGCCTGCAAAACATGGCGAGGAAACTGATCGTTTCCCCCAACGCGAATACGATAGTTTGTACCGGCGTTGGATGGCATGAGCACTTCGTTTCTTTGTTGAGAAACGGTGTTTATGTTTTTTACTCTCTTTCTGCATTAACTCTTTTGCCACGTCAGCTTTTTATGACATGGCAGGCTCATCTATTTCTATAGAAACCACGATGGTATAGGGTTGGGACTACCTTAGGACACCTGTAATGGATAAGCTAGTTAATAACTCTAAGCCGTTTTTTTCAATAGCGTGGATAATCCGATATGACACTATCATGTGATCTTGAGATATTTGAAGAACTAGCTTTATTTTCTATTGAAATATAAAAAATATTTAGAGCTAGCTTATGAGTCACCTATTGCAAATGCCCTTAGAGGTGCACTAAAATTTTTCGCTGAGACAGAGGAAAACTTAACTACCATAACTCTCCAGCCCCAAACGCCACGAAAATCCTTCGTATTCCACGCTGTTCGACTCCCTGCATGGCCGCATGCTCATGTTCGGCGCTCCCCCAGAACGCTCGCGCGTGACTCCCACGCCCTGCTGTCATTTGCATTTTCATTTTCAATCTTTCCTTTGAAAATTGCCGCCATGCATAAGTAATCAAGTTCAGCGCTCAAATCTCCCGATTTACGACCTGTTTGGATTGCAGCATGTCCCATCGAGAATCAGTTGGTCGGTCATGGGGTCGTCCACCGATATCTCGAGGAATCAGTACGTCCTGTAAAATGCGTTCGCAGAGAAGACTAAGAAGGATGGCAACCAAACAAATCAATCAGGCTCGGAGCTAGGTTCGGATCATTCCGCATTGGCTGCACCGCCAATCCAAACACGCCGTTAAGGTTTTAGGGTGTTTAAAATTTTCGCTCTAGCCACACCTGTGAAGCCTCCACGATTCTGTACATTCCCTCTCCGATGGTATGTCTGACAGTCTGATTCAGGCTCAGGTTCAATCCATGACTTATTCCCATTTTAAAAAAGAAATTGTGATTTTTTATTTGGCTTTGAGCGGGCTTTTTTCCTAAACCCGCAGGTTGGCTTTGAGATAGCAGCCTAGGTGCATGCGGGGATAAAAACAGGCGGCACAGCATCTGCGGAGCGAGACGACATGGTGGGGTTACTGCATGCCACATGGGCATGGTGGAGTCCGGCAGTAAGCAATCGTCATGGGGAGGAGACAGATGCGGTATTTTGAATTAGGAGCGGGCGGCGACAGTGGGTCCACAAAGTTAGAAGCTAATGCAAAGTAGTCCACAATATAAACTCTAAACTAGCAACCCACAAAGCTTTATATATATATATATATATATATATATATATAGACACACACACAAAGCGCAACATGTATGTAACAAAATAGCTGATAGCGCAGTGGCAAGGCATGTTTGTTTACTCCTTAGAGGCCCGAGTTCCAATCTTGGTAACCAGCATGGTGCGGTTCGTGTAGGGGCCTCCAAACCGAGGCACGATGAACGACGGTGGGACCCACCTGCCGGTGGAGGGAGGGCAGGAAGAGAGGGAGAGCGACGGGAGTTTGAATCTGTATGCTGAATGTGTGGAGTTATTTTCAAATGCACTATCCAAGGTTCGATGCTCCCTTTCCATGGCATATGGGCCACTCTATTATTTCAACTTTTAATTAAAAAGATTAATAAAATGATCTATTTATAACTTAACTGGTCGTGGATGTGGCATAAATTTGTTTCATGGCGCATGGGCATGTGCATGATCCTGTTTTAAACTTTAATGCATTCAAGCTTATCCTTTCTTTATTGCACCTTCGTTCTTTCTTTCCTTTAACCGATCAACATGTCACTTGTGCCATCAACTCACAACAACGTGTTCGGGAGGCCGTATCGTATCGTGGATTATTTACTGCTGGCTGGTTTGGTATGAGAGAAAAACACTTTTCCGCTGGAAATTTACGATCGTTTACGAGCAAGCGAACAGTGTCAATTGTTTATTCAAACCACCAACTAGAATATTTTCTTTCATATTATATTGCCATGATGGGGTCGGCCCCACACTAATAGATGACATGGAGAAGGTGGTGTGCAGGGACTTATGACGAAGCGACGTTGGTTACGGTTGATAATAAATCCATAAGTACATCAATATTAACGTAGCTTTTATTTGGGAGTATTCCAAGGTATTGAATTTTCATGGGGAACATGAAGTGGACTAGTTAAGAACTAAGAGTGTCTAAGGGTAAAAGTAATAGGTAGAGAGGATATCCATGATTTCTATGAACTAAGGCAAGACTAAAGAAGACTGGGGACACAGCCTGCCTAACAATCAGAAGGGATAACTACACAAGGTCTGCCACGAGCCCTATAATTTAATAACTAGACCTATCGTGGTGGAATATAGAGGATGGACAAGACTGTCACCACCTGCCACCTAACACAATCTATCCGGAGGCCTAGCCGTAAACACAAGTAAGCTATAGCCTAAGCACCACGCTTAATCTATAAACTTACTACTCTAATCCTACGTATGGTGGAATAAGATCAGAGCACTCTAACCAAACGGTGAAACCAATAAACACAATAATATAAATGATACTTAAGTAATGCAAAAGAGCAGAGTTACCATAGAAGACGCCGGACTTCACTTAGAGAAGAGCTTCATCCGCCGAAGCACAAGTGGAGAGGATGCTCATAGCCTCGGCTCCTTCCCAAACTTCTCACTCTCTCCCTATCTTCTACTTCTAAGTAGTAGAGCTACAGAGCTTTGCCTAGCTACTACTCTCACTTGGAGTGATGGAATGAGATGGCGCGTGTTACAAGTGAGGGAGAGGGGTCCTATTTATAGCTTGAGGTGGAGTAGGGTCTACTCCAATGCCACGTCAGCGATTCACGTGATCATCCTTCTCCACCCTTGGATGCAATCGACCTTGAACCACCTTAAATCAACGTACCATCTTGCTCTACTTGTGCTAGTGTGCATGCTATCCAAAGATGAGGCGTTTGGTGAAAGTGGGCCACCGGCCGATGCCCTTGGGCCTCTGCCCGATGTGGCTTTGAGCCCTTTGCCGTCGATCTTGAGTCAGTGGACTTCATCTACGGTCCTCCAGTGCATGGGTATAAAGTTTGGTGCAAATCGGAATTTCCTTCATTCGGTTATGGACACATCTTTGCTTATGTTGGATTAGGGCACTTTGTCCGGGCTTTTCTGAAACCCCATGTGATCCAATGTGACGAACAAGGCTTTCCATGGGCTGCTGGGTGAGTGTAGAGCCCCTAGACCAAGTTTGGTGGCCATTGGACACAAGTACAGGTCGGCCGACCTCAGTCCATGTTGCTCGGCGCCCCCGTGTGCCCAAATACAGCCTGTCCAGTCTTGCGATCTTTCGGAAGTCATAACTTTGTCGTCTGCACTCCGAATTGGGTGAACCAAAACTCAATTTTGTGTATCTCGACGAGCTCTTCGACATGGTGTAGTCAAAATCAGCATTTGATGAAGTATTTTTGCATGTATATGGCCTTCTTGCTCCTACACTCACATAGTCATCACAACTTGTGGAAATGGTTAGAAATAAGCCCTATCACTATGGTTTATGTCATTTATATCACCAATTTAGGCATAGTTGATGGTCTAAAATGAGGTGTTAAGGACCATCAATAAGCTCCCCCACATCGAACCTTTGCTCATCTCGAGTAAAGGATTCGAACAAGAAAGAGTACCAAGCAAAGATTAAGGTGGATTTGATACACAACTTTCTTTGGATATGATGCAAGCATAAAAGATATTCCAAGTCACATACTCATACCTGTAGGTTGAAGTGGCTAGAAAATCACTTTGGGCGGTTGAGAAGTGGAACAGTTCTGACTTGAAGATATAGATCACTTCTCCTTCCCAAGTAAGATTGGAGTTTTGACAATATTTTTTCAAAACAAATCATAGCTCATGTTACTCCTCATATGGTTCTCTCAAATCACTCAATGGTATTTGAGTATGTGTACTCACTAAGATCTTTCTTTGCCTCAAGGCTCTACAACTATGACTTATGTAGAGCTTTGGGTAGGAGAACTTGAAAGGCATACTTAGAATGTTTATATTGTAAAGTCAAACATGGATCCTTGGAGGAAAACAACATACAAACATGATCAAGAGTGCAAGTGTATGGATATGAGTGGAAGGTTGACTTCTTAAAGATTCTCTCTCCAAGTCTAGGGCTTGAGATCATGGGCTATCTTTGATGCTCATCTCTTTTTTTTTGCTTGACATTTTTTTTCACTCATCTCTCTCTCTTTTATCATCTTTTCCAACTCTCTCTCTTTTCTTCATAACATATAGCCCATGTCTATTTTGTAGACTTGGATGGAGAATGGAGATAAATCTTGGATACATGGAGTCTTTATTTTGTGGAGAGGTGAAAAAGACATGTTTGTGGAGAGGTGGAAAGGCATGTTTTTGCTTACTCTTAGTGTAAGAGTATAGCATATATGGTGGAGTGTACGTGACCTTGATTATGTAAGCATGGTGCATCACTCACTCGAGTCACACAATTTGACAAAACTCAAAACAAAATCTAAGCAGCAAGAAAGTGTGGGTTTGTCAAGATATTGCCTATGGCTCTAGTAGGACATTTATACCATAGAGGAGTTATGAAGCCATGGTTTTAAATTTTGTTCAAAACAAAAGCCTCCAAAACACTTGATTAGAAAGAAAGACTTGTCTTGTCATAACTATATCACACATCACAACAACTTAGGTAATGTTATCCTAATTGAGTAGGGTTCACACAAGCATTAAGTGAAAGATAGGGAATAAAGATTATGCAAGCCAATCTTACAAGATAAGTCATGATCAAAATTTGAGGTCATGTTTTAGAGTTCATCAAATTTTAATAACATGAAGAAATTGGCTTTTTAAGCATTCATTTTTTAGAGAGATAAATGTAGGAGAGGGGTACCGAGATACAAACCAGCGTCTCATATTGAGATGAAGTCCAGTGAGTTGATGTTTATGTGTGAAGCTGTAACATCCTAGATGTTAAAAAGCAATTAAAACTTGATCATAAGCATCATCAAGCATAACTACCCAGCATTGTTGCATAAATGCATTTTATGTTTCAATTATAGCATTCATATGTTGCATATGTGATGTTTCATATGTTGCACCAAGCGATGTGAATGTTAGTGAGTAAGAAACTTTGTGACTTTATATATGAGAATTTGCTTAAACAATTAAAAATTTGTTAAAATGAACTTTGTAGTGCAATGTGTGTGCTATCACATGAAATCAAAGTTTGATAATATTTACAAGTTAAACATATTCAAATATGAGCCCAAAGATTGAATTTAAGGCAGATTTTCAAACATCCAATTTCTGCCTAAGTCACTGAAATGTAGTATTAAGTTCAATTTTTGGAGATATTACTTGAATTTTCATAAATAAAATTTGTCCAAACTTTGTTCCTTTGCTTAGTGCTATGCTTGAGCTATGTTACCATGTAATTGGATGATGAGTTTGATTAATAATTTTTCACTAATTAGTTACCCAAGTTTGCTAATCAAAAACAATTTTGCAAAACCCTAAAACTAAATCTTCTTTCGGTTTCACTGTACCCATTTTCAAAAGGTAAAATCTTCAAAATCCTTGTGCTATTGCGATGCTCATCGGCTCGCTGGTTTTCTCTTTTATCCACAGGATGGGACGAAACATGACCTCACCATCCAATTCGCGTTGCTGTGCTCATCCTCACCATCGGCAGCCGCCTCCACTTTGTCTCTACTCCAACCACCAGGCCAATCAAGTCGCGGTGAGCACCTGCCACATGTAGCACGCTCAAATTAGGCCGATTAGGGGCTGGAGTGGCCGGTCCACTGCCGCACCGCCAAGTTCTAGGCCACCGTGCCGCCATGGCCGAGGCCAAGAACGCTCAAAGCCCTAATCCATTCAACCGCTAGCGCAAATGTGTTCGCATGTGTGGGAAGCGCATGGGTGTCCTTCCCGTGGCCGGTAGCCTCGCCGTCGGTCGTTGCCACCGTGCCGGAGCACCGCCGGGCCGCCATGTCCGCCGCTGCATGTGCTGCGCAACCCTAGATGCTCAACCACTACCACTGTTCGATGCACCTGATCACCCTGGTCACGTTGGTGCCAGTCTGGTCAAAGGTGGCACCGCCGCGGTCAGCGTGGGTGTTGACGGTAGTTAACATTCATCACAAACCATCAATATAACTTGTATAAATGGCTAAAATGGATCACCAATATAGACTTAGGGGTTTATACTAACAAATTCCATGAGTTTTGGTGAATCTATGTTTCCAGTATGATTTAATCAGAAAACCACCAAGGACCTATTCGTCAAAGGAAATTATGGAATTCCGCTGCGTAATCGACGTGGGAAGACTCTAGAAGACTCAAGGAGGCTCTCCACCAAAGCGGGACATGTGTCACTAACATGAGGACAGGTCGGCCCCACTTATAGGCCAACCGACCTATGCCCCCCCCATGTCAGCCTCCCGTTGCTATGTCGGTTCTCCATCGCCTTAAGGATTGCATCTCCACCGATTATTCAAGTTAGTTTGATCCGAGGGCTCAGAATTGATGCTCCAGCCTATATATATCACCCTACACCCCAAGGGCAGATGCCTCATTTGATCTTGAGAGCTGAGAAGCCAGAAACACTAATTCATATGTCCACCAAGATCAAGGCTAGCAATTAAGAGAAGATTAGTCCTCAATAGGATCTAGTCTTGTATTAGAGATAGTGAGATAGAGTGAGAGGGAAGAGTTTGGAGGAGTCCTGGCCTGTTGGTGCTCTCTCTATGGTTTGTACCCTGGCGGAATCAAGTTCTTCTTGGTCTTGCTTATGAGATTTCTCTAGTAATCAACTCTAATTCAAGTAAGCATCTTGTTCATATTGTTCTTTAGGTTTGTGACTCTCTTTTGAGTACTTTAATCCTTGTAGCTCCTGGGTTAAAGTAGTATTCGTAGTGTAAGCGTGGTGCTTAGACTTGGTTACTCATGAATGTACCCTATTTTCTGGATTGGTGGTAGCTCGCGAGGGTGACTCTTATAGCCTCGTTGAATCCTTTGTAGTCCACCACCCATTAGTTGGCCTAGCAGGACTTTGTTGCTATAGGAAACATACTCTACCTATGTTTTCTCTAGTAATATCCCCAGAATTGAACAATAGAAGACAAATCTTATCGAAGTTAGAACTAGATGACCTTAGCAGTCTCCTCTACGCTCCTATTATCTAGCCTTGATTGTGAAGTTGGGTTAAGTTAGGTTTGATTATTCTCACACATGTTTCCTCGAGTTTGATATAAAACTAGGTACTCCGGGAAGTGCTACATCGGTATATTATCTGTGCGCTTGTGGATTATTTTGTGTGCATTAATTTATACCAACAAGCATTTCTGGTGCTGTTGCCGGTGAAACAGTTGCTGAGTTAACTTCAAACCTAGCTTATCCTTGTATCATTATTCTTTTATTCTTTTCTTTTTAACATGGATTTAGAATCCACCCCTATCTACCAATATGGTGCACCCACAAGCGCAAGCCTACAGCCAAAAGAGTCTTTAAAGCCTATCCTAACACCTGGCTATGAGCTGCGCCCGCATTTAATCAACATGGTTTGGGATCAACCCTTTTTGGGCAAAGATGATTAAAACCCCTATTCCCACCTAAATGAGTTTGAGCAGACCTATGCATGCTTGCGCATTGCAGGCATGTCAGACGAAACCTTACAATGAAATCTTTTTCCTTTCTCTTTGATGGGAAAAGCTAAATGTTGGTACAATCTCACCATAGGGAGTAGATAAGGAGATTGGGAAGCCTTGTGTTCTAGCTTTTGCTTGCAATTCTTTCCCATCTCTAGGGTAGTCAGACTTCATTCAAATGTTCTATCTTATAAACAAAAGAAAAAAGAATCTCTAGGCATGGCATGAGAATGCTTTAATACTCTTATTAATACTGACCCTGACCTTGCCATTCAAGACCCTATTCTTGTTCAACACTTCTATATGGGTCTTAATAGGAAAACCACAAAGCTTCTTAATACAGCCTCAGGAGGCTCGTTCTTGCATGTCTCCGCCAATGCGGGGAGAAGCATTCTTACAAAAATCTTAGAGAACATCCTCAAAGAAGTAGAAGAGAAGCTATTAGAGGAAGAATCCTAGATAGCTAGACCTGAATCTTTACCAGACATATCACCAACTTCAGCTATCCCAAATTCTGAACCACCGGAAAAGGAGAAAACTCCAATTTCGGACTTCATGCTTGAGTTCGAGAATGAACTTTTTGATGAATATGGAAATACCTCAAATTGCCATATCATGAGAGACCCCAGAAGTCTAGGAAATCATCATTTCATGAAGAACCTCTAGATCCTTCTGAGGAAGCTTTCTTTAAAAAGACTATGAAAGAGCTATTGTCTATTATAAGCAATGAATTGTTAGAAGAATCAGAGCTTTCCTCAGATGTGATTTGCTTAGATTCACCTTCTATATTCATTCATTACCAAATTAATAAAGCTCCTTTCGATGCTCTTTACAATTTCTTTGTGGGTGTTAATATCATGTCTGCATCTTTTACTCATGATTTATTGAAACACATGCCATTGACCCCAACAACAAAGTTGTTGAAAAGTCTTTCCGAACACATTCTCCCGAGTTTAGGAATTTTATATGTCCTCTCTATCTAGGTAAAAGGAACCAAAGTTCATTTGAGCTTCTATATCTTTGATATTATGGAGTTCAACCTATTGATAGGACAACCAATTGAAAGACTTATCTAAGAAGGACAAACATATAAGTTGAATATAAGAGTTGGGAAAAACTTTAAGCTTTCTATACCCATTACTCATTCTCTAAATGATATGAGTGAGCCAATTCCCAAGGAAGACCCAATGGAAGATGTTAAGGTGGCATCTCTTGATGATTTGATTGAATTCAACCTTGAAGCTGATGCCCAATTCTTCATTGAGGAGGAAGATGAAAATTCCATAGAGCCTAACCTCTTGATGAATTGCTAGAACCACCTAAGCCCGCCATTGAAGTTAAACCCCTGCCTTCTGGTCTTAGATATGCTTTTCTCAATAATGATCAGGATTCTCCTGTGATCATAAGTGATAAACTTTCTCTGGAGGAATCCCTACGCTTAATAATTGTCTTAGAAAAGCATCGTTCTGCCTTTGGCTACTCACTCCAAGACCTTAAGGGAATTAGTCCTGCTCTTTGCACCCATCGCATTCCTACAAATCCTAACTCTATACCTTCTAGGGAGCCCCATGTAGGCTTAATAATGTAATGAGAGAGGTTGTTAAGAAAGAGGTTTTGAAACTCTTGCATGCTGGGATTATCTATCCTATGCCACATAGTAAGTGGGTTAGCCCTGTCCAAGTTGTGACTAAAAAGGGAGGCATGACTGTTGTTCAAAATGAAAAGAATGAATTAATCCCCAGAGAACCATCACTAGCTGGTGGATGTGCATTGATTACAAAAAACTTAACAAGGCAACAAAGAAAGATCACTTTCCGTTGCCGTTCATTGATGAAATGTTAGAGTGACTAATGAATCACTCTTTCTTCTGTTTGCTTGATGGTTATTCAGGTTATCATCAGATTTCGATCCATCTAGATGACCAAAGCAAAACCACCTTTACATGTTCATATGGAACCTATGCTTACCGTAGAATGTCTTTTGGACTATGTAATACTCCAGCTTCTTTTTAAAGATGTATGATGTCTATATTTTTTGATATGATTGAAGAAATCATGAAAGTTTTCATGGATGTCTTTTTCTGTTTATGGAAAAACTTTTGATGATTGTCTTGAAAATTTAGACAAGGTTTTGCAAAGATGTGAAGAAAAGCACTTAGTCCTTAATTGGGAAAAATATCATTTCATGGTTAGAGAAGGAATAGTGCTTGGGCACTTGGTGTCCGAACGAGGGATTGAGGTTGATAGAGCTAAAATTAAAGTAATTGAACAGTTACCTCCTCCTATAAATATCAAAGGGATCCGTAGTTTTTTTGGTCATGCTGGTTTTTACCGCCGCTTTATTTTTCACATATTGGTAGACCACTTTCAAATCTTTTAGCTAAGGATGTTCCCTTTGAATTTGATGATGCATGCTTAAAATCTTTTAACATTCTTAAGAAAGCACTCATCTCTACACAAATCATTCAACCCCCTGATTGGTTGCTACCTTTTGAAATTATGTGTGATGCTAGTGATTATGCTATGGGGGCAGTTTTGGGACAAACCAAAAATAAAAAGCGTCATGCAATTTCTTATGGTGGCAAAACTCTGACAGGACCTCAACTAATTATGTAACAATTGAGAATGAACTCCTGGCTGTTGTTTTTGCTGTTGATAAGTTTAGATCTTACTTAGTAGAAGCTAAGGTGATTGTTTATACTAATCATGCTCCTTTGAAATATCTACTCACTAGGAAAGATACTAAACACAGATTAATAAGATGGATTTTGTTACTCCAAGAATTTGACTTAGAAATAAAAGATAAAAATAGAGTACAAAATTCTATTGCCGATCACTTGTCCAGAATGCAGTTTGAGAATTCACAGGAACTACCCATCAATGATTCGTTGCGGGATGACATGCTCTTCAAGGTCACAAAATCCGAGCCCTAGTACGTAGATATTTTTAACTTTATGGTTGCAAGTTATTTGCCACCAGGGGAGAATAAAAGGAAGCTCATCTACGAAAGTTGTCTCCACATATGGGATGAACCATACCTCTTCAGAGTCTGCTCTGATGTCCTGCTCAGAAGGTGTGTACCAGTGGAAGAAGGCATCAAGATCATCAAGCGATGCCACTCATCACCATATGGAGGACATTATGGTGCATTCCACACTCATTCAAAGATCTGGCAAAGTGGATTCTTTTGGCCAACCATGTATGAAGACACGAAAGACTTCATCAGGAGGTGTAGAGTGTGTCAAAGGCATAGGAATATCAATTCAAGAGATACCATGCCACTCACCAACAACCTTTAGATAGAGCTCTTCGATGTCTGGGGAATTGATTACATGGGACCATTTCCAAAATCAAAGAACTACGAATATATTTTGGTGGCAGTTGACTATGTCTCCAAGTGGGTTGAAGCCATGCCATGCAAAGCTGTTGATGCAAAGAACTCCAAGAAGATATTTGAAGAAACAATATTTCCATGATTTAGAGTTCCAAGGATGGTGATTAGTGATGGAGGAACTCACTTTACTGACAAGAATTTTCATAACTACTTGTCAAGGCATGGGATCCGTCACAATGTCACTACTCCATACCATCGTCAGACAAGTGGCCAAGCAGAAACATCAAAGAAACAAATCAAGAACATTCTGCAAAAGACGATCAATAAGATGGGGACTACATGGAAGGATAGACTACCTGACGCACTATGGGCTTATAGAATGTCCTATAAAACACCACTTGGAATGTCACCATATCAACTAGTCTATGGGAAGACCTGCCATCTACCTGTTGAGCTAGAATTCAAAGCTCACTGGGCCATCAAGCGATGGAACATGGACTTTGAAGCCACAGGAATTAAGAGGAAGATGCAACTCTCTAAACTTGATGAATGGCATGAAAAAGCATATTACAACTCCAAGATTTACAAGGAGAGAACAAAAAGATGGCAAGACAAGAGAATCAAGAAGAAGGAGTTCACTCCCGGAGATAAGGTATTACTTTTTAATTCCAGGGTTAAATTATTCGGGCATGGAAAATTTCGAAGCAAATGGGAAGGACCATTCAAGGTGATAAGCACATCGTCACATGGAGCAGAACACTTCAAAATGATGAAGGTATGTTATTCAAGGTAAATGGCCACCGTCTCAAGATCTTTCTAGATCCTAAAAAACCACCTGAGGATTTGGATGAGGTAAATTTCCTGATTTTACCATAGATTTACAACACTGCCTCCCCCTTATGTTTCGTAATGCAAAAATATACTTTTCAGGATTAGATAAGCGATAGAAGTCGTAGCACAGAAGATGACCCTGAGACCCCAATATGTGGGGCTGGCCATCCCCACCTAGAGGCCGCCTGGCCCACTGTCAGCCCCTCTCGCGCCTAGTCAACGTCTTCTAGATCCTTCCTTGTTAAAATCCCATAGTTTTTTGATGCATTCAGTTTTTCCTCGTTATGAGACCTCATACTGATAGATCTTGACCCATGCTACAAGTTGTTCCCCTCTATATAAGCAAGCCTTTGCCTCCTCCATAGCCATCCTGTGGGGGTATTAACCCCTATACCCTTATGGCTAAGCTTGGGCCGGCCCAGATCGATGGGTTTGGTCCACCAAAAGACGACGTGCGGCTCGGTTAACCTGATTAGAGTCCCGCGCAAGGAGTCAAGGCGGATTTGGTGATCAATCAAGATCCTGGTCGGTTAGAATAGGAATCCTTATCCGGCCACATATGGCAATTGTAACTGGCTAGGATTAGTTTCCAGATCTATAACCCTGCCCCCCGAACTATATAAGGCGGGCAGGGGACCCCTCTAAAAAACATCTCTCATTGACATACAACAATACAAATCAGACGCAGGACGTAGGTATTATGCCTTCTTGGCGGCCGAACCTGGATAAAACCTTATGTCTGTCTTGCGTCACCGTCTTGTTTGTGGCTTGCGCATCTGTCTGCCGACAATCTACTACCTTGGGTATACCCCTAGGTAGATTGCCGACCATATTTCGTCGACACATCCCATCAAAGCCTTCTCTCTCCAACCGTAGCAATGCTCTCCTCTTCTCTAGTTCCCATGGCCAACAAAGAGATCATCCCCTATGGTTTTGATCCTAGCAAGAAGCCCAACACGCTTGCACTGACCGTCGTTCCTCCAAAAGTTACCCCCATTCGCTCAAGTCAATCTTACTTTGTTCAAGCTATTCGTCATCTGGTCCTTGCTTCGCCGCCATGACCACTTCTTGAAGACAAGCCACGCCAACAAAAGCCTCGTCTAGACGTCCAGATCTGATCAAGGTGATGAAGGAGATCAACCTCCTTCCTCTGAAAGGACATGAGGTGCTGACCGGGGTGAAGACCAACAAATTTGGAGACGTTTCATGTGCAAAATACAAATCGGTCACCCCTCGTACCATCATCGATGGTGTTCGCGCTATGCTGGATTAGATCAAGGTTGTTCCACCAAAGAAGAAGAAGAGGAAGGCGCCATCACCAACTATCCTAGAGGCTGAGAAGCATCCAAGGATGACTATTGCTCTCTTAGAGAAGAAGATTGAAGACCTCTCCAATGTTATCTATACCATAGAGCAAAGGATCGACGAAGAACACGTCTATTGCAAGAGCCTGCAACATGACATAAATGCTTTGAATTATTTTGTTTCTAAGATGAAGAAGTGAGAATTAGGTAGTTAATAATAAGGCATGAGTGGTTAGGTCATGTGTTTAAAGATAGTATGTTTAGGTTACTCGTTTAGCTTAGATAGTTAGAATATTGAAGTTCATGCTAGGTAGTCAAAAGTTTGTGTTTAGTTTGTACTTGTGTAATAAAGTGCCTTATGATATTAATGGAGTCTTATTATTATCTATGCTCTATTTTTTGGATATGTGTTTGTCTCCACATGTTGTGCATAAAGGTATACAGGAAAACAAGTGTGGGGGAGACACACCGCAACAAGACGGAATTCGATCATGAAAATCACGAAATTCAGAAAGGAATGGACCAAAAACCATGCTCGCCAAAATTGGACCGAAACAGGCCCGAGAGTGGGATGGGCCTGCTGGCCCATCATAACGCTGCATCGCCTTACGCTTCGTCCACGGTCAGGTTTGAGCCCAATATACTCTATTTTTATATGTTTTGCTTTCCATTTCGATCCGAATTGAAAATCACTTAATAAAACAACTTTAAAATATGAGGAAAGATTATTTTAGTCATGACTTAAGGATAGACTCACATAATACTTTTCCTGGAAGTCTTACTACTATTGGGAACTTATTATTAGGGACCCCATATTACTTAAGTTGTTGTGGAATGAGATATAGTAGAATAATGAGAACTTGATTCTTGATGTCTCGTTATTGGAGAATTTTATTTCAAAAAGTAAAAAGAATAGCTACACCTCTCCTTTGTGGTAAACAATATCCCACTAGAGCCAGATACAGATTAGAGAAACCTTCTACATATACTACTTGTCATTGTATTGAGTTTGGTCAAACCTTGTGACCCTTGTTGAGAAACTTATCATGCTTTCAAGATCAAGATCACGTACACTCCACATATATCTATTGCTCCTACACTGGGAGTATGCAACAACATGTTTTCCATCCACTTAAAAATGTTCTACTCCTACACTGGGAATAGACACAAAAATATGCTTGATAGGATAAATGCTCCAAGTTCTTGTAAATGTCACTCTTGAAAAGTTTCAATTGCAGAAAAAGAGGCATGTACTATGCAAAAGTTATTTAGAAAAAAAGTATTGAAAAAATGGACAAGTGTCCGAGATATATAGAACAATGGGTACTCAGATGCCCGCCAAAAAAAAGAAGAAAGAGAGAGATGAATAAGATAGCCCATGTTTTCTTGTAAAAATGTTTTTCAAGATTCAAACAAGAGAGATATGTTTCAAGGAGCATAGTATAATTAGGTTAGCCACCATATACATATCCACACACATGCACATCTTGATCTAAGAGTATGACATTTTTCTCCTTGGATCCTTGTTTTGACTTTACAATATATGCAATGCAAGTATGTTTTCATATTCATCCCTACCTGAGCTCCACATAAGTTTTTAGAAGTAGGCAAAAAGAAGTCAAAGTCATCAATGCCTCGGTGAGGATTAAAAAATACCACATATGCAGAGAGATTTGAGAGTACTACAATAGGAGAAGGTAAGCTATGTAATGTTTTCAAAAATCTTAAAATATTTCTCCCATTGACTTGACTAAAAGAAGATGGTGATCTGTTTCAAGCTGTTCTATTCTTCAACCGTCAAAAGTTTCATGGTAGACACTTTGAATCCTGCAGTGCATGCTTGACTAGGAGTGGTGTTATGTTGATGTCTTGTTATAAGGTTATGTCTTAAGTAATCCATCCTTTTATCGAGGACGAGTAAAAGCCTAGATGTGGGGGAGTTTGTTGATGGTAGTTAACATTCATCATAAACCATCAATGTAACTTGTATAAATGGCAAAAATGGATCACCAATGTAGACTTAGGGGTTTAATCAAAAAACCGCCAAGGAGGACCTATTCGTCAAAGAAAATTATGGAATTTCGTCGCGTAATCGACGTGGGAAGACTCTATAGGAGGCTCTCCATCGAAATGGGACACATGTCACTGACATGTAGGTCCGACGGCCCCACCTATAGGCCGTCGACGACCTGTGGGCCCCCATGTCAGCCTTCCATTGCTATGTTAGTTCTCCACCGCCTTAAGGATAGGATCTTCATCGTTTATTCAAGTCGATTTGATCCGAGCGCTCAGGATTGATGCTCTGGCCTATATATATCACCCTGCACCCCCTAGGGTAGATGCCTCATTTGATCTTGAGAGCTAAGAAGCCAGAAACCCTAATTCATATGTCCACCAGAATCAAGGCTAGCAATCAAGAGAAGATTAGTCCTCAATAGGATCTAGTCTTGTATTAGAGATAATGAGATAGAGTGAGAGAAAAGAGTTTGGAGAAGTCCCGGCCTATCGATGCTCTCTCTACGCTTGTACCCTAGCGGAATCAAGTTCTTTTTGAGCTTGTTTCTGAGATTTCTTAAGTAATCACTTCTAATTCAAGTAAACATCTTGCTCATATTATTCTTTGGGTTTGTGACTCTCTTTTGAGTACTTTAATCCTTGTAGCTCCTAGGTTAAAGTAGTATTCATAGTGTAAGCGTGGTGCTTAGACTTGGTTACTCGTGAATGTACCCTATTTTTTGGATTGGTGGTAGCTCGCGAGGGTGACTCTTATAGCCTCGTTGAATCCTTTGTAGTCCATCTCCCGTTAGTAGGCCTAGCAGGACATTGTTGCTATAAAAAACATACTCTGCCTATGTTTTCTCTAGTAATATCCCCAGAATTGAACAATAGAAGGCAAAGCTTACCAAAGTCAGAACTAGAGGACTTTAGTAGTCTCTTCTATGCTCGTATTATCTAGCCTTGATTGTGAAGTTAGGTTAAGTTAGATTTGATTATTCTCACACACGTTTCCTCGAGTTCGATATAAAATTGGGTACTCCCGGTGAAGTGCTACATCAGTATATTATCCATACGCTTGTGGATTATTCTGTTTGCATTAATTTATACTAATAGCGGGTGCACTACGCTATTGATCGAGCCCCGCGCATCAGTGACCATGGCTGGCTGAGGGCTAAGTGAAAAATATTTTCCTTAGTTTTATCTTTTTTCTAAAAATGCTAAATATGCAGTTTCTTGTAAAATTCATAACTAAATAATTAGAGCTGATAAAATTATGAAAACTTTTGTGTCGCTTGTATATGATGTGCTTAATCATGGAAAAATATGAATTGGTCATTTTCAGTAGTTTCGGTATGCTTAAAAATTACCTTGTTTAATTATAAAATGAACCTTGTATGATTTTATATAAATAAAAACATTAATCCTAAAACATTTTGTGTAAATGTTATGTGTTTATATCTATCTCCACAAAAAGTTTGGTACCGTTTTGATAATTCTAACTTGGTTACTTAATTTAAGTATGTTTAAATGCCTTTTCTTTATTTAATAAATATTAAAATGATTTAGATAAATCCCTAAATGAATGGGGTGTATTTTATATTCTGATTGAAGACCTTGGAACACCAAACTCTCTGCTGTTCCTTGGCAACTCTTTTACTTCCTTGTTATACTCAGGATTAACTTGCTAGTTAATAAATAAAATAGTTTACTCAATCAACTAATTAGTAAATGCATGTGGTTAGGTCATGTAATGATTCTCGCTGTCCTCATGAGTGAACTTGATGCAATGTTGGTTAAATACTTTATGTTGCTTGGCTAGAATAATATAATAAATGTTGCTTTCATAATAACAATTAATTAACTTGTTAGTTAAATAAATGAAAATGCTTTTATAAAACAAACCCTAGTTCTTTGGTGAAGGAAAGTTGTACTCAACTTTCTTTACTTTGTTTAAATTTTGTTAATGCACTTGTATATCTCTCATCATGCATCATGGCATGTAGTCCATCATGTTAAGCATACATCATTTATTATGTGTAGTGTATATGAGAGTGAGAAGACTCGTGTTGATCAAGTTTTGGAGAAGGTCCTTCCACTAGTGGTGTTGGTGCCAAGTCTGGCTACTAGACCTTTCTATGGAATCTAACCTTCTCTGCAACGCTGGCAAGCCCTAGAGCTTAAACCCTCTCTTAGTATTTATAAATCTTTATTACACTTTAAGTCTTGTGAAATGTGCATTAAGTAATTAGGATTTGGTCGAATACCATTGCTGCATGATTACCTTGGTATTCAGGTATCCTTAGTTGTTACCCCAATAGTATGTGTAGGTCATTATCTCTAATGCTTAGTAATGCTTAGACTTTGATAGAAATCAAATGATGGTTTCATTGTTCGTGGGCGATAGGTTTTACCTGGCTCTTCTTGGCTCTGCTTTTGGGTCACAAGAATACCATGATACATGATAATATTTAAATTGAGACCGGGCCAGAATTGATGTTAAGGTAAGTGTTCTTGGACAGACAGGTTTGCCTGGTCATGCTCGTCCCGCCTGTGTTTATTAAGGATCGTTCATTGTAGGGCCACTTGTGATCGTGACTTGTAGTATAGGCCACATACTCCAGTAAGCCTGGTACCTTGGCTATTGCATTATTGGAATGGATATCCATGCACTGGGAGTGGAGAGATAGCGAGAGTAGCGTGTACACATCCTGTGAATCCGCCAGGAGGACGCAGGGAGGTGGAGTACTGTGCTCTTGGGTAGCGTAGAACCCATTCTCATTTTGGAGGATCCGAGTGAAGGTTGATATATGTAGGTTCATGACTGAACCTAGACCTGCATATGTCATGTGGTAAGGAAATCTCAGCTTGGCCAAATCGATTCGAATCATTGTTTGCTCTACGGTAACAGGAGACACGATCAACTAAACTGCATCATAGTTAAGCAATGAAACATGGTTACTTATGGATACGAGATGAGATGATTATAGAAGTGATTGAGCTAGAATAGGTGTAAACTAGATACTACTGATAAACTTAATATGAAGCTAAAACATTGAAAGTAAGGATCCACTTATAGTAAGCTTTTCTGTAAAAGTTACTCTTGCTTTAAACTTTCCTTTAAGCCTGCATACCCTTGGAGTTCTTTCTTTTAGTCAGGTAAGACTTGTTGAGTACCCTCAAGTACTCAGGGTTTGTTAACCCTTGTTATAGGTTCTGACTTGTGCTGCTAATCGAGGTCATGTCTGTGGGCTCGATATGATCTGGTTGTCTCTCCTACCTTAGAATCCTCTACCTAAGTTGCTTCCATAGTCCTACTCACCTTTTGGAACTTAAGTTAAGTTTTACTTGAACATGTTTTGTAATTTATGGTTATAAGTCTTGTGTACTCTAATGTAAGTTATTTTTGTACCAAGTGTTGTAATGTTGTGGCAATTCCATGTTGATCCTATATGAATTATAAAATGTGGATGATTCAGGGTTCCTCGAGGACACCTGACAGACTACCAAAGATATCTAGCTCTCATGTGCAGCAGTCAGAGGTCTTTAGGACAATGACTAGTGCATGTGGGCCATATAATTTGGGTAGTTCTGCACAGAAGTGCTTCTATGTGTAGCATCGATGTTTTTCATCGGAGGAGAAGTTTCTTAAACTAGGGTTGGGTTGCCCAACCCCCACACCTATTCCTTCAGCATCTATTCTTATTAAATGACACAAAGGGTGAAAGCAACAGGGTTCTACTAGTACAAATGTACTAGTGAACCAAAACTTTATTCCTCTTATTGAAAAGCAAACATAGGCACATAGCATGATTTGAAATGAAACAAAAGCGCCTAAACATTTATCATGCCAAAGGGGAGATCAAGGTGAAGGAGAAATATACCTTTGTCATGTATATTGTTAAGTTAAACAATGTTCCTAGTGAAGGGTGTGACACTTCTCAAGCTAATCATTGGAAGAAATGATATATGATGGAAAAGGAGGAAATAAACTCACATTGAATAGTATGTGATATGTGCAATTCATCATACCGAAGCAATGTGGTTAGGAGCAGTATGGTCATGAGTGGATCTCCTTATGATTGACCCCCACAAGATAACATTTAAGATCATGGAGCTATTATTATATATATAATATACTTTTAATATACTTAGACCCTCATGTGCCCAATTTTTTGTTCTTTTATTTTACTTGGACCTTCATGTGTCCAACTTTTTTTAGCTCCATGTCTCTCTTTATAGAAAGGCAAAAAGGGGTATTTATTTTTGATCATATTCTTGAAGTCTCACTACTTCACAAGGTCACAAAATTTAGCAAAATTTAACATGACAAGCGGTTGCATAGGAAAAGGTTTCATATGTGAGCATTTATTCTAGAGATGAGGATGTAAAGACAGAACAAGATCATTCAATTTTAACATCTCAATCTACACCCTTCCTATGTTGGATTAAGATAAGATAAGATAAAAGAACATGTGCACAAGAATTTGAGCTGATTTTATGGCTCAAGGTAACGACAATTTAAAAGAGTTGGCTATGATTATGAATAGAAAGAAAAACATGATTGAAAAGCTAAGCTTCACCATTGTGTTAGCAAAACTAAACAAGTTCAATCATATCAATTTTCATTTTCATGCTTATTGGGTCAAAGGTAATATTAACCACATACCTTAGAGATGTCACCTTTGTTGCTTGGAAACGTGATGGCTCATGATGATGACTTCAAATGGACTATCACATTTGCTTCTAAGCTCTCCATGCCTAGCTTGCATCACACTTGAATTGCATATTTGTACCTTGTCCTTGACTTGAACTCCTTTTTCTTAATGTCACCCATGATGCACTTTCTCAAAGAGTCTTGATTCATGATTTTGATATCTGCAACAAAGACTAGTGCAAGGTGATACTATAAACCCAACTGACGTGTGAGTATAGTACATCGGTTGGTGCAACAATCAAGCTCAATCTTCATTAGGTTTGCTCTATTTTATTTGAAGGGAAAAGCACAATCATTAAAAGGTAAACTATTTTTATTTATTATTACTACCACTACTTATGAGGATAGAAACTAAAAAAACTTTATTGAATTAAAAATAGCAAGCTAATGGGTTATCTCTCGGTAGTGCTTTGTTTTAAGTCATAATCTCGACCTTTTCAATTTTAGCTGCAAGAACTTGTGCCAAGGCAACTACGAGCTTTGGAATACTTGTGATAGACGAAAGCATCCACAACCATCCTCTTGAGGATTTGATAAAAGAGAAGCTTAGGATTGTTGCAACTCTCGTAGTTGCAGTTGGTAGAAGGAAAGATTGAATCTGGAGATTTCTCACAAAAGCATGGATCTTGTGGCTCTTCTAGAATATAGCTTTGATGTTCATCCACATGATCCTCCTTTTTGGACTCCAAAGTTGGTCCCTCTAGAATGTTCATAGACCAAACATATTCGTCGATCATCTCTTGTCTATGGCATGCTACGAGTGGATTCCTATCCTTGTCCTCCATTGGGATAGGGATCCTAGCCTCAGATGATTTATGCTCCCATTTGGCATCAACCAAAAGGGGTGAAGTGCCTCCTTGGTTTGAATTATCAACAAAGAAACAAGGATGGAGATTGGGGAGATCAAAGTCTGAGGTGGAAAATGATGTTGATTCAAGGGGCTCCTAGGCAACCAAATCTTGAGATGAATAGAGAAGATGATGATTTGGGGTCAAGGATGCCAAAGATCTCTCTTAGATTGGATGGTTGATGGTATTTCCAACATTGAGATATAGACCCTCCTCAAATTCAAAAGGAAACTCCAAAGGATGAATTTCTTCTTCCTTTGGTGTCCCTACGAATGGTTCAGAAATATGGTTGGCAGCTAAAGATTTAGATAGATTTGGCAAGAATTCAGCTATCGAAACATCTTCTTATGTGGGGATTGGATTGTCCTTTTCTTCAGGGGCGTCATGATGGACATTGGTGTTGGGAGAGTTTTCAAGGATCGTATCAAGGATAGCTCTCCCCTCACTAATAGAAAGATGTAAGAAGGCTCCTCCTGAAGTGATGTCAAGGAATTGTGTAGATTTCTCACTAAGACACAACTAGAAGTGTTGCAAAAGTATAGTTTCGGGTATAGCAAGATCAGGGCCAGATGAATAAAGATCCATCAAACGGGCCCATGCAACACCTAGGGATTCTTTCTCCCTTTGCTTGAAGTTTAGGACTTCCTTTTGAAGATGAACCACTCGGGCGATAAGAAAGAAGGTTAAGAAAACTTGGCTTGAAGAACTTCCCACTCTCCTTGTGCATTCTCTATGTTCGAGTATACCACAGTTTGGCTAATCCCGTCAAAGAGAATGAAAATAGCTTCCACTTAAGGGTTTCTTGTGACATGCCCGAAATATGAAGGAATGAACACACTTGCTCAAACTCTTGCAGATGAGCATATGGGTTGTCATCTTTTTCCCTAGAAAAAGATAGCTCCTGAACTTTAGTTATGAAACAACGGCGAATTTCATAACTATTGGTCTAGATAGGTTTTCATGATGGAGGTGGCTCCAAACTAGTGCCCTTTGGAGCAGCGAATTGAATGATTGGAATGTGATCCATAGTATGAAAGATAAAGACAAAATATACTTGGATGGCTCAGTTCTAAACTAGAAAAGCTACCGTTCCCCGACAATGGTGCCAGAAAGCTTGTTGACACTAGATATGGCAAACAGATAAATCCGCAAGTGCATGGATGTCAATGTAGCTTTCACTCGAGAGTATTCCAAGGTATTGTATTTCCATGCAAAATGCGAAGTGGACTAGTTAATAACTAAGAGTGTCCAAGGGTAAAAGTAATAGATAGAGAGGATATTTGTGGTTTCTATGAACTAAGGCATGACTAAAGAAGACTATATCATGGTTGTTTACTTCGGGGCATAGCCCTCCTGGCAACTAGGTGGGATAACTAGACAAGGTCTGCCAAGAGCCCTACGATTTAATAACTAGACCGATCATGGTGGAATACAGAGGATGGATAGGACTATCACCACTTGCCACCTACCACAATCTATCCGGAGGCCAAGCCATAAACATAGGTAAGCTATAGCCTAAGCACCACGCTTAATCTATAAACTTACTACTATAATCCTAAGTACAGTGAAACAAGATTAGAGCACTCTAACCAAGCGGTGAAACCAGTAAACACAATAATATAAATAATAATTAAGTAATGTAAAAGAGCAGAGTTACCATAGAAAACGGTAGACTTCACTTGGAGAAGAGCTTCATCCGCCGAAGCACAAGTGGACAGGATGTCGATAGCCCTGGCTCCTCCCAAGATTCTCCTCACTCTCTCCCTATCTTCTACTTCTAAGTAGTAGAGCTATAGAGCTTCACCTAGCTACTACTCTCAATTGGAGTGATGGAATGAGATGGTGCATGTTATAAGTGAGGGAGAGTGGTCCTATTTATAGCTTGAGGTGTAGTAGGGGCTACTCCAATGCCACATCAACGATCAACATGATCATCCTTCTTCACCCTTGGATGCAACCAACCTTGAACGGCCTTAAATCAACATACCACCTTGCTCCACTTGTGCTAGTGTGCATGCTGTCCAAAGATGAGGCGGTTTGGTGAAAGTGGGCCACCGGCCGACGCCCTTGGGCCTCTACTCGGCGTGGCTTTGAGCCCTTTGCTATCGATCTTGAGTCGGTGCACTTCATCTACGGTCCTCTAGTGCATGGTTACAAACTTTGGTGCAAATCAAAATTTCCTTCCTTCGGTTATGGACACATCTTTGCTTATGTTGGATTGGGCCACTTTGTCCGGGCTTTTCTAAACTCCCATGTGATCCAATGTGATGAAAAAGGCTTTCCATGGGTGTCTGGGTGAGTGTAGAGGCCCTAGAACAAGTGTGGTGGCCATTGGATACAAGTCTTGGTCGGCCGACCTCACTCCACGTTGCCCGGCGCCCCTTGTGCCCAAATCCAGCCCGTCCCATCTTGCGATCTTCTGGAAGCCATAACTTTGTCGTTCGGACTTCGAACTGGGTCAACCAAAACTCGATTTTGGGTATCTCGATGAGCTCTTTGACATGGTGTAGTCAAATCAACATTTGATGAAGTGGTTTTGCATGTATATGGCCTTCTTGCCCCTACACTCTTATAGTCATCACAACTTGTGGAAATGGTTAGAAATAAGCCCTATGACTATGGTTTATGTCATTTATACCACCAATTTAGGCATAGTTGATAGTCTAAAATGAGGTGTTAAGGACTGTCAATAGTTATAGTTCTAAAACTAAGCATCATAGATGAGTATTTGGTTCAATGACAAAGTGATGTTCGTTGCAATTCTAAAACAGATTGTAACAACCCGAGTTCGTTGCACCCTAGGCAGTCATTTTTTACTATTGAGGAAAATCACCTACCGAGTCACTCTGAAGATTCCTAATGAAGTATGCGAGATAAGAAATCAAGCACCCTATGTGAACCCCGGGTAATCATGGTCAGGTTCACACATAGAGTGAAAGAAAATCACTACATGGATTAAAGTTCATCCTATTAACATCATCAACACCAACTCAACTAGCATCTCAAGATGTGGTATCTCAATCTACAATACCAAGGCGTACCGTGACTTTGTCAATTCAGTGAAGACAGAGACTACCAGACTATCCGCCCATGCTATCGGATCATCCGATAGATCATAGTGTAACAACAGTAAATGGGAGATGAGTTGTTTGCCACTTAAGTGGGTGGGACCCACATGTCAGCATGAATGGGAAGAGATATTTCTCAACTAAAACCACTCTCTCTCACTCATCCTTTCATTTGCAACACTTACTCTCTCTCTCTCTCTCTACTCACTCAAGAACAAGCAAGAACCCTAGAAACTAGAGAGGGGAGAGATTGATGGAAGGATTGAAGGTGATGAAGGAGAGGAAGAAGGGAAGCACCAGCAGCAGCCCATGGACACCCTTCACTCCTCAACCCTCATGGTAAGCTTAAGAAGTTCTTATCTAGTTCAATCATCCAATGAGTTCATGGATAGTCCTTTGAACCATCTTTTTGGTATGTGGCAAGAGAGAGAGTTCATATGGAGCCAAGCCAACTCATGGAAGAGAAGCAAGAGTAGAGAAGGTTTGGATCTTCAATCTTTTCGCTATGGAAGCTCTCAGATCTCAAAGCTAAGGTTTTTATCTTCATCTCATGGTTCATCCTCAAGTTCTTGTATCTCTAAGTTTGATCCTAGCCTATAGCCACACTTAGTAAAACAAGCTTAAAACCTAGCTACCTTGAGCCTAGTGAGTCACCTAAGCCATCCTAGAAATATCTCGCACATGCATAGATCACAGCTGAGCACATCTAAGTTTGGAACCCAAGATCACCCAAGAGCATAGGTTCTATCAATAGCTTGATGGAGTGTCTATCGTATCGATGGAGTGTAGCACCCGGTTTTAAGAACAAAACCAGATACACACCATATGTGAGCCCAAGAAGTCAAATCTCACATATAACTACAAATAAGGGTAATATCGAAAGACAATGCTCAATATATAACGTACTTAGTATAAATTATATAACCTTAGATAGGAAATAGCGGAAAGACAACTCCGATCTTTGGGTGAAGACTCCAATTCCATAGGGATAACTGATTGGTTGATCACAAGCCTAACTTCTTCAAACTCTAGCAATCTGGTACCCATCCGGGATTTTTACAAAGTATTGAAAAAGTAAAGCAAGCGTAAGTACATGTCATACTCAACAAATATAACATGGGGTTCATGAAGCTCAAAAGGCTGACACTGGTTCAACTGCGATTAGCTTTTAATGAGTCATCTTTTAGCAATTGGGTGGCAACAAGTTTATCATAAGCCCATGTCAACACATGATCAGGTAAATATGAATAATGAATAGCATAAATAGTAATCATTAGTGAGCATCTTTATCATCAGTATCATCATTGTTCATCATACATTCCGTAAGGGTCCAAGGCCGCTCATGACCATGAGCCAGGCTAATATACCAGTTTTACACTCTATAGCGGTTGTACACTTTCACTGTGAGTCGTGATTTACCCTTTGTAGCACCCAATTTTAAGGACAAAACCAATATACACACCATATGTGAGCCTAGGAACTCAAATCTCATATATAGCCACAAATAAGGGTAATATCAATAGACAATGCTCAATATATAATGTACTTAGTATAAATAATATAACCTTAGATAGCAAACAGCTGGAAAGACAACTCTGATCTTCGAGTGAAGACTCTAGTTCCATAGGGACAACTGACTGGTTGATCACAAGCCTAATTCCTCCAAACTCTAGCAATCTGGTACCCATCTAGGATTTTTCCAAAGATTTAAAAAGTAAAGCAAGCATAAGTACATGTCGTACTCAACAAATATAACATGGGGTTCATGAGGCTCAAAAGGCTGACACTAGTTAACGACGATTAGCTTTTAATGAGTTATGATTTTAGCAATAGGGTGGCAACAAGTTTATCACAAGCCCATGTAAACATATGATCAGGTAAACATGAATAATGAATAGCATAAACAATTAACCATTAGTGAGCATCTTCATCATGCATATCTTTAGTGTTCATCATCTATTCTATAAGGGTTCCAAGGCCGCTCGTGACCATGAGCACGGCTGATATACCAGTTTTACACTCTACAGAGGTTGTACACTTTCACCATGAGTCATGATACCCATATGCTCAGGTTTGCAACTCCCAAAACACTTCCAAGGTGAGCAGGCAGGGTACACTACGAAGCTTTTCCCCAGTCGTTCTAATAAGGAGCAGCCACAAAGCATTCCATCTCTCAAGTGTCATGGAGTCATCTTCAGAAGTGACACTTATACACGCAGCATAGTACACACCCTGGGGATGAGGCCCATACCTAGCCTGGTATGCCCCTCTTGCCCTTTTAGTAAACTGCTACAAACTAGAAAGCGCAAGGTACTAGACTAAGACTAGAGCCATGTAGTCCTCATGGTTGTACTGTAAGTCCTGGATGATCACTTATAGATAAGTTCGTAGGAAGAGGAATCTAGAGCACCATAAAATAGCCCAATGCTCTAGCCCCCTTGTTTTATGTTGCTAAAAAATATCTTTTAAATGTTTATTGCATATACCATTAGTCAAGTTATAAGATCATGGATTTAGTTGAGCACTAGCAAAGCTGCCCAATGCAATACCCCAAAGGTATCAAGGTACAAGTACAAAAGACTAGGATATCCTTAGTGGTAGTCAAGGTAGACACATGAAGCATGAATTAAATGATTAAAGGTGTATAGGACAACAAGGATGATCCCATGCTATACTTACCTTAAAACTCTAACCCTTCTTCTAGTCCAAACCTTCAAAGATCGGCTTCTTGATTTACCACATATAGGTCACCGATTGGACATGATCATAAAGCACCACACAAGCATCCATGCAATCATACACGAAGCAAACAATAGAACCAAATTAGAGCAGTACACCAAACATAATAAACAACAAGTAAAAATGTTTTAAAGATGTTCTAGATGTCGCTACGAACACACAGACACGAAAAACACGCTAACCAGAACTACGGTTCTAAAGAAATGACTACATGGTTTTATATTATAAAAGAAAAGAGAAGACTATAAGCTTGATTTATGTTAATTAAGAAAAACTATGTGAGTAGCATTAATTTAGATTAAACAAATCATATTTATACTTAAAACTGAATTGAAGCTAATCATATTTTATTTATAAATATTTTGATATCATTTATGCCTATTCAACTTTAACTTGCAAATACAAACTGTCATGTGAGAACATCTAATCAAATTTGATATGTGTGTTTAGAATAAACATATTATAATTTAGAAACATATTTATGTTAGCAACTAGTCATGTTAAAACTTATTTGCAAAAGAGCATTGTATATAAATATGTTGCTTTTATTTATAAAAACTAGTTGCATGCATATTAATCAAATTAATATTTAAGCATATATATAAAAGTCACTTGACATGAAAAATGATGACACTAGCATGTAGATCACATCGATACGAATCTAACGCAATTGGAACGACTCGAAACGGACTTAAAACGAATATACGACGACGATATTACGAATTGGTGGTAATTTTGCAATTACGTCGTCTTCATCCTTTGGCCTCCCGTATAGCCACCATATGGCAATGGCAACAGCAGCTGTAGGGGTGGGCTTGAATTGTTGCACGAAGAAGAGGATGGTCTGGCTAGGCAGCGCGGTGGTGATGGCGACGGCGATGGCGAGAGAAGAAGGAGAAAAATCTAATTTACTACACGAGGGATTTTTCAAACTAGGGGCTCCTCTTACGGTAGTTTTGGTGTGCTTTGCCCAAGGGGTTGGTACATATTTATTGGGAGAAAAGCTCCCCACATCTACATCAACTAGCAATATGGTACTAATTGATGTTGCACCCTCCACATTTACTAATGGGCCTAAATAATTATTAAAGCCCATTAGTAAATAAATGCATGGGCCTTTAGGATTTATTAGGATTATTACATATGGGCTTTGAGCATTGGGAAAAATGAGAGATTTACATTTTCAGAATTAATTAATTTCATGGATAAAATAATTCTAGAAAAGTCTAGAATTATTATTTAAGCCACGAAAAATACTCCGAAAGCTCTAAAAATTCGGGAAAATTCCTAGAGACATTATGGAATATGAGGAACCCAAATAAAGTATTTTGAGCCCATGATAAGATAATTTGGAGCATCTAAAAATTAAATTATGCTCATAGACAAGTAGGAAAAAGTTCTAGAAAAAGCTAGAAAAATTCTTGAGAAGTTTATAGAGATTGATTGACGGACGAGGAACTGAAAGGAGTGATTTGCGTTAGAAAGAAAAGATTTTAGGAAGCTCCCAACAAAAGCTTGAGCCGAGAAACAAAGAATTTGATTGTAGAAAAAGACAAAGGCGTGCCGGAGAAGGAAAATCGACCTACTAACGCATTTTAAAGACTTTGCTCACTCTCAACACACAAAGAAGAAACAAGCAAACATCATATCATCGAAACGCCCGTCAAAATTAGAAACCTTTGAAAATACACATTTTTTCTATAACTAAATTTGCGCTAGCTCAAACTAAACTTGGTATATTTTATCCAAATATTAAAATAATTCATTTTATTTAGTGTTTTCTATGCACAACCCAAAATCGAAAATTTTGGGGTGTGACACCCTTTCGCCCAAGGCGGCCAACCTCTTGACCCACTACTAAGGAAGGTCGGTGGGGTGCACTATGAAGCCTTTCAAAGGTTCGTCTAACAAGTTAGGGCCATTAGATTCACTTGGTAAACAGATATAGGAACCCCCTATCGAATGACACAATTCCATCATAGCTATACACATAAGAGTAGAGGCTATCCTATACCCGATTCATCAAGCCATTCTTACACCATAAAGGTAACCTCAAACAAGCTAGAAAAGGTCCTCATACTGAGCTAAAGCTAGAGCCATGTAGCCCTCAAGTTGTACTGTAAGTCTCGGATGATCATTTACAAATAAGTCCTTAGGGAGAGGAATCTAGAGCACCATAAAAATAGCCCAATGCTCTAGCCCCCTTGTTCCATGTTGCTAAAAAGCATCTTTTAGTGTTTATTGCATAATCCATTAGTCAAGTTACAAGATCATGGCTTTAGTTTGAGCACTAGCATCATACTACCCAATGCATAAACCCATAGGAATCAAGGTACAAGGTAACAAAGTACTAGGAAATCCTTAGTGATAGTCAAGGTAGACACATGCAGCATGAATTAAATGATTAAAAGTGTATAGGACAACAAGGAAGATCCCATGCTATACTTGCCTTAAACTTAGATCCTTCTTCTAGTCCAAACCTTCAATGAATTGCTTCTAGATCACCAACTTCTTTTATATCACCAATACAAAGCTCACCGACTGGACATGATCATAAAGCACCACATAAGCATCCATGCAATCATACACGAAGCAAACAATAGAACTAAATTAGAACAGTACACCAATCATAATAAATAACAAGTAAAAATGTTTTAAAGATGTTCGACACGTCGCTACGAACACAGACACGAAAATCACTCTAATCGGAGCTATAACGAAGAAGTTATGAATTAAACAAGATTTCCTTTAATAAAATAATAGATTGAATCTAACCTTGAATTTCAAAAGTTGAAAACATGTTCAATAGTAGGATGAACATGTAGATTACGCAATTATGAATCTAACGCAACTTGAACGGGTCAAAACGGAGTTAAAACGGAGAAGTTATGGCCTAAAGAAACTAGTGACAAAACTGTAAATAGATGAAAACGTATTTTGAATCTCACAGAGGAATTCTATGCTTTCTAAAAGAGAAAACATATTTTAGAAACATGCTATGGACTGTAGATTTGATTACGCAAAACTATAGGGGCTCTTTTGCAAAAGTGACTGGTCGAACCGGTACGGTGAATCTGGGTCGTCGGATCGAGAGTGGACGGTGGGGATTAGAAGACGAGGAGGGAGAAGAGATGCCGAACCCTAGGCTCTCAGTTTTGGAGGATTGAGACACAACCCATCAGACTTCATGGACACCCTTAGCAACCCAACCCAAAGAGTGCTACGTCCTAGTAACCAACTACCCGACGACACACAAGTTAACTACCGGTCAACCAAGTCAACCAAGCGACCGTCAAAGGAGGATGCCAATCGAAGAACCCAACTTAAGTCATTTATGTTCACCAAAGGAATGAGCAAAGCCATTGCAAGCCTCAACATGGACGCAAGGTCAGAGAGATTAGGTTCTCATGTTTGGATAGGTGAAACCAGAGTCTATCGGACAGTCCGCCATGTTCTCTGGACCATTCGATAAAAGTACAGAGGCTGCAGATTGAGTAGGAAATGAGATGTTATCCATTAAGGGGCATGTCCCACATGTCAGCATGAGTTGGAGATATTTCCCAACACCTAAACCTAAGCTCCACTCACTCTCCTCTCATTTCCATCATACACACACTCTCTCTCTCTAGAAGGACAAGAGAAGGAAAGCATGAACTAGAGTGAGAAAGTGAAGAAGGAGAAGGTGGAGAAGAGAACCAAGATTGCAAAGGGTTGCAAGATCAAGCACTTGAGCTTCCACAATCTCTCATCTCATGGTTAGCTCAAGAATCCTTTTTGCTCATTATCTAGAGATCAATCCTCAAAACCCTAACTCAAGTATTCTCTCATGCATGAATGGATCATGAGGATCTCTTGATGGAAATCAATCCAAGTAAGAAGTCTCCCTCTTTTGCTTGGAAGCAAGAATGGCAAGTGTGGATCTTCAACCATGATGACATGGAACTCATCAAGAGCCCAAGCTAAGTTGTCATGCTCAATCTCTCTATATCCTAAGGGTTTTCTCTTAGTTAAGGAATCACTAGTTACACTAGTTACCTAAGCCAAACCATAAGGATCCCAAGCCTAGTTGTCTACCTAAACTATACTAGGGATGTCATGCACATGCGTGAAGGCCTTAACCCAAGATCTAGGCATGAACCCCAAGAATGTGAGTTTGACTAGGAAACCTACCTAAGGGGCCAACCGCTTACTAAAGAGCTTAGCTACTAATAGTACAATAGTGGAGCCATCATTTGAGTCTCTTCCTAAATCCCTAACTAACTCCGAATGCATTTATCTATAGCACAACCATCTCCAATCATTGGATCCTATCTTTTCAGGTTTGGTTATCTCGTCTTGTGAGGATCGTGTGTGAGTTGTCACCGCTAACCGGATCTTCAGGAATCGGCAACACTGTCAGGTAGGCACCCCACTACTATAAACCCTATTTTGGAAACTTATATAGTTTCATTATGAGTTATGCATTACATGTAGGTTGATTAGTAAACCTATGCACTCTACATTTAGAGTCACTCATTAATCTAGTAGAAGCCTCTGATCTACACAATGGGAATGGAAACGCTTAATTGCTTATTGCTTATTTACTTAGCAATGGTAGAAGTCGAGTATGAGAAGGGAACTCATTCTCGCGTGTGTAGGATGCTACACTTGGATAATTAATCACTAAAACTAATGAGGGTATAACTTGACTTACTTCACTAATCTGGCTAAGGAATAATATCACTAAAGTTTGCAAACTTGAATGCCGCTTTGGTAACTCTGCTCATGCGAGGGCTAGGTTGTTGTGAGTGGGATCTCAAACGACGTAGCTCATGGAGCAGTTAAGGACCATTTATTGGGATACATGAGTCCAAGTAACCACCTATACAGACCACATGTCATAGATGGGGTTGACAAGCCAAGTAACTAATTACGACCGGTTTATCTGTGAAACTAGCAAAGGGGTGGCGTCGATTGGGAATGTCTGGGACATTGACCGAGCACCAGTTGAACCTTCCATAGGACACTCGGGCTAGATTAGGGAAAGGTTGGGGAATGTGAGGCAACCCTTACTCGGGCATGGGTATGGTGGTTCGTCCCAATCTCCATGTGGGTACAGTTGTACACCTCTGCAGAGTTTGAAAGCCTAAAGTCCTTCAGAACGGAATCATTCGGTTGTTCCCACTTTCTATACCCATGGTAGCGTAATTGATGGAATATGAGCATCTTGATTTATATATGACATACGACTACCATTGTTCTAGTGTTGGAACATAGCATGTCATACTCTTAATGAATGCCATTGCTTTTATGCAAATATTCAAATACCTAATAAATTACCTTTTGCATCCACCAAATATCTATGTGTTGGAATTAAGTCCTATGAGTACGCAATGTACTCATATTGCAACAGTTAAGTTGTTTTGCAGGTATGAGATAGATGAGTAGAGCCACAGCTCTAACCACCGCTACATAGTAGCATGGGGAATGGGCTTTCCGACTATGCTACAAGTTAACTTCGAAGTTCATGTATGAGTGACCATGAGTGTCAACTTTAGTTGGAATGATTACTCCTGTCTTTAGGACAGACTGGATATTGAAGTCTATGTAACCTACTTTGAATACCTTAATCCTATATGTAATAATTGGGTGTTATTCATCAGCCATGTGTTGGTTTATTATTAGGATCACTGTATGCCACTCAACCTAATCTTGAAGAGGAGTTGCCGAGTGCGCTCCTGGGGGCCTCGCGTGGAAGTGCGACACCCCGACCGCCCTTGGTCTCGGGGCATGACATGACAGCAACGGGGTATCAGAGCAATGGTTGGCTCACATATACAGTCCTGGTACTAAACCTTCATTGACTAATGCATAACACTTGAAAAGTTGAGTAAAACTTGGAATTCTACTATCTAGAACCACACATAAAAGGTTAATAGTAACTCTTCCCTAGTTAGTCAATTCTAGCCTCTCATGTAGGTCACTTAGGAGATAATCACTTAAAGAATTTTTGGAAACAAAACAAGCTTGATAGATTTGCAAAATTCTAATTCAGGTGAGAAGGATTGGATAACCCAAGTGAGGAGTTGTCTTCTATAGTAGCTCTACGCGTAGTGTGTCATGATGATAGGATAGTCGAGAGAGCGGTAGCAGTCCCAATCTTTTCATCATCTGGAGGCAATCTTTATCCCTTATCTCATTAGAAAGAAATTTCAGTAGAGTTTCCCTATATCTTGGCCTTATCTACCAATCACGGACAAGCAAACAAGCACATATATACAAGATATCCAAGAGGCATCACCAACAGCACAATAGATTCATGGATATAGTTCACAAACATGACATAAAAGGTTCATCAAGCCCTTGACCATTCAACCATGACCAGTGCAATAAGATGGTCACCTCGATGAGTAACCGCATCACCAACCAAGTATCAAGTGTATCAAAATAAGTGTCATGCTCGATGTGGCTAGGCGACAAGTGAACAACTAACTCAAGTTTTCAAACCATCACAAGGATGTGACCGAAAGACAAGGACGAGCATCACTGCTGTGGAGGCGGCGACATGATTGGATGTTGTGGCTGCTGCTGGGAGTGCGACGATGGAGGAATCAGCTAGTACGTCGGAGCAGAGATGCCAGTGGTAGGCACATTTGGATCTACTCCTACACAAAAGTTAAGTTTCAATTCTTGACTCACTAAGTTGGAGCATGTGAGATACAAATATGGAAAAAAACAAGATTCAAGTGTATACCTGTTAGGGCAGAGCTTGGTGTAGCAATTCCCAGAGAGTACGACATTGGACGGGGCACTGGAGTTTTACCTATAAGAAAAGTGAGCTCAAGTCAAAATGGACATAAGGAATTTAAAGTGCATAATCTACAATGGACAAAATCATGAGAAGTGAGTCATATGGACTTACTTGGAGTTATGAAAAACCTAGTAGATATGGGCAGTAGGGTTGTCATGGGATTACCTAAGCTACGCAATGTTCTAAGCATTGGCCGCTGAGTCATTGCGGTCTTCCCGTAACTCTTCCCTAGAGACAAGCAACTCCACCCTCTCAGTCAAGTTGCATACTAAAGTCTACAATGGGTCGATGAGGTGTTCCTGCAAGTAGCTTTGCTCATGCTCAAATCTCGGATCAAGGTTCCCCTACATTGGCGCTATCAGGTTGTGCATGTGAGCACGGATGTCCTCAAAGTGTGGAGCAAAGAAATCGGCTAGAGGCACCCAACCACCCTGAACCATAGCACCTGTATCCCTCCTGCGACCATGAGCAACACCTCAAGCTGAAGACTCACCTCCCTTAGCTGACGGAGCCTAAGGCTGAGGCAAGCCCTTGGTGAAGAAATCCTTGTCATTGATGCGCGGACGGAAGGACTTGTGCATTATCTCTTCAACACCATGGAAGGCTACCTTGGATTTGACCAATGCCATGATGTATGGCTGATGACCCAAGGAACCTCGCACCTCATGCTTGCACCACATCAGCTCTTCAATAAGGAAATCAACCCAGTTCACCTTTGTGTCGTCTAGGATGCTCTTGATGGCCACATAGTACTTTTCACAGATAGCATCAGTGTTACCAACCTTGGGCAACAGAGTACAGCGAATCATAGTGTTCAGGACACTTGGTTCCATCGCTAGACCCTTGATCTTTCTGAACATGAAGTCTATAGTCACATAGAGCTAAGCCACCTCACTCATCTTCTTTGCCTTAGGAAGCGTGTTCATCTGCTCTCCTTCCTTCATGGTATGATAATCAAGCCCACACACATCTGTGAATTCCTCAAAGGAGGCCTTGTACTTGCCCTTCCCAGTCATCCACTTGATTGTTTCCTTCTCATAGTTCACCTCGAGTGTGGAGTAGAACTGTCAGACCACGGCTTCATTCCAATTGTGCTAGAATGTCATGACCTTCTTCAACCCAGCCTCTTCAACTTTGGACAACAAACCCCAAAGAGGCTCGTACTTGCTCATGAAGTCCTAATCCACCCACTTTTGGTACATGCACATGACAGCCTGCTCGAACAAGCCCCAAAAGAGGTCATACTAGTCTTGCATATGAAAGAAAGGACTTGGGAAGATTGTGGTTGGATAAACTACTTCAGTTCACAGGCATCGTGGAAATCTTTGAAGTGATCTTCACCCCACTGCTTTCGATTAGTGGGCGAGCTTGTGGTGCTGATGGGGATACAACTATCCTTGGATTATATTCCAACCCCTCATCATTGGACTCTTCCTCCTCCTCAGTGCCCTCTTTACCTTCATTGCCCTCCTCCTCCTCGTCGCTTCCATCATCACCATCACTCCCTTGTTCCCTATAATAACCCGGGTTTTCATGTAAGCAAAAATACGAACTTTTTAAAATTTTTCCTGCAATGAGTGAATCATGTAGTCACTAGGTCAAACCTGCATCAATCCAAGGAGAACTTGCTAACAAATCATTGCATTCATCTAGATTTGATTGTAGGAGAGTGCCCGTGATCTTGAGTTGGTTTTGTGTTTGGGTTTTGTCAAATCTATAGCAAAATCCCCTTATCCTCCTTGGGTATTCTCTCAAACTCTTTCAAATCTCTCTCAAATTCTTTGAGTCATAAATTCATAAAAGATAGAATCCATTTTTCCTTTTCCCCCCTCAATTCCTCTATTTGAATTCCATTCAAATCCCTTTGATTCCCTTTCTATTTCTCTAAGTCATAAATGGGAAAAACCATTTTCATTTTTCCTTGGGCCACAACCTCTCCCTTCCTCCCATTTCCTACGGCCCAATTCTCCTTCTTTCCCTCTCAGCCTAGTAGGCACCTTTAGCCGTGAGGCCTAGCTCACCTTCCTTCCCTCCTTCCCTCCTGGCCTACTAGCGCCACCGGCCTAGCCTCCATCCCACTCAGCCCACGCGAGTAGCACAAGCCATAGGCCCATGTGCGTAGGCCATAGCCTAGGTCCATGCTGCGACCCCCATTGGCCAACACACCTGAGCCCCTATAGGCCCATTCATGTCTCCTGGGTTGGAAACCCTAGTGAGACTTCAGTCCCAGGGTGTCGTTGCTGCTCGAACTGGCGAGCTGCACCCCTGCACCCGTGACATCGCCCGTGCCCCTAGCTTCTCCACCTCCCAATGTGCACCGCGTGCCCCTTCGCTGCATGGACACCAAGGATCGCCATCCAATAGTGCACATCCCCCCTTGAACCCTAGCTCACGTGGCTATAAGAGCCACAGCTATCAACGCCCTTCTCCATTTCCCCTAGTGCTGCCACACTCCCTCTTCCTCCTCTCCTCGCTCTCTCGCCCTCTCTTGCTAGTGGCACTAGCCATAGCCAGCCACATGGACACCATATCCAGCCGCCCTCGCCCTCAAGCCACCACCATTCCTCCCCTGCTCCTCGCTCTGCTCAAAGGATGGCCGGGCACACCAGCTCCACCCACCGGTCTAAGCTCCTTCCACTCCGCCGACCACCTTTGCACCACCAGCTGCCATAGAGTCTCCGACCCAAGCCCATCCTTGCTAGCATCGTGCGCCATTTGCTCCTTCCTCATGGAGTCATAGACGCCATCGAGAATGCCACCGCCTCGGTGCCTTTCCACCCCATCGACCGCCAAGGCCACGCCCAGCTCCGAGCCGACCGTTCTACCACCATCGCCTCCTCGCCAAGCTCTAGGCCACCACCACCATGAGTTACTCTAGACAGGCAGCGTCATCCATGCCATCATGCCGGCCTCCTGCTGCTCCACGTCATGACCACGCTGAGCCCCTCATCATGCTCTTCCTTCTTCCTTGCCCCGCCACACCGAACCTAGAGGACTGCGGCCATGGCAACACCGTTCTCGTCCCATGCAGCTCTGACCGCCTCTGCAACCCCACCATTGGCCTCTTCCTCCATGCTGACTGATGCCAGCACCATGCCAGCACCTCATCGAAGCACTTTCTCCATCACAGACTTCACTACCGTAGGGAAATGACGCCTCCATCATCCATCACTGGTGAGCCCCTACTCCAAGCCACCATTCTACAACGCCCCTGCGTCCTCCACCTGAATGCGCCCCCACTGTAGAATCCGATGCCGGAGCCGCTGACCGTGCTCGCCGCCTCACTAGAGGACAGCAGCACCTCCTCACCATCAACCGTCATCTTCCAACGTGCCGGTGAGCCACCAAAGCCCCAAAGGCTCTACCTTTTTCCTCCCTTTCATTGATTTTGTCACCGTTGTTGCTGAGACCAGCCTTTGTGCCATTGTCTTCCACTGTCGTCAGGGGAGCAACAGTGTAACACCCCGGTGTTATGCCAGCATTTAGGCATTGCAAATCATGCATATCATGCATCACCAAGCATCCTAATCATACATGCCTAATCATGTAAATAATAACTGAAACCCTGCTTCGAAATATATGAAACATGCTCGTGAAACATGAATGTTGCATACACTTGTTTGGAGTTGCTTTTGCCCAAATTATGCTTGCTAGGTTAGTAAAACATGTTTGGCTATGATTGTAAATCATCTAGAATTATTTAGCATAATTTTTGGAGCAAAGTTTGTATTGAAATTATTGCCAAATTCTGCTTTAAAAATAATTCTCCAAAATTAGGGTTTTGAGTTAAAATTGACTTTAATTTTATAATTCAAAATCTATCAAGAATTGGACTTTGGTCATAAAAGGAAAGTTGTTGATATTGAAAAATGGAACAAATTTCATTTTTACACCAATTTGTGAAAATGCTTTTAAATGGCTCAAAATGGAATTTGAGTTCTATTTATTTGAGAAATAAAAAGAAAATTGTTTCATTTTCGCTTAAAAGGCCGCCGCTTCCCTTCTGGCCCGCTCATGGTCTCGGCCCAGTGGCGCACAGCGCTGCTACCGCCCGGCCCAAGAAATGCCTTGCTGGCCCAAGCCCACGCCGCGCCTCCCACTCGCCCACTTTCGTGCGCCTACGTCCCGACACGACAGGTGAAGCTTCTTCACAGTGGCGCAACCCGTTGCCGGACTCCTGACCGCGTGGCCATGCGTCGCGGCTGTCCTGGCACCGCTGACCACGCCTTAAGCCCCCTACTGCTAGAACTGCTTTCGCCCCATTTTTCTTTCCTTCGTCTCCTCCTTCGCCTTGTGCGGCGCGTGTAGCAATGAAGCTCGCCACCGAGTGCCGCAGTCGACGCCGGTGACGTGCTCCTCCTCCCGCGCCTCATTCCTCGATTCAGCCCGCCAGCAGCTCCGCCTCACTCTTCGGCACCTGGTGCTCACGCGGTTGTGACGCCTTTGAGCTAAGGTAGAGCCTTTTTGCACGCTTCGCCGCCATCAGCCATGGCGCCGCCATGCTCGGCCGCCGTAGAACTCATCCTTCCTCCCCTCCTCCACCCTTTCTAGTTGCCTACTCAAGTTTGGCACTCGCTTGCGATCCCCGCGCGCTCACCCGCTTTCCCTGACCCGGCCGGCAACGACCGCCGGCCCGCTGGCAGAGTCCGCGCCACCGTGGCGTCTCAACGCCGGCGTGGCTCCTTGCCTCGGCCGAGCTAGGCCAGACTAGCTTGGGCCGAAGCCTCGAGCTAGGCCGCCACTCTCCCCTTCGCTCGGTCTGAGCAGGCTGAGTGTGGTGTGGGCCAGTTGGTTTCCACGGGCCGGCCTAGTAGTAATAGGAAGTTTTCGTTTTTAGTTTTTCTTTTATTATTTGGAAAGAGAAATGATTTGGAAAATATTTGTATACTCAAATTTGCTCCAAATCTGTTGAAACAAATTTTTGCTAGGTTCCTTGTCACTAGATCTACATGATAAAAATATTGCATGTCATTTTTGAGATACTTTTCTGTAGAGCTTTATTTAATCCTTGATATTGCTAATAACTTGAAATATGTGTAGAAAAACCTATAGGCTTTAGAAAAATATGATTACAAGTTTGTTAATCTTCTTATGTAATGTACTTCCTAGGAAAAATATGTGTCATGCATGTGCTATAGAAAAAGTATGAGGTGTAGTTCAAGTGCCTTTAATGGCTGATTTTTGTTATTTTTGCTAGAGAGCAAAATTTGTATAAAATAGGCATGTGATAATTTTTGTACAGTGATTATTTGCTGTGTAAAACATAGGAAAAATATTTCCTCTATTGTTTGACACTTTTCATAGTACAAAGTATTTTCATGTTCATAATCATGCCATAGCTTGTTATTTTTGTGTAGGCTAATCCACTCATTTAAATACCATCAAAATCTGATGGTAGACTACTTAGGGTACTACTGTGCTATGGTAATTTTCTAAGATTTTTCTAAGCAATAAAAATAGATGTTGCTATTCAAACCTATTATTAATTAGGGTTTAATCAAGTGTTGCTTTATGTGTGATTAAGAAATTAGTGAAGCTTTGGTGTATCTTTGAAGCATTTAATAAGATGTGTTGACTTAGCATATTAGTAGTAGAAGAGAATGCAGTAGATGACATGTGCTTGTAGTATATGTTCTTGGATGATGTTGACTACCTTGCATTCAAGCATATCCATTGTATTCATCTCATCCGATGCACCGATTGCATAAGCACTTACGCACATTGCATCATATAGGATCATAAACCGAGAACCTAGACGTCATACCCGAGGAGCCCGAGGAGCAGCTCGAGGTGTAGCCATAGGAAGTGCCCGAAGCCAACGAGGAGGACGTTGAGGAACTTCCGGAGTGCCCCGATCACCGCCCAAGCTCCTTCGAGAGAGGCAAGCCCCGGAGCATTTTCTCCCCGGTTTGCAATTATTAATTAAATGCTTTACTTTAATTGATGCATTACGTTCAGGAGTTGTTTGCAACCGTTACTGCATTATACCTTGTCTACCTTTGTTATACTATATCCTTGTTACCCTGGTATCCGCAGTCGAGTCAATGCTTAGCTGGCTTAGACCGATTGAAGTCGGGTGATTTCCTGTCACCTGCGAGCTATAGGTGGTTACCTGGATCTTCTTGGATAACTATGTAGTCATGGTATCACTAAGTGTTAAATGAAGTTGAGACCGGATAGAGACTTCCAGAGTTTTGAACTATAGTGCTTTTCGTCTGTGTCGATTAAGGACTGACCGTTGTTGGGCCTCGAGTCATGTTGAACGCATGCCTTACATTTAGCTGGCCGGATAAAGTACCTTCCGACCGCGAAGCTAGGAGATTATTCAGGCCGAGTAGATTGCCCGCAGTGCACTATGCGGGAGCAGGTGTGGTAGGACACGGGGGCGAGATGATAAGACCAAAGTGCAGTCGGTCGGCCCCCAGGTACATATGGGTCCTGGCAAATTCAAGACTCCTGGATAGTTGACTCGGTGATCAATACCTCACTTTAGCGGGTGAGTGAGGTTTGTGTAAGGAATAAATCACCAGCTGGTTAGGAATCGATTCGAATCGCCATCGCTCCTAGATAGTGAGCACTTGGCTTGAGTGACTTCATCGTAGTAATGTTGATGGAACACTTGGACAGTTATAATGAATATGACAATATGGAAGTTGCTAATGATCATGGGTTATCATTATTGGCTTAATCACATGTTTGCTCTAGTGTAGGTGCAAATCTAGTCGACAAGTTATAAATAATTAACTTGACAATAATGCTTTTAGAAAGGTTCTTGAAATGCTAAAGATGCTTCTTTTTGCAAATGAGTCAGCTACCCTACTATAAAGCCCTTCATAATCCTTGGTGTCACTTTATTTTCGGTTATGTCGGGTAAGTCTAGCTGAGTACCTTCTCGTACTCAGGGTTTTGTTCCCACTTGTTGCAGATGGGCAGATGTATTACGGCTACTATATCAACTGCCTTTATCCTGCGATGGGTGATGCTTAGGACCATGGGCATGGTCATTCCGTACGTCTCGTCTAATGCTTTTGTTGGAGATGATCATCAGCTGGCACTGTATTTGAACTTCGTGTGAGTGTGTGTGGTTTTAAACAAATGGCTTCTGCTACTTTTATTCGAACTCGTTTTGTAATAACTATGTTTTAAACTCTGATGTATCTGAGATGCGAACTTTTATGTAATATGTGATGGTGACCGCTAAACTTATTACGATCTTGGCTGGGATGTGAGTTGGTTTGAAATCCTTTGTGATTTCACGGACTACCGGGTTATACGGGCTTAAGTTTGCTAAATTGTCTGCTCTGGCGGATGATTTTCTTACTTAATTTCATATAATTGGTCGGTTCTGTTACGGCTGGCATCAGAGCATGGTTTAGCGTGTTACTGTTCACAAGTGTATTTAAAACAAAAAGGCATTTGAAAAACATGATTTCTAAACTAAAAAGTGTACCAGTGGTCATATCCTTTATGCCCAGTTAAGGACTCTAGGTGGCTTAATTAAGTACCGACTTGGGGTTCTTGCATCATATTTCTTTTTCGTTGCTCATACGGCGTGCTATTGTATGAGTGCCACTTGGTTGAGTGGTAATGTATGGATCAATTGCCTCTATGCCTCGGTAAGTGTGAGTTGTGAGAGCATGATCGGATACACTACCGATCTAGGGTGAATGCTTATATGATGCCGGAGTAATTACATGCTCTACGCATGTTTTACAAAGATATCTCATGTGTGGGTATTTCGTCTATTGAGGCGATGCCATCAATAGGACGATGGTTCAGGTAGTTGCTAACGTTATACACGTATCTGGGGATTCGTGTAGAGCATGTAGATAAAATTTACTGCTTTTATGCATTCATTGGGAATTGGGCTGAAATGAATCTTCTGCAGGTACATAATAACGCTATCGTGTAGAACGTATTAGCTACCTATTTTGTAACACCTCAGGTGTTAGCCTTGCATAACTTGACTTGCATAACATGAGCATGATCATCAAGCATTCATAAACAAGCATTTACCATTGAAACATTGGATTGAAACATCTACAATGTTTGCTTGTTATCGCATGTTTCTTAAACATATGTAACTTTTCTCGTTATTTCATGTCTCCATGTATCTATGCATATGATCATGAGTGTACACATGTACTTGGTGGATGTGAGTCACACAAACATGTAGCAACACCTAGGTTAGCAAATAGGACTTAGTTCATGGTCACATTTCATGAACCAACACTTAAGCTTTCATGTGATTACACTAACTAGCTCTATGAGTGACTACTACATGAAATGATTGAATGACCTTGCAAATTGCTTAAACATGTTTAGAGTATCATTATGAACAACTTGGATATTCATGGTTAGGGGTAAATAGGTCATTAAGCCATGCTTTGATGTGTATCATCATTTAAAAGTGACATGTTTGACCAAATTTGAACTAGGTGTTAGAGACCTTGCATGGAGGAGATCACTAAAGCAAAGTTGTAGTATTTGACCTAAGGAACAACTTTTATTTTTGGGTCATTAACTGATTTAGCTCCTAACATGCTTGAATTGAGATCACAAGAATTAGCAAAACCAACTCTTCAACACTTAACAAAATTTCTTTGAGTCTTGTTCACTGACAGACTGACAGCCGATGTTTGGGATGATTTTACTCCGTTTTTGTTGCGAATTAGAACAAGTTCTTTGAACAAGATTTGTAGCTGGTACTTCGGGCTTCAACTTTGGTTCAGGAAGTTTTGGCTAGAAGTCCACGGATTAGGAGTTTGATCGACGTGAAAACACGCTGTCAGGCATCACGCTGCGTGTCTGAACTAACTGAATCAGCCGATCGTTCAGTTGTCAGTGGCCGACACCGGCAGAACCCGCGCGCCGCGTGGTGGCCGCGATGGCCGCGCGTCACCAACGCCCTGCCCACCGCGGCTAGGCCAGCCAGAGCGAGCCTTTAACATCGCCAGCGACCGCCCGACCCCTCTCGCGGATTTCCTCTGCTCCTCCTTCGCCGTCCGCAGCACCCACGAACACAGCCGCCGAGCTTCAACAGCTCCGCCGTCGCCATAGCCAACGCCAGCTCGCCCTCGTCGCTTCTCCACCACTACAACACCTTGACCAGAGCTCCCGTGACTCACCGCCTCGGCCCGCGCTCGCTGACCGCACTTGGTAAGCAACAGCGCCGTGCGCTAGCTCGCCGGAGCATCCCCGCCGCGCCCGTCACCGTGGCTGGGGCACCTCCCTCCACCGTCGGCCGTGCAACCGTGTGCGTTAGGTTCGCCTGAGCCCATGGAAGCTCGTCCGCGCCTTTTAGTGCTTCGCCGTGGCCTCCACCGGCGTAGCGCCGTTTTCCGGCTCCGCCATGCCGCCATGAATGCCGCCATCGTGTTTAGCTCCGACGATAGGCTCGGTCAAGTAGGTCAATAGGTCCAGGAGATAGTGGGGGTCATGTCGTGAAGACGTCAAGGCCGGCAGACTCGTCGTCGACGAGCCATGGCCGCGCGAGCTTGCTCAGCGCCGCCGGCTCTGTTTTGGTTTCAGTGACAGGCGGGCCCTGCTGACCAGCGGGTCCCGCCGGTCAGCGACTCCATGTGTTAAAGCTAGTTCATTTTGAATGCAGATTTCATATGTTTTGTGAATTTTAGATCTCCAGTTTGGTAGCTTCAAAAATTGTGCAATAAATTGTGTAGTGTTCCTTAGGAAGTGTAGTATTTAGGAAAAATATGTTCTTGACATTTACAGTAGAAATTTTGAAGATTTAAATAGAGATTTGAAATGTGCTTTTGAATGCATTCAAATTTGTTTATTTTATATCTAGAGTTCCTGTGCTCCAAAAATTATGAAATTTTTGTGATAAGCTATTCTTGTCATATATGAACTCTGGTAAAAATTTGAGGATCAATGCATGTGTAGATTTATAGTTATAGATTTTTCTTTTATGAATAGTTAATCCTTGTATGAATTTTTATAAATTATTTATGAATCCAAAATTCATGAAATTTGTTGGAGGTAATCCTAGTACCATATGGATGCTAAGAAAAATAGGAAATCTATTGCTTGACACTTTTCAATAGGGTTTTCCATTTATGCTATTTCAAGCCTTCCTGTCTAGTCATTTTTGTATAGGATGTTCTACTTGGGAAAATGGCATGAAATTTTTACAGTAGTCTATTGGTAGCATTAGTAAGGCACTGTAAATGTTTGAGAATTTATGAAGTACATCAAATATATGTTTATTATTTAACCTAAATATCTTAGTAAAATCATAAAGGCATTTAAATAAATAGTTTGGGCTTCACCATTATATTATCTTAAAAGTATTTGGTATGCTTAAACTATTGGTAGGCTTTATGTTGTAAAATTTTGAGTGATTACATGAAGTAGAAGTATTGTTACTTTGTATTGCATATTGAATAGTTTTCGGACAGATTCTGGAGTTTGATGAGTTGCATGTTGAAAATGGTGTGTACTGTAAAAATGGTTAATAACCAAGTTGTAGAGAAATTGATAAGCTTTCTAGAAAGTCTAGGATCACTATATTTGGATTACAAGAACTCCTGTTATGAGTGAAACAAGTAGCTGCTGTTTTGTGGTATAATCGATGCATTATGGAAGTAGATAATTAAATAATCGAGAAGAGATATGCACCTACTCCATAAACATGATGCACTTGTTAACATATATGCAGTCGTAATACTTATGCCGTATTCATGCATCTAGGATCGGAGGAAGAGATAACGTTGCTGGAATTCGAAGAAGCAGAGGAAGGGGACCAGCAGGAGAATCCACAAGCCGCAGCTCCCGAAGGCGTGGAGCAGAATCCTGAAGAGCTTCCGAAGTGTCCTGACCACCGCCCCACTTCCTTTCTGCGAGGCAAGCCCCAGAGCATTCTAAGTCTCCCAGTATTTTACAAATGATTACTTAAGTACTTATGATTTATGCATTAGGTTATAAGAGTTGAATGGAACCACTTGATGCATATACATTCCTTGTCCAGCTATTACACCTTTAACTGGTATAGGTCTAGGATCAAATATATGCTTAGCCATGCTTAGATCGGTAGAAGTCGGATGATTTCCTGTCACCTGCGAGATATAGGTGGATACCGGAGCACGGTTGGTTATAATTGCTATCATGGAAAAGAACCATTGTTAATGTAAATGGAGACCGGGCGGGATGTCGATAGAGAAGCAACAAGACATGGAGGTCTTGGGTGTGGATCTATCCCCGTCTGTGTCGATTAAGGACCGTACCGTTGTTGGTGCTTCTGAGAAGATTGAACGCATGCCTCTCACTTAGCTGGCCGGATAACTCGTTCCGATCGCGAAGCCGAGTAATTCAACTCAGGCCGAGACCCGTTGTGTTGTGTGCTCCTTCCGGGGAACGATCAGACTGAGCCCAAGGGCAGGCTAGGCCTGAACGTCCTGGCATCTGGTGTTCCAGATTGTGCGGCGTGGTACGAACCCGCGAAATGTGTACCTGAGTTGTACCAAAGGTGACCTAAGGCTTATCGTGGCTGGTAGACCTGGGTTTGTGTTAGGAATAAATTCCCAGCTGGTTGAAATCGATTCGAATCGCCGTCTCTCCCGGATAGTGAGAAACTTGGCTAGTCCCAACATCGTAGTAACTGTGTTATGGAACGTGATGGTTTGAAGGAATATGGAATTACAATACCTGCTATGGTTACTATTGTATGCTTTTAAATGGATATACCACATGTTTGGCATAGGATAGTTGCTAATCTAGAAATGGATAGTTATAATTAACTTAATAAAGGAATCATAATTATACAATGAGTCAATTGCCTTTATGCAAAATGTTGTCAAGTTACGTCCACTTATACAGCCTTGCATAATCCTTGGAGTCATTTTATTTCTGGTTTATGATGGGTAAGTCTAGCTGTGTACCTTCTCGTACTTAGGGTTTTATTTCCCATGTTGCAGATGGCACTATGTATCATGGTTATTGCAAGAGTTGCTTCTATCCCGCTGTGGATGAGGAGTAAGCCTTGGGCAGGCTTCTTTATTAATTCCCATCTTTGCTTTTGTGGACCGTGATCCTACTTGGCACTGTATCAAACTATGTTGGAAACTTTATTTTCGAACTTAATTGCTTCCGCTTTATCTATCAAACTCGGTTTGTAATAACTTTTATTCGTACTCTGATAGAGAAATGTATCTGCCAACTTTATGTAATATGTGGCATGTATGTTGAATCCTGTACGATCTTGGTTGTTGTAAATCGTTTATCGAGACCTGTCGTGGTACTTGACGGACTACCGGGTTTATATGGGTTCAAGTATGACAGTGCGACCGCTTGTGGGCTGCCATTGTACTTGTACTCTTATAAATTGGTTGGTTCTACGACAGCTGGCATCAGAGCAAGGTTCAACGTTAATTGTCACATGTGTAATTAAAACAAAAGTTTTTGTTTTCCAAAAACCCTTCTGTAACAACTAATAGTTATATTAATAGGTATTTGAAATCTAAAGTGTGCCAACGATCACTTTCCTTATGCCCAAATTAAGGACTATTAGGTGGCTATTTAAGTACTAACATGGGGGTTTTTACTTCGTCGTCCATACGGCGTGCTATTGTATGGATGCCATTCACTTGAATGGTAATGTATGGATCAAATGCCTCTACGCCAAGGTAAGATGATGAGTGTATGACCGCAAGATGTGAGCGTGCGGTCGAGGAGAGTTAGCTTTGGTACGTCTATGTATGCATGCTTGCATGTGTATATGGTGCATATTTAATTATGGGTTTAAATTATTGTCGGGTAGATTGATACGGAAGTATATGTATGGGTATACATATATGGAAGTATTTACAAATTACATTCTGCATATTTCATTATGGGTTTAGGGTTGAAATGAAATCTTATGCAGGTACACTAACAACGAAACATGTAGCTCCACTAGTTACGCTAATTATGAGAGAACGTATGTATGCCACCGTGTCTACCGTTAGAAACAAATTTTTCCTAAGTTTGTGAGGACATACGGAACGAGCATGCATCATGATAATTACCATTCACATAATTAAATTGTTCCTCCCCTTATAAAATTCTTACTTGGTTATGTAACTCTTATCCATTATGGCATTGTCTCACCAAGTGGTGCATGTTAATGGTGCAGATGGCACGCACAAAGCAGACCGCTCGCAAGTCCACCGGAGACGGAGCTCCCAGCCGTCAGCTTGCTCCACGTACCCGTCAACGTCACACGTTTCTTGGAGAGTTTGGGATGCCTACACTCTTGTGGAGAGTGCTCAGCTATGTAGGCTATCCTGATGGAATGGAGCCCCGCTACTTCTGGGCGAATGAGTAGTTGGGGGAAGGTTCTTAGTTACTGTGGAGGCCGTTGTTCATCCCTGAGGTGATGATTCTGAGTGGACAGGTTGGTGTTATGAGTCCACTGGCAGGACTGCTGAAGAAGCAGCTGGCAGGGCAGCCTTTGGGATACCGAGGGATATCATGGATCGTTTCCTCAGGAATTGGCAGCCGCTTTGGTTGGAGTCTTTCTGAGGGGCAACCCCTCCACTGACTCATGGCAGCAGGCAAGAGGAAGATCTTTGGAGATTGATGTAGCAGAAGAGCAGAACAGTGATAACCCTTCCATGAGCGCCATGTTCGCAGTGATGAGAGTGTTAGATGGAGTAGAAGGTAGCCTCAGACGTGTGTCTGGTGCTCTTGGTCATGCCCGTGAGGACCAACGTCAGCTTCAGAGGGAGCACGACACCGAGATTGAGAGACTCAATGTAGAAATGGCTCGGTTAACTCACCAGAGGAATGCAGCCTGGTCTAGGGAAGATGTTCTAAGAGCTTGACAGGTTGAGCTGGGCAGCAGCTGGCCAATGCGGAAGAATACAACGATAACCTACATGAGGAGGTTCATCTGGCTGAATAACCAGCTCCACCCTTATGTCCCACCTGGAGCCGCAGAGATGGATCTAGAAGAGGACGAGGAAGAAGAAGAAGTGGAGTCTAAAGAAGATAGAGAGTTTCAAGCGAGGCCTGGGTACCAAACTAATGAAGACCATGGCCAATTCTAGGTGTGCCACTTACAACGAGTTTATTAGTGATGCTCTGACCCAGGAAAACCACAATAATATGCATGCAACTGCTAAGAGTCGCAAGAGGGCATTCGAGGCAGGTGCCTCCGGATCTTCACACGCAAGAGCGCCTATCACAGCTAGGCCACAATTCCGTCCACCTGCACCCAAGTTTAGGCCTCCACCACCTAAAGCTCAGAATAACAGGCCTCAGAAACCATTCCATAAGGCGTTCACAATTGCCTTGCCAAAAGGAAATGGCAGTCAGGACAGCTCCACAGATTTTTAAATAATCAACCATGTTTCAACTACAACCAATCTGGGTCATTGGTCCAAGGAATGCCCCACCCCAACAAGAATGGCAACCCAAATCGAACAATCGAGAGACAAAGAACACAAGGGCACGTCTAGGATATCGTGCATTATACCGCGGTTGAGAAAGTGCCCGCGGGAGAAGTTGTCATGGTTGGTATGTTTCTCATCAACAAGCATCCCGCTGTTGTTTTATTTGATTCGGGAGCTTCTCATTCATTTATGAGTCAAGCATTTGCATCTAGACATGATCAAGAAATAATTGAAGTAAACAAAGGGGGTTATAACATAAGTTCAGCAGGGGGTACTGTTACTACCAAAAAGATAGTCAAAAATGTACTCATCTCTATACAAGGGAGGGAGTACACAACGGATTTGATAATATTGCCCGGGCTATCGATAAGTGTAATCTTAGGCATGAATTGGATGAAGGATCATGGTGTTCTTATTGACACTAGCACCCGCACTATTATGTTGAGGGAACCCACGGGAGGGAATGCTTTTCTAGTACCACTCTCCCGCAATTTCGAACTCCAACATTTAGCTTGTGCTATCCAAGCCACCACACTTTGTGATATCCCAGTGGTTTGTGAGTTTTTGGATGTATTTTCAGAGGAATTACCAGGCTTACCACCTGATAGGGAGGTGGAATTTAAGATTGAGTTAGTGCCAGGTACAGCACCCATATCAAGAAGGCCCTATAGAATGCCACCCAATGAGTTAGCAGAACTTAAGGTTCAATTGCAAGATCTATTGGACAAAGGTCTTATCCAACCTAGCTCATCTCCGTGGGGATGTCCAGCTTTGTTTGTGAAAAAGGACAAGTCACTAAGAATGTGTGTAGATTACAGACCACTCAATGCTGTGACCATCAAGAACCAATATCCATTGCCCCGCATCGACATCTTGTTTGATCAGCTAGCAAAGGCAAAGGTATTCTCTAAAATTGACTTGAGATCAGGTTACCATCAGATAAAGATCAGACCGGAGGATATACCTAAAACTGCTTTCTCTACTAGGTACGGCTTATACGAGTATTTGGTTATGTCTTTCGGACTAACAAATGCTCCAGCCTACTTCATGTACCTGATGAACTCGGTATTCATGCCCGAACTCGACAAGTTCGTGGTCGTGTTTATCGATGATATATTGATTTATTCAGAAAATGAGATAGATCATGAAGAACATCTAAGGATTGTTTTATCCAGACTGAGGGAGCATAAACTTTATGCAAAGTTTAGCAAATGTGAATTTTGGTTGAGCAAAGTACCTTTCTTAGGTCACATTTTATCAAGAGATGGAATCTCTGTAGACCCATCAAAAGTACAAGAGGTCATGGATTGGAAAACCCCAACTTCGGTTCATGAAGTTCGAGTTTTCTAGGGTTAGTAGGATATTATCGTCGTTTCATTCTAGATTTCTCAAAGATAGCTAAGCCTATGACTAGACTACTTTAGAAAGATGAGAAGTACAATTGGACACCAGAATGTGAAACAACTTTTCACACCCTCAGAACCTTGTTGACTACAGCACCTGTGCTAGCACAACCAGACATTGAAAAGCCTTTTGATGTATTTTGTGATGCATCGGGAATAGGTTTGGGATGTGTGCTTATGCAAGAAGGAAGAGTAATTACATATGCTTCTCGGCAATTGAGGAAACATGAAGTCAACTACCCTACACATGATTTGGAACTTGTAGCCGTTGTTCATACATTAAAGATATGGAGACATTACTTGTTGGGCAATGTATGTCATATCTATACTGACCACAAAAGTCTCAAGTATATCTTTACCCAGCCAGAACTAAACATGAGACAATGAAGATGGTTGGAATTGATTAAGGACTATAATTTAGAAGTGCATTACCATCCGGGTAAAGCTAATGTAGCAGCCGATGCACTTAGTCGAAAATCCCATTGCAACACTGTGGAAGCATTGTTGGAAGATGGATTCAACTTGTTACATCCTGCTGTACTACACAATATCATGATCAGTTGTTCACTTGAGAGCAAAATCATAGAGCTACAGCAGACGGATGTAGGAATAAGTCACATCAAAAGAAAAATGCAAGAGCAAGAAACCAAACATTTTAGATTGGACGAAAGAGGTGTATTATGGTTTGAGGACCGACTTGTGGTACCAAAAGACCATGAGCTAAGGAATTAAATTTTAGATGAAGCTCACTCGTCCAAATTGTCCATCCATCCGGGTAGTAGTAAGATGTATCAAGATTTGAAAACCCGTTTTTGGTGGACTAAGATGAAGAAAGAGATCACAGCCTATGTTGCTAGATGTGATAACTGCAGTAGAGTAAAAGCTGTCTATATGAAATCTACCGGACTACTTCAGCCATTGCCTATTCCAGGATGGAAATAGGAGGAAATCAGTATGGACTTTATCACAGGCCTTCCAATGACGCCACAAGATCATAATTCAATATGGGTTATTGTTGATCATCTCACCAAGTCAGCACACTTTATACCTGTGAACACACGGTATATAGTTAGGAAATACGCTGAGATATATGTTTCCTAGATCATGAGACTGCATGGAGTACCCAGGACTATAATCTCAGATCGAGGACCACAGTTCATAGCTCATTTCTAGGAGCACTTACACCAGGCTTTGGGAACCAAGCTAATCAGAAGTTCAGCATACCATCCACAAACTTCAGGATAGACAGAGCGAGTGAACCAAATCCTAGAAGATTTACTTAGAGCTTGTGTTATATCTTCAAAACGTTCATGGGAGAAATGGTTACCTTTAGCTAAATTCTCCTATAACAACAGTTATCAAGCGAGTATCAAGATGGCTCCATTTGAAGCCTTGTATGGCAGAAAATGTAGAACTCCATTGAATTGGATTGAGCCCGGTGAAAGGAGATACTTTGGTATTGACTTTGTCAATGAAGCCGAAGAGCAAGTACGTGTGATCCAATAGCATATGAAGGCAGCTCAATCGAGACAAAAGAGTTATGCCGACAGAAGAAGAAGACCACTGACTTTTGAAGTGGGTGACTATGTATACTTGAGAGTATCACCCATGAAAGGTGTGAAGAGATTTGGGATGAAAAAGAAGCTTTCACCAAGATATGTGGGACCATACAAAATTTTGGAACGAAAAGGAAATGTTGCGTATAAGTTACAACTTCCACCAGAGATGAGTGCAATATTTGATGTGTTCCATGTTTCTCAGTTAAAGAAATGTCTTCGAGTACCTGAAGAAGCTATTGCACCCACCAACGTGCAGCTTCAATCGGATTTGACCTATGAAGAAAAGCCAATTCGAGTATTAGAGAAGATGGAGAGGGTAACACGGAGTAAGATTATTAAGTTCTATAAGGTGGTGTGGAACAATCATAGTGAACAAGATGCTACGTGGGAAAGAGAAGATTATCTACGAGAAGTTTATCCCGCCTTTTTCCAAGAATGGTAGGTCTTACAAATCTCGGGACGAGATTTTTATAAGGGGGAGGGGCTGTAACACCTCGGGTGTTAGCCTTTCATAACTTGACTTGCATAACATGAGCATGATCATCAAGCATTCATAAACAAGCATTTACCATTGAAACATTGGATTGAAACATCTGCAATGTTTGCTTGTTATCGCATGTTTCTTAAACATATGCAACTTTTCTTGTTATTTCATGTCTCCATGTATCTATGCATATGATCATGAGTGTACACATGTACTTGGTGGATGTGAGTCACACAAACATGTAGCAACACCTAGGTTAGCAAATAGGACTTAGTTCATGGTCACATTTCATGAACCAACACTTAAGCTTTCATGTGATTACACTAACTAGCTCTATGAGTGACTACTACATGAAATGATTGAATGACCTTGAAAATTGCTTAAACATGTTTAGAGTATCATTATGAACAACTTGGATATTCATGGTTAGGGGTAAATAGGTCATTAAGCCATGCTTTGATGTGTATCATCATTTAAAAGTGACATGTTTGACCAAATTTGAACTAGGTGTTAGAGACCTTGCATGGAGGAGATCACTAAAGCAAAGTTGTAGTATTTGACCTAAGGAACAACTTTTATTTTTGGGTCATTAACTGATTTAGCTCCTAACATGCTTGAATTGAGATCACAAGAATTAGCAAAACCAACTCTTCAACACTTAACAAAATTTCTTTGAGTCTTGTTCACTGACAGACTGACAGCTGATGTTTGGGATGATTTTACTCTGTTTCTGTTGCGAATTAGAACAAGTTCTTTGAACAAGATTTGTAGCTGGTACTTCGGGCTTCAACTTTGGTTTAGGAAGTTTTGGCTAGAAGTCCACGGATTAGGAGTTTGATCGACGTGAAAACACTACTGTCGGGCATCACGCCATGCGTTCGAACTAATCGAATCGGCCGATCATTCGGTCGTCGGGTGGACACCGGCAGAACTCAGCACACACGTACGTGGTGGCGCGACGACGCTGTCGTCACAGCGTCCACCTTACCATGCCGCCAGCCGCCAAAGCAAGCCTTTAACATCGCCAGCGACCGCCCGACCCCTCCCGCGCTCCATTTTGCATTTCCTCTGCTCCTCCTTCGCCGTCCGTAGCACCCGCGAACACAGCCGCTAAGCTCCAGCAACTCCACCATCGCCATAGCCAACGCCAGCTCGCCCTCATCGCTTCTCCACCACTACAACACCTCCACCAGAGCTCCCGTGACTCACCACCTCGGCCCGCGCTCGCTGACCACACTTGGTAAGCAATAGCGCCGTGCGCTAGCTTGCCGGAGCATCCCCGCCGCGCTCGTCACCGTGGCTAGGGCACCTCCCTCCACTGTCGGCCGTGCAACCGTGTGCATTAGGTTCGCCTGAACCCATGGAAGCTCGTCCGTGCCTTTTAGTGCTTTGCCGTGGCCTCCACCGGCGTAGCACCGTTGTCCGGCTCTGCCGTGCCACCATGAATGCCGCCACCGTGTTTAGCTCCGACGATAGGCTCGGTCAAGTAGGTCAATAGGTCCGGGAGATAGTGGGGGTCATGTCGTGAAGACGTCACCACCGGCGGACTCGCCGTCGACGAGCCGTGGCCGCTCGAGCTTGCTCAACGCCACCGGCTCTGTTTTGGTTTCACTGACAGGTGGGCCCTGCTGACCAGCGGGTCCCACCGGTCAGTGACTCCATGTGTTAAAGCTAGTTCATTTTGAATGCAGATTTCATATGTTTTGTGAATTTTAGATCTCCAGTTTGGTAGCTTCAAAAATTGTGCAATAAATTGTGTAGTGTTCCTTAGGAAGTGTAGTATTTAGGAAAAATATGTTCTTGACATTTACAGTAGAAATTTTTGAAGATTTAAATAGAGATTTAAAATGTGCTTTTGAATGCATTCAAATTTGTTTATTTTATATCTAGAGTTACTGTGCTCCAAAAATTATGAAATTTTTGTGGTAAGCTATTCTTGTCATATATGAACTCTGGTAAAAATTTGAGGATCAGTGCGTGTGTAGATTTATAGTTATAGATTTTTCTTTTATGAATAGTTAATCCTTGTATGAATTTTTATAAATTATTTATGAATCCAAAATTCATGAAATTTGTTGGGGGTAATCCTAGTACCATATGGATACTAAGAAAAATAGGAAATCTATTGCTTGACACTTTTCAATAGGGTTTTCCATTTATGCTATTTCAAGCCTTGCTGCCTTGTCATTTTTGTATAGGATGTTCTACTTGGGAAAATGACATGAAATTTTCACAGTAGTCTATTGGTAGCATTAGTAAGGCACTGTAAATTTTTGAGAATTTATGAAGTACATCTAGTATATGTTTATTATTTAACCTAAATATCTCAGTAAAATAATAAAGGCATTAAAATAAATAGTTTGGGCTTCACCATTATATTATCTTAAAAGTATTTGGTATGCTTAAACTGTTGGTAGGCTTTATGTTGTCAAATTTTGAGTGATTACATGAAGTAGAAGTATTGTTACTTTGTATTGCATATTGAATAGTTTTCGGACAGATTCTGGAGTTTGATGAGTTGCATGTTGAAAATGATGTGTACTGTAAAAATGGTTAATAACCAAGTTGTAGAGAAATTGATAAGCTTTCTAGAAAGTCTAGGATCACTGTATTGGGATTAGTAGAACTCCTGTTATGAGTGAAACAAGTAGCTGCTATTTTGTGGTATAATCGATGCATTGTGGAAGTAGATAATTAAATAATCGAGAAGAGATATGCACCTACTCTATAAACATGATGCACTTGTTAACATATATGCATTCGTAATACTTATGCCATATTCATGCATCTAGGATCGGAGGAAGAGATAACGTTGCTGGAATTCGAAGAAGCAGAGGAAGGGGACCAACAGGAGAATCCGCAAGCCGCAGCTCCCGAAGGCGTGGAGCAGAATCCTGAAGAGCTTCCGAAGTGTCCTGACCACCGCCCCACTTCCTTTCTACGAGGCAAGCCCCGGAGCTTTCTAAGTCTCACAGTATTTTACAAATGATTACCTAAGTACTTATGATTGATGCATTAGGTTATAAGAGTTGAATGGAACCACTTGATGCATATACATTCCTTGTCCAGCTATTACACCTTTAACCGGTATAGGTCTAGAATCGAATATATGCTTAGCCATGCTTAGACCGGTAGAAGTCGGGTGATTTCCTATCACCTGCGAGATATAGGTGGATACCGAAGCACGGTTGGTTATAATTGCTATCATGGAAAAGAACCATGGTTAATGTAAATGGAGACCGGGTGGGATGTCGATAGAGAAGCAACAAGACATGGAGGTCTTGGGTGTGGATCTATCCCTGTCTATGTTGATTAAGGACCGTACCGTTGTTGGCGCTTCTGACAAGATTGAACGCATGCCTCTCACTTAGCTAGGCGGATAACTCATTCCGACCGCAAAGCCGAGTAATTCAACTCAGGCCGGGACCCGTTCTGTTGTGCGCTCCTTCCGGGGAACGATCAGACTGAGCCCAAGGGCAGGCTAGGCCTGAACGTCCTGGCATCTGGTGTTCTAGATTGTGCGGCGCGGTACAGACCCGCGAAATGTGTACCTGAGTTGTACCAAAGGTGACCTAAGGCTATCATGGTTGGTAGACATGGGTTTGTGTTAGGAATAAATTCCCAGCTGGTTGAAATCGATTCGAATCGCCGTCTCTCCCGGATAGTGAGAAACTTGGATAGTCCCAACATCGTAGTAACTGTGTTATGGAAGATGATGGTTCAAAGGAATATGGAATTACAATACCTGCTATGGTTACTATTGTATGCTTTTAAATGGATATACCACATGTTTGGCACAGGATAGTTGCTAATCTAGAAATGGATAGTTATAATTAACTTAATAAAGGAATCGTAATTATACAATGAGTCAATTGCCTTTATGCAAAATGTTGTCAAGTTACGTCCACTTATATAGCCTTGCATAATCCTTGGAGTCATTTTATTTCTGGTTTATGACGGGTAAGTCTAGCTGAGTACCTTCTCGTACTCAGGGTTTTATTTCCCATGTTGCAGATGGCACTGTGTATCATGGTTATTGCAAGAGTTGCTTCTATCCCGCTGTGGATGAGGAGTAAGCCTTGGGCAGGCTTCTTTATTAATTCCCATCTTTGCTTTTGTGGACCGTGATCCTACTTGGCACTGTATCAAACTATGTTGGAAACTTTATTTTCGAACTTAATTACTTCCGCTTTATCTATCAAACTCAGTTTGTAATAACTTTTATTCGTACTCTGATGGAGAAATGTATCTGTGAACTTTATGTAATATGTGGCATGTATGTTGAATCCTGTACGATCTTGGTTGTTGTAAATCGTTTATCGAGACCCGTCATGGTACTCGACGGACTACCGGGTTTATATGGGTTCAAGTATGACAGTGCGACCGCTTGCGGGCTGCCATTGTACTTGTACTCTTATAAATTGGTCGGTTCTGCGACATATTTGAGAGATCATTTGTATGCCACCGAATTCGTCGCTTGAAATTATTTATTTCATAAGTTTGTGAGAATGTACGGCACGTACATACATCATATTACTTGTGCATTTCATTCATGTCATGCGTTCCTCCCCTTATAAATTGATTATCTCATTTTGATAAAAGTTGTATCACCAAAAATATGTTTCCATGGGGTAATAAAAGAACTTTTGCTATAGATGGCCCGCACGAAGCAGACCGCCCGTAAGTCCACCAGAGGAAGAGCACCTCGACGTCCGTTGGCCCTGAGGGAGCACTGCACCACGGACACCTTCTTGAGCGAGTTTGGCATGCCGACCTTCCTTTAGAGAGTGCTCCATGATGTGGGGTACCCAGAGGGTCAAGAACCGGTGTACTCTTGGAATGAGAGCCAGTTAGCAGAGGATGGACTTATAGTGGTAGAGATCACGGTTCCTGCTCTTGGTGATGCTCCAGATTGGGATGGTTGGCACTTGGAGTTTGAGGGTCGCACTCCTGCTGAGGGTGCAGAGGGAGCAGCCTTCCGTGTCATCGGGGATATCATGAGCAGATTTCCTAGTGAGCTTACAGCAGCTCTAGCTGGCACCTTTCCTAGGGATGATCCTCATGATGCTATTTGGGTTCAGCCTCAGGGAAGTGCCTTGGTCAGAGGTCCAGCTGAGGGACAGGCTAGCGACAATCAGGCTATGAGTGCTATGTTCGCCGCCATCAGAGCATATGAGGGTCTGGAGAGTACCTACTGGACTTTGACTGGCTTACGTAGTCGTGATAAGCTCAAGGGGAGAAAGCAGAAGAAGAGACAGGCATGTGCCATAACTAGTTTGCAGGAGCAGTTAGCTGATATGAACTTATAGCGAAACAGGCGGTTGAGAGAGGTGATAGAGCTATGTAGCGGGTGCATACGTTGACTCAAGCCAACAACAATGCAGACCGCATGATTGGACAGTTGGTTCAGGAAAGGAATGAAGCCTGGGACGAGAGGGACCTTCTGCTGCAAAGGGTCGATGAGCTAGAGGAGTACAACGTCAACCTACACGAGGAGTTTCACGCGCTCCACAATGGGGTTGGCCCATATGCTCCTCCAGACGCCGCTGGCATGGACATCGACGACGACGACGAGGACGAGCCTGTAGTTTCACCTGGGGGCGATGGTGACGTCTCCGACCCCAACGATGGCCCCAAGGAGTAGGCTAGTCGCCTTGCGCTAGTATTTAGGTCCTGTCGCGATGACCTTTCTTTTGTTGGCATGTAACCTAATGTATCTTGCTTTGAACTTATGAGACTGGCATGTGATTAGAACTTGGCTAGGAATGCGATATCTGAACGCATAAAAGTCCAGTGTATGTATGCTGGCAAATTGGTTGTATTGGACGCGATGTTGCCTTTGAAGTAATTTAATTAGTGATGTTGTTTTAATTGGGATGCGATTATTATGCCTCTGTTTTATTGTATGAATTATTCTCTCCAGTAAATTCAGTACGGCATAATTTTTTCCTTCACTCACAATTATTACAGCTTCACTCAATCATTACTTGTTGCTAAAATATGCAGATGACAAATACTCGACGTACCACGTATGAGGCCGCTGAGCCCAGTGCTAACGGTGCGGGGACCGGTGGTGGTGGTGGAAACCACGGCAACAACAATGAGCCTCCCCATGAACCGCATTTGCCACCTCCTCCCCCGTTTACCCTAGAGGTGTTCTTCGCACAGTTGCTCGGAAGTCAGCGCAACACGGAACGGTCCCAGAAGAACATGGAGGATTTTCTGCGTACCATCGCCAATAACGTTCAGCGCGGTAACAATCAGGGTGGTGGCATTGGGGTGAATCAGCACAGCAGCTTCAAAGATTTTATGGACACCAGGCCGCTGATATTCAAGTAAGCAACAGAACCACTTGATGCGGAAGAATGGATCAACACTATGGAAGATAAATTCCGTGTGTTGAGGATGACTGAGGTATTGAAAACTGAGTACACTGCACTTCAGTTGCAAGGACCAGCGAGAATGTGGTGGAAGCACCATCGCACCACCTTCCCTCCAAATGCTCAGATTACGTGGAGAGAGTTTGCTGAGGCCTTCCGTGGAGTTTATATTCCACCCGGGCTGACCGAGATGAAGTTGGGAGAGTTCTTGGCATTGAATCAGGGCACCAAGACCGTGACGCAATATTTGCATGCTTTCAATAACTTGTGCCGTTATGCTCCCGACATGGTTGACACTGATGCTAAGAGAATCGCCAGTTTCAAGAGAGGACTCAATCCAAAGATGATGAAGCATGTGGGTACCAACAACCGTGTCAGATTCAATGACTTCATCAGTGATTGCCTAAAGCAGGAAAAGAACAACAACGCTAGCACCGCAGCCAAGACTCGCAAGAGAGCCCTAGAAGGTGGTCCGTCCCAAGCAAGAGCACCTGCGGGAGGTCGTCCTCCCTATCGTCCATCAGCACTTGGCGCTAGGTTTAGGCCACCTCAGTAGAGAAGTCAGAATTTCCGTGGACCACAGAAGCCTTACAAGATGGCAGTACAGTCTAACAAGGCAGCCACAACTGTGGTACAGGGTAGCTCCAAGGGAGCTGTGGGATCTGCTGGTACAGTGAGGGGACCCTGCTATAATTGTGACCAACCCGGCCATTTCTCAAGGTTCTATCCTTATCCACCCAAGAAGAAGCAGCAGACTTATAATGCTAGGGTGCATAGTATGACTGTGGATGAAATTCCTGAGGGAGAGCCCGTAACCGCTGGTAAGTTTCCTGTCAACGAAAACCCTATAGTTGTTCTATTTGATTCTGGATCATCGCATTCTTTTATGAGTCAAGCATTTGCACAGAAACATGAACAACTATGCACAGAATTGGGTTATGGTTACCGTATAAGTTCAGCAGGGGCTGATGTTTTGACCAATCGGATGGTTCGAGGGGCAACCCTTGAATTAGGTAGCAGGAAGTTCCGAGTGAACTTGATAGTTATGCCTGGACTAGTTTTGGATGTCATTATAGGGATGAATTGGATGAAGGACTAGGGAGCAGTCATAGATACTAGAAGTCGAGTACTTACCCTTAAGGATCCCCTGGGTGAGGGTACTTTCCAAGTACCATTGCCTCAGAGAACAGACCTTATAAGTGTTACATGTGCTACTGAAGTCATTCCTATTCATCAGATTCCGGTAGTGTGTGAGTTTCTGGACGTATTCCCGGACGAGCTACCTGGTCTTCTGCCAGATAGGGATATTGAGTTTGGAATTGAGTTAATCCCCGGGACAGCTCCGATTTCAAGGAGACCCTATCGGATGCCTCCAGATGAATTAGTTGAGCTGAAGAAGCAACTAGAAGAGTTATCAAAAAAGGGGTTTATCCGGCCAAGCAAGTCTAAATGGGGATGTCCTGCCTTGTTTGTGAAAAAGAAGAAAGAGGGCACGTTGAGAATGTGCGTAGATTACAGGCCACTTAACGCTGTAACCATCAAGAATAAGTATCCCTGGCCTCATATTGATGTTCTGTTTGACCAGTTATCCAAGGCTAAGGTGTTCTCAAAAATAGATTTGAGATCCGGTTATCATCAGATCAAGATTAGGCCACAAGATATCCCGAAAACTGTATTTTCCACCAGATATGGGTTGTATGAGTATCTTGTCATGTCCTTTGGCTTGACAAATGCTCCTGCATACTTTATGTTTTTGATGAATACAGTTTTCATGCCAGAATTGGATAAGTTCGTGGTCGTGTTCATCGATGACATTCTGGTGTACTCTAAGAACGAGAAGGATCATGAAGAGCATCTGAGAATTGTCTTGACCAGACTTAGAGATCATCAACTGTATGCTAAGTTTAGCAAATGCGAATTCTGGTTGAAGAAGGTTCCTTTCCTTGGTCACATTCTGTCAGAAAATGTGAGTTTCAGTCGATCCAAGTAAGGTGCAAGAGGTTATGGATTGGAAGGCACCGACCACAGTTCCTGAGATTAGAAGTTTCTTAGGACTAGCCGGTTACTACCGTCGTTTTATACCAGACTTCTCGAAGATTGCCAAACCGATGACAAGTCTTCTACAGAAGGATCACAAGTTTGTGTGGACAGAGGAGTGTGAAGCAGCTTTCCACACCTTGCGGAAACTGTTGACCACTGCTCCTGTTCTCGCACAATCGGACATTGAGAAACCATTTGATGTGTTTTGCGACGCATCAAAAACTGGATTGGGCTGTGTTCTTATGCAAGAAAGGAGAGTCATTGCTTATGCCTCACGTCAATTGAGAAAGCACGAGGTCAACTATCCAGCACATGATCTTGAACTTGCTGCAGTTGTGCATGCCCTAAAAATTTGGAGACATTATCTACTTGGTAATGTGTGCAACATTTTCACAGATCACAAGACTCTCAAGTACATCTTTACCCAACTAGAGTTGAATATGAGACAACGAAGATGGTTGGAATTGATCAAAGATTACAACTTGAATGTGCAATATCATCCTGGAAAAGCCAATGTAGTGGCAGATGCTTTGAGCAGAAAGTCACATTACTTGAATATGCAGCCATTACTTGAAGATGGGTTCGATCTGATGCATCTTGCTATGTTACATAGTATTCAGATTAGTTGCTCTTTGGAGAGTAAGATAATAGAAGGACAGAAAACCGACAAGGGAATATTCCACGTTAAAGAGAAAATAAAAGAAAAGCTATCTCAGCACTTTAAAGTGGATGAACAGGGCGTGTTGTGGTTTGATGACCGTCTTGTGGTTCCCAAGGATCGAGAGCTTAGAAATAAACTCATGGATGAAGCTCACCTTTCTAAGCTATCTATCCATCCAGGAAGTAGTAAGATGTATCAAGAACTAAGACCTCGTTATTGGTGGACCAAAATGAAGAAAGAAATTACAGCATATGTTGCTAGATGTGACACGTGTTGTAGAGTGAAAGCTATTCATATGAAACCTGCCTGTTTATTGCAACCTTTGTCCATCCCTAGTTGGAAGTGGGATGATATAAGTATGGATTTTATCTCGGGTTTGCCCACTACTCAAAAGGGACATGATTTGATTTGGGTGATTGTGGATCGTCTTACTAAGACCGCTCATTTCCTACCTGTCAAGACAACTTATCGACCACCTCAATATGCCGAGAAGTATATCGCAGAAATTATGAGGTTGCATGGTATACCAAAGACTATAGTATCTGATAGAGGGTCCCAGTTCACGGCTCACTTTTGGGAACATTTACACAAAGGCTTAGGAACTACTTTGATTCATAGTACCGCTTATCATCCTCAGACAGATGGTAAGACTGAACGAGTGAATGATGTTTTGGAGGATATGTTAAGAGCCTATGTGTTGTCTTCTAAGGGATCATGGGAGTCATGGTTACCATTAGCTGAGTTTTCTTACAATAATAGTTATCAAGAAAGCATCAAGATGGCTCCATTCGAAGCTTTGTATGGCAGAAAATGTAGAACACCATTAAATTGGATCGAGCCAGGAGATAGAAGGTATTATGGCATTGACTTTGTAGAAGAGGCCGAGAAGAAAGTTCATATTATTCAACAAAATATGAAGGCGGCCCAATCACGTCAAAAAAATTATTCAGATAAAGAAGGAGACCTCTTGTGTTTGAAGTTGGTGACTATGTTTATCTGAAGGTCACACCAATGAAGAAAAAAAGGTTTGGAGTCCGGAGAAAACTTGCCGCTAGATTCGTAGGACCAGACAAGATCTTGGAAAAAAGAGGTCCAGTAGCTTATAAGTTAGAGTTACCTAAGACAATGAGTACCGTCTTCCTAGTTTTCCATGTATCACATCTCAAGAAGTGTTTGCGTGTTCCGGAGGAAAGAATAGAACCTCGAGGCATCCAACTCAAATCAGACTTGGTGTATCGTGAGCAACCGGTCCGCATGTTAGACACTAAAGAACGTGCTACTCGGAATAGTGTGGTGAAAACATACAAGATACAGTGGAATCATCATGATGAGAGAGATGTAACTTGGGAAACGGGAGAATATCTAAAAAAGCTTATGAAGATTTTTATAACAAATGGTTCGTAACCCAAATCTCGGGACGAGATTTTTATAAGGGGGGAGGGCTGTAACACCCCGGTGTTATGCCAGCATTTAGGCACTGCAAATCATGCATATCATGTATCACCAAGCATCCTAATCATACATGCCTAATCATGTAAATAATAACTGAAACCCTGCTTCGAAACATACGAAACATGCTCGTGAAACGTGAATGTTGCATACACTTGTTTGGAGTTGCTTTTGTCCAAAATTATGCTTGCTAGCTTAGTAAAACATGTTTGGCTATGATTGTAAATCATCTAGAATTATTTAGCGCAATTTTTGGAGCAAAGTTTGTATTAAAATTATTGCCAAATTCTACTTTAAAAATAATTCTCCAAAATTAGGGTTTTGAGTTAAAATTGACTTTAATTTTATAATTCAAAATCTATCAAGAATTGGACTTTGGTCATAAAAGGAAAGTTGTAGATATTGAAAAATGGAACAAATTTCATTTTTACACCAATTTGTGAAAATGCTTTTAAATGGCTCAAAATGGAATTTGAGTTCTGTTTATTTGAGAAATAAAAAGAAAATTGTTTCATTTTTTCTTAGAAGGCCGCCGCTTCCCTTACCCGCGCAAGACGGTCTCGGCCAGTGGCGCCACAGGCTTCATACAGCCCAAAGAATGCCTTGCCGGCCCAAGCCCACGCCGCGCCTCCCACTCGCCCGCACTCGCGTGCCTGCGTCCTAACGCCAGCAGAAGCTTACCGCCGTGTGGCGCCACCCGTCGCCAGACTCCTGACCACGTGGCCACGTGCCTCGGCCGTCCTAGCACCGCTGACCACGCCTTAAGCCCCCGTACGCCTGCCAGAACCGCTCGCCCATCCATTTTTCTTTTCCTTCGTCTCCTCCCTTCGCCTTCGCAGCAGCGCAGCGAGCTCTGCCACCGAGTGCCACAGTCGACGCCGGTGACGTGCTCCTCCTCCCATGCCTCATTCCTCGATTCAGCGCGACCAGTAGCTCCGCCTCGCTCTCCGGCACCTGGTGCACGCGGTTGTGACGCCTTTGAGCCAAGGTAGAGCCTTTTTGCGCGCTTCGCCGCCGTCAGCCATGGCGCCGCCGTGGAACGCATCCTTCCTCCCTCCTCCACCCTTTCTAGTTGCCTGCTCAAGTTCAACACTCGCTTGCGAACCCCGTGCGCTCACCCGCTTGCCCTAACCCGGCCGGCAACGACCACCGGCCCGCTGGCAGAGTCCACGCCGCCATGGCGTCTCGACCCCGGCGTGGCTCCTTGCCTTGGCCGAGCTAGGCCAGACTGGCTTGGACCGAAGCCCCGAGCCAGGCCGCCGCCCTCCCCTTCGCTCAGTCTGAGCAGGCCGAGTGTGGCCATGGGCCAGTTGGTTTCCACGGGCCGGCCTAATAGTAATAGGAAGTTTTCGTTTTCAATTTTTCTTTTATTATTTGGAAAGATAAATGATTTGGAAAATGTTTGTATACTCAAATTTGCTCCAAATCTGTTGAAACAAATTTTTGC